>JAODJX010000097.1:23200347-23238690 GCA_026776945.1 Isichthys henryi | reverse complement strand
CCGGCCGGCCTGTGCGTTTGATGTAAAACTCATCCCTGCCGGCCTGTGTGTATGATGTAAAACTCATCCCTGTCGGCCTGTGCGTATGATGTAAAACTCATCCCTGCCGGCCTGTGCGTGTGATGTAAAACTCATCCCTGCCGGCCTGTGAGTTTGATGTAAAACTCATCCCTGCCGGCCTGTGTGTATGATGTAAAACTCATCCCTGCCGGCCTGTGCGTATGATGTAAAACTCATCTCTGCCGGCCTGTGCGTGTGACGTAAAACTCATCCCTGCTGGCCTGTGTGTATGATGTAAAACTCATCCCTGCCGGCCTGTGTGTTTGATGTAAAACTCATCCCTGCCGGCCTGTGTGTTTGATGTAAAACTCATCTCTGCCGGCCTGTGCGTATGATGTAAAACTCATCCCTGCCAGCCTGTGCGTGTGATGTAAAACTCATCCCTGTAAGTGAAATCATTCTGCTGACAGGACAGCCAGACGTTCCCTCACTGCTGTTTAAATATTAAAAGCTTTTACTTTATTTACCTCTAACAAAGGGACTGTGAAAATTATGTATACACAATATACAGACAAACACCAGCCCACAACTGAGAAGGTACAAATGTACAAAATTATTAATCAGTAATCATTAAACTAATATCTAATTTTTCCTACTACTATATCTTCCATCGCTGTTATTGATATTGCTACTTCCTGTTTAAAAATGAAGAGTATGAGAAATTATAATGGTCCCTCATAATGGGGTATGTAATACAATAAACACAGCGACAGTTCCTCAATCGGAACTGCAGCCTCAATGCTATTTTCATAACCACCTATGCAGCACAGGGCTGCAGCGTGAGTCTGGAGTCTGTCTCAGGAAGCACAGAGCAGCAAAACACCCTGGACAAGATACGCATCCATCGCCAGGCACGTACTCGCCCGCTATTGGGAAACTGAGCTAGTGATTCATCTCTTCACATGTTTCAGGAATGTGGGAGGTAACGGACAGTATTATAGGGAAACCGTGCAATTTACACACACAGTATTGGCTGGCAATCAGGCCCAAGGCCCTGGAGGTACCAGACCATTGTTCTGCTTCAGTGCTGCTCATGAAATCTAATTAATAGACATTCTCAATAAACTGCTTGCTTCATTGAATTTAGTGAGCTTTTGGGAGTAAAACAATGCAGTACTAAAGACTGTGTCCATGCCGTTTATTCCTTTCCCCACACCTCCGTCTTAACTAGAACACTAAACGCTTTATTAGTCGGCTGGCTATATTATTAAGGTGTACTTTATTAGTTGAATTCGTTACTTTAAATGAAGGTGACTAATATCTGCTCAATGGCAAAGCGTGAAATGCAGAGAAGGTGACAGAAGGCCATGTCACTGAAATACACATTTAGGCCAGATAATCAGATGGTCGTGTCATCCGAGTGTCTCCACATTTCGCAGTCTGTTAATCATGTCCCCGCACCTCACACCACTGGGGGTTGTAGTGGCTCCCCCCCATCCTTCCTCTACCGTGGAATTAAAAAGAGTCAATGTTGTTTAAAACACCAGCATTTGCACTGATTTCCCTTTAGATGGGCACTGGATGAACCCTGGTGACTCCGTTTGGGATCCCCGCCCCCCAAGAAAGACCAATAACATACTGTCATCGTTTTCTTTCGGTACATGCGAATGAGCGGATGAGGCATGACAAGGTCGGCCTGTGTGGCGGTGTCAAGAGACAAAACAAGGCGAGACAAGACGAGACAGAGTGTATTACGCGCAGACGAGCGAGGTGAGATACATCTACAGCAGTTACCCAGGCCGTGCCAGTGGATGGGTCTGTGAAGGTACTATTCTCTTAGGCAGATGCATTATGTTTGGGCAGAGTCCCCTTCAGCCGAAAACTATTTACAGCAATTATCTGCAGTCTTCGGAAGATGGCTTAGAGCCCCGCCAGCAGCTCTGTGGCCAACCAGTTTCAACACATCACCCCCACTACCCACGTCCTTCTTGCTTGTACATGTACCAAGTAATGCGAGATTAGAGACGTTTATATGACGTTGCTCGGCTGACTTGACACTACGAGCCGAAATGTAAGTGCATAACCAAAAAGTGAAGGTGTTCAATAAAATACTAGAGGAAAAAAAACTGCCAACTGACATAAAAAATAAATTACTACTCAAAATCCTATATTAAAAAAACTGCTGACTACAGGATTGTAATTTACTTACTTTTCCCTTAGACGTCTCATACAAATAGCCCTAATTCAGACTGACACTAAGCACATTGTGTTGGTCCAAGAACAGCCTTACAGCACCAAATCTGAGATCTGGCTGGTTCTTGATAAACATTGCAAAATTGCACAAATTACAAGATTGTACCCAATCTGCCTTCTTAGATTCTGGTTTGCATTTACCTTCCAAAAAAAAAATCTCTCCCGGACTACTGCTGCATGTTCTCCAGCATAATTATACTAAATAATAATTCCCATCACCCAGAATTACACTGCAATTGACCAGTTTGTAGATAAAGCGTTTAATGCTTCACCGTAAACACGTGACCCACTCTTTAAGAGCAATAACGATGGTGTCTTAAAGTGATCAATAAAATGTGGTCTTGCCAGTCAAGTAACTAAATCCTCGGTTACTTTGCGCATTTCACAATTTAATTTCACAGTTTAATTTATTCAACCACAAAAAATTAAATATATTTTTGTTAAATCTCTAATCGTTTGTACATATTTCCTTACTACTTACTGTAAGAATTTTGGATATGGGCCCTTGACCAGAATAAATACCATATAGCATGAGATTAATTTGATTCATTTCAATTTCCAGGATAATAGCTCAATGCCATCTATTATACAATCCAAAACAGCTAAGTAGCAAATTAGGATTTCTTAAAATATAACGACTTGCATTTTTTCAACTTTTTTAAAATGTTTTCAACAATTTTTCACGGTTTCTTCATATAAATGTCATTACCTTGATAATGTTTTCGAAGATGGTGTCCCGAAATTCCAGCAGTGCTTTCTGGTCAAACTCTTTCCCGTGTATAATCCTCATTTGCTTCAGAAAGGTGGACTTGCCACTTTCCCCGGCTCCGAGCAGTAGTATCTTGACCAGGCGCCGGATAGAGCGCCTTTCGCGGGCCAGCATGGTGTCGATCTCCCGGCTCCTGCGCCTCGCCTCTCGCTCCTGGTTCTCATCCCGACCCCGGCTCCTCTCTTTGCTGCTGTTTCGCTGTCCCCTCGCCTCGGCCGGCAGCAAACACCGGCTAAGTCTGCGCACAACTCCAAACATGGTTTCCATCGATGAACACTTTTCACTCAGTGATCCCTATGCATCTGTACTCTGATCAATTTTCAAACATTTGTTTGCATATAAAAGTGAACACATTCGATCCCAGTCCATGGATCACTTTGAAAAGAATCACTTTTTACACAAAAAAATAATAAAATAAATCACCCTGATCTCATTGCAGTCCAGTATCGACAAAGTGTACTCACAAACAGCCAAACTAACCAGTCCAAATGATTTTGTAAAGATATATAACTGGATCAAATATTTCCAAACGATAGACTACAGAATTAAATTCAAGCTTTAACAGAGTATAAATCATAGGCATTAAACGAATAAAACGCAATCGACAGCTTTTGCACTTGATAAAACCTTGACAGCTCCGGCTGTCGGGAATGACTTTTCCTCGCCGCCTTGCTCGGTACACATGGGATTATTGGGACGGTCCGGTCCGGGATGGGATGGGATGGGACGGCACGGGACGGGATGGGACGGTCCGCTTCGCTTCGGGGAAACTCCGGGAAAGCTGCTGTGGGCGGGGCGTCGCCCCCACGCTCGATATGAGAACAGAAACGCCCCCAGACTGATCCGGCTTAAATTAAAAGCTTAAAGTTTTAAACTATATATGTCTCTAAATCAAGTAATTATGTAGCGGGAAACACTTACGTTAAATATACTACTGAAGTATATGAGCTAAAAGATTTTGTCTTTTGGATTTTTTTTTTTTTGAAGGGTGTGGGTTTCTGGCAAAGTTACACGGATATGTGGCTTATGGGGGCACGGCTGCTTTCATTCGGTAATGAACAAACTATTTGGTTGCTGAAGTTTTCACTCTAAAAAAAGAGTAAACAAATGTTACGAAATAAGAAGGGACTGGATCTGGTGCTATTTAAGATGCAAATAATTGATGGTAACTCACTTTCTGGCTGCGAAGAGCGCTTCATATTAGCGATCCGGCGCGTGGGAAGGGTGTGGATTCAGAGGGCTCAGCATTTTATAGGGACGCCAAAATGTACAGCCCCCCCCCCGCAGCTTGTCAAGATGGGGCCCAAGGTGACATTTTGTCAGGGGTGCAATACTTCTAACTATGCCCCTGGGCCGTAATATTTATCATTTAAGAGTATAAATGTATGTAGCCGCCCTCCATATTTGATCTCCTCGGGTGCCATTTGATTAGGGGGCGCAAAAGAGTGAGTGAAAACAATCAGAAAAACCTGTCTGCATTCCATAAGATTACAGTTATTTAGACTAGTTTGAATATTTCACCAGATGCCAGTTAGCTAGTTAGGTGCCAGATATCCTGTGATACTGAAATGTTTTTCATATAAAAAAATTGACAAAAATGTTTCTGCTGCTCTGGGTTGGATTGCCAAGCACGAACTCACCTAGTACATCTGATAACCCAGGCTTGATCCTAACTGTAGGTATCTTATTAGTATTTGCCGCTGTGCTATGTTGCTGACCTTGCTAGCTGGAGAGTTAACTAACATCTGTGTGGGGCAGGAGTGGGGCTGGACTGGCCATCTGGCATACGTTCCCGGTGGCGGCATGGGCTTGTGAGCCTGTAATATTTATTGTGGGGGACCTCAAAGTCCATTTTTCATTACAGTCCTGCCCTGGACTGCACCTAGATCCTACAATGGAATTTTCATAATTGACATGCGTTGTTATATAATACTTGTCACAGCTCTGGAAGTAGGAATTCTGGTTTTCAAAATCTGACCCGGCCTGCGTGATCCACCAGCAGATTTACTGACTTAGGTTAACTGTACCCGCAGCAATCTGAACATACCTGCTGCTCAGCAAGGTGGATCAATGTTTTCAAATCCCATATAAATCAGGTAGATAAAATCTCGTAATTTCAAGTCAATTTGTAATATGGTTTGTAAGTAATGCTTCAAACCTCATAATTAATCTCTTTGTTTGGTCTGGACACATTGCTTAGCCCTGTATCTTAAAAAAGAATAATCATTTACTTATCATTTGCACAAGTACATTGGAATTCTTGTCTTTGCTTGCCCCATCTTGCTGTCCATAGCTTGGGGTGGGGTCACAGTACAGGGTCAGCCAACATACGGCATCCCTGGAGCTGGGGGTTAAGGGCCTTGCTCCAGGACCCACACATGTGGGACTATTCTGCCAAGTCTGGGACTCGAACCTGTGACCTTCCAATCATAGGCTCAGAGACATAAGCCTGCTCAACCACTTACTATCTACACCTATACCCCAAATTCTGTTCCATCCATCCATGCATTTTGTAATCTTTGTAAGGAATACAATGCAGACACTATAAGTTGATTTCAGTTTGGCCTTGACTGAGGTCCATGACAGAGAAAGACAATGGAAAGTTATTGCTGCAGTGCTGAAATCCATACTTGTCAGCACTCTACACCCTTGAGATCATTTTGATGATTGATTGATATTTCCAGTTGTAGCGATGGGAAAGTTTATCTTTCTTTTATCCTAGCTATTTTGGATAAAAGTCACAGATAAATATAAAAATAACTTTAGGAAATGAACTTACCTGGACTCCAAAACACCAAAATACATCATGGTTTGCTAGAAAAATTAATTACGCGCACAGTTATGAATGAAAGCCATTGAGTTGCCAATGCTTGGGTAATTAATGCTTGACTCCAATTAGTTTTGATTAATATTTTGTCCCACGAATCATTTCAAAAGATAACATTTGTCTACCTGTAAATTAGCATGCCTGACTAGTGTGAGGTGAAATTACCTGCTACTGCCACTTGGTGGTCAAATTAGACATGAGTAATTCATTGGCAAAGCACTCCTGTTTAGATTTCAGGACACGGTTTAACTGAATTTCTGTTACCCTATACATTTAAAACTTGGCCTTTTTGTCAATTTTGGACTCAACAATTTAATATTTAGCCCCTTTCACTAATAAAATCTTTCATGTATCATGCAGTGCTTTGATGTATAATGTGCAATGTTACAACGTTGTGAAGTGCTAGAAACATTTTCTGCATATTAGTTTGCATCCTGAATATCCCGCCATATTTCTATGGTCTGTGCATGTGCAATAGTATGATAAGGAAGAACTTCATTGAAACCTTCAGAAATGAAGGTAACAATTCATATTTCATGAAATTTTGCCTTTATTTCAAGCTGTGAAATTCCACAAATATTTAAATATTCAGTTTATAGAGCCGAGGAACAAATGTGTCTTTTCACCATTAATCCGTCTACCTACCTACCAACAGGGGACACAGACCGAGGCATCACTAAGAATGCAGTGATGAACAATCATGGGAAAAAAACCCTGAAAATCATGCAATGTAAACTAATAAAACTTTATTAACAAAAGCCTAACAAACGCACTTGACTTGCCCCACCCATCCCCACACCCATGTTCAGATGCATTCCGTAGCCCATGTATCAACTGCAAATTGGAGTCTCTACCAGGCAGCATAGGGCTTAAGACAGGGGTACAGCAAGATTCTTCATTTGCATTTTGTGCAACAGTACATAGGAATTCTTGTGAAAACTGTCCAGTCAGTAACAGGATTAGGCAGAACAAAACAAGACAAAGGCGCTTACAAACATCAAAGCACACATATGACTGGTACTGTACAGGCATGTATTCATGAAAATAATAGAAATTAATTTAATTCTGAAACAGAAGATATGACTAAATAAGTTTTAACTTGAATGATATAAATCCTATAGGCAATGCAGGTGGCTGCCAGGAACACCTTTGAGGGGGCACCGACTTTCTAATCGATTTCACTTCACCTGGGGGGCACTAGCGCTCATACTCACCTAGGGCGCCACGCTGGCTGGGGCTGATACTGATGTAAATATGACATAGATGAAAGAAAGCAGAATGTGGCACAGTAAAGTGCAGTGTGCATCTATGGGCATACGCTCCGTACTGAGTCTGCAAAACGCAGAGGGGCACAAACTGTTGTTAAACCAGTTAGTCGCAGTCCAGAGGCCAGTATATTTCCAGGCAGGCCTCAGTTTGGAGAACGGTCTGTGTCCCAGGTGAGTGGGGGCTTACAGGATTGTGCGGGTTCTGTTTCTGTAGGAGTTATTATACAGTACCTGTAAATGGACCCTACTGAAGAAAGAACAGAGCCGGTGCTGCGTTACACATTTCACAAACTTATTTAGTGATTTATGCTCCTGATCTGCAGTGTTACCGTGCCAACAGGCTGTCAGCCCTCTCGTTAGGACGCTCTGAACAGTGCTGTGGTAAAAGTTCACCAGAATTCATTCCTGTATCCCACACTTCCTTAAATTAATGAATCACCTCAGGAAACGGAGTCTGGCTGGGATGCTCATCAGTTCACACCCCACCCCCTCCCACACACACACACACACACACACACATACACAGGTTTGTGGGGACTCTCCATTTCTGTGGGGAAAACTCTAATGCCAACATAATGACCTTAACCTCTACCCAGCGCTAACCTTAACCATAAGTAAGCAAACAAAATACGAGTCTTTTGGCATTTTTTCATTCTTGATTGCATTCACAGATCTTTGTGGGGACCTGAAAATTTGTTCCCACAATGTCAAAATAACAGGTTTTTATCACAATGTGGGGGACATTTGGTCCCCGTAATGTAATATAAATCTAACCCACACACACAAACTGAAAAGAAAAAGTATCAATTTGAACCTTTGAAGGTACAATTACTTGTCACCGGGGCTGTACCCTCAAGGGTCTGCCAATTGTACCCTAGGTGTAAGTAAATGTACCTTTTAGTCTAGTTTAAGGTACAGTTAACCTAACTGCATGTCTTTCTGTTGCACGAGGGAATCTGCATACAGAGAGCAGAGGGGGAAATCAAACCCCCACATCCTGCCCTGTGTAAGGTAAGTTCTGACTTCCTATGTCGTCAATGGTTTGTCCGATAAAATCGCTGCACAATGTTGCTTTATGGGGTAAAAAATTATTGAGTCATAGAGAGGCAGACTGGGCTGGAACCAAAAATAACTTTCACTAAAATAAAGGCGAAAGCAGTATTCAACTTCATACCTTTTGAAGAGTGGCAATGAATGTAATTCAATCTAATTTTATATGTCTGATATTATATATATTATGTAACAGAATTGTATTTAGAGAAAATGACACATTGTAAACTGGAATGTTTGTTCTGCAGGGGGCAGTAAAGAGCTACATTTAGAGTGAAGGAGGTTGATTTTCTACCATATATAAAGGATTAACTGAGAGCCTGTGAAACTGACTTCAGCTAAACAACATCTAATTAGACATTTTCATGCATGCACTACACTTCTTGTGTGAAGCTATTCGAGCGTTCTCAACACATATATTTTTAAAATCCCGCTAACCATTACTGAGCATTGGGTAACGTTACTTGCCGCAGAATAATACATGGCAAACTTGTTTTATTAGAGTGGAAAGATGTGTTAGTGAGCGGCTCTCTCAGACTTGTTGCTGCGTATTCATACCGCTTTTTTTTGTGATTGAAGTTTCCAATTTGAAGGTGCCCGTCTGTCGGCCCCGGTTCAGCGCTGAAGCAAGATTCTGTCACCGTAACGACAACGATGACAGCCTTGCTATTACCTGCCGCTGCCATATTTCACATCCATTTCTATTTGTTTCCTCTGGCGAAAGCTGTAGATTAAGATCATGGGATGACAATACATTTGGGACGGAGAAGGATCGGAGGACATAATCTTGAGAAACTTTTTTCAGACGAGAAAAGCAGAACTGTGCTGATGGTTTTTTTTTGGTGCGATTGACTTGCATCGGGTGCCTGGCAGAGTCAAACCCGGCCAGCTAAGGTGGCATCGGGCGTCTCCAGAGACGCTTCTGCAGCTTTCAGAGTGACAGAGGTCACTCTGTGGGTGCAGCCCGGATACACTACGAGCGATCAGAGCTCAGAAGTGAAGGAGTAGAGATCCCTTCAAAGCCTGCACTCATATCCTGCCAGCAAACAGCACCTTTCCCAGAAAAGCACAAAGGCTTTCATTTGATATTGATTAAACGGTTCTGTGAGCTAGTATGCTGGACGGCTCTGTTCTTCCATCTTCTGATTATGTCGGGCTATGATCTGGATCAAATTACCCACCAAAAATCTCTTATACATTTCTTTCATTACGGAATGCTTTATTATGATTTTTCTTGTAAAACTATTGATTGCATTTTAATTTCTTTCGATAATTGAAGCGTATCATCAAAATATAGTGTTTTGAACTTGTTTTAATCAGCAGTGAGTTTTTTCCTAAGTATCTTACATACAAGTGGCATCGCATAGTTCATTAGTGCTGAAAACCTGAACAAAAATGAAATATTAATTGACTAAAATAATTTCTATTTATCGCGACTATTTGCATGCTTGAAGGAACCCATAAAGTGCTGTAACAGCTTTCTTCTCGAGTGTGCCTTTCAATTAAAAGACAAAATATACTAAGAGATTAAGAACGCTTGTCTTTTGTTTCATGTCTGTACAGTTTTCATTATGAATTCTTTAAAAAAAAAAAAATTTCATAAACAGCAACTTTATTGGTTGGATTCCTCTGAGGAAGATGGGTACATATAATTGCGCTTTAATGGAAGAAAACGCTGTTTAATAGTGTTCAACCGAGAATAAGCAATGAACCCAGGAGCTATTTCATCATCCATCCATCCATTTTGTGTAACCGCTTATCCTATTCAGGATTTGGGGGGGGGGGGGGGGGGCCGGAGCCAATCCGGGATGCTAGGGGAACAAAACAAGGAACAACCCAGGATGAAGTGCCAACCCACCGCAGGTCATAATAGAGAAATTTGTACACTGTAAAAATAAAAAGAAGATAATTGATTCATTGATACCATATTATGTGTAAGTACTATTTTTTTTAATAGAATATATGTTAAAGGTTAAAACTGTCTGGTGAACTCAAGTCTACTCAACAGAGACCAGCTAAATGTTAGAACTGCATCACGTTTACGTATTGGACACAAAATGCCTAATGGAGATGCAAGTCAAACACTCTGTAGCAGATATGATGTTCTCCTGATCAGCCACTGGGCTGCTCCAGTGGACACACCTGATAGATACTGAAAGGAATGCGAGATGACAAACCATCTGCCACAAAGATGCTGGACTGTATAATTTCCTGCATTTCCACCTGCTGGTATTTTTTTTAGCTGCTGTTATTGATGCAGATGTCTGCAGAGTTAAGCTGCGTACAGGCCGTACGATAAAGCCTGTGCACTTGGGAGAGAAACCGGGATTGTGGGAAAAGCAAGTCTGTCGCCATCCAGATACATCTGTTTGTCATCAACAACTTTTTATATAAATTTGAATAAGTATTTTTTTTTTCTGTGTATTGTGATTTACTGAGCAAATTTCTGATAGTCACTGCAGAATATTACATTTCCAGTCCTTTTGTGGTGTTTCTGCATGAATTATGTCTTTGCATTCATTTCAATAAATTCTGATGCTGATTGTTATTCCTTTGCTGCAATGGTGCTGCCCCACACTGGCAAGGAGTATTTTACATTCATTATCAAAAAAGGTTTCTTCTATTGACTATGCGGTATTCATACGTCCACAGCTTTGAAAGCAATTGCATTGTTTATTTAATAATGAGGGTAAGGCTGATTGATTACTTTGTCTTTCTTTTGGAATTAATGACACTCCATTTATTCAGGTATTAGTTTATGCAATCATTGAATGAACTTCACTTAAAACGAGCATTACTTTCTCCAACATAATTGCATGAGTCTTATCAAAATTCCTTGAGCATGATGTCCCTTCCTTTACAATGGATGTACACTCAAGATGCCAAGAAATCCCAGCCTGTGAACAACGTGAAAGATTAGATACAGTGTCATTCCTCTTCCTAATTAATGAAACACCAACAATGACAAAGACAAATGTGCATCTCCATAATGCTACAGTATCTGCTGAACTTCAGTTATGAGGCAGCAAACCTTTAGTTTTACTCCGTAACGCTGTGGTGCCTCTGGAAACTTCTACAGTTGAAAAAATACATAAAAGTATCAGGATTAATTTCAAATTAGTGCTATAATGGTCCACTGTTGTTTTGCAATTAATTACAGAAACATTTTTCGCTTATATCAGAGAACACAGATATTATTTTTTTCTGGTTTTGGAATAACAGAACATTTGTGGAAGTATTGTGGTAAAGTGTTGAGGTCTTCTGAAATAGAAAGGGCATTGTCAAAATCATTACCTGTGACTGTGTCTGATAGCTGGCTGTGATCCACATACAGCAGACCTTGGGGACCCCCAGATGGTCCATGATTTTGCTGCCTCACAGACAGTCCAAAAGTGTGGACTGTCATGGAGCCTCCATGGACCAGATTGAGAAACACTGACATATTTGTCCTAAATACATTCCAAATTTGTCCTAAATAGGTTCCTTTGTAGCATAAGCATCACTCAAGCCTACATACAATGAACAGCATCTAGTGCTATGTTTGATGTTCTCACAAGCAAGCATTGTTCAACTCACAGCAGCCATGCCATGGTGGTTCTGCAGGAATATCGCTGCCCGGGCGCCCAAGCTGTTCATACCATGATCATTGGTTCTCCCCACATTTAAAAGGATCTCTGACCAATCGATCTGGCCATAAATTCTGGAAATGGGCAGCACGTTACTCAGAGACCTAGCTGACAACTGCATGAACTTCTCAAAGCGTATCAGGTCACAGGGGTGGCACAATGGGAAGAACCGATGTTGCAAGCCTCCACAGTTGAGGGTTTGAATCCCACTTCTGCTTTGGTATGTCTCTCCATATCATGCAAATTCCTTTTCCTAGTCTGCTGACATGCTGTTAGGCAAAATGACATCTCTAAATTTGGCCATGTCTGTGATGGACTGACATCCCAGCCAGGCCATACCCCTGGGATAGGACCCAGGCCCCTCCCAGTGACACTGACCAGCTTAAGTGGTCAGAAGACAGATGGATATTCAAGACATTAGTAAAACTGACATGCACAAACATCTCTTGATTTTGGCTTCATTGTTGTTGCAAGTTGAAGTAACAACCTAGATCATGTAGACTAGGAAACAGAATTGAATTGCTTTCAAATGCAGGTGACACCATAGACAAATTACATAATGATATAAACTGACAGAATAAGTACTTGAATTGATAAGAAGAAGACAATGAAACATTTTCACTCAGGTCTCTTCAAGGATAATGAACTGAACTCTAAAAAAATGTCAATTAAGAAACTTGGTGTTGATACCACCCTCATCTAACAGTGGTAACCCGTTAAATATCTACACGTCTGAGGAGTGTGCAGGTGTAGAAAATTAATCAAATTAATCAGTTTCCTTCTTCTTATGATTGATTGATGGAGATGGGCTTGGAGAAGGGATTGCCAGAGGTGGTCTGTAAAACTGAAGGCACGTGAACAACAAACCCAGCAGGGTTTAAAAAGCCTCGCGTTATTTGACAAAGATCGTCTCCCTGAGCTGAGAAATGCGGACGCACAGCTAATGTGAACAGGAAATCACCACCAGCCCCCCATGTATATATGAAAGTTTGCTCTTCTTAGGCTCTGTAAGCAGCCTAAAGCAGACAGATAAGCATGCGGGGATCAGGTTGAAAATAGCAGGGCACAGATTCAGCTTGCTTCTCCGAAACGGGAAAATCTTGATTTTTGTCAACATGTTTATGAAACGTAGCCAGCTAACTGTATCATTCGACTTCGTGAAATATTCTAGGTAGGTTCTATAACAATCATAAAACCAGAGCGAGTTCATCTGTCATCTTTGTCAAGCTGTACTTGAGGGCTTATTATATTTAAAAAAAAAAAAAACCTTTAATATATTGTCATTCAGTACTAGTCGGCAGGTAGTCTTGCAGCAATACTTCTAACAGTTAATCCATTTTAAATATGTTTCCCAAATGAATTTCAAATTAACTGTTTAAGCTATTTGAGAAAGAACTTTTCATGGCGATACACCCGTGCATGCAAAGTTAAATCAAAGTGTTATTGCAATGCCCTGACACCGGAACAGCTTCAGTAATTGGCTGTCAGCCGTACAGTGTAAATTAGCATAACTGCATAAACGTCCTGCTTCCCCTCACTTCACCACGTATTGCAGCAGGTTCTGCAAAAAAAAAAAAAAAAATCCTTTTTTTTTGCCCCAGTCAGGGCTTGACTCTAGCGAGACACACAGTTGCATTGGCAAGTGAAAGGCTATTTTGGAAACTTAAGCAAGTGGTTTAAAAGTGCTTTCCAGCCGCGAGAGCCTTTCTGTTTAATATGACCCATTTCCTATCTGAGCGGAGCAGACGGTTTTGCTTTAGCCAGATTTTCTTCGCGTCCCGATAACAGCGGTCGTGCTTTAAGAGGCGCTCCTTTCCGATATTACCATATAACTGACATCGACAGCCTACAATAGGAGTTCTCGCCGCAGTTCCCAAACAGGGGGAGTACCAGGCTTGGACAAAACGCAGCGGCTATGAAGGAGCGCATTCCACATTTCGTCATTCAATTTACAGGCGTGGGGTATAAATGGAAGACCTCGCTTATAAAGGACACTTTTAATCACAGAACGAACACCGTAGCAGCCAGCAACCGCAAGGAAATGACACACCAAGAAAAATTAGCTTGCATATATTAAATAAGTTACTATTTAAAAGTAGCCAAAGATCTCATAAAATCACATTCATATGAGTTCCAACTCTACATTCAATATAAAAGTAATATATAAAATCTCTTAATTAGTCAATAAAATAGGCAAATTTCTCACATAACAGGAAAATGGTAATTATGCTTTTTTCCTGATTGTTATCTGTAAATGAGCAATTCTTACATTCTTAACAGATCTCGTTATTTTTTTCTCATTGCAGTCGGGGAAATAAAAATGTTACAGTAACAACGCTTTTGCAGGCCGACTATAGCAAATCCATTAAATTGGTAGCGGTCTTCATGGGCATTGTTCCAAAATACAAAGGTTTTGCATTTTTTAGCGCCATCATTAGTCAGAAAAGGACTTGATCCTCAGCATTATGCTTCGTTTTCCTGTGCTGGTCCCTCTTCTTCGATGGATCAATAAGAACTCAATGCAAAGTCTACATTAACTTCTATGAACATTCATCTAGGCTGTTTATTGTATATTCTTATTTTCTATCCTACAGAAGATCCTGCTCTATCCAGACTGTCCTTTTCTGTTCCTCTAGGATTTTGTCCTTAATTATCTTCAGAAGGTCTTCCACCCCAGTCCAAGAATCGGGTTCCACAGAAGCATATAGACAGGGCAGGCTCTCGAGGTCTTTCTCCTTCAAACGGCACACCTTAAGGAAGTCGTCCTCCGGGTCTATCTTCAATGGCAGCCTCCTTCAGAAATGAACAAAGCCAAGCAAATATTAAACATTCACAACACATACTGCATACATAAAATGCAATGTCTCTCCAAAAGAATAATAAAAGAAAATCAAACAAAAATATTTTTGCAAACTTTAGCAACTTTAGCAGCTCATTGTTAAACAGTGTAAGGTACATGCATTACCTTAGCTTTTTAACGTTCTTTTCACAAACTTTGATGAAGATGATGATTGGGTATATTTCTCTTTTGATCAAATCCTTCGTGCAGCTGAGGTCACATTCCAACAGGCAATGTTTATTCTATAGGAAGATGAGAAATA
This sequence comes from Isichthys henryi, assembly GCA_026776945.1. Taxonomy (NCBI): domain Eukaryota; kingdom Metazoa; phylum Chordata; class Actinopteri; order Osteoglossiformes; family Mormyridae; genus Isichthys; species Isichthys henryi. The sequence goes on along the minus strand of JAODJX010000097.1, from coordinate 23,223,796 downwards.
ATTTTCACTGGCATTGTAATGAAACACCTCCCAGGTGTGCAGTGAGAATGAATAAATAAATAAATAAATAAATAAATGTGTATGTGTGGGTGTGTGTGCGTGTGTGTGTGTGTATGTGTGTGAACTGATGGGAATCCCAGCCAGACTCCGTTTCCTGAGGTGATTCATTCATTTAAGGAAGTGTGGGATACACTATATACATATAAACACTGTCATGGCTGTCAGAGTTCATCTACCAGTTGACCTGACACGCTTTGCCACACATTTACTTTAGCTCACAACATCCCCTAAGAAATTTAATAACTACTTAAGTTTTACTAAAGCTTGAACAATATATCAATATTGGTTTCACATTTGCTTATTTTTTTTCCCCAAAGCTTCACTGAACTGAAATAATTGCCTCCGTCTGATTGCCTTTCATAAAAAACAAAAACAATTTGCTATCTAAAACCAAACGTTTCTTCTGAGTACCTCTGCTGGGAAGCACTTTCCACATCAGCAGACACCACACTAAACAGCCTTCCTATTTTATCGCAATCTGACCGCTCTGTTTAACGTTACTGATTCAGACTGAAGGACCACACGCACAGGTTCTTCCTGTAAGACTGTACATGCACAGGATGCAGAATACATTCCTTTTTTTTTTATCCTAAAGAGCAAGCTGGTTTTTATGCTTATGGAAACACTGGTATTGCATAACATTTTCACCCAAGATTCTCTGAGGCTGAGGGACCAATTGTGTAATGATAACCAAGACTTTTAATAAAAAGTTACAATAAACATCAGTATCATAATTATGAAGATAGTTCAAACATTTGAACATGACTGAAACACTATTGTAACAGCGCTTGTATCTTAGGTGAACTATTATGACTTTCAACTCAGGAGTGGGAGGTTATTTTTTCCTCTTTCTGAATTTTAATGCATGTTAGAGGAGGGTTTAAGACAGTTCACTTAACAATAAAAGAGCTTTTCGACCTGAACTTTGATGTACGTTGGCCTTAGGGGCTCTCAAACCAAACTTCCCAACCCTGTCCTTTTCATAATGGATGGTTGCCCTGAAAAAGACTCAGGACCTTCGCAAAGTTGATTTCTGTCAAATTACAGCTTTGCAGCTCAAAAGGATAATTGAATCCTACGAAGAATCATCATAATCTTTTATATTCACAAGTCTTTATTGTGTAGGACTAAAAAGGTAAAGGTGGGTTACTGGCAAATTCTGTGAATTTACAGGGGAGTAACGAAAAGATATCATTTGACAGAACATTCTCATGGTCAATAGTGTTACATTTTTTCAGAGTTTACCTTGCTGGCAACAGCTTCAAGATTTTCAGATGTGACGCATTCACAGGTATTATTGGCCTTCTCTTTCAAATAAATAATTGGCTCCATTTTTTGCTTCTGCAAAAACTCCTCCTTTGTGATGACATCTACAGAACACAAGCAAATTAGCACATTGGTTAATCAGTGTACTCCTGGCTGCCACTTAAGGCCGTTTGACTTTGCTGTTATTCCTATTATTGTCAATTGGTGCAAAATTTAAATAAGATGATGTAATTTTGCTCACTCTTCTCACCAAAGGAGTTCATTATTCTTTCCTGGATATCTCACTCATGCAAAAAATTTGTTTGCTTTGGCACCACACTGAATACTTTTCTATACCTCCAAGTTAATGTGATACAGAATTAATAGACCGCCATCTTTAAATTGCATTGTGTAATAGAAAGCCAAACCAACTCTACCAAAATGACTTTGATTCAACACATTGATTCTCTGACAATAATCATTTGGAGATAAGAAAAATAACTTCAGAACAGCAAACACCTATCAAACTGTTGTTGATTTCTGTTTGCTGGGTAATATATTTATATTTACTGGCATCATTCATGGTGGAAATAAGGTTTACAGGTAACTTATCTTCAGTCTTTGTATGTCCTCATATTCCATTCACCCACTCATATTCCATACACTTATTTAGTGTCGGGTTGTGGGTAGAAAGCATCCTATCCCAGGAAGCACATGGCAGGGGAGAGACTGGGCAGGATGCCAGTCCATCACAGGGCGCACACACACACACACACACGTTTTCTCTAAAATTGAATTTCCCTTGGGGATTGAAAAATGGTACCCAAAACGTTATAATAAGAGGTTTTTATCACATTGTGGGGACCAATGTAATGTAGATACCACCAGTTCCCTTAACTATTTGTCCCCCACACACACACAGGGAGAGCATGGCAGCCCCACACACTCAGGGAGAGCATGGCAGCCCCACACACACAGGGAGAGCATGGCAGCCCCACACACTCAGGGAGAGCATGGCAGCCCCACACACTCAGGGAGAGCATGGCAGCCCCACACACACAGGGAGCCAGAGCGGTTAGGGTACAACGCTACCCACAGTGACACTGTGACACAGTGTATCACCCATGGCTTCATTACGTCCCCATGAAGGAATAAATTTTCCCAACGTAACATCACTACTACTTGCAAATAATCTATGGTAATCATGTATGAATAAGCGAGACAAGGTCAGTGTATAAAAACAGCAGACGAAATATAAAGCACTTTGCCCAGAATAAAAACAAACAAAACCTGTAGACCAATTATCCAACGTGGATGTATTTATAACAAGGAGTGACCCCAAGGCCATCTGCCCCGTCCTTATTGCTGCTTTTAATAACCAGCATCTGTCACTAGTCAGCTGGTAATAACATGGGAAAGGATTAATAGTTGGCGTGTATATAGTGTGCTGTTAACAGGCACTGATCAGACTGTGATTGATGTACACATGCTTCCCGGATTCTTGGCTGCAGTACTATCATGAATCAGAGATAATAGTTCATAGATGCTTCAGATTCAAGCTGAAGGGCCAAAATGAGCAGACCTTCTCTTTAATGCAAAGAAGGTTGCACGCTTCTTAATGGATAAGTCGCCAACTTTGAAACTGAAGGTTGACATGTTCAAGGTCTAGAAGGGTCCATTCTGTTTGACAAAGGCATATATCTGCAGAAGAATGTCCAAGTTTAAGCCTTACAGATAATACTAAATAATATTATCTGAAGTAATACTGAATAATGTCATTAGCGTTGAAATCATAGAACAGAGAACCCAACTACCTACTGTATCCTCTGTACCCAGTACCTACTATCTTTTAAAGATAATTTATTCTTTCTGGTCGTCAAATTCTCTGTTATTACTCCTGTATGCAACTACATCTTGAAGGTCTCAGACAACTTGTCTGGACCTTCTCATTACCTGGCTTGCAGAGGTCAAACTCCATAGCTCCTCCTAAATTGAGGATCTTCTGCATGATAGCTTTGGCCAATGTGTTGGGGACAAACAGGACAGGTCTCTTCCGCTGGCAGTGGTACGGAGTTACCAGGCTGTACGGCAGCAGGTTCAGGCTGTCGTTCAGGTCGCTCTCGCCATCCGAGTCTGCATCGCAAGGCAAACGGAGAGTACGGCAAACGCACTGTTCGACAGATCGGTGACTTGTGAAGCAGAATCCCGTGAAAGATAAACCACGAAGAACGAAGCAAAATAATGAAACATCTGTCGGCTGTAACAATTTAATGTTTTTTTTTAAACAAATGCGTGAATGTGTCAGGTCTGATTCGGGCTGCAGATGGCCTTACACTCCTGCTTCATGGCCTGGAATCCGGGTCTGGGCAGGCTTCCATTCCCCAGGCTCACCCTCCGCACCTTCTCGCTGCTGTTGGTCCGCTTGTATTTGTGCTCCGTCCTGCTCACGAACTGCGATGAGGCGGAGGAATGTCACCCGGACTGCAGTCGGCTCGTCGCTCACAAGGGGTGCATGCAAACGTGAAAGTGTCGACCCTCACCTGCAGGATCTGTCCAAGCAGGACACTCGCACAAGAGGAACGGGGGCTGGATTTTGGGTCTCCTGGAAGTGCAGACTCTTCGGTCCGGAATAAACTCTAAACACAGCAGCAATACAGACACTGTGCATTCTATAATATCAAGGGCATAGACTTGGGTATGGATGGTAGAGACATGTCCCTACCAATATTGTCGTAGTACCTGTGATTTTTGAGGGGGGGGATGATGGGATTATTTGGTCCCTACCAGTCCCTACCATTGTTGAAACAAAACCTACACTTGTATAACCCCATTTGCAAAAAAGTTTGGATGATGTATAATATGTAAATAAAAACAGAAATGCAATGATTTGCAAATCATTTACACCCATATTTAATTGTACATAGAACAAAAGACAACATATCAAATGTAGAAAACGAGTAATGAATTTTTTTATGACAAATATATGCTCAATTTGAATTTTATGCCAGCAACACATCTCAAAAAAGTTGGGAAATGGCAAAAAAAAGATTGTGTAATGATAAAACAAAAGACCTAGCTGAATAGCTCACAGCTAATTAGGTTAATTGGCAGCAGGTCAGTACGTAGGATGAATGGGTATAAAAAGAAACTCCAAGGGGGGGCGGAGTCTATGTGCAGTGAAGATGGGGAGAGGGTCAGCACTCTGTGACACAAAGACTGTATGGGAAAATAGTGCAACAATTTAAGAGTAATGCTCCGCAAGGTAATATCGCAAGGAATTTGGGAATTACATCAACTATGCTACATCTATGGAATTCCGAGAAATTTCTGTATGCGAGAGACAAGGCCGAAAACAAACACTGGATAGTTGTGATCTTTGGGTCCCCAGGCGGCACTGCATTAAAAACAGACACGATTCTATAGTGGAAATCACTGCATGGGCACAGGAACACTTCTGAAAACCACTGTCTGTGAATACAGTTTGTTGCTGCATTCAAAAATGCAGGATGAAAACTCTACAATGCAAAGAAGAAACCACATCTAAACATGATCCAGAAACGCCGCCGACTTCTCTGGCCCCGAGCTCATTTAAGATGGACTGACGCAAAATGGGAAACTGTCATGTGGTCTGACGAATCAAAGTTTCAGATTCTTTGGAAATCATGGAAGCAGTGTCTCTGGGCTAAAGACGAGAGGGACCATCCAGCTTTGCATCAGAATGCCAAACCGCATTCTACAACGGCATGGCTCCGGAGTAGAGGAGCCCGGGTGCTAGGCTGACCTGCCTGCAGTCCAGACCTGTCACCCACTGAAGACGTTTGGCGCACCATGAAACGAAAAACACATTCGCAGGAGACCTCGAGCTGTTGAGCAGCTGAAATCCTACATCAGGCAAGAATGGGATAATATTTCGCTTTCAAAACTCCGGCAACTGGTCCCCTCAGTTCTCAAATGTTTACAGGGTGTGGTTAAAAGAAGAGGTGATGCAACACAGTGACAAACATGCCCATCACCAAACCTGAAATGTGTTGCTGGCATCAAATTTAAATTGAGCATATTTGTCATAGAACAATAATATTTCTCAGTTTCAACATTTGATATGTAGTCTTTGTTCTACTGGATTTTCAATTAAATATGGGTTTATATGGTTTGCAAATCATTGCATTCTGTCTTAATTTTACACAACATCCCAACTTTTTTGGAAACAGGGCTGTAGTTCTGATAAAGTAGTAATTAGTTTAGTAAGTGGAAGTAGTAAGTAAAAATAAGTGTAGTAAGTTGGGAAAGGGCCACTAGCCTCAGCATGGCTGTGTGACTCTTATGAATCCGTTTTGGGCATTTTTGATGTAGCGATGGGGCTCTCACCCTGAGTCCGCGCATGTAGTCCGCCTCGTCCCGACCTCCCTTGCAGATCAGCTTCTGGATCTTCCTCAGGAGGAGATTCTGTGCCCTGCAAGACATTGAAGATGAAGTTAAATGAGCAGTGAGGGCCCAATCCACAAGCAGAAGGGGTGGGCCTCAAACACAAGGGCTAAGTTTGAGTTCTTGCCAGTGACAAGCTTCTAAGAATGAGCCAATGGGGTGTCCAAGCCTGCAGCCACTATTGAAAGGTTTAGTGCGATACTCCTGCTTGAAGTCGCACTAGCGGGATCAAAGCAAAAATGCTGTTATAAGTTATGTCTCTATGGTACAAACTGCCCCCATCTGCCTTAGTTTCTCATTCAAACTTAGTGTTTAGGATCAAGTCGTTGGTTCCCAAGGGGGACTAAGCAGCCTCATCCCTGGTTACCTGGTGTAATTGGGAATGGTCACTTTCTCCAGGTCTTGGTTGGTGAACATGTGGACACGAGCGCACAGCCACTCGCACCTCCCCTGGTGCACGGTGTCAATGACGTGCAGAACCTCGTCGCACTTCACGCACGTGGAGCAGTTATCCGGCAGGCCGGACAGATCCAGGTTGAGCCGCACGTAGAAGGAGTCCCCCGACGTCAGAGAGCCCTCCTCCATTTCTCGCAGCAGCTTCCTGTAACCTGTCAGTAGCAGAGGCGCTACATGGGCAGTCTGGACCAAACCGAACCATCCTGTGAGGATTACCTCACTAATCAGAGCTCTGCTTTAATCCGACATGTTCAACTGGTGTGAGTCTAGTAAGTGATGCCTATTACATCCTATAGTAAGATCCCTTTGTCTAAAGCAAGTTCAAAACCCTATATGTAAGGTACGCAATCCATGTTTCTAGCAAGCAGCTGAATTTAATTCATTTAGATGACCTTGGCACAAAGGAGGTGTTTACCATCATTCAAACTGTGCACATGTGTGGGACCCCCTGGTGGCCACAAACAGTAATTACACATGGGGTGAGCCAAGTTACATTTTGGGTGGAGTTCCAAAAAACACCAAACCTGTCCCTGATAGGCAGGCATCCTAAGAACAAGCAGCAAATACCCAAGAACTTCCTGAACTATTTCTCCACGCATTCCTGGCAAAAGTAGATACCCAAATACTAACCAGCCCCCATACTGCAGTGCTTACCTTCATAGTTCGACCGAAAGTGCAGGGTGATCTGGCCCACGCACCTCTGCAGTGTCCAGTAGGCTTCCTCTTTGGTGCAAGTATCTAGAGGTACAGTCTGGAGATTTCCTTGTACACATCCCTCAAGCTAACAAGGGGGAGTAAAGTAAGTAAAGTAAGGCAGAGCAAAAGCATCACGGTGGCTGTATATGTAATATATAAGGAAATAACCTGAACAGCAAAGGAAATACACATCTCCATATATATTCAGGTGGGGTTCAGCAGAGTGCTGGAAGGCCACATCACTTCTCTCACCAGTAAGAGGTTATGTCCCTCTTTCAGGCCAGCGTTCTCCACGCTGGACCCTGGCTGTACCGAGGAGATGAAGATGCCACTTGCATTGCCGCCCACCAGCGTGACCTCAGACAGGAAGGAGTCCCCAGGAAGAGAGACGTCTCGTATGGCCCGCGTGACACCGTTTCCGGGGAGGGAGGATGACAGGGAGGGCCGGAAGGGTCTGAGGGAGGGGAGGAGAGTCAGGAAAAACCGGGCACGGAACGGCGACGCTAATCTGCGAGCTCACACGACATCTCCAGCACTGAGCAGGGGGTTCTGGAAAGGCACAGGAACAGGAAATGAAGATTCAGCTCAGTACATCTACAGCCACTGTCCCAAACAAATGCGCAGGCAGGACCACTATGCCGACACACCGCGTGTAACACAGAAAGCTGACATCTGTTGCTGGTTGGCAGATCTGTTGTGATGGACAGATAAACGAAACAGAATTTAAAGAAAATCTGGAGTCGAACAACATATGTACTACAAATACTCCCACCGCAGTTTTCACAGAAAGGAACAAATGATGCGTTCTTTCATCAGCGAACTGCTCTCTTGAACTCGCTCGCCTCGTTTCCATTGCTTTAATTAGTCTGAAACTTATGACAACTTGCTTGAGGGCACAATTTGTAAATGGCTTGCAGTAGGAGGCCACAATTAACATTTAAGAAAAGCAGGACAACAGAATGAGCTCTTTACCCCAATTTGCTCAGACAAGATCTGATGGAATTTTTGATTATTCCAGGAATAATAAATATATTAATACAATTTCAGTACTTGTTTCTACGTTTAAAAACATGTCAGAGCACTGGCTATTTGCAGCAAACTGTTTTTATGGACTTCTACTGTGTACTAAATTACTAACTAAATAATAAATGAGCAAAAAAAAAAAAACTAATTGGGGTAGATGTGTGTCCAGGGAAGTGTTTAGGTTAAAGGTATTTATTATTGACGTTTCTGATAAATCCAAAAGACCATATACTGCTTTCTGGCTTTTAACATGCAATATCTCAGTCAATGCTACACCCACACAGCATTCAGCTGACTCATACTACCCCTTTTAGATGCACTTTGAATTGCAAAACACAGGAACTGACAGAGACAGGTTTGTGCAGTCTGATCATAGGGAAGAGACACTTTTGAGTACCAGACATTTATAAACAGTGATTGAAGTGGGGAAAAACACGTGCAGGTACTCCCCTTGTTATTCAGTACCAGGTGCAGGTACTCCCCTTGTTATTCAGTACCACGTGCAGGTACTCCCCTTGTTATTCTGTACCAAGAGCTGGTACTCGCCTTGTTATTCAGTACCAGGTGCAGGTACTTCCCTTATTATTCTGTACCAAGAGCTGGTACTCGCCTTGTTATTCAGTACCAGGTGCAGGTACCCCCCTTGCTACTCAGTACCAGTACTCCTCTTGTTATTCAGTACCAAGAGCTGGTACTCGCCTTGTTATTCAGTACCAAGAGCTAGTACTCGCCTTGTTATTCAGTACCAGGTGCAGGTCCTGCCCTTGTTATTCAGTCCCAGGTGCAGGTACTCCCCTTGTTATTCAGTACCAGGTGCAGGTACCCCCCTTGCTACTCAGTACCAGGTGCCAGTACTCCCCTTGTTATTCAGTACCAGGTGCTGGCACTCCCCTTTTTGTTCAGTATCAGGTGCCGATACTCCCCTTGGTATTCAGTATCAGATGCAGGTATCCCCCTTCCTACTCAGTACCAGGTGCCAGTACTCCCCTTTTTGTTCAGTATCAGGTGCCGGTACTCCCCTTGATTTTCAGTACCTGTTGCAGGTACTCCCCTTGTTATTCAGCGCCGTGTGCTGGTACTGCCATTGTTATTCAGTACTAGGTGCCAGTACTTCCCTTGTTATTCGGTACCTGGTGCCAGTACTCTAAAGACAAAAGTAAAGAGGTGCTGGTGCTGCGTACCGGTGAGTACTGGCCCACTTCACGTGATATAAATAATCTCAAAATACAAAAGTAATACTGAGTACATTTTGAGTATAATCAAACATAACTCAAACTGGTTACTGAATATAACAAATCATTAGTTATCTGTAATCAATCATATGCAAAATAATATCTGAATTAAAACCTAGTTTACACATCTTTCTCCAAATCATCGCTTTCATTGGCTGTGACAAATTAATCACTTTTAATTAACTACATTTGTTTGACCTAGTCAGAGTCAAAATATATTGACCTTTGACTCCATCTTTGACTGCCACCATGTACTCGCATGTAAAATGTTCCTTATCTACCTCAACAGCCCAGTGTTTTCAAAGTAAAACCAAAACCAGCTACGTTGCACAACAGCATTCAAAACACTAATATCAGATGACCACGATATCTTCAGATCTCTCTGAACTGATTCTGACTTCTAAAGAGACATCTCAGTTATAGAGTCTTCACAATGAGCTCAAATGTAACTCTGGGCACAATATGATCCCATTTGGTTGGTATTTGGCTCCCATTCTAAATTGCAAGCAGCAAAATGAGGACTTTACCTTTCCATTGAGATCTTTTGAAAGATGCTGCTGACCTGCTCCAGGTCGTAAGGGTCTAAGTTGTCAGAGTGGCAGGATGATGAAGAGGACTGAAATGAGAGAGCCTCGTGACAGGCCCCGTCAGATTCCAGGAAGTCACCTGGAAGAACGGGAAAGCTTTTCTTCACTGTCCTCACAAATTGCTTCTCATAATTTAATGCGAATGCAGTCTCACACTTTCATTATTAGTGATTATAAAAAGCCATTACAATTATTTCAACTGCATATGCATTAATTAAGTTGCAGTTTTTTTGTTTCTTTGCCAGATGCTGCCACAACTGAAGAGATGCCTTTCTGAATCAAAAGAAAATTCCAACCTTAATATTAATGTTAATATCAAACATACTGTATCCCTGCTTTGTATAAACAATTAAGGAAAATGTGTGGCTGGATATTAAAACGTTAATCCTCTTTATGTGAGGCAGTATTTAATCATTTCATGAATGGATAATTTACCACAAAGTCCCACGTTTTCATTGTCGTCGTCGTCAAAGTCGCAACGGCTGAAAGTGAAAAAGAAATTAAAAAGCACACTCACGACCAGCTGAACAGTCGCCTGATAGTACATCGTGAGAAATGCACAGATGCTCAGGATCCATGATCTATGCACTGCATTCTTACTGTTGCCAGGACAACAGGTCTCGTCTGAAGAGCCGGTACTCTCCTCACGGTCTGGGTTCTTAAGAGCCCACAAAGTGATCTGGAAACAGAAGAATGACATGCACACCTTCTGGGGACGGAGTCATCATCGCCTTCTTTCGTCCTCCTGACAATGGACTCATTCCCTGGGGGCTCTGGTGCGGTGGACATTACACTATTGCGACACCTCTGGAGCTGTCAGGCACACAGAAATCAGAAAGATGCAAGAGTTTCTCTTCTTATTACAATATTACAGAAACAATCACATAAACCATTATCCCCGGTGTTAACATTTAAATGGCAAGAATTTCAATTCCGGTGACTCAGCCAACACGCGGCATTTAACTGTCTAGTTTTACATGCTCGTTTGATATCTTTAAATGGTGGAAATGCTTACGGTATTAACGATCGGAAAAAATATAGCGTCGAATCCTTCTTGCAGTTGAAGTGAGCTGGATGACTCACGTGTCTTTTTAGCTGTATCCAGCTACACAGACAACAGAGTAGTTTATAGTTTGACTATTGTTCATCATGTGCAATGTACAGTTCAAACTGAAGCTGCCTCATTAAAAGGCATTAGTTATGTGTACAGATGTACATATTTTAAGCAAGTCGATTTTCCTCCAGAACTCTTAGGGACTGACGGGAAAATATACAAAATGCATTTTACGGCTATCTGTTTGTGTTAAGCGCAGCTAATGGGCTTAACAAATCAGGTCCTCGTTCGCATGTCATAAAGACTTCACACTGTCATCCGATAAACAACACAACCTGATTAAAGTAACTGGCAAAAACGAACAGTCTTAAATGCAGCATCTGGTAATTTCCCTGCATTGAAACACGAGATGAAATTCCAGTCAAGAACCTCAAGGAACAGCAGAGACATTGAGAACTATGTGTCTGTGTTGAGTCGTAACTCACCGTAACTCCCTTAAGATTGGGTCTGCGTTTGAGCTGAGGTTCAGTTTGGAAGAATTCTTCATCATCTGGGGACTCCTCGCTGGTTATACTGACTGCAGAGTCCTCGAGCTCTCGTACTGCATCCCGGCCCATGAGTTGAGGCATCAAGGCTAGCGGAAGGTCACGGGGCAAAGTCTGAATGCAGGGAAAGAGGAGATGAAGCAGCACATCCGTGGAAAAGTGGGAAGCGGCTGCTGAACTCACAGGAGGGCCCTCACGTGTTCCAGGATGTTCCCTTTGGAGATTCGCCTGAGCTTGGACACCAGGTTGACTGACTTGGCCTCCTTGCGCACAATCTCGATGTGCAGCTCGTCGTTCCTCTCCTCCAGCTCACGTACCTGCTTTCGGTACTTGTCTTTGTCCATCAGGCACTGGGAGAACTGGTGCTGAGCCTCATCCCGTGAACGGAAAGCCTGCCGAGTGCCACGTGATAGCACATTATACGCTCCAGCAATAATTGCTTATCAATAAATTATTACATACTGCGAGAGTTGGACTTTTTAGTAATGAAAATGTAATACTGTGCATTATATAATAAACAACCAAAATGGACGTCTTCATTAACACTTATGGCATAACGCTGTGTTATTGCACAATGCATTGTTACACGGCATCACAGGGCACGAGTTACACCCTGAAGAGGATGCCAGTGTATTGGAGGGTATATACAGACACAAGCTCATAACTACAGTAAATGAACTACTTTAGTTAACACTTCTGAGTCCCAGTCATGTATTAAATGATGAATTACGCTTAATTAACAGGACGTTGCACACGCAATGGACACCGCAACACAATTCTGATACCTGGTCTCTCTCCCGCTCCACCTCCTCCAGCTGAACCAGGATGGTGTTCATGCGGTTCTTGTACATCTCGCAGTCCTTGACCAATGCAGAACACCTGAGCCCCAGATCCTCCTTTTCCTCCAGGTACTACAAACGTACACACACACTACTGTTAAGTGGCGCCTACTAAGAGACCCTGATGCATGGCAGCTTCCTGCTTGAAACGTGAAACAGCGAGTGAATAAAAAAAAAAAATGAAAATTCTTCATATCGTCAATCCCTACATCGACACTCGGAGGATCTTCAAATCGCCAAGGCCTCTTGGTTTTCTCGCAGCCTGGGAAAACCTGGACAGCATAACACTTATATCTATGTGATTTTGTGCATAGAACAGAGGAGCAAAAAAACCCCAAAAAAACAAGCATCGCCATGTCAGGTAATTTGTTTGCTACCTTGGTTGGGCTAATGCTAACATCTTCCAGGCATTTCCAGGATCTCTAAGATACTTCTTTTTAAAAAAAGCCCAGTAGCTATGTGGACGGGACAAACCCAAGAGCATCAAAGTGGCCTGTTCCTCAAAAGCGCTACAATGTATCCCTCAATCCTCACCTTGTCCCTCAGCTTCTCAGTCTGCTGCAGTTCCATATGCAAGTTGTACAGCCGCTGGAACAAATCCTGACGGTCGTCCAAGGCTTCCTGACGGTCATGCTCCAGGATGTCCACGATGACCTTCTCAGAGTCCAGTAGTCCCTTCATTTCAGGCTGCAGGTGCAAAGAGCCCAAAGCCACACATCACAGGGGAACAGCAATAGGCCAAAAATATTCAGGTACAAGGTACAGATAAGTGAATATTCCTTTGCTTGTTTGTAAGAGATAACCTCCACTGTTTGGAGATATAAATCATTATTTGGTGTGTTTTCATGTCACTTCAAAAGTTAGCACTGACAAGATCTTAGTATTCCTTAGTTAGCTACTATAATTAGGTCCTTAAACTCACTGAGACACTACACAAGAAGACCAATACAAGGGAAAAACACCTCAGTGAAGTTAAACAAAATTACAGTTTAAGGAACTGATCTGCAGAACTGTGCAGTGTTTGTATGACTTTAAAATAGCGAATGGCAGCTTTCTTACTGTTATGCGATCTCAGTCACAAAGAAACGGCATTACTTTTCAATAACCCGAGTGTTTCAAGAATTAAAATCTTACTGTACCTCAGCATAGCTGAAAAAGGAGAGTTCGGTGCATCGAAATGAAATATCATGAATCTTAAAAACTGTTGTTCCCTCTCTCAAATATAAATCCTGCCTATGTAAAAGGTGTAAAACAGGCTGATTCAAAAATCCTAAACTGTTACGTAACTATGCCTACAATCTTAACATGCACTGGCCCTGTGGATCTGCAAAACCTGAACATATTTTTTTCTCTTGAGTGGCATGTCTGTACAGTTTCCACAAGGAAACAGGCAAGGAAAACATGTATACTGCATGTACTGACAGCCATTGATGGAAGGTTATTTACTACAAGTAGGCTAAGAAGGTAAGTCTTACAATGGAGTATGTTTCCCAGAAGGTATCTATAGCAACTCATGTAATTGTATTCCATTCAGTTGCATGTTTCCAAGAAACGTAAGTTACTAACGATGTTACTGCAGCGACTGTGCTTTTAGGAAACGTACCCCAGGTCAGCAGGAGAAGGCGTAAACAACATTACGAAGTCTGTGATACTGACATTAACAAGAGGCTTCTCTACTGCCTGTAGCGTACTTTTGGTTAGCTGAAAAAATATCTAATCGACACTGAAGTCCAAAAAATTGCAAGCAGGAGTCCATTCATTACTAACAACACATTTATAAGTTCTTCAGTTTGCTGTTTGCTGTTAAAAATCGCATGACGAAACTAGCATTGTCAAATCATTTGCCGACTGAGATACATAATAATTACAATGTTCTTGTTACAATGCTAAAACACAGGTATGAATATGGTACCATTGTGCCTAGGCTGAAGTGGGAGTTTTACAGTTACAAGTAACAAAGAAAAAGTGTACACTACAAAATAATGCTAAAAAGTACAGTACAGTAAGTGCATAAACCAGTAACATAGTAGTTAACTATCATTATTAAGTATTACATACTGTTCATAATTGTACGTACTATACTTTTTCACTGTTGCCAACGCAATAGGTCTGTTTACACCAGCATGACCTCAAACATGTGAGTAATGTATTGCACTCAACATCACTAGGCGACAGTAATTTTCCAGCTCTGTTGTAATCTTATGGGACCACCATTGTAAATGTGAAATGCAAAATATTATTGTAGAGATGTTGGATCTATGTGAGCCAGTGCAGTGCCTCACTGTAAACCAGTCAATCAGAGCAAAACTCAACAACATATTAATGAGCTCATCAAAAAAGGGATGACCGACTGTTTAATTCTAACGCCAAATAATAGGGTTGTAAATGGGCCAGTAACACCACTTCTGAGAATTTTTTGAAAACCAAGTTCACATTCCTTCTATGTAGACACCAGAGAACAATTTAAAATACTGAAAAAATGCATTCTGTGGCACCTTTAAAGCTATGTACACACCAAGCTGACGGCAAAAAACTAGTACAAACCAAGGCTGACTAATGATTGGCTCACGACGGCTGCATTCGGCTCCACATCGATTGAGCACACCGGCACACCTAGAGGTGACAGTTGACCTACAGCCCACTCACAGGGCTCAGTTTCAGAAACTAGCTTAGACGCTGATTCAACATGTTAAGTAGAGGTCAGTGGGGACCAATATCTGACCGTCCCACACACTCTGGCACGACAGGCAGTCACCAACTCTCACCAACAGCTTCCAAGCGGCTGGGTGTGTTGCAGGCTTAATGATGTTAAACCTTTCTTAAATGTGAATTGCCTATTTGCTTTCTACTTGAGAAGGTCATATGAGCAGAACTATTTCATTAAAACACTACCTTTATAGCATATCGCTATATTAACTCCCAAACAGTACTTTCTGGGTCTTACATTTAATCCATTTTCACTACAAGCAACACTAAAATAGACTTTGGCCTTCATTCTATCAAAGGGGTTCAATACACTGAGTTCTTGATTAAGAAAGTCAAAAAAAATGCAAATAGAGCATGCAGTTCGCCTGTTTCACTTCTAAGTAATTTAATGTTATTGACAAATGAAAAATGAAGTAATTATAGGCTTGATTAAAATAGAATGAAGTACTATTTAAGTTATTTGTTTTGTAAGTGTTTATGCGGTACTGGATTACAGTGAGCATATCCCAGGAATGACAGGGCACAAAGATAGAGTCACCCTGGACAGGATGCTGATTTAGGGACATCGCTTTACCTAGGTACATGCTTTTGACCTGCAGATGGGAACCAGGGAAAGGACATGCAAACTCCACATACACAGAGCAGGGGTGTATAAAGAGCAGGGCCACAGTGACACTGCTCACAGTGCGCTTTGTTGCTAAGGTTTCTTCTTTGACTGCCTCACTGCGCGTTCCAGGGAACGGATTTGACTAGGGCTGGGCAGGACGCCCTGAAAATGATAGCACAATATTCACAACATTGATATTGATCAAAGTATAATAAGAGACATGGCATTTATATATCTATTTATTTATATCCACACACAAACATATATATACATATATACATATATATTTGTGTGTGTGAGGATTATGTTTATACTACATTGTGGACACCAAAGGTCCCCCACAATGTAATAAAAATTTGTTATTTTGACATTGTGAGGACCATTTTTAAGGTCCCCACAAAGATTTGTTGTCATGTCGCGATTACACTTTCCCCCAGAGTAGTGAATGGAGAGTCCCCACAAAGATATAATTACAAACCTGTGTGTGGGGGGGGGGTGATTAGGTTTATAGTACAACATTACTATTACTATTTTTAAGTCCCCACAAAGCTCTGTGAAATGCCAAAAGTCTCATATTTCATGTGGTTACTTATGGTTAAGGTTAGGGCTGGGTAGGGGTTAGGGTTAAGGTTAGGGCTGGGTAGGGGTTAGGGTTAAGGTTAGGGCTGGGTAGGGTTAGGGTCATCACTAGAGTTTTCCCCATGGAAATGAATAAAAAGAGTTCCCACAAAGATATAATTACAAACCTGTGTGTGTGTGTGTGTGTGTGTGTGTGTGTGTGTGTGTGTGTGTGCGTGTGTGCGTGACAGGCAGTTATTAGGGCAAATACTGGTTAGTATGCCAGAGCTCCCAAAGTGCTCACTTGTGCATTTTGGTAAAATGCGTCTCTGGCTGGGGGAACTTCTCCCCCCATAAGTTCCCTTTGGAGGGGATGAGTCTCATTTTCCCTGATGGAGAGTAATTTGTCCCTCACTTTCCTCTCCATCACCGCCAGCGACTCCGGCGGGAGGCTGATGACAGAGCTGGCCTTCTTAGTGTGTTTTTATATAGCTGGGTATTTTTACCTTTTCAGGTATTATTCGGATAACACGGACTTGAAACATTTCAGACAATGCAGTCTAGGTCAATCCAAAGCTAAGAGCTCAGTCGGAGTGCACAGCGGCACACCTCTAGCATTATAATCAGGAAAGCGTGCTTTAGCTAATTACTGCAAGTGTGGAGTGTTTATAAGCACAGCCAAAGCACTACATGTTATTTACATTCACATTTATTTATTAGACCTTTTTACTCAGAACTATGTTCAAGTGAGGAAAATCAGAGAGCAGGGTCAGCCAGCATCCTGCATCCCTAGAGGTGTTGGATTTTAAGGGCCCAAACTTCAATATTTAAAAAAACAAAAGGCATGGGTACAGAGCTACAAAAAGCAAAGTGTCAGTCTATTACAGGAAAACTGAGGCAGCCTCCTATTACAAGCATTACGGTAAACTTACGCACACTTGCGCATGCATATCAGAGATCAGCACTGCAGATTTATGCATTGCCGTAAAAGCCCACGCGCTGCCAACCTGTATGATGGCCTCCAGTTCCTGTACTTTCATCTTCAGCACCTCGTTCTCCTGCTGCAGCTGAAAGATCTGCTCTTTGCGGGGCTGGGTTTCGATGTCATTCCTCAGCTTCAGCGACTGCTTCCTCTCCAGCTTGCACTCTTCCTCCATGTGGTTGAGCTTGTGTTTCAGCTGGTCAATCTGAAACATCATTCTTTATGACATTTCCATGGCGCTGTACCAGCAATATTTACAAGTAATACTACGAGGGTGCAAATGTTAGAATCAAAAGCTGCCGGGTTGAAGAAACTTCACAGAGATCCAATCTCATTTGATCTTATTTTACATCTCATGTGCTGCCCTGTTGTCTACTCCTGGTGAGTTAAACAAATATCTAATCAATACTGAAGTCAAAAGCATTGCAAGCCGAAGTCCCAATTCATTACAAGCAACACATTTACGAGCTGCTCCGCTTGCTCTTTGGAGTTGATAAAAATTGCATGACGCAGCCAGCATCGTAAAATCACTTGCTGACTACGACGCAAAATAATTACAATGTTCTTATTACAACGCTAAAAACAAAGTTATGGCTAGGCTAACGCAGTACCTAGGCTGAAATGGGAGTATTATAGTTATGTGCGGCAAAGTAGAAAAAGTTCACGCTAAAATAACGATAAAAAAAAAAAGTCCAGCATAGTAAATTCTCAAACCTAAATAATACATAAAGGGTCAGATGGTCCCCAGAGTAACTGGGACTTAAGAGCCTTGCTCAAGGGCCAACCCTGGGATTTCCAATCACAAGCACCGCATGCTAACCCTACGAAGGCCTTCTGGAGACCTTGTGGTGAGCCACAAATCAGATGCTATTTGTGGAGAAAATGCCAGAAGGTTGCCCCGCCCCCTGACCTCCAGCTGCAGGTCGCGGCTCCTCACGACGGCCATATTCTTCTCCTCGCTCAGCTGCGCCAGCCGCATGGCCAGGTTGTAGTTCTCGTCCTTCACCTTGCCGAGCTCGTCGCTGTAATTGTTGCGCTCCTCCTTCATCTTATAGTAACGCTTCTGGAATGCGATCAGCTCCTGATTGGCCAGCCGCACCTTCTTGTGCTCGTCCTCCAGGAGGCGATGACGTCCCACTATGGTGGCGCGTTGCACGTCCTTGTCTTTGGCCTGCTGCTGCAGTTTGAGCACCTCGTTCATTAGGAACTGCGTCAGTCCCTCGTGACCCTCTTCCACTGCAGACACAGTCATGTGTTTGTCCCTCTCAGAGAAGACAAGCGCTAACGAAGCCCCGATCAGCGGCAATGCTCAGCTCTGCTCAGTACATGAAGCGACTGGAAAAACCCCCCATTGTAGTTCCAGTTAATCTCAAAGCTTTGTTAGACATTAACGTCATTTACCCAATGAGAGTTAAGAGTTCTTACCCCTAGTGTGCAAGAAATAAGGTGGGACCATGGACCGTGGAACTGGGGAAAGGGGGGGTCACACAGGCCTGTGTCTGGGTAACTTTTGGACCATCGTTAATAATGCAGGGGTGAACAATCACAAAAAAATACCTACAAATAACTGAATGCAAACCAGTAAGACTTCATTAACGAAAGCCTGAACTATACGTATCCATGTTTTTAAAAACTAAGAAATAGCGAACAGATAAATGGATATGACTGCTTCCCCCCCCCATCCCCTCAGCCTCCCCCTCGTTTCGGATGTGTTCCGCGGTCCACGGCTGAGACACCAGTGCAGGAAGACCTGCCCACACACCTTTCACGCAATAAAAGGCTCAGAGCCACCAAGTGATCTAAGAAGCTCGTCTTTGCTAGATGAAAGGTTTTCCAAGGAAAAACCCATGTAAATTCATAGGAAACATTCATGTTGCCAGATTCATGTCTGGTGTCATTCAACAACTCTCTCGTCTTTAATTAGTTGGTTTTATCTCACAGGATATGAGCAGTTTTAAAAGGTATGTAGGACATTCCAAAAATGTTTGAAAAACGGGGGCAAGCTTGGTCCTACAAAGCTCCCAGTAGAAATAATTCATATATAGTATTAAATTATGTTGGAAAAAACGTGTAATTATTACTCCTGTGATTTATATTAAACATAACATGTGCTGGACTGCAAAAGGACAGGATTAAGGCATCCAGGCCAATTTGCTCTTAAGCTTTTTGCAATGGATAGATATCTCATATGAAAATACCACCTTAATGGTAACCAATCATAGTAACTTACCAACGATAGTTGAGAATCTGCGGGTGGGAGCATTGCCTGTTACCAGTTTGTACAGCTCAGGGTAATAAAACTCCAGACTCTCCAGAAACACCACGTATCCCCGTTGACCTTTAGCGCGCAAGATATCCATAAGTCTCCCTGAGAAGAGGAGAAAAACAACACTTTCACATTTTTATTGGTATTTATTTTCTCAGGAGACACTTATTCACAGCAACGTTCACCTGTCTTACATAGGCACGTATTCAGCACAGGGTGACTTTGGGCCAGGAGCCGACCCCAGGAGGCACATGGCACAGTGCAGGGGGCCAGCACAGGGTGACTCTGGGCCTGGAGCCTACCCCAAGAGGCACATGGCACAGTGCAGGGGGCCAGCACAGGGTGACTCTGGGCCTGGAGCCTACCCCAGGAGGCACATGGCACAGTGCAGGGGGCCAGCACAGGGTGACTCTGGGCCTGGAGCCTACCCCAGGAGGTACATGGCACAGTGCAGGGGGTGCCCTGGATGGGATGCCAGACTTTCTTAAATATATTTAAAAAAAATCAGAAATTATACATCACCTATTCAGAATTTACTCTAGCTGTATGTGAAAGATGGATAAAACAGAAAATCGGCATCTTCTCTTCTATAGACCATGCCCCGCAAAATGAGCCATTGTCCCCCCGCCCCCAAAATACCACCCACGAAGGACACTGTGATTTATTTTAACTTCTCTTTCTTAATGAAGTCTCTCCCAGGGGTGTGATTACAGATCATCTGCTTACCTAATGCTTGGCCACCCTCCGCCCCCAATCAATAACTTTAACCATTGCCAAAACAGGGAACATATACACACAGTCACACACTATGGGCAATTTAGAGAGACCGATGAGCTTGACTGCTTGCTTTAGATATAACACACTCCACGCACACACAATTCACATATCCCTATCATCGTGGGGATTTTTATGGGCACAACTTTAACCCCTACCCAGCCATAACCTTTACCATAAGTAACCAAACAAAATACAAGAGTTTTGGAATTTTCAGTTTTTTGACTGCAGTCACCGATTTTTATAAAATTGAGGTTATCCTTATGGGGACCGGAAAAATGGTTCCCTTAACATCAAAATAATATTTTTTCTGACATTGTGGGGACATTTGGTCCCCACAACATACTGCATATCCGGACCACACATACACACACACACACACACACACACACACACAGCACTCCAATCCCCATCCCTGGAGGTGTGAGCCATCATGCCACCCACTTCCATTCATTTCTATATCAAAATTCATATTGGAAGCATTTTTGTTAGCTTATCTGGAAACAGGGACCCCTTTGTGGGATCCCTCAAACGCTGATTTTAAGTGTCATCAATGACCTCAAGTGCGGAATTTCTGCTACTCATGAAAAGTCGACGAAACAAACTTAATGGTTTGTTTCAAGATGTGCAACCTGCATTTCTGACTTGTATTACTTTTGACTTTGGTTAAAATTACAAAGGAATATGATATACTGCTGCAATTTAAATGCAAAGCATCAAGCAGCAAGAACACATTTACATGCTTGTGGATGCATGACATTACTTTATCTACACATGCTGAAAATAGAGGTAACCGGAGGGCGCCCCACAAGGCCACACACTCCCGGCGATGTATAACCTTATCCCTCCACAAATAATTCCGCATTTCTCCACTGCTGCAAATTAACCAAGAAATAAACTCTACTCGCAATGCCTAAACCAATAACACTTTTTCATTTTTTCCAATCCCCCAGCCCATTTCCGCTATCAAAAAATTTTAACTAATGCACGGGCGCATCGCGTAATTATGCATCTTGTGCCTGAACGACGGTGAAATTCAAAGCGGTTTATTTTTCGGTGCATTGAAAGATCCAGGAGTTTCTGCATGCTTCAAAACCAAGGAACATTCGCCAGAAGACTGATTTGAGGACTGTAACTGTTCAGCGTGTCCCCTTTGATAAAGTTATCTTCTAGAAGCCTCCATTTAAAAAAAAAAAAAAATGCATAAAACAGCACTGGAGAAAATGCTGGCTAACACGTATTACAGCTTCCTTAAGATTGTTTTGAGATACTCATGATTTGTTTTCTGTTACCAAGTCTGTGTTCCAATTAGCAGGACTAAAAAAAAACATGTTGGAGTGCAGAAATGTGTGTTTTTTGCTTTTGGCATGGTGTGTGTTAGCTTGCTGTGAAAAGTACATATGGTTCACACTGCCGCAGACCTTTAGTACCTCCTACAGCAGCTTAAAAGGTTTCATTCATCATCACATGGCAAGATCGGCAAGACACAGAGGAACCTTAGTAAATGATTGATGGTATGTCTTCTGTAAAGCGCTTCCCCCCCCCCCCAACCCCTATTTGCATTTCGGCAGCTTGTGCTCCCGCGTAATCCTTGCTTGCGAAGTGCCGTACCTGCCCTGTTGACGCGGGACACCAGCATGTGCGAATACAGAACCTCGTCCTCGTCCTGTTCGTCGATGACTTTGCACTGCCGCAGGTATGGCGTCAGCTTGCTGGAGTTGATGTGCCGGCTCAGTGTGTACCGGTGGTTCTCCACGTTCTCCCACAGCGTCTCGTCATCCTCCTTCACTGCATCCGAGCACCCGTTCTCCATTGTGACTGGCACCTGAGGTGGCCAGAACAACAGGCAGTGTGCTAAGCTAAGCTACTAATATTTATTTGCACTTACGCAGACAAGATACAATTGCAAGATCATCTGGTATGATTACTCAACAGGATACAAATCCACAGCTTTCCACACATGGGTACAGGTCCCTAACTTACTGAGCTGCACAATATTATAACTGTCACGGAATCATGAAGCCACGCACACATTCACAGGAAGGAGTACAGCGATAACACTTTACTTGATGGGGCCCAAATACCTAGTAATAACCGAGTAACTACTGAAGTACTAATTTTGAACAAGTCATGAACAAATATAGCTGCTACTTTGAATAAAAGATGTTTCATGATTCATAAATGATGAACAAACATGAGTTCAGAATTTCACTTGTTACTCTTTACTTGTTCCTTCAGTAGTTCACAAGGGTTTACAGAATTAACAGATATAGTAACAAACATAGCAACTGTAACAAATATAGTAACAAATATACTATGATTCACTAATGATGAAGTGACACGACATCATTACATAACTAAGACTTAGTTTGTGGTTAATTAAGTAATGTTACCAGCACGGCTCCCATACACAGACTAGTCAAAGATGGTATTTGATGCAAGAAAAAGCATCTGGCAAATAAAAATGTCTATCCATCCATCTTGCAAGACTGCTCATCCAAGCACTGGATCACGGGCAGCCTGGACCCTATCCCAGGAATCTCAGGACAGGAGCGAGTGGACACCATGAAAGGGATGCCAGTCCGTTGCTGGGCACAGACACTCACAAGCACAATGTGCAATTTAGAGACGCCTAAGCAAAGATTACAAATGCAAGAACAAGGAATCCAGATATCAGCAGTAATAAATTACTCAGTTCTCCAGTGAAACACTGATCCTTACTGATAAACTTTCAACGAGTTAAAGGACAAAATACCACCACTGTTCGTCATGAGTATTCAAATTTCAATGGAAATTCTGCTGTTTCCCTATTGTTTGTCTGTTTTTGAGTTTCCCCGTCTCTTTCGTAACGCAATGTAAACGCTTACAGTATGCAGTTAGCAAAGCTGGCTCACGTTAAATGAAAACATTTGCAGCAACAAGCATTGTTGATGTACACTGCACTAACCCATCAGGCGCACTGCTGTTCCGCTGTTCATTCATTTGACAACCTGTCCGTGTCCTTGCTGAGTCATCATGAGCTTCAGCTTTATATTACCTAACTGTCTTCCTAACAAATCACCCATCCTATGGGTGCTGTGATTCACTGAGGGTTGATAGTAGTACCTTTGCTTTAGTGTACAAGATATAGAAATAAATAAAAATATAAAACAGTATGCAATGGATCCTAATAACTTCTCGAATTTAAGTCTGTTCATATATGTACTTTTCTTTACCACCTTACTTTCAAGATGAATATTTTTTCACAATGTTATTATACTGCAGATACTTGTCTAACAAAAAGGCAGATAAAAAAAAAAAATCAGTATTAATCATGCGGTGGTCCGATCCTCGGCTGCAAAAGCTAGCTCTAGGGACATGGAATGTCACCTCTCTGATGGGGAAGGAGCCTGAGCTG
>JAODJX010000097.1:23187357-23197539 GCA_026776945.1 Isichthys henryi | reverse complement strand
ATGTGGCATCCACACCGGGCCACACACCCCCCCCCCCCCCCCTTTTATGGCACTGATGGGGATGTATCTTGATCACGTGTCACCGTTGCACTGTTCATGAAATTGAATACACGGAAATGCAGCTATTTAGAATGTGAATAGTGATCTTCAGGCGAGAGTGATACTACACGCCCCCGATGCAGGTAAAATAAAGTAGGGTGACATGGTTTACTTTTGTACCTATTTAACCTAATATTAAAATTAATACTTCCGACAACTGATGTTTTGAAAAGAAGATCAATTAAAGATTTAGTCAGCATTTTTTTTTCATGATTCTACATAAAGATCTCAGTGAGATATAAACTGAAATACACGTGAAAGATACGCAGAATCGCTGACGATGCCCTTGTCCTCAGAGGATTAAGCCGGAAACTTGGTATGTAGACAGACTGGCCCTCTTTGGGTCGGCGACTTGGGGCTCAGACCATGGCACCCATCCCAGGTCATGGTCTGGAGGCTCAAGAGGAGCAGGTGTGGCCAACTTCTTCTTCCTTCTCTTCGGACGAGCCAGACATGGCACTTACAGAGAGTGAGAAGAACCGCACATCCTCCTCAGGACCTAGAATGGCTGGGACTGCCCCTGCTGGGATGGAGGCTTGAGACTCAGGTTGGGTGGTGGCCACCCCCAGGCAGAGCTCTGTGGATGCGGCAGCGGCTTCCTCTGGGCAGGGCTCTGGGCACGTGGCAGTGGCTTCTTCTGGTCAGGCAAGATGCGGTCTATCTGCACGGGGTCAGGCAAAAAAGAAGATGCGGGCACAGCCAGTTTCTTCTGCTTCCTCCTTCTGCAGCTGGAAAATGTCACGCAAACTGAGGCGAGATGCGGCGAGACGGTGGGCAAGGCGGCTTCACACCGCGTAGAAGTGGTGGACAGAGCGGTCTCTCACTCATTTAGCTGCCGCATCTCCCTCTTACAGGTCTGGGCCTTCTCTGCCTCCTGGGTGATACCCACCAGAATCTCCCCCACCTGCATGAAGACTGCTTTGGCCATGGGCACCTTCCACAAGGTAGGCGTCCAGAAGGGAGAAGAAATTCTCAGCTCACAGGCAGAGAGGCTCTGGAAGGAGCAGTGGGGGCTCTGGAGAACCAGGAGTCCCTAGAGGACTCTGCTAAGGCCTGGCTTCCTAAGGTTCCTCTAGAGCTGTAACCCATACGGCATTGGCACCAACGGGGAAATCTGCATGGTGCTCCTCCACGTCGGGCTCCTCCAGGTTGCTGTCACTCAGTGGGTCCAGCAACAAATTGTCCACAAACCACCGAGGTGAGCAGACAAGAGGCTAGACCTGAGAAAGGCTGGGTGTAGGGAAAATCATGCAGGTAGAGATGTGGAGTATAAAGGGCTCCTGGGGAAAGCCAGTAGGCAATTTTCAGGGTCTGGTCATTCTGTCTCGAATAGAAGCCAATGAACTTGAGAGCAGGTTTTCATGTAACGAAAAAGGGGCTTTATTGAATAATACAAAAGCAGGGAAACAAAACAGGACCGCAAATGGTCAAAACAGGAAGGCTTAGCACAGGGAAGAGCACAGGCAACAGGAGGATAGATGTTAATGAGCAGACTAGTGATGACAAGACAAACAGGTACTTAAGTACAAAAGACTAACAAGGGGTTAACGAGAGGCAACTGGGAGTAATTTTCCCATGAGGTTTAGGAACGAGAGGCAAGACAAGAGGGGTAAATGACTAACAGGCGTGGCTTGTTAGGGCCATGACAGGGAGGCGACGGGCAGGGATATAACATAATCTGGATTTTCCTATAAAATGTAAAACTATTTTTCCAATACATAGAAAAGTCAGCGTCCTGGCGCAGAGGCTTACACACAATTGGAGTTCCCCCTGTGACCTACATCAATACAGGGATGGGGGAAGCCCAGAGTCTATTCCAGGTCCCAAAGGGCCCAAGGCATGGCACACCTAGGCAAGAATCAGCAGGAGGCAGAATAACAGCAAGTATGGGATTTAGTGACTTTGCATGTCCAATAGTGATTGATCATCAGCCTTATGCTCTGAGCTTGCTGGTTCTTATCAGTCTGACTAGCCTGGTAGGGCATCCGCTCAGAAAGAAGGACCCAGAGAACTGGAGGTGAGCTTGCTGTGTTTGCTAGATAATGGGGTTTTACTCCCCATGAATATTTTTCATATGGTGCTCTCTTTCAGTTTCACTTCCTCAGTTAGTATATTTTCAGTGTATTTCTTTTTCTTTCTCTCTCTCTCTCTCTCTCTTTCTGTTTTTCCATTATAAATTATTGCAGTTTCCTTGGAGAAACCTGCAGTCCAGGATCTGTCTCCTACTAACATAGTTCAACTTCACCCCATAATCAGCCAGGATACATTAAAATATATTTATATATTTTATTGAACATTAATATTTAAATTTCACACTTTATTCTGACAGAACAATAAGTACTTGTAAGCAAACAGGCTATAAATGACACACATTTATGAAATATACATGTACTCTATACTTGTATTCAAATGGCATGGACTATAAGCAAATGCTATTTTTCTGACATCCCTTTCCTGAGAAGTAACCCAAATTCTTACCATTTAAGTTACCAGTAAGTAACCAATAAGTCATTAACTTACCCGACTATGCCAACTTAACCCATGTTTTAAAAAAGAGAAAGTGCCCATCTCTGGTCAAAGCCACCAAAAGCCTTTCGGGTTTTAGGGGGAAATGTACGAAAATGAGTTTCTCATCCGGCAGCTAAACCAAGAGTGATGCAAAGTAAAAGTAGGTGTAATTTCTCCCCCAGAGATGAGTAGGACACCAGCGTTGCACAAGCGGTGGTGTGAAGAACAGTTTGACAGCGGTCCGCTGCTGCCCACCGTACACGAGGCCCAAGCCAGCCCACATACACGGCGTCTCTCACCCTGGCAGATGGCAGGGGTGATCTTCCTCTTATATTATTTTAGCACACCAACACTTCTTTCACTTCATAATTTCTTTTTCTGAAATCCGTCTCGGTCTTTTAGGTTTCACACTTCCTGTTGATTGGGTCACATGGACCTGAAACTGTACGAATATGCTGGATCTAGATGGAGTATGTCTGAACTGAATATAAATTTATTTTCTTTCCACTCCTTCAAATGAAAACATAGGAATCAAAAAAACAAAAACAAATCGAAGAATAAAAGTTATGTTGTCCATATTGCCCAATGTACTATATAGTAACTACACGGAGCTCCCTGGCCAGCTAAAACCTGCAAAGTATTCATCACACAATAACGTCTCTTCCAATACATCTGAACCATGAACTTTTTTTGAATAAATTGAGGCTTTTTAAGCCATTGGGTGGATAATTTAGGTATCGAACAGCCCTGACCCTTTCCGCACCCCTTTATTTGTAGACTTCTGTAAATATCCGACTGATATGCTGGTATGTTTAATGCGGGAGCTTGCAAGCACACCGACTACAGTTCCCCTGCAGAAGTGTGAACCATCAGCATACTGTTTGTACGCATACAGACCTCCTGGTGGTCTATATATCACAGACAACAAAATGTCTGTAAACAATCCCCCTTCTCTGGATGACAATCACACCGTTGGGGCAAATGCACAGGCACAGTAGGAAATTTGAATGAGACGCCGAAACTCGAAACTATTGACATTCTGTCATATCATTAAAAAATTACATAGGCTGTAGGTGTTCAATCTGCTCCACCTGTTTTCCGTCCATAATAAAACCTCGGAAACCAAGACCGGCCAGCTCACAGTCACAGTCACAGCAGAAACCCCTGAGCCAACCTAGCAAGAACTTGGACAAGCATTTGTCGAAGGCAGCTCCACCCATGTGCTAGATGTGCACTTTAGCACATCTCATGATGCTCCACCATATCCTTCACACTTCAGCGCCTGTCTGTGTCTGTCTAACGTCTGGCCAAACTACTTCTCCTCCCTGACAGTGACGTTTTCAGTGAGCAGCACTGCAGCGGTGAGATCAGGGCATTTTACATCCACGCTAATCATTTTTATGGAGCTAATCACTCCATCTCCATACAAAACGCTCCTCGTGATTAATAATGATACCTGTTTGAGCACTTTTTTGCATAATTTGTTTCCTGCCTTTTCCCATCTGATCCACAGCATGTATGTCTGTGTGTGACTGTTTCTCCTCCCGCAAGTAAACACAGTATCCGACACCCTGCTCAGAACTATTACCCCCACTGTACCCCATGCCCCTTCTTAGATCTCACACTTACCCCAAAATAGCTGCCTTTTGCTTGCATTTCTCCCTGATACTTCCACACCCAAGTCCAAATAACATCCCTACTCCATGTTAAACAGCACTCTTCATCATCCCACCCACAGCAGGTCATACAGCCTGCTGTTAGCATTCATAGCTCCTACATTCTTTTGTGCTCTGCCAGATAGTAGCAGTTGTTCTAATTATACCAGCTAAATAATTCAAATGTAAATATATGCCCACTGTGAGTGAGAAACAAAACATTAAAATGTTCAATGTGAGGTTTCAGCTGCAGCAAAGACCCCCTGCGAACCAGCTATTAGCCACCGCTAATTAGTTACTCTCCAACTGGGATCTTTGCGATCCAAGTAGACTATACAGCCTGTGTTGGCTGGCAGGTACGTTAATGATTAGATTTGATTAGATTAGATTAGATTAGATCAGGTTAGATAGAATTTAGCTTCACTGTCCTTGTACCGCGTATAGATACAAAGCAATGACACGCAGAAAGAATATACAGTAACTAGGTGCAAATAAAATACATACAAATGCAATTCACATGATCAATCATAATTATAGATTATGTTTGTCTGCAAAATTATACATGACGTAGTCCGGAATATAAAGTATAGACAGGAAGTGCAGAGCGAATGACTGTGATAAGAAATATGATATAAGTGCAAACCGAGAGACACACATAGATGTACGTAAATGCTTCGACGCAAACAATTTTTACCTTGAGCACGAAACTTCAGTTCCCCAGTAACACATCCAACTATAAAACTGGAAGTCACTTTGGATTAAAGAGTATTCTAAACAATGACAAAACTTACTGAAAATATGTAAAATGACAGATCATGTCATAAATGGAGTCCACCGCGCTTCATTTAATCTTCACTCACTGACTCATTCAATTGCATCTGAAAATTAGAAATAATTGGAGCAAGGAAACCTCATCGTGGAACAGGCAATAAGCTACGAGAAGCACGGGAAACACGAAGGAACGTCACGCGATGTTTATCCAGCCGCACACGCGCCGAGCGCTAATGCAGCTTCAGTGCTTAATTGCTCCTGTTATTGCTCGTTCCATGGTTTCACTATTTCCTCCATTTAAATGTAGCCCCTTGTATAAAATAGAAAGTAGCTAAAATGTTAAGGCCGTGCGATTTCACGCTTGGCATGGTATGCAGTTGTTCGTAGCGTATATAATTTATTTTGTGAGCTATATCTGAGCAGTAAGACATAGGTAACACCTGAGGTTAATTAAGGCACAACAGTTATTGTATTTTTATACTTAAGTTTTCCAAGAAGCATTTAAAAAGCACGTGTTAAACAGGGTGCTAACAAACTCATATGCTGCTACTGAGAAATTGCGCTTCTAAGGGGTGTGAAAGCTAAACACTTCGTAGCACAAGTGAGCTGTCAAAAATATAAATTAATTCCTGTTTGTATGCGGAGCCTGATGACAACTGCTGGCAGGCCACTAATGGTATTTAACTCTGTCCCTCCTTCAAAGGGAGTATCAAAGAAGGACTGCATGGATACACATAATACTGCTTGTAAAGCACGGAGTATTACCAGAAGCAATAGAGCCAATACATCCGAAATTACCTTTTTTTTCTTTCTTTTACTTTTTTTACAATTTTTTCCAAGTAATTCTCAATAAGTACCTTTCGCAGCATCACCACAGTATAGGCACTTATTCTCTGTTTATTATACAAAACATACTGTATTATTAATTCTATTTATTTATTTAAAAAAAAAATCAAACCAGCGCAAATTGAGACAGGAGGTCAGAGGTCATATAACATTCAGCTGAAAGGTGATCTGTATATAGATTCTTGAAATACAAGATCCTACAAAATCTTGGAATACAAATATTTGCCAGGCCCCAACAGATGACTGTTGTGTTTACCTCCACATACATTTGAAACAACACTGTCCAGAACACATGTACACGGTGCTATCTATATTCAGACTTGTGCTAATCTTCATAGCCAACTGGTTATCGGAATTCACTGCATCCGAACACCACATATGACAAATAAAATGAAAGTCACATTTCAACCTTTCAATGTGCAAAATTATTCACCTACATACAGTGGAAAAAAAACCCACTTCCTACTGAGTGCAGTGATCAGCTGATAAAGCATGGCCGGGGTGTATGTAGGGTTAAGAACCTTACTTTGCCACGGAATTTAAAAAGGCATTTATACAGTGTCATTCCAGAGGTGGGCCTGAGGAAGGCAAAACCAGCTTCGCAAGGTGTACAGATGCATCATTACAGAAGTAAACTGAAATACAGCACGTATTATCGATCTTTTCCAGTCCCTTTTCCAGTACATAGGTGAGGACTGTGCTCTATGCTGTTATATCAGATTATTACAAGAAAAATGCATGCATTCAAATAACAAAATCCACAAAACATGGGAGAACATTACTTTCAATTTAAATAAGTTATAATAAAAATAAAATGCGTAAACAGTTAATGCCCACATAATAACAACGATTCTGCTAAAGCTGAAATTAACAGTAAAATGTATTCATTGAAGGTAAGGTATATTGTGTGAATAACAAATGGTTAACTGACAGTGGGCTTTAAGTGGTTGATGCTTCTAATTCTTATGATGACACATGTGTTGCAGTAAATAACAGTTTTACTATAATTTTCAGTACTAGAGTAGGATAATCGCCAATTGATAGAACACTCAAGTTAATGCAATAGCTACTGTTATGCTGTCATTAGGCGGGCTACTTTTTATATTAAGTGTACTTTTCCTTTTCAAACACATATTGCAAGGTTCGTGGAGCGGCTGGCTTATGGAAAAAACGTTACTATACTGTTCATTAAAACAGTCGGAAGGGACGTAAAGTACTTCACAGTTTTGTCATTTTCCACGAAATCATTTCGCGGCCCGCCGGAATACAGCATTTAAAGTTAATTTTTAAAACATTCACACTTGAATTATCATAATAAGCTAAACCCGAGCATTAAAAAAAAATGTTAATCATCCGCGCGGAAAAGACGCAGCGCGTGGTCAGGACTTACATTTAGTGAGCAGCAGACAATAAGCTGCGAAAACGTTTGCGGCAAACACAGCAAATAATGCATGCCAGATGTAAAGTTTGGAAAACTTTTGCATGTGTTCGGCATGCATTGTGATTTTTTTTTTACCTTGATCGTAGTTACTCTCGGTGATCTGGCCTCAGTAACACCCGGGTTTACATTTCCGCAAAAAGAAGAGAGGAAATAAAAATAAACACGATGGGGGTCGCAATCGTTCCTCAGCAGACGAAAGTCTGAACGGGGCGTGTAGATCATTACATTACACAAGCTGCTTAGACATCAGATGCTTTTTAACGTTATTTAGTTAAGACGGTACTGATATGACTTTTATGGTGTCCAGATGCCAATTGTGTGGGTGAGCAATAATGTCATCGCCGCGAATTTGTGTTTGGGCACGGTTCCTTGATTCTCTATCAAAGCATGCACGAACTGATGCTTGTAAACTGCAATTCAGACACAGTAGCGCATTACTGTTTACGAGGTAAATCTGATTATGGTTACTGGGATTATGGAATAAGATACAGTAACTATCAATGCAAGCTTTAATTACAAACTGCGCTCTGAGAAACAGAAGCTTCAGGGATTGGAGCTGAGAAGCAGTGCAGCTTTTAAGCAGCTAGTATTGCCTTGCTAGCAATATTAATATCCCTTAAAAGCTACTGTGCAGAATTGCCATGCTCATATACAGGGTTGTATAGCCCTGGACCCTGTGGTCACTCCCTGTATTTCATGCTGGTTGGGGGGTGTGGGGGGTCCCATGGTAACTTTTACTGGATGATAGATTTTTTTTTTTTGGGGGGGGTGGGTCTCGTACAATAATGCAGGAAAAAGTCCAGTATGTCAGATCACCAGACCAGCCCAGTTGTTCTATTAATCAGATACTTTCATCCAAAACAGCTTACAATAAAGGAATGCATTTCTGGGGATTGAAACCTTTGTGTTGTTAGTACCACACACTACAGTACTTGCTAAACTACATGAGGAAGTCTACAAGGAAAGGAACTACAAACTAATACGAGACATTCAGTATTTTCTAATCATGGAGCACAGAACTGGGGAGTGGGGGAGGGGGGCACGGGGACTCGTGCTTCTTTTGCATTTACGTTTATCCATCTCATGTGGGTCACAGTCATGGGTTACAATAGCTCAGTGCTTCATGGAATTTGAGTACACAACTATTGCATTGTTAACGCAAAGCTTTACTTTTTGAGCTACAGGTAGTGCTTCAATGAGTTTCCCACCGCCAAAAAGAAGGCGGTTACTTTATATTTCTATTAATGTTTGTCTGACTGTGAATGTCTATCTGTGTGCCTAACAACAGGCAGGCATAATGACTAGAAATGCATTGCAACACCAAACCTGGATGGATGGAAGTATGGATGGTTGGCTGGATGGATGGATGAAAGTATGGATGGATGGGTGCATCACTTAAAGCCCTCACACCATCTGCCTGTGACAAACTTATTTTCAGTCTTTTCACGGAGGAGAGTTATCTTTAAAATCTGATGATGTTTCCTTCCAGAAATCAGCAAAGGTATATTTTTAGCACACACTCATTTAAGAACTTGTTTCTTTACCAGTGTTTTTCTATGCTTACATCTGTACTTCCATATTTTTTCCATTTATAGTGAAAATAAATATGGTAAACATCACTTTGACAGTTAAATATGAGAATATAAAAGAATATTATTCTATACATAACATTATGTTCTATTATTTTATAGCATGTCATCAGTATTATTATAATTACTGATGTAGCTTTATATTGGTAGATATTTGGGGAAGAAAAATAAAGAAGATTCTGGCTAAAACAGAATATTAAACTATAGCATATTCACATATTCAGACCTGTATCCCGGAAAGGGATTTTTTTTAATGATGACATAAATGTTCCATGCTTTAAAAAATGTCTGTCTTACTGCATATTTTCAGAGCCTATCAGCCTAACACATCTTGTTATAACACCTGTGATAGATGCTGAAAATAAATAATCTATTGATCTCCAAGATAAAAAATGGATATTTAGCTGTGAAGAAACAAGAAGCAATTACAATAAAGTAGAAATGAATTAGGAGAGTTTTATTTTCTGGACAATACATTTCAGTAATGTTTTTAAATCAATAGTGCAAATGCAGATGATTAGGTGGAGCATCATGCCTAAATGGGCGGTTGGTTGGATGGATGGTTGATAACACATTGCCAAAAATCTTACTCTGCCATTGTATGTAGACAGCATGTCTTGTTATACTGAAATTTTCATGGGCATCATTTAAGAGAGCAATGAATTCATCTCCTGGCTTCAGTTGTAATGTTTTTAACGACCAAGGACCTAAACACATCTTGGAGAATAGAAAATTAAGTGGCTTATGGAAAAAAAAATAATCCCAGAATGGGAACAGATGTGTGCGGAGGGAGGTGGTAGACCGAAAACTGGCAACTCAGAGGTGTGTGAACAGTGAAAACACGTGGCAATTAAATGCACCTGATTCTGTCTAGCGTGCTCTGCTCTGCAACGCTGGAAGCCGGACGGTCATCATTAATGTGCTCAGTTTAGACAATATAACGTGCTTGCTGTGATGGACAGCCTAAAGGTGGCGCTAATAGCACCAAATGACTGATTTCGTCAACTCGTTCTCCTTAAACTCATTAAATTTTCGGCACAGCACATGAGGATGGCGTCAGAGGCAAGGCGTGGAGAAGAAAGGGAGAAATGTGCTTGATTGTTCATGTGTCTGAGCAGATGTCCTTTACACTTGCTTGGTAATGTAGATAATTGCTAAAACAGAGGCGAAAGAAATTAATTGCAATTGAACAAGGCTAGGGGGCGGCATGGTGGCGCAGTGGTTAGCACTGTTGCCTCACACCTCTGGGACCCGGGTTCGAGTCTCCGCCTGG
>JAODJX010000097.1:23142551-23162391 GCA_026776945.1 Isichthys henryi | reverse complement strand
TGCAAACTCCACACACATGTGACCCAGGCGGGGATTCGAACCCGAGTCCCAGAGGTGTGAGGCGACAGTGCTAACCATTGCACCACCATGCCACCCCCATACGGAATATCCATTCAAATTGCAGAAAGCTATCAATATTTCTCTCAGAATACTTCTACCAACCTTTAAAAGGCCACATTTTCTTAATCAAACATCCAATTTCTGGATATTAGGCACATTATTCAACATTTATTAGGCCTGCAGAGTGTTTCTCGTTTAACAGAAATTATGCAAAGAAACTGACTGCTTTGTTCATTTCAAAGGAAGGGAGGAAATACTGAATCAGAATGAAGGGATAAATGTATTATGGGTAATTGTCAGTGGTCCTGAAATGTGTAGCATTCAAATCCATCCTAAAGCAAAAGCTTTATTACCCTTGTTAAAAACAGTCGGAGGTTCATGAACATTGACACTGCAGAGCCAGTTCAAGACATGTTTTGTATTTTGTTTTAATCAATAGAGTAGATTAAGATGCAATCAAGTCTGCGTACCTACACAAGAAATTGAAATTGATCCTGTATTCTCAAAATTTATAAAAAGGTGGAGCTCAGTTATGAGAAAGGTTCTAAATGATTTAATTAAAATATCAAGAAAGAAAAAGTGAAATAAGTCACTCATTCATTCATCTTCTTATCTCATATCCAGTACAGCGTGGGCCTGCAGCCTGTCTCAGGAAGTACCCACACGAGAAGGGTCCAGCTGCAGACGCCTGTAGAGTGGAGCTCCACTGGAAATACGTCACTTCCACAGGAAACACGTGATCTCAACTCTGTGTTATAGCGAATAAACCCTAACCTTAACCTTAACCTTAACCCTAATCCGAGCTCCACTTTACGTCTTTAAAGATCACGTGTTTCCGGTGGAGCTCCACTCTACAGGCGTCTGCAGCTAGACCTTCTTGACCCGCACTGGATTCCAGTCTATATTCAAAACCATTACAGTTAACAAGGGCACAATTATGTTTATGTCAAGGGAGAAACGATGAGGCAGACATGTTTAACATTGGTGTTGATTTTTTTGGTGTGAGAAACTGCAGGAAACAATGAGATGAAAGGAGCTACAAATGACAGCCTTCCTTTGTGCACCAAGGATTCAGATTTCATCAACATTAGCCTTGTATTATAGAAAAGGGTGTTTTACACAGAGGAAAAATCTCAGCAATACTAAAATATGCTTACATATAGAAGACAGGCATGTAAGAAACAAATGCATGATTTTCAAAACAGTAAAAAACAGTAAAAATTGCTCATATGCATTTAGACATCATGTAAATCTTGTCTTTTTGCTCAATATTTGTCTTTTGCTAGGAATTAATCCAGTTTTGCGACAGATAGGTAAGACTCCAGAATTGTTAACCTTTCCAGAATCCTTTCTTGTGTCAATTCAAAGTGCTGATTTGTTAAGCCCAACATTACTGTTCAACTCGTCAAGCGGGGCTTTGATCCATGCCTGCCATCTGCAAAGTCGGAAATGAGTAATGTTATTAATGACATATTGAACTATGTTAGAGTGCTTATTAAATGGCTAGTCTAAATTATCTTAAGGATGTAAAAGGGTTCTCTGTTTTGTATATTTGATTTCTTATTGCATGCAGTGTACAAAACCAATTAGTTAGCATCATTGTTTTAGAATTCTCTTGGGAGATCCAGCGTGTGTCGCAATGCTTCAGAGGAGACTCTTAATCAGGAAACCGAGTGTCATATGTTACGGGAGTGAAAATGAACATGATAATAAACAAGGGATTAATGGTCTTCCTGGGATTAACTTGAAAAGCATTGTGATGCAATATATTTTACATTATGCTTCTGGATGTCACTCAAATTGTTTGTCCTACATTAAGTATTATGTTTCCCTTTAAAATATATCATTAGAAGTCTGGTTTGTATTAATTTCTATTAAACCTCAAATAATCAATCCTAGGTCTTAATACATCTCCTTACCGACACACCATCACCCATTTCCAAAGCCTAGCACGTCTTTTTAATCTTGTCCAAACAGAGAACATCTCTTAAAGGTACCTGCAATAAACAGCTGGACTGATTTATTTAGGCAATCAGCCCTGTCGACACCTGTGATGAATTAGTAACATCGCGATAGGACTTGAAGCAGCTCATTAATTAACCGTGCAATGGGGGTATTTCATTTCCAACAACAGGATGGTCAGGATAAGGGTGACAAACAG
Source organism: Isichthys henryi (assembly GCA_026776945.1). Lineage (NCBI taxonomy): Eukaryota > Metazoa > Chordata > Actinopteri > Osteoglossiformes > Mormyridae > Isichthys > Isichthys henryi. The sequence continues at coordinate 23,160,170 of JAODJX010000097.1, read as the reverse complement.
GAGGTGCTGCAGGAGAGGGGCTCACGTTGTCCAGCCTCTGGGTCTTGCCTCTGATCTTTTTCTCCACACCAGAACAAAAGTACCGGCCTTGTAACAGATGCCTTAAGCCTCATTCTCTTCCCCGATTGTGTTCCCACAGTATGTCATCGCCGCTCATTCTTAAATAACAGAGAAGGATGATTTATCTATGGCTAGCAGTAAAGGTTCCGTATCTCATTTCAGGGCCGCCTCGTTGAGCGATATCTGGTCTTAGCCACCAGAGAATGATCACAGAAGCCCTCGGGCTACGAATTAAAAAGTGTAGTTGGACAGCATGTAATTTTCCACTTTTTTAATGCAGCTTAAGGCTAGACAGGCAGTACTAGATGAATGCAGCTGTATGATTATCAATCACTTTTGGATTTATCACTGTAACTTTTTCCTGCTTCTCTGAACCTATGTCGAAGCATCTGCAATGTAATACGATTGTAGGACATGCAGTGAAGATACAGGTTAATGTCGTTCTCATTGTGATACCTACAGTGTCGAGCCATAACTCATGTCATTAGCAATTATTAGTTTCTAGCTTCATAAAAAGTGTGTAAGACACAATTAAATGAGCAGAATGAATAACGTCCGACACAACAATGCATAACACTCTGGTCCCAGTTCAGTCATAGAACAGATTAAATCATTTTCAGATGACAATATACAGGATGTTTATCACATCCTAAATTAGACGTTTCAACACCTGCTGGTTAGTGACTTAACCAAATTATCTGTGTCCAGGATTGCTCTGCTGTAGAGCTTCCACTGAATATCTGTTAAACATCTTCTTAGTTACAGTTAGTGACAACCTTATAACTTCTTAATTATTAAAATTATCCATCCATCCATCCATCCATCCACCCCTTATCTAGCACAGGGTTGCATGGTGAAGCTTTGTGGAAGGGGTTCACCCTGGATAGGATCCAAGCCCATCATCGAGACATGGGCAGTTTTAGATATTCCAAGTCAACTGCATGTTTGTTTGTGTTGAAAACAGAACCAGGAAAAATGGCACAACACAGGAAGAACATGCAAATTCCACACAGAGAAAATGTGGGATTCAACCCCCACTCCCCCCCCCCAAGCCTATAAAATCATAATTATTATTTTGGGTTTACCGCTGAGTCTTGCCATATGAGATTTTATGTGTTAGTGTTGTTTTAATGATGCATTCTTGATAATGGTTCCTTAAGTGCTTGATGCTAATGTAATTGGCCTGTTTGGTTTATAGGGCCAAGAAGAATTCCTGCCCTGTAGGTGTCTATTACCCCGCTATATAAACATAAGCATATGTTACACACAGTTCGATACAATCTGATGATAAGCACACTCGTTGCTTTTCTCTTTAGAACATAAGTAACCATAAGTGAACGTCATTGAGAAAAATTATTTATACAGTATATATTATATTTTATCATTCTCTGAAGTGCTGGGTGATCATATGATTTCAGCCTCTGAATTCTGATTCCCAACATTTCACGATTCCACTCCACGATTCCACTCCATAATACAAAGAAAAGAGTTCATTTCTATCCCATTCCCAGACCTTCTCAAGAGCTGAAAGTCTTGACCTCTGTTGTTTTGACTGGGTTGCACACTGTTAATAATTACTTAGGCCAGATGTTAATATATCAGGCAGACCTTTCTTCTCATCTTTATATTGTTTGTCAGAACCATTCCCATGCAGTACTGGCACTTTCTTTCATCCAAGTAGGCCTATATTAGTTGATATGCCTGTCTAAATGTGCTGTGTGCTTGTTTGTGCAGGTGTGTGTCTGGTTGCCCTATAGGTCTGATGGTTTATTTTCTCATACAGGACGTCCCCTGCCTCGCGCTCCGAGACAAGCTGCAGGATCCTTATGAGGCTGCATTGCATAGGAAGTTCAGGGGAAACAGAAATGATCATTTAAACTGGATTCTCCTCACAACTTGTACGATTCGGAACTCACAATATGCAATCGAATCACTTCGTTTTGATTCTTTGTTTCTATGTCCGCTGTGTGTGCTTCACATGGAGAACAAGGAAATGAAACAATCAATTCATTTATAATAGACACACATACAGCTGGTATTTAACGGTTCAGTTTTAGCATCCTGCAGTTCTACGGTTTCATATATTACTTGAACTGACCAGCTATTTATCCAAAGCCTTGGACATAGGAAATGGGAAACATTCTTTCTTAAAATTTATGGATCTCGCACCGATAGTTAAGCTACACCTTCTGTAAAGAAGATACATTCTCATCCCTGCATTTCCCACAAGTGATGCATTACATGGTAATTTATGATTTTGTGTTGAGTAATCCCAGGAATGGTTTCAGCATCCCGCTGGAAAGTGCTACACTTTCCAAATCATTCCAGAAACTGCAGTAGTAATTACACTATAGCTACCATTACAGAAATAAGTGATAAGTGCAAATGCATGTCACCCTTGATGAATTCAGAGCAACTCCTCAGGGTACTTTAGAGTTCGTAGATGGAAAACCAACATTATATGACAGTCAAAAATAAAGGTCCAATCTGTCACATAAGTCCAGCCTTGTAGTGTGTTCTGCATTTTATTGCAAGCGTAGAGTTAGGCATTATTTGCAAGCATATAATAAAGCCACCTCATCGAAGGTCCTCTGCTGTTTGCCTTGTGACCTGGTACAGGATAAGCGGTAGGAGAATGGAAATGGATCCTACAAAACAATGCAATAACACACATGAGTATATGTAAAATTCATTCAAACTTGTACACTATGTACTGGGACGCTACTGAAGTATTTATGATAGATAGATAGATAGATAGATAGATAGATAGATAGATAGATAGATAGATAGATAGATAGATAGATAGATTGATTGATTTCCTACAGACGAATTTATTTATTTATTTATGATTAGCCTTGGTTAGATATTTAAAGAAATAGTAGGAGCGACTCTGTTACACGGCTCCCAGTTGGGGGGCGCCTTGCTCCACGTGTACGCGCTTGAAGCGCCGCCGGCTCTCCGTTTGGCTTCGGCCAATGGCTCCGACGGGGGGCGGAGCGCACATCTTGTGAATGAAAGTTGCTTCTTCTTGGTGACAACGGTAAATGCGCCTTTTACAAGAAAAGGCACGGCTGCCTCTAGTAGGACCGACGATCGTTGTAAGTTACTCCCAACCCCCAATGTTATATTCGGGTTTCAAAGCATTTGCGGGACCGATAATGGTGCTTTTTTCCCGGGCTGTTTATGCAGTGGCAGGTGTTTGGTTGAAGCCTCCTCTGCGCGTTTCGTGCAAGACAAGTGAAGTGGGGAAAAGCGGAATGCAAAAAGCCAGCCATCAGCACCAGCCATCAGCACCAGCAGGCTGTAGGCAGGGCTGGTTTGGCTAGACTGACTGTTTCCATATATTAACAGAATGAAATAAAACCCCGTTTTTATGCGTTCGTGGCAATTTACGCTGTTTTATTTCCGGTTTTTACATTTGTATAAATAGTTTACTTGTTAAATATTTATTTCCTATAAATGCAGGGGAAATATTCATCTCTGTCTCTTTCTCTCTGGTACCAGCTCTCTAGGTAGGTATAACTATTACTTCGTCCAAGTAGCTGTAGGATAAGTTTTATCCGATTTGTTCGGTTCACGATTATTAGCTTGCTGTTTGATGATATTCTGAGCTTTTTGCAACAATACGTTTTATTTGCAGTCATTTTCTCTCTCACGTTAGGTGAAAGGGGCGGAGATTTGCGGAGAGATTACCCGGAGAAACGCGCCCGCCTCCCCGTGAACCTGTTGTCTAGCCAGCGGGGAGCCGTCCGTGCTGCTCCCAAAGTTCAGGAAACCTGTTATGGATGCACATCTTTTCGTTTCGAGGGGGATATAAAGCCGGATAAGAAAATACAAACCATTCCGGGAAAAAAACAACAACAAAGTGAGTGATCGACGCTTTATGCGAAAGCTGGTTCAATTTAAACTTCTAATGAACCGAGGGAAACGTGGAATATAAGACAACTGAACTGGGCTGAAGAAACTGACCACAATGGGTTTTCAGTGTTTCATTGTATATGGTTTATACCGATAAGGGACTCTAAGCTAGTTTTCCGGTAGACTGTCCATCACCGAAGACATCGGAACAAGGAAGGATTTGTAGGACGTATCAGATGCATGCGGCTGGGCTGAAATCGCCGCACTCCCCTATGAAATAGTGGATTACATTTCAACGGGGAATTAAAATGAAGTGCCGCAAAGAAGACAGCAGCATCGCGTCGGCCACCGAGCAGCACTCACGGGCTGCTTTGCACCGCCACGGTGGTGGGATCACGCAGGGCGAGTTAAACAGCCACCGGCACTGGGGCGTTTGCACAGCGGCCGGCGAAGGCGCTCCTATGCCAGAAAGTGTCCGGCATTCACGGTACGGTCCCGTGTCCCTCGGAAAAGCTCACGCAGACCAGATTGATGGTCGCTTACCGGGCGACAGAAAACATGACCTGAAAGGTCGATCCAAAGGTCCGTATAAAATGAATGAAGCCCCGAAAGCGAGGGAGCACAAGGGACGCTCCGAAGATGAGCTTCGCTGTGCCGATCGCACCGGGCAGAGGGTTCGTGGGAAGAGCAGTAATGACACTGTAGAGTACGTCCAGGACCGCGATGCTGCCTTTTGCAAAATAACCGGTGACGGTAACATGTCGGGTGAGAAGATCAAGAGCATGGAAGTTACCCGTCTTGACGGAGAGCATGAGATAACCGGGGAGATCGCACGGCGCCCCGGGAAGAGTCGCGTCCGGATGGGCAGGGAAAAGTTTAGTGCTTGGAGTTGTTGGGCGCTTTTCTTTTTAAGTACCCACGTGTTGAAAGCCCTGGCCCAAGGTAAGACAAGCCTTTTTAAAATATTAATGTGCCTTTTTTGTGCAAGGTGCCTGTAGTCTTTGCCGCCAGGAGCCAGAAAAGGGAGGTTTCAGATCGGCCGTCCTGCTGTACCCGTATTATTTGTGGCATTTCACATGTCGCATATAACAGAAAACCGGTTTTCTATCTTTCCGTACCAGCGAATTAACTGGGGGTGTTAATGGAATGGTTTGATGGAATTATAGGGAAATAAACGGAGGTGCATCAATAGCAGTGTTTTATAGGCTGTAAGGCTACGTCAAGTTTGTGTGTTGGATGAAAGGCATCGAATTTCGTCGGTATTTCCTAAAGCAGAAATTGTTACTAAGCCAGGAAACTTAGGATCTCATTTAATTGATTTTCTTTAATTTATTGAACTTGGACCTAAAAGGAAAATGGACTAAAATGCACACTTGCACCTAAAATGAAAATATAATAGTGCTGATTAGGGCACCGATGCCATAAATCACCATGACAGGAATTAACAGCTGCAAATCAGATTTAGTTTTCAATTTATTTTTAATGGCATGAATTCTGGTCACTCAGACCTCAAACAAAAGATGAGAAAGGTCAGACACTGTCAACATTACCATTTTCTGAGGGGTCACAGATGGCTTATGGGCTGAATGCAAATGATCTTTTTTTGAGCGGGAAGGGGTGTGGTATTACGGAATGGACAAAAGTTCAGCTTGAATTTGCCTGTGATGGGAACAATATGCATGCTAATGTGTCTAAAAGCCTCGACTAACGTGAATTAAAACATTTCCATACATCTTTAGCCCAGATGCCATTTGTTTATAAACATCTTATTTCTATACACATCCATTTTTTATTCTGATCACCTGTGATGCACCCACTGTTATCAGGGTTGCCAACTCCAACAGGCTGGAGTGAGATTTTCAGTAGGAGTATGCATGCACGTGTACATGCATTTACATGCATGTAATTACTTTAATACATTGTAAATATTTTGTATGGATTTCAAACGACCCCAGCGCTTTTATGTAAATAATTTAGGTTTATAGTTGGATAGCATAGGTTTGCCGTAAGAGTTCATGCGTGAGAGTCTGAAAGCGTGACTGTTGCCAGATGCGTGAGAGCTGGCAGCCCTGCATTATTGAAGTAAAACCAACGCGTTGTTCTCCTGCATAATGGGAATCGTTCTGGTTGTACGAGCTTCCGTGCGATTGACTGTGAGCTGGACCAACGCAGCATCAGCGCTTTAAAGGGGGGGGGTCTCTGCATGTCTCGCCGTGTTCAGCTTTTGGTGCTTAATCAGAACTATACTTTATTTCATAAACAGAGCTGACTACAAACGAATCTAGATGATTTTCAACAAGATGATCGCATTAAATCGTTAGTCAGAAGAGGCTAAATAATTCCTCTTGTCGGAATTTCTTAAACAGCTTCCGACGCCCAGATTCTCCCTCCAACGTGAGAAACACTGCATCGCCACCGTGTCATAACCTGTAATCGCCACCCTTGAAGTCATAATTCAGTGTTTTGGTGTCTGATTCTGCTTTCGAGTAGCGAATGCTTATAAGAAGGACATGCCGAAAGAAGGCATTTTCCTGCGTTGTATTTGGATATTTAATAGAGGCGCTAAAACGGGTGTTAGGGCGCCGTCGGCAAAAGCGGGAGACTCGGGACTTAGCTGTTACTGTGGTGTGGGGGCACATTGCTCGGTAATACAGTCCTGTCACTATAATTTCCCATTGATTTGGCGCACATCTCTCACGTTCATATCTGGGCACGCATGCAGATACTGGAAGTATGCAGCCTGACAGACTGAAGGACCTGTATGATTTTGGCCGTCTACTAAGGAAGTTCAGTCATAACTGAACGGAACAAACACAACGAAATGTGGAATTTTCCAGAGATTATAAGATAACTTGGGTCATGGAAATGTGAACCTAGCTATGCCTTTAAGGCAGCTACTCCAAAAGGTACTTGGGATGTATTATGCTGAGTTACATCCGCACCTATTTGACATCAGTTATTATCTCTGGTAAACTCATTATCATTTATCAAGCGGTAATTGAAACTCATCAGCGCTAAGGAATAAAATGCATGTGCAGTTTAGCTGCTATACTGATCACAAGGTTATCGTGCATTGATATGACTTATACATTACGTATGTTTACGGGTTTATTGAAAGCTGGAGCTGATGGTTTCGACTTGGTTTAAACCTCAGCGCTCATTAGCGTTTTTAGTGTGCCATCTTTGCTGGCTAATGATTTCCAGCGGCCAGCAATAAGTTTTCAGACGTAAAAGCGGCCTTTTCCCAGTAAGCCGGACTGCTGTTTGAGATGCCGCCTCCCGTCCCCTTATATAATGACGCAGTGGCGCTCCCACGTGCCGTGCAGCGTCAGCTGTTTTCCCGCGCGCTAATGTCAAGGTCTTTTAGAATTTGGAATTCTCCCAGAACAAATCTGGGAAGAGCTTCCTATTGATCACATTCGTGGAGCCAACAGCATAATCAAACCTTGTAAATTGGGTCGAGGTTGATGTTTAGCCTTTTTTTTGTTTGTTTTAAACAGGTTTCTTTGGTGAATTCATAAGCCATTTGCACTATTTTCTAATTGAAACCTACAAATATGAATGAATTATGGCAAAAAAACATGCTATATGAAAACAAATTGCTTTTCATATGTATACAATATCTTGTATTTGTTGCTTAATGTGAAGATGGATGATGTGCTACAGTACAATCATTTCCAGTTGAGATTATGCCCTGCTGTGTGATTACCTGTTGATGGAGTTTCCCCCGAAGTAAGTTTGCATTAAGATGGTAACAAAGTGTGTATCTGCAAAATCACACAACTCAAAGCCCACAGTGAACTTAAACTGCAGCACTTTTAAGAAATGTCTTATTGTCCACGATTTAGGAGCTTACTGTATGTAAGTGGATGCACACCAAACAGATTCCTGTGATGTAAATGTACGACGTGTTTCTTTGAGTTTGTGAGAAGTTTTTCATTTCCCTAATGAATGCATTGTTCTGCAAAAAACAAATACGGTTTCCTTGAAATCAGAAGACTGTCAGTCATAAGCAGCCCTTGAAGTTTGATGGGAAGTCAAAATAGGCACAAAATTTGCAAAGAGCAAGTTGACAAACTGTACACTGCAGTCATAGCTGTTTGGACGAGCTCACTAAGGAATGTCTCCTTCTTAATCTGATGACTTCCTCCACAGTAATACATCAGTTCAAACAGTCCTTCCACTGCATAACAATGACCCACTTTTGCACATGTGTGCTGAATGGGTACTAACACCTTTTCCATTTGACATCTGCAGAACAAGACAAGAGCGTTTGTGTTTTTATCCTGCTTTAAAATTTTTATTTTGCATTTTTGCATTTGAAGTATCCTCCGTATGATGGTAATGTTTTCCAAAACGAGCTCTCCCAGCCATCTTGGGTTTTTTTTCCCCCCCGTGGGAATCTTGTTGTCAGATTCTCTGGATCTGCAGCAGTAACGTTGTAACGGTGCCTGGACAGGGACCTTTTCCACTGCAGTCAGGCAGTCTGTGTCCCTCACTCTCTCCTCATGATATCCTCTGTGTATTTGAGATGGAGAGTTCTGCCAGATGACAAATGACATATACGAGGGACCAATTTACATTCCTTTAAATTTTGTTTAAGCCTTGAATCATAAATATTTAAAGGGAATTTTCAGTGTCCCTCTTCTGAGGTTTTAAATATTCTTTAGTTCAGTCAGTTATATGAGATCCTGAGCAAATGTATTATAATAGTACATATTGTATACTAATTCTGACACACTGGAGAGTGGATTGAATCGAACCGGCTTGCTTTTTTTGCACCAGAAATTGCATACGGTTTCTGTTTCACTTTTATTTGAAGCACCATTGGGGGACCTGCAGTAGCCCTATGTCTGCTGGAATCTGTAGGTGGGGGCCTGGCCTGGACGTGGTGAGCTGTGTCAGCTTCAAGAATCAGCAGGCATACCAAATTTCAGGGATAATTAGCGGCCTCTTTTGACCATTCCGGCCATGAATAAGCAAACAGTCTTTTCAGGTCTAGCAGTTTCCAGTCTGTTAGCCCACACAATGAGGCTCCTCTTCGGCATTCTCTTGGGTGACATCACAGCATGGTTGCAGATAGACCCTGGGTGTGGAGACCTGACCAGAAACCTGAACTCAAAATTATGCCCCTCCTGTAGTGTATTAAACAGATCTCTGTTTATTTTTTTGATTAATGGTATCAGAGTCAGGTAGAAAAGCCTTATCTCAAGGGTATGACACATGTTGCCCTCACTTGATACCACATGTGTGACACCACACTTTACCCACCGTCAACCTGACAGGCCAGAATAAGCCAAGTGTCACGAATAAGAAGAGCCCAGCTTTGGCCATTGTGTCCCATGTTTTGTTTGGCAAGATGTAGTCCAGATTAATGAGACGCTGCACGCTAATGAGCAAAGTGGTGAGGCCGAAGTTCATTTTAATTAGCTTACCAGCTAGACTCTGTTATCCTTGTTGGCTAATTCTTTTGCAGTCTTGGTGGTTTCCATAAGAACTGGGGTTTCTTCAGTCACCGGGCCTGTGACTACGACGGCCACCATGTTTGACCGCGTTAATGCTGCCGCTGGTTTTCAGGATTTTAGTTGTTTGGCTAAGAAGGGCTTCTTGAAGCTATCATCTATAGCGTTTATTATAGATACCTTCATAAAGTATTGTAATGGTCAGAATAAGGATTAATAAAGCATTACATAACATTCTTCCATTGACAGTCATAAGGCATTATAGTGTTGATTATGATAGTTAATAGGCTCCAATGAAGATTTTATTTTTAATGTACCATAGATACCTTCATATTGCATTATGGTTGGTATAAGAATGGATGGAATGATGCTTTGTAATGTGCTAAGAAAGTATCTATAGTGCAATATAGATGAGAGCTTCATAAACCATTCATAATGCATTATAAACATCGTTATAATGGGTTATGGCTTTTTATAAATATTTGGTAACGCTCTACATTAACTGCATCTTCATAATGCATTTATAATGCATTCATAGAACATTTATACTTTAATATCCTAGCATACTTTTACAGCTTTAATTTCATAATTATGTTTGTTTTTATCATATAATATTTGTTATTATATAATGTTCAACAAATTCATTATAAAAGCATTATGAAGGTGCAGTTGATGTAAAGCATTACCCAATATTTATAGTAGTCATGTTTGTAATGTTTTATGAATTCATTATGTGTTATGAATGTGTTTATGGATTCTTCATAGAAAGTGTTAGTGCGCTTCCTTCACTGGCTTTCTGCTTACACGCAGCGGTGGTGTTTATTACCCCTCAAACCTTTTCTATGGGGCCTCAGAGGTTTGGGGCCCTATTATTGGCCCCAAACAGTCAGGACACTAAATATCAAGTAAACGCATTGCTTTTTTAAGAGCCACTGAAGCAGCATGTTCTGCCAATCAGCCGGCTAGCCACCATCTTCTGACTCTTCTCTCTAGCTAATTATTTAGTTTTTGAAACATCTAAGGGTGGGAACAATAAACCCACCCAGGAACAATAAAACCGCCCCTACTTACATGTGTATCATTTTAGGAACAACATAACCGATGTGGGTTAGTATTATTTGTGGGCTCTGTTGTTTGGCTGTAATGAACAAAAAAGCAAATCAGGGGTGTTGATTAACTCACTGGGAAATGGACTTGAGGAGCAGCCTGTCCTTGTGGTTCTGAAGGACTTCTGTGGGTTTATGTGAAGACGGAGCCAACATGGACAGGATTTTGGACACTTCATCCTGGGGTAAGTCAGCTGACGAGCCTGTTCAATCACCGGTGCCTAATTACCAGTACAACACACCAGGCATCTGCTTTACCTCTTGGCCTGCGGACCGTGTCGCCTGTTCCCAGATTCTGCTCTTCCCAAGTTTCCACACGCGGTTTATTTTCCTGCGTGCTCCCCAAACGCCCATATTTTGTTTTCATTTTGTGGAACCTGCATTTAACAAAGAAGGTCCCATTTCCCTTCTTCCATTACTGTGGTTCTGTGGGCTGTCCCGGTGGGGCTGAGTCTTACAGGACATGAAGCATAAAATTTAGTAATAAATGATGAATTCTCCCATACTTCAGCAGTACTAGTGATAGTATTAATGGGGGAGAAATATGCTACTAAATATACTAAAATACTACCGTTGACCTGGCACTACTATAGTGACCTGTTGTAAGCTGTCTGCGGCTAAAAGCTTTAGTCGGAGTGATTTCAGAATGATTTCTGGCCTATTAATCAGGTGGCATGTTCTCTTCAGGAAATTCTGCCAGTTCAGACTCGACAAGCGCCGAAAAGATACCTGAAAGGATTGCGCCGAGTCACAGGAGAGGGAGAAAAGGCAATCAATATGCAAACTGTCAAAAAGCAATTGTGAGCTGCCTCAGAGCAAGGAAGGAGCCAAAGACGACTTTTCCTGTTATTTATTCATGCTCCGCTGTGACTTTCCTGGGAAGTATTCAAAGGTTTTTAAGTGGGAAAAAAGCATTAATATCATGCTGTGAACGCGAATGACTGTTCTGCTCATGTGAAATTTGTGAAGGGAACGTTCGCGTTTATAAGTAGGTGGTATGGAGTAGTTTGTTCAGGGTTTGTTTAGTTTAACGTATATGAACATACTTAATAACTCACTGTAGAACTTAATTAGAAAATATGATTTCATAACAAACACTGTCTTAAGCCCTGTGGTATTTGAAAGGCTGAAAAAATGTAAGTAGGTAGATGCTATTTTTATACAGTATATGTACAAACAAATGCTTACTGTATCTTAGGGCATTACACTGGTGCCCTCTCCATTTGTGACTTTCCTGGCATTTAAATGTAAAAATGAAAAATACCCCTTTAAAAAACCAACAATGCATAAATCTGCGAAAAATAAAACTGATTTTGAGGGCCACATTCTCCCTCTCTGCAGATAACAGTGATTCTCTTAGGTTTTAAAATGCAAAGATGCACATTAATTTCACTGCGATCCTCGCTCACTGTCTGCAGTAAACACAGTGAGCCCCGACAGGTTTATTTCACGTCAGCCAGTGGGAGCAGAGGAAATATTGTTGCTGGTGGGCTGTTGAGTCGGTCGTACAGTATATGCACAGTAAATGTGAGCTGGAAGAAGCATAGTGTTCCCGGCAGCCATGAAAGCATCCTTCAGAAGATGTTGAAGAGCTGCAGAAGTTTAGGAGATGCCTGTGGGAATTAGTATGTGTGTAGGGAAGGTGCTACTCTTTCTTAGCAGTGTTTGTGGGGACTGAAACTTAACAGATTGATTATTTGTAAGAGGTTTTTCTTACTGCTTTAGAGGAGGATGGTTTGGATTCAGAGTTAGCATTTCAATGCATCAAACTCGCTGCTAGTTTTCTTTGATGCGTTTCTTAATAAATCTATATCTAAAAAGACAGATATTGTTTCTGGAATTTCATTCAGTATTGCAGTGTTTCTCTGGTTATGATTGTTTTGTGAAATTTGAAAGGATTTCAGCCCCAGGTAACCACATGGATGGATTCAGTACAGTAACCTTGCATTCTGGATAGATGTGTCCCTGCCAGATGAAATGGATGCACACAGTAGGCAAAAGGAATCTTTTGAAAAATTAATTTAACTTTTAAATAAAGGATATCAGTACTATTGGTATTTGCATAAATAGCTATAGTACCACCTATTGAATGTCTATTAGTAGTGGAGGGGAGTCTCTTACGGTGATATTTCCGAAGCTGAATTCCAGAGTAACTGACTGCAAATGGGAAAACTCGGCCACTATGTGCCTTTGACATAACGGCCTAGTAAAGAGTTACGATGAGGAATAATGTGTCCAGACAGCATAATCTAGTTTTATTGTCTCTCGGCCGCTGTTGCTTGTTGCTCTGTGGGGCCTGCAGACTGTGCTGTAAGCTTCATTAGGAGAGTCTGGAGTCACACCGGATGGGCGGACAGGCTGAGCCCAGCTCCGGCTGAACCGTGAGTGAGATGTCAGTAATGAATGCATGACTCCTCAGCTTGGGACTTTAAAGCTTCGCAGATTCTCAGGAGATCTTGCTTTCAGCCCCTTGGGAAAACAATATGTTCATGTTCTGAAACAGAAAATGTGCCAATTTATTAAGAATTAGTTTTGATTAATGAATACATAAGTCTGTGATATTTTGGAGATTTTTTTTCATTTTTCATTTTGGGAGACTCTAACTTGACAGAAAAAGATATTTTTTTGTTATTCTGCCTGTTTTGAGGAAGCGGTGGCTGGCATCTCTGTTTCCCTGATGTTGCCCCTCTGGTTCATGCTGCGGTAAATATCTACGCATTGACGTTAGGGATGCTGTTGGTGCCTTCACTTCTGAGTCAGGCTCTAGGAAATTAGTGGATTGCATTTGTGCCTGGGAGCTGAAATGTATAAATAAATTTTGTTTACTTCCTGTAGTAGAATCTTTTCTGCCACTGTGATCCATTAATACGCCAGATAGGGGACTCTTAGTTAAACTGTACTGGCTATTTAATATTGACCTGCTGTAGTTTAGCAACCTGTTCATCAGCTTCTTGTTTTACGTAATTACAGTACAGTGTTTGCAGAAGGTGCTGCCCAATTTCTCTTATTTCTTTCACTGCCCAGATCCATGTGGGTTCGCGTAGCTTGCAGTTTTACCCATTTGTAAAGCTGAATGTCAAAGCAGCAAACTCGTACCTTTTTGTATCACGTGCGTAGACCCAGTCGGTGTCATGTTTGCAGTGCTGGTGCTGTTTACATATCACACTGGTAAAGCTGATCAAGCGATGTCAGGATCCCACCTGCCTAGGTGCACACTTAGCTGACAGTAGTGTAAGGGTTAACCGCAATATGCGACCCCGGCACCGATTCCACGCTCCATTTACGCCTTTGTCTCCATCCTGAAACCGGCTAAACGTGCTCATCTTCCTCAGACCGCTCTGGAAAATTGCAGTGGCCTGGTCATGCAGTGGCAATGAATCAGCAGACGCGGGCGAGACGCGGCAGTTAGTGGCACGGCCGCCATGCCGGGGCTGCCAGGAGGGGCAGCGGCGAGCGCCGTCTTCCTGCCTTCGTCATGCCAGTCCCTGTGTGGCCTCATATATTAAAATACCAGGAAAATTCATCCCCACACTCTTCTGAGTGAGGTTTTACTGAAAAGCCTTCTGGAGTGAAAGTTTCATTTCCCGGTGATAAGAGGCCCCTGTAAATTGCATTTTAAACGCTTGGTTTTACAGGTGCACCTGACCCTTTGAGGGTCCAAGCAAAGGTAAGTTGGTAATTATTTTGGGGGGGGGGGTGTTTCTGGGGGCGATAGGTGAGGAATCCCTCTGCTGTGCTCTGCCTTCAGTTTGCTTGCACTCTTGCTTGCAGACAGAAGCTGTTTGTGTTTGTCTCTCTTATCACTATGCAGTTCTAGCTGTATATGCCCATATGCTCTTTTATTTTTTCTCTGTAGAGGAGGATTTCGGCTTTCAGTGAAAAATTTGACTGTATAGCTAAATACCTGCCAGAATAGTATTTGCCAGATCCGGGGGCTTTGGACTTAAGAGAAGTCGTATCTTTTGTTTATCATTCCATGGAACTTTCTGACTTGTAGGCCATATGGGTTTTTCCGTCCTTCCATCCATCCATCCATCCATCCATCCATCCATCCATCCATCCATCCATCCATCCATCCATCCATCCTCTAACTGCTTACCCTGATTGGGGTCACTGCTGAGCTTGGAGCTTATCCCAGGCAGCAGAGGGCGGGATGTACTTTATTTCCATTAAAACAAATGGGATTCCTGTCTAGAAGAATGGGGAAAAACATTTATTAAACGTGCAAGTTTATACACACAACTGTGTTTTTAATTCTGCTCTAAAGGCTGTTTTTACAGCCTTTTTAAATGATAATCCTAAAACAAAAGTCTGGGAAAATGACAAAGGATGTTCAGCATTTTCTGATTTGTTGACTTGGTTTTTACGATTAGTTGTCTCGCCTTACTAATCAATCGTCGTTAATAAAATCAGTTAAAAAAAGAGAAATATAAGGCTAGAGTGAAGTAATGTATTCTTTAATTTGCTCTATTAAATTAATGGTATGCCTATGGCTGCTAGCTGTTTGCTATGGCTCAGCAGACCTGTTAATTATCTGCTGATCTTAATAGTTGGACTGCTGTCCCAGCTGCAGTGCTATTCCCTAAATTAGTTATAGCCGTCAGTGGTACCAGCATTTCTGTTCGATGCGGACCATTAGGCTGTGTAGAGACCTTACAGCACCAGATAATCACGGTGTTAGTCTCCTCAGTCCAGGTTTACTTTTTTAGCAGTGTTTCCCGGTCCGGTCCTCGGGGACCCACTGACAGTCCATGTTTTTGCTCCCTGCCAGATAGTCCACATTTTCGCTCCTACCAGGAGCTGGGAAGGAGCAAAAACATGGACTGGCTTTGGGTCCCCGAGGATCGGATTAGGAAACAGTTTTATAGCAATAGTCGACTATGTTGTTAAGGAGTTTAGCACAATTAAAAAGCAGACATCTCCCAGGACCTCTGCAGTCTGCTTCAGGAGTTTCCTGTTTAAAATTACTGAGTGGTCTTTTTTGGCCAGTGTGTGTTTTATTGAAGATATGGTTTGCCTTTCGTCCTTATTGTGCTGCGGCAGAATGGAGTGTTTCTCCTGTGTGGTTGAAACATGTTCATTTTAATGTAGTTTGCGATGAGTAAGTGCTTATAAGTTACTCTTTTTTTCTCTCTCAAGAAACAACAAATTCTTGGGACCATTTTCAGCCAAATGAATCACCGAAAGGAATCTTAATTTATTAAGAACATGTTAATTTAATCATTTGTATGTGTCGCTTGCTGGAGATCCTTGCATGAAAGGTCTGAAAGAAAACCGTCTCTTTCTGCAGAAGACATGCAGATCTCCATTTACTTGTGGTAACCCAGATTTCTCTTCCAATTCAACCGCATGAATTGGATATGGATGAAATATGACAGACGTGAAAAGCAGCCTGCAATTATCCATCGCAACCTTAATAGGAAACAGGAAGCATTTTTGCGTTTAAAATGAAAAAGGAGATAAAAATTAGCTCCGTACTGGAATGGTTCTGTAGCATTGGCCTAAAATCCATTGATAATTATCCACTATTTAGAGCTTTTATCTTTTTTGGTTAATATTGTGTTTTGATCCTGCTACTTCAGAGGTGGAAGCGAGATAATTTATCTGTATGGACTTTGCACTTAGTTTAATATCTGCCAGATGGTCTTGCTCTCCATGAAATCAAGCATTTCATTATTCATTAAACTTTCAGGGTTTTTATTAGCAGCTGAAAGGAGCCAGTGAATTATTTCGGAAGTCTATTGCCTATAACAAGTGAATACTGACTTTATAGGTGTATGAACTTAAAGGCTGTACAGAAATCGGACTATTGGTTTCACATTAAGATGCTTTGTATGCGTCTTCAAAGACCAGGGAAATTTCTTGGTGTTTTTTGCCTAAAGTGTGTTTCTTTGCCTCTGCAGGTCTAAAGTATCATTTTTAGGTTTTGCCCTTTTCAATTTTAAGTAAATTATTGAAATCAGTGAAGAATGTAAAAGTATGTTCTTCACTATTGACTTACTGACGTGCAGTTTGTTTTTTGTTTGTTTTTGGGTTGGAATGGTTTCCACAAATGTAATTTCCGTTTTGCTTTTCAGCAGAAAGAATATACTGATGTTTGTAATAATAGGAAAATTATTAACTGCACAAATAAAACTGACCTACAAATACTGTGTGCTTCTATATTTGCAATTTAAGAGCTCAGGAGTTTATTTTAATAAGAGAAAGGTTGTTTTTCACATCGTGAAATCATTGTCAACAGCTCTTCAAGCACAAAAGAGTTAGAATAATGGGTCAAAGTGTTGTCTTGTTGTTTTTAGTTGCCTATTTCTGAAAGCTTTTCCCCCCACAGGGTTTGTTTGACAGAGACATCGTCATTCAGTGTGTATTTTGATGCTGACAGCTCTGTCACACCTTCCTGTGACTTCAGGACTTTCACATATCCTTTGTTTCGTTTTTCTTGGTTTGTTTGGCAGTTTTCCAGCCATGCGGTTGAATATTTGATGCTGAGCGTGTTGAGGTTATAGTCCTGTGCTTCTGGAATCTTGTCACACCGTTGGCTTGCACTCCACAGCTTGGGAAGGTTCATGCGCTTTCCGCGATGGCCACGTTTGTCGCGAGATGTACAGGAAATGAGACTCGGTGATTCCTCCTCTTTGCTTTCGCCAACAGAATCCAAGGGAGCTATTTATAGTGGCTTATAGCTCAAGCTACCATATGTGGGCGACCTGTTCTGGCAGATCCTGAACGTTCGCACCATCATCTGTCACCACACAAAGGGAATTGTCCGTCTCGCCCATCCAGTTGCCCAACCAGCTATTTTTTTTATCTGGCACCTCTGCTGATGGCACTGTGCCTTTTGGATGTGAGGTCTGCATGTGGAAATGCAGCCAGCAGAAAGTGAGATGATGTAGGCTCATCCGCTGATGAGGCTGCAAATGGGTCACGTGACACGGTGATGGGTGGCTACAGAGTAAGAGGGATGAATTGGGAAGTTGATTTTGGGTTTGTGAAAGGACAGTGGGGTGGCATGGTGGTGCAGTGGTTAGCACTGTTGCGTCACACCGCTGGGACCCGGGTTCGAGTCTCCGCCTGAGTCACATGTGTGCGGAGTTTGCATGTTCTCCCCATGTCGTCGTGGGGTTTCCTCCGGG
>JAODJX010000097.1:23097898-23111278 GCA_026776945.1 Isichthys henryi | reverse complement strand
ATGATTGGATAGGTTCGAGTCCCATCCTCGGCAGGTTAGACTCATGATTGGATAGGTTCGAGTCCCATCCTCGGCAGGTTAGACTCATGATTGGATAGGTTCGAGTCCCATCCTCGGCAGAAAGAAAAATGGTTGGTTCAGTGAGATAACCAATCAGATAGTAGGGGAGGTGGAACCCACCAGCCAGATGTCTTGAGCAAGGCCCCAGATATCTGTGCGTGGACCTCAAGCTTTGCTCTAACGAGATGTATCAAAGGAGAACGGTAAGGGATATGTGAAAAGTAGCATTCCAATGAACTTGTGCAAATGGGTAATAAAGAATTTACTTCCATCCATTTTACAACTACTTCTCCTGGTCCGGGTGGTGGTGATGGGGACCCTAATTCTAGTTTTATGCTAGCATAAAGAAAGGTGTGTTATCATTCTCCTTTTATTCAGCAACCAGACACACTTCAACAGAATAGCCGGAGCGAGGGAGCTGATTTCTCCCATGATGCCCTGCTGGTGCCACTCCATCTTCCTAAGCTCTTTGTTCCCCGGCTCCCAGTGTTTGTTACTCAGCCAGTATTGTCTGCAGGCATTTATAAAAGTGGTGAGAGACACAGCTGGCTCCAGCCTTTCCGTTTGAAACGGATGTCTGACTTAACCTTTTGTGTTTTTCAACATGCAGAGCCCCCTGTTAAGGTCTTTTTTTATTCGGTTGACTTTGCGAACCTTAAAGAAGGCAGTCGCTCCAATGGCAGGACACCTCTGATCCCTGCCACTCGGGAACTCGGGTCGTTTGCCAGAGAATATTGACGCGGCGTGGAAACGTTCAAGGTCTCGTGGCAATGCAAAATACCCAGTGATACATTTGCTGCTTGGAGGTGCCAAGGATGCTGTTGGAATATGAGTGTGGGGTTAGGGTTATGGGGCTGTTTGTAACTTTGCGGAATACTGAAGAAAATCAGGATATGCAAACTGGAAAATGTCCAAAGAACTGTAGGAGCAACATATGAATACATTACATTGTGTGATGAATACATTTCATGTCTAGATATTTAAGAACAGCAGCTACTTGGTGTGTTCAGCAGGCCCCGAAAAGGTTGCAAATCTAAGAAACATCCTGGCTGAAATGGTGTACCTGGAACTACGTTGTCCGTTTATGTGCAGTCATCGGATTACACAAAATTACTGTTCATTTGCAGTTTGGAAGCCTGCTTTTGTGAACACTAGGAAAAGATGGTTATAGGTCATCTTGTTCCACCCCTGGAAAGTGTGTTGACTGGGTTCATCTGGCATCAACGTGGAAGCAGTGAGATCTTCATGATATGCTGTTGCTGGTAAGTTTTTGCGGTAGACAAAGTGATGGTGGTCTGAGAGATGCGGCTGAGTGGTTTGGTGCTGGGAGCGTATAGCTCAATCAGCATATGCTGTCTTTAACTCTGAGGAAACGCAGCAGTGATTAAACCTCTTTTGATGTAATATCCTGAGGCTTTTTATACATGCTGTCAGTCTCTGGGAGAGAATCATGGTGAGTTTCTTCTGCAGTTGGTCTGCTAATGGAGAATCCTGCACAAACTCCCCTCCCCAATTAGAACTATTCTGTTGCTGAGGTGTGTCTTTTGAACTTTGCCTAATTCGTTGGTTAATCAGGGCTCAGATGTTCCTCGTGCGCTTTAGAGGACATGAGAGATTTTACACGTGCGATATAGACGCCAGCATCAATGGGTTAATATCTTGCTCTGTGCTGATGCCCTATAGAGGATTAATGATGTAAGATCACACGCAAAACTGTGTGGCAAGGGGGGCATCGCTGGCATTACGGCTGTGCACGTTTTAAGACCATTATTTCCTTAAAACTTTTAATTAGTTGTTTTTTTGAAAGTCTTTTGGAGGAGCAATGATTACATTTTAGGTTTAGGTTTTAATATTTCTTAGGTTTAAACGTAATTAAAAAAGAAATGATCCCTTATTGCTTTTTAAAATGTAGCCTGTATTTATGAAAAATAAAAACCAGGTAGTTACCTTGAATTGTTTTTAGAATGGATCTCAGGAGACCGGAAAGCTTGCAGGAGGTAGGAAACATTCAGCTTTTACTTAAAATGAAAACATCCAGTGAGTGTATTGATATCAAAAGCCACAAATGTTGTAGAAGGCAGCTGGCCTTACATGACTGCATGGACGTTTCCACATCCTTTATCAAACACAAAGGACCTTTTACTACCATCCCCTTGCCCCTTACGTAATTTCTCCCCTTGGCCAATGATAATTTAATCAGTCAGAAGGCAGTCCTTTGTATGTCCTTAAATTACGACCTAAATGTATACAGCGGTCTAGCTGAAATCAATCAATTTGTTATTAGAATCAAGCTAAATCTAATCCTGTTAAATACTGTCTTTGAGAGTTCAATAATAATTTGAAATGGGAAAGGCGGGTGCGGATACAGGTGGTTCAGGTGAGAGACAAAACAGGCCATGACAGGTAGCTAGGTATTCTATATGGCATTCCTGTTATTCATTTAATCTCCTCAAATAAGACTTTATGATAATTATATGATAGCAGTTCACTGACAATAAATTAATCTCTTGGGTTGTGTTGCTATTTGCAAGCACACAGTAAGTGATTCTGACAGTATATTTTATCCATAATGAGCCTGGGATAGATTAACAAAATGGAAGCAGTAATCTTTCTGTGCCCTGAGACTTACTCCTTATTCACAACAATTTAAGATCCAGCAGACTGATTATGTTACCCTGATTACTTCCCCCACGCTTGACACCGGGCCTTGCAATAAGTACAGTGCAGTAAGTGTTTGTTGTAGAAAGCAGTCCTACATCCATCTTTCACTGGATTATTTTGGGCTGGGTGTCGGGGGCCTGGTCTTTCTTTTAGGCAGCATGGGCCACAAGGTTGAGGGACACCCTGGATGGGATGCAGATCCATTACAGGAGACTCACACTCTAGGGGCAATCTAGGGATTCGACTTAGCTGCGTGTTTTTGGACTGTGAGGGTAATTTCCATATGTGTAGAATGAGAAGGATTCAAATCCTACGATCCATGAGAAGCGAGAATGTTAGCATCTGAGCCACCTGGCCGTACTTGTGATGTCTTTCATGTTATAGATATAAAATGAGCACTTTAAAACGGGTTCAGAAGGTCAATGTTATGAACACATACTAGGTGTCCGGTTTATATACTTATTTGTTCAGTATTACAGCGGTTTTAAATACTTGAAGAGATGTGGTTTTGAAAGAGGGCTTTCTTTTCCCTGTCCTGTTGCATCATCAGGTGATGATTAATAGAGTCATTTGGATGTTAAAATTAAATTAAGTTTTTTATCTAATATTAATATTTTGATAAAATCTTCATCGGTTGGTGTCCCATACAAATGGAATGGAAGACTTAAAAATGTATGATTCTGTATGAGACTAGTGATAAAGAAATTGGCCAGGAGCTCTTGGATTGAAATGTGGCCGTGCTGAGCCTATTTGGCGAACCATTCCAAGAACAGAACACTGGATGATGTATCGTCCAGATCTGTAGGCAGAAAAGATCTGTAGGTAGCATAGGAATGTAGTCCAAAACTGCTCTCACTACCAGGCTTGACAGCTGGTATAGGAATATATTGCTGGCAGGTAGTAGTACTGTACCTTTCAGGCAAAAGTAGAACATTCTTCCAGTAATCCACAGGATCAACCAGTATTGAGAGGACGTACGGTGTTTATTTTTGAGAGCAAAGGATTCCCCCTGCTTACCTTAGTTTAGCTTGTATTCTGCCGCTAAGGTATGAATATCAGAGTTTCTGGGGATTCTTTTGGCGGTCCCCTATATATTTTTTTGAAGTCCCTGGACCATTTTTCAGGATGTCCATATTTAGGTAAAATCGCATTTTTATATGTTGTCATAGTGACCACAGACTGATGATTTCTAAAAATATATAACACTGACTTGTATCACTTATCATACTGATGATCATATAAATGTGCTTTCCGAGATCTCCTTAAATAGCGGCATGATTTCTTACACCAACCTATTTAAGTGCAGCAAATCTGAGCAGGTTTCTTACATATATGTAACGAGGGTACTAGCTAAACTGGCTCACTTCGTATCTGATTGTTTAGCTACCTGATTACACCTGCCTATGTTGACTCAGCTAATGACCCTTGTGATTCACTTGTTTCTGCCCATGCATAGATTCACATTTTCATCTTGTTCTATTACATGAATCAGATGCTCTAGAGCAGGGCTGCCCAATCCTGCTCCCGGAGAGCTACCACCGTGCAGAGCTTAAGTGCAGCCCTAATTTAACACACATGATACAGATAATTATTATGTGTATCAGGTGTGTTGAATTAGGGCTGTACCTAAACTCTGGAGGGTGGTAGCTCTCCAGGACCAGGATTGGGCAGCCCTGCTCTAGACCAGTGTTTCCCAACCTGGTCCAAGGGGACCCACAGCCGGTCCATGTTTTTGCCCCCCCCAAGCTCCCTGCCATGCAGACAATCCACATTTTTGCTCCCTCTCAGCTCCCAGCAAATGTTGTCTATTTGTGGGTCCTTGAGGACTGGATGGTGAACACTGGTGAAGAGGTTAGAAGCATGCGCTGACAACGCGTTTCTGCACCCATCACACAACAAACCACTGCAGGGATGAGAACCTGAGTGCAGCCATGCGGCGGGTGATACCTCAG
This sequence comes from Isichthys henryi, assembly GCA_026776945.1. Classification (NCBI taxonomy): domain Eukaryota; kingdom Metazoa; phylum Chordata; class Actinopteri; order Osteoglossiformes; family Mormyridae; genus Isichthys; species Isichthys henryi. Next base: position 23,106,605 of record JAODJX010000097.1, on the reverse strand, counting down.
CACCACGCTAGTCCGAATGGACCAGTGTGACATTTTTCCAGTGGCTGGAGTGCTCTAGACAGCATATAAAATGTAATGTGAGTAAATCCTTTCAAAATAAATTTTTTGTGGAAGTTTTTGTGGCTGCTGTCACTGAATTTCTAGGGTGTTGTTAATATAAATTATGTATGGGTCGCTTTTTATTTGTATTTGTATCAGATTTTAGATGTTTCACTGTTTTTGTTAGCCCTCACATTTCTGTTAGATATTTGGGTGACACTTTACATTTAACTGCACCTTCATAATACCTTTATGATGCATTCGTAGAACATTTATAAGCAGCATACCAGTTTTTGTTCAAAAGGACTTTCAGATGAGTGCATGCAAGTACTTTAAGAGAAGATCAGATTTACTGATCTCAGGGGGAAATTCTTGAATAACAGTAGTAACTCTATTAACAGCAGGCCAAGGTTAAGCACAACTAGTAAATCCAGTCTGTGTTGGGCAGTCTTGGTCCATCCATCCTGGATTTCATGATACAGCATAACTTGGCATGGAAAATGCGTCATATATAATATAATTGGGATGATTTGACGGATCCTGTCAGAGATACCTGGCTGTGTGAACCAGTTCAAGGTCACTACCCTGTTGCCTAGTTTGAATTCTGATGATCAAACACACTGATCAGTAGGATTGTAGCAGTTTTAATATTGTATTGGCACCTCTGATCTTGATTCTCAATACTTTATTGAACATACTTGTGTATATGGTAAAAGACTAATAGAAGCTACTCTGGCTAAGCCAAAGTACTGTACCAAAAGAGGAACGGTGCTATGTTTCGCTGCTGTAAATCTGCAGGCGTCCTCTGTCCCGTGCGGTCACATACATTGGTGTACGTTGTGAAGAGTATGGTATGTATTTTGAGTATGGGGGCTTCAGTACGGCCTCCAGTCTATAAGCCACTATTCCACGTTCTGCTGCCTATCTGCCTGCTTGCCACCCTTCCTTTCAGGCACTTTCTTCGTATATAATAAGTTCCTTCTCAAGAGAAGCTGCATTATTTGGTTCCAAAGAATTGCTAACAGTATTTGCGAAGTGCTCCTACATTAACGATAAGCTTATCGGAAATGAACGGCTTTACCCGTATACCCATGTCAACTAGCGTCGCTAACCGAAGCGCTCTGGCAGCGATGCCGTTCCCCGTGAGGTTCCAGCGGGAGCCGCACTGGGATTTTAAAACTCCAGGCTAATAATCTGGCTTTCCTCCATTTTCCTGGGACCGCCTGGTCTTGTTCATGTCATGCTTCGTAAACATGTCCAGGCCTCTGACAGTGTTAATGGGATACCTGCATCTCCCTGAACACAATTAGCTGCGATGATGTGATGAAGGGTGCCTGCAAGTCTGCCTTTTCTCAAGACGTTTCCTGTAATGAGACTGATAAAAAGTAACCGTAAACATCGCATGGGGGTTCAGTGAATAAATTAATCATTCATTTGCATTTTTTATTGTCACCCCCCCCCACTTCCACATATACAGTGTCTGTTCAAGAATTAAATCAAACATTGTAAATTGGTTTATTGGACTCCGATTTGGCTAGGGTGCATTCATTTTCAGGAAGTAGCTTTTCATGATGGTTGTATTGCTGGAAATGTGTCTAAATATATCCTTTGAATGGTTTAAGCACTGTGAAAATGTGCATTTTCTGGTAAGTTTTAAAAGTAATCTGTGCCTTTTTCCATAATTAATTTGGAAATTAAATTGCATTGTAAATAAATTCTGAGTATTAACATACAATAGCCTTCAGCGCATAGTTTTCTGCACCTGGCTTTGAGACATTTTGCTATGGTTAGGATTAGGGTGGTTTAGCAAATTAATTGGTTGTCTGTTTTTTTTCAGTGTTTTTCTAAACCTCTGAAATCAAATTCAAATGTAAGAACAATGAGCTTAAAAATCTCAAAAATTAATGTATTCAGTTTTCTTACGCAAAACTCATTATAAAAACCATTCATGAAGTATATTGGGATATAAAAATGTTATTATTATAAATTTACTTTGAATGATGATAGCAATAACAGATTAGTATTTGGTGACCTTTGCTTAGAGTTTATTTTAGACATTTTAGTCTTTTCTGTCAGTAGCAAATTAATGTATGACTTCATTTTTACAGGTGATTCCTGGGGGTAAACGGTATGCATTCTGTTCTTTTTTCGGCTAAAATGGACTGTTGAACAGACTGAAATCTAAGCTGGTGGTTACCATCAGAATAATAAAGCTTAAAACCGCTGTGCGACTATGAATACAGTGCCCTGCAGAATTATTAGCAGCTTTGTTAAAACTGAGTTAAAAAAAAAAATGTATTGACCTCAAGCTCACTGAATTCCTGTAGAGCGAACAGAAGTGGACCTGTGGTTCTTGAGATGAGAACCGACTCAGTGCCAGTGTGTTTGCAAAGGTAGGTTGCACAAAGTAGATAATGCAGGGGTGCCAATAATTGTGGCATAAAGAAATATTTTTTGATGAGAATGCTCTTTTGCTTGAATTAATGTACTTCAATTAAAGGCTGGATTTTTTTCAGTTTCAGATTGAGCTAATTGATCATAAATACATATTTTTCAGTCTTTTTTTTATTAGTTTTTACCAGGGGTGCCAATAATTCCGGAGGGCGCAGTATTTATTATTTATTATCGTTTGGTTTTAACGATGGTTGGCAGATAAAAGAATTAGCAGTGTTATTCTGCAATATTAAGGGTGCAGTTTTTATACTCTGTGAAGCGTCTAATTCTGCAAGCTGTTGTGTACCACTCGTGTAAAGAATGCTTTGCCACAAGATTAGAGAAGCGACCCCGGAACATAATTTTTCATTATGTATTTCAATAATTAGTAAGGGATTTCTGGCTGAGAGTTTAGCTAGCGAGTTGGCTGCACTCTTCCATGGTCAGTGGTACTGGACATTGAATCATAGTGTAGAGGCTAAGGTTTTAAAGATAAATTGGGGAGACACTAAAGTATTACTGTACATCAAATACTGCTAGCTAAAGATTTCAGTGAAATCATTATCGATTGTTCAACGTATATATTATTTGCTCTACATGAAATCAAACCTTGATTGGCTCATACAGTAGGTGAGCTTATATATAAAAATACATAGTTTAAGGTTCGCCCACTTCTTTCTTTGCAAACAAAAAAGACAAAAAAACCAAACAAAATCAGGCAAAAGATAAATCAGACCACAGTAAAATCCCCACCAGAATGAAGGAGAAACATTAAATGACTATTTGGTTCCAGGGGTTTATGTTTTATTTTGATTTTATAAAAAATAAACTGTCTTCTGAAAAGATATGAACCGTCTCTGTACCTTAGATAAGAAAACTGTATTTTCTTTTTTAGTTTTTATTTAAATCACTGTAAATGATTACCTGCACTGGACAGACTTACCTGCAGTTATTTGTGAATGCATTAGCTGACCATACTGACTCATGTGTGTACTGAGCTTTAATTTCTGGAGCATTGTTATTAGTGACGGTTATTAGCTGAATTAGAGTATAATGCAATGATTTAAAATGATTATTTTAAAAAGGATTTTAAAAAGTTTAAGAGCATATGCATTTTTCTGTTTAAATTGGCTTGTGCTTCTCTCATTTTCCTGTTCATTGCCAAGCAATCCAAGGATGTATCATCATTCCCAAGAAATCAAAGGAAATTAGCCACGGATGGCCGATAAAACTATTACTCGCGGAAAAACTTTTGAGGGACTCATTTGTCCATAAAATCAAGTCCGGAGTTCCAGTCGCACCTCCTATGTCTGATCCATTGCTTCCCAATAAAAAAAAAAAAACCTTGCTTTGTTCTGCTCTCTGAAATGTAGTTTTCAAATGACAGGTTTGATTTATTGCGGTCTGGGCTTACATATAAAAATAAACATTTTAAGGTATGCCCACTTCCTGCTTTGATCAGTCTTTCTTTTCTAAATTAGGTGTGCCACATAAATTTGCTGAGGCATTTTAATTTTTCTGCATTACAAATATATTAATGTTTTTTTTCCCCAGTGTACAACCTGTGTTTAGCAAGGTGGAACAATTTTCTGTGTGCATTCTTAATGCTCGCAGAGCCAGTGTCATTACGTCGAGTATGTGACATTTTCATTTATAATACTCCTGATTATAAAGGCAAAAATCCATAAATGCACATCCATTAAAGTATAATATTATGCAGCTGTTTAATAATAGATAGCGATTCCTAAGATTCTTGCCACCCATCTGTAAGTCATTGTAAAAATGATACCCGCTAAAATCTCTTAAGGGAATTTGCTCAAAGTCTTCGGTTTTCTCTTACAGGTCTTGATTTTGCCTGCTGGAATTAAGCTTCAGTTCCAAATTTTTGTTCGTATGAACATGTTTTTTTTATATATATATATATATATCAGCTGACCTCCAATTAGGCTTGGTTTGGTGTTTCTAAAAATCTCAGGTAATGATTACACTTACTCACACATAAGGGAGATGGTTATCATATTGATTATGTCGCTCTGGGAGCAGATGGTTGCAGCAGTCTGGACTGCGAAGGCAAGCTGACCAAAGAGTGATCTGGTTTGCAAGAGGCATGTTTAAATGGGTGTTCCAGGCCCTCTCAGACAGAAGGTACAGTATGTGTGGCTAACGTTGAACAAAAGGACGGACAGACACCTTCATTTTCAGCAATCCATGTTGCTTATTTGTGTGCCATTTTTTACATCTTTGGCCCCTTACTTCAATACCTTTTAACTAGTAAATAAGAATACTAAAACCTTTCTTGCTGAATCTGAAATCTTATAGTTGAAACCACCACTGACGATGGATCGGTTTTATTTTGGCCTTTTTGGGCAGTTCAGTTCATATTTATGGGATATTCTGTACCTAAGACTTTATTAGCTTTGCACAGGTAGTGCAGTCTGCCGGTCAGGGTTGGAGAATAGTATGAGGATTTGTATTTGCATATGCATATTTCATCGGCTGTGAAATTTACTCAGACTGCTAGCGGAGTCGTCTTCAGTCTCGACCCTGGGAGACGGTTTTGTACCATAAACCAAGGGAAGCTTCTTTTGATTGCGTCAAGCTGCCTGTGAGTTCAGAGTTCTCGAGAGTTGATGTAGATGCCGGAAGGCCCCACTTTGCGCTGTTCGGTTTCCGACGGGCCTTGGGAAGCGCTGGCTGAGCGGCCGTCCTGGAAGAGGCAGTCAGGTCCGTGTTTTCGCAGCTAAATAGACTTCCTGATGCAAATGTTTGAGGAGGGCGTTGGAGTGACCCTTGGGGAAGGGAGCTCGTTTTTCACCTCGGCCTTCCTGCGCCGCGTTTTTTGATTCTGATTTCCAGTAGCCTCCTGTGAGATCAGGTTGGCTTTGGCAGATGCCGGTACCACGCAGGGCGAGGCGTCAGCCCGGCGCGTGGAGCAACAGATGGAGGCGTGCAGACAGATCCTTGTGGTTTCACATAAGTACAGCCTCCACGGTACGAGAGACGTGACATATGCGAGAGAGGAGTCGTCTCCCACCGCCGTCTGTTGCAACCCAGAATGTCTCCACTAATCAGTGCGTCCAGGATGAATCGGCTGCTTTTCAGGCTGCCTTTGTGTAGGAGGCGCTGCTGCGCCAAACGGCATTTATTTTCTATCAGGGCAGTGTTTCCCAATCCGGTCCTCAGGGACCCACAGACAGTCCATGTTTTTGGGGAGCTGGGAAGGAGAAGGAGTGTGGACTGTCTTGGCAGGGAGCTGGGAGGGAGCAAAAACCTGGATCGACTGTGGGTCACTAAGGACCGGATTGGGAAACACGGCTCTACCTCTAATGCTTGCTTTGATTCCTCACTATGGCGTGAGCCTGAGCGTGGGATGGCGAGGCTTGTTTATAATGAGGGACCTGTGTGTTGTGACAAGACATTGAGCCTTTTGTGGTGTTTGACAGTAATTTAATTGCGCATGGGAGTCCGCACGCCATGCTGTTATGTGTGATGGTTTCGCTGCCCTGTCCTTGAAAAAAAAATACAGCAGTCATTTATTTCCCCCCCATTTTTTAAATAGAGAATTTCTGGAACTCAGCAGAATCCTTATGTTTCCCTCAAACAATTTGAACAATTCCAGAAATCAAGCAAAGGGGATTTTTCTCGGAATTTATGGAAAGTGGGAATGTTTTGAAATTAACTGAAATCGTGTTGTGTTTCTTTACATTGCATTCTGTTTCTGTGAAATATACACACATACACACACCAACACACACACACACACACACACACACACACAAAAAATATATAGATTAGAATATTATCCAATCTGTACTGTATACTTACTGAAGCTGTGCAAAATTTTCTAAAATACTTTTACTTTAATGGAAGCTCATTTTCAAGATTCTTACTTTTTACTCCATTCTTACTCCACTACCTCTTGTTCTGTAATATAATATATTACCTGTCTTACGGTTAATCATTGTAAGCTCTTAAACCTACAATTCTATTCCCATAAGTTGTACAGGATGGGAGTTGTGTTATGCTCACCTTGAACACAGAGGATCAAAGACAGTCCTGTTGGTTTATGTTGTCCACTGACAGCTGCAGATTCTGCTTTTACGCTGTATTTTATCTATCTGCAGGATTTTTTCGAACAACAGCCCCTTTATGTCATTGTTAGTTAACTGTCTCGCCTTCACTGTGTTTGGCGTACAGAGCAGAGTGAATTAAATGTTCCCGTTAAATGTTTTTGTTTAACATTCTAAGTTTCTAGTGAATCCTTTGTGCATTTGAAAAGCTAAAGTAAATACAAAATACTAATGGGATTTCATTAAAGGCGGCAGGAAAGCGATCATTAAAATACGACTGGCCCAGTCCTTTGTGTGAACAGGTGTGTGGCTCTGTGCCCGTGATCGGGAGGTCGCCGGTTCAAATCCCACAACCAGCAGAGTGATGCCACTGTTGGGTCCCTGGGCAAGGCCCTTAACCCCGATTTCTCCAAGAGAGCTGCTCATTGACCAACACTGCACTATGTATGCATCTGGGTGTGTCATGGAGAGTGTGATCGGATAGGCAAAAAATACAGTTTCTCCCAGGATAAATAAAATGTTACTAGCGAGGTCCAGGATGGAACTGAAACTTGTCCACGGAATAGGCCTCCAATCAGGAAAGAGGACAGAATTCACTGCAGAACTGCCGGGTGCTGTCTGGCTTGGGAACATCACAATGGCAATGGACCAGGGGCATTGTGACTCTTCGATGTCACCTTTATTTAATGCATTTAATGAGCTACTTTGTCATCTCTAATGATTATTTCAACCTTTGAAAAACACTAAAGATCTGTTGGGATGCATTATATCTAGGGTTATCTTCTAATCCACGTCATGGGGGACACTATGGGTTACTTCAGGTTTCACAAGCTTCTGTACAACTGAGAAGCTCCCTTGCTTGGCTAAATAGTTCTTCTTGTGCATTCACTGGTTTGATTCCTTAGTGACATATGCTTCATAACTGCAGCCCACTCTGTCCAGTGCAGGTAATTATTTACAGTGATTTAAATAAAAAGACTGACCAAACAGCACAGAGCAAGAACTCAGCGCTTAAGTGAAATCCAGCTCCCTTTAATTGAAATGGTAGTTTACAAACCTTGTCCTGGCGCTCAGTGTCCTCCCTGACATGGATTAGGTGGTCACCCCAATTACATCTGATATTTTTTTTAAGAATGTTTGTTAATTGTACTCATTTGTACTTTACACAGTAATGATTTCATTTTATTTTCATGTCTGCTTTTGGCACCTTGCTGAACAATTTCAAGGGAGTTTAATCCACACTGATTGTAATGATTAGGTTATTGTTGAAAGGTCACGGGGTAAAAGAAAATGATAGCTTGGTTCATTGAAGAATCTCTCGCAGATCGATTGTCATTTTCCAGCTGTTTATAACTGGCACATGGCGTGAATGGCGATGAAGCTCTCAGCACTTTCAAGGCCTGGCTTATTCTTCTGTTGTTCACTGTACTTTCCATCATACACAGAACATTTCTCTGACTCTGTTTATTGGTTTCTCAGCAACTCTTGGAAACTTCCAGCTCATTTCTGGGCACACCATCCAGTGACGGGCCACTAACTGGGACTGCCACTTTGTCGTGGACATGGTGCAGGCCCACTGAAATCTATTAACATTTGTTTGCATATTAATTCACTGAATCACCGAATTCTTTAAAAGCAATTAAATGATATGGGTGGCACTAGACGTCATTGAATATTCAAAGTACTTCTTCTAGTGTGGAGCAAATAGATTGGAGTTTTAGAATAGCCCTCCAATTGGATTAGAGGCTTTTAGATAGGAGACGCTTTTGCTGCCTTGTGATTCGTGGGTAGTGACTGAGCACTCGCACAAGGCCTCGTTGCCTCCCTCTGTGTGATCATCTTAGCCAGTCGCCTTTTAGGAATTAACTGGGCTGAGAAGAACGTCTGGCACGGAGTATTACACGGTCTGTTATTACGCTAAATCAAAAGAGCTCCTGAGTAATTAGGGAATATATTGGTTACTTTTATCGTGACAAAGACCTGACGTGGAATCAAAGGGCTTACTGTTGCTGAAAATAATTCTCTCATTTGGTATTTTTCTTTTTCATGAAAATAAATGATATATATATATATATATATATATATATATATATATACATACACTCGTACCTCAGATCTCGAAATCATTAGAACTCAAATATCTTAAAAGTTTAACCAACCAGATC
>JAODJX010000097.1:23086757-23097798 GCA_026776945.1 Isichthys henryi | reverse complement strand
ACACACACACACACACACACACACACACACACACACACACACACACACACACACACACACACACACACACACACCAAAAATCACAGTCTTCTTTGACTATTAGGGTTCACAAGCAAGTAAACAAGAAGAGAGTGAGGATCAGAGGTCCTAATTGTGTAGGCTATTTAAAGCCACAGAAGGGTCATCCATGAGGGTGATTAATTTCAGCTGTAGTTAATCAGCCAAATTAGAACACTTGAAACAGCAACCCAATTTCAAAAAATAAAAAAAACACACAGCCGAAAGACTGTAACAGCAGTAATGCGAACATTGTGTTTTTGCATCATGGGTAGGAACAGCTGAGCTACAAGGCGAAGCTATTGATTTATGGGTCAATCTTCGTTTCTACCCACACCTATAATCACAAGCTTTGGGTAGTGACTGAAAGAATGAGATTGTGGATATAAGCTGCAGAAATTACTTTGCTTTGCAGTGTCTGGGTTCAGCCTCGGAGATAAGGTGAGGAGTTTGAACATAAAGCCACTGCTCATCCACATTGGAAAGACTCAGCTGATGCCTCTTGGACACCTCTCTGGGAACGTGCTTTGGGCATGTTCAACTTGAAGGAGAACCCGAGGCAGACGTAGGATACACTGGAGAGATTATATCTCTCGGCTGGCCTGGGAACTCCTTGGTATTCCTCCGGTGGAGCTAGAGGATGTGGCTATGGAGAGGGAGGTCTGGGCATCCATGCTTAGACTGCTACCCCTGCAACCCAGACTTGGATAAGTGGCGGAAAATGGATGGATGGTTATTTGAACTTAAAAGAATAAGGCATCGAAAAGATCTGGAAGTTTAGGAAAGGCACAGGCTACAGTAGAGTATAACGTCAACAACAGAACTAAGGAACACAGGACTAGGAAGCACTTGCATACAAGACTGATGAGGGAGCAAACAATAGGCAGCTGGAGTGATTGACACAAGGGCAGGAATGAGAGGTAAGACAAACAGTTAAAAGGCATGGCTCGTTAGGGCCGTGCTAACCAGGGAATAGGAGGGTCAGATGGGAAGGGTGTGACAGTCTAGCCCTCTCACTTAATTCTGAGCTGAGGCAGAGGAGCGGGGCTGGAATGTGAAGGTGCATCCAGTGGAAGTGGGCTGCAGGGGCTTTGTAGCCAGCTGCACTACAACACTGCTGAAGGAAGTGGGCATCAGAGGGCAGGCCCAGTGTAAGGCAGTTAAGGAACTTGCCAAAAGTAGTAGTCATTGACTGTTGCTGAAGCGAAAGGAGTCAGTGTGGGTGGCCAAATGACCACTTAGTCACCATACGACACACACCCAGGTCTGATCAGAGATCAAATGAATTGTGAAAAAAGAAGGAACCTGAGGAAACAGGGGAAAAAGGCCACAGAAGTGGAATGGAAAGGTCTCGAGGCATTATAAGATGACACCAAGCACTGTCTGGCAACACTGCAAAGAGCAGAGAGTGTGATGAAACAACATGAGAAGAAAGCGTGAGCCAGGACTGCTTTCTACAATGAACCTTACAAATTTGTCATTGTCAAGGAGACAACTGGGACCCTCAACGTACTCGTGAAGGAACTTGAGGAGCACCTGAAGAAGGCCTATTCTGACAATCAGAGGTATGTGACAATCAACATTTCAGACGATATGCCACCAATTCAACTACCAGAGCATTGGATGGACACAAGGCCCCCTACATGGAGTAAGGTAGAGAGCACAGTAAAATGTGTGAGATCGGCATCAGTTCCTGGGACTAATGGCGTTCCATATAAGCTCTATAAGGATGCCTCCAGTGTCTTGAAGTACCTTTGGAAGCTAAACAAGCAAATCACACCAAAGGCTTAGCGAAGGGCAGAAGGGATCTTGATTCCCAAACATAAAAATCCTCAGCTATCAACCAGTTCCACCAGATCAGTCTCCTGAATGTGGAAAGAAAGATTTTCTTCAGTGTTGTGGACTGAATAGAGCCACTGCTCATTCAGAATAACAACTCTGTCCACTCTTCAGTGCAGAAGGCAGGGATAGGAGGCTTTTCAACAAATCCCGCTGCATCTCCATTGTCAAAGGTCAGCTCACCAAAGAGAGATTCTGCATAAATCACGAACCAATACCAACAGCCCTGAAGAAGCCTATCAAAAGCCTTGGACATTAGTGCACCACAGACCTCAAAGACTCAGAACAGGTGGAACAACTCAGGCAGGATACAATCAGTGCCTCAAGAACATTTACAACACTGCTGTCCCTGGTAAGTTGAAGCTGTGGTGCTTCCAATTTGGTGTGCTGCCCCGACTCATGTAGCCAACCTTACCATCCATGAGGTCACGCTCTCCCATGCCAAACGGCTGGAGAAACTGGTGAGGGCACAAGCGAGGAAGTAGCTTGGGCTACCAAAATGCCTCAGCAGCATAGGGTTGTATGAGAACTGAGCTCTCTCCCTGCCTATATCAAGCCTTGCGGAGTAGAGATGCTGTGCTATATTAGTGACAGGGAGGAAATGGGATCCAGCTTCAGCAGTAACAGAAGCAAAGGCTGCCCACAGACACCAGGATATTATGGGGAATATCTAACATGGTAGAGGGGAACGTGGTTTGGGAGCAACAACACCCACATAACAAAAGGCTACACCAAATAAATGCTGGCATCTGGTGGTGGAGGAGGTGCAACACTTGGAGGAAGCAGCCAGATGTGCCAGAGCAGTCTCCCAAGTCCAGCAAGGCTGCTGCCTAAAAGTGGGTTGGCACAGAGCGACAAAAAAAAAAAAAAACAGCAAGCTAAGGAACATAGAAACATACAGGCTAAGATTCATCATCGGAGCCACATATGATGTGCTGCCCTCTCCAAAAAACCTACATCTTTGGCCAGCTTGTCACCAATATGCAGCCCCAGCAACCCTCAAACACATCCTAGTAGGTTGTAAGAACAGCATAATGCAAGGAAGATACACTTGGTGCCACAACCAAGTACTGAGGTGCTTGGCCTCAACACTAGAGCACAAGAAAGTGTCAGCCAACACCAACCCCCTAAATGCCCAGACCACCTTCCTGCAACTAGCATCCTTAATCTGGGAAGGGGAGAAATAGTGGACCAAGGCATCACCACCCAACTCGTGCCTGCTGAATACAGCCAGGTATTGGGAAATGTTCTGACCTAAATCAGAGACTCACTTTCCCATCCGACATCGCAGTCACCAACCTGCTCCCAGATCTGGTCCTATGGTTCAAGTCTTGCCGTTGTCTCTTCCTCATTCCACTGTCCCTTGGGAGGATGACATCAACAAAGCATATGAAAGGAAAAAGTGGGCAGCTGAGGCAGTGAAGCGGGGCTGGAATGTGAAGGTGCATCCAGTGGAGGTGGGCTGCTGTAGGAAGTGGGCATCAGAGGACAGGCCCAACAGAAGGCAGTTAAGGATCTTGCCACAGTCGCCGAAAGCAGCAGTCATTGGCTGTGGCTGAAGAGAAAGGAGTCAGTATGGGTGGCCAAATGACCACTTAGTCACCAGGCGACACACACCCAGGTCTGATCAGCCTGTGGTGGGTTTGTCTTGGCTGATAAAAGGTCGAAACACCCAATAAAGCAGGGGTACACAACTGATGATGTGTCGTAGTAGTGGAAACATCACTAAATGGTCAACATCAAATTCACCTCATCGAAAGAAAACATCTCCAACCTACTCAAGCAAGTGCTGTGCTGAATTGTCAGGGATTATAACAACTATACAGCGGTACCTCAGTACTCGAACTCATTAGGACTCAAACCAACCAGTTTGAAAAAAAAAAAGACCTAGAACTCGATCTGAATCTCAGAAGTGGAACTGTGAACGTTGAACTAAGATAACTTGTATGCGCGGGGAAATGTGTCACGCGGCACGTCTCTCAGCGGAAACAAAGGGTACCGCTTTAGTCTCAGACTCGTATTCGCTGTGATAGCATCGTTTGTTGGTGATAGTGCTTTTATTGAAAATACTGTATCAGGTAATACACTGTACTTCATATCATTTTGGTAGCCATTGCTCACTAAAAAGTTACGCAATAGTTGTACAAATGTCACAACCTAAAACTTTGTGATTTACGAACAAATTAACAAATACAAAGTCATAATAAAAATAAACAATGGACCACATGGCATAGTCTAGTATTGGCGCAGTGTTGGGGCATGGCTTGGGGTGGTCACGATCTGCCGAGCCGGGACCGGGGAAGCAGGGACGGGCCTCAAGCGATCGGGAAACATGGGGTTTCATTGAGAACAGGCAGAACAACACAATGACGTTACAATGACTGGACTGGGGAAACCAACTGAATACGGACTAAATACAGAGAACTAATGACAACAACCAGAAACAGCTGATCACACGGGGATTCTACGTGAGGTTAATGAGGGGGCATGGCACACGGGAGGAGCGGAGGATTGGGGCAGGACAGGGGTAATGTTGGGGTACAATCTTTATCGTTTTGGAAGAAATAAAAAAAAAATGCTCTTCTTGTTTTATCCTGTTCATTTTGTTTTTAAATGCTAAAAAAACATATTTAGGTGTAATGTTTTTGGGGGCCAGGAACCAATTAATTGGTTTTCCATTATTTCTTATGGGGAAAATTCGATCAGAAGTCGAACTTTTTAGGATTCGAATCCGAGTTCTGAACGGATTAAGTTTGAGTTCTGAGGTATCACTGTACAAGGACAAAGTGGTAATGTACTTTTCAGCAAAGTTTGAGGAATGTTATGGCGACTTTTTGCAAATTCAGAAAATAAAGCTTTTTCTAATCTATGTCCTAAGTTAATGGTTTAATTCTTTACCACAGGAACAATGTGCTGCACTGTGCTGTTCTTAGCTATCTAAACTAAAATTTGTAGACATTTTTTAAAGGGATGGTTATGTGGGAAAACATTTGTCAGCTAAAATCGTATTTTTTTAATATGCGACATCACTGGAGTCCGTATTGCTATAGAGCTATTTTTCCGTAGATAGCTTGATCATGTCAGAACGATCCAGGCAGACTCTTTGTGGAGCGGTAGATGCGTCATGTTCTCCACAGAACTCTTTGAGGATTAAAATCCAAAGCTTGTTCCATTTCATCTGCTGACTTGTCCTTTCAGCTCTGTGTTGCTACTCTGTGCCGCACTGATTCCTTAGAAACAACAACACGAAAGCGTTTGCACCATAAGATACTTTGGTTATGTCCTCTTGAGACAATGTATCGGCAAGAGTTTGTAAATTCAAACGGAGGTCTTTGTTGATTCCAGTCACTTGCTGTTGGGCCATGTTTAGTCGACGTTTGTTTGATTAGTGGAACTTCTTAAACATATACAAATTCTTTTATTCCTGTTTCTCCTGGTGCTTGAAATGTGCATAAATCTTCCAGAACACAGCCCATTCTCCTTTTGCATTTTCACTCTTCAGGCCACAGGATTAGTGCGATGGACCAGAACCTCCAGTCCACCAGTCCAGGGAATCCCTTCAGGTGGCTACACTTTTGCTAAGGGCATTTGTGCAGTGAGCTTTTCTATGAAAACACTAGTATTTTTTTGTCCCACCTCTGCTTTTTCAGTTATCCTGTACCATTGCTTTGTTGCTAACCGTTTGTAATATATGCAGTAAGTATATCCCTGCTGTCAATGATAGCATAGGATCTGTGTGACTTTTCCCGTTACATTGAGCAGTCATGGGATTTAAAGAGAATTACAAATTGGAATAGCAGCAGAATAATCATGTACTTCGACAGCGAGCATTACTTAATTCCAATGTGCGGAACTGCAATCCCTCACTACTCTTACGAGCGTCGCTTCAGGGGGCCGTTTGAAGTCCTCTGATCCAGGGGACTTTGAACCTCTCAAACTGTGCCTTACAGGTCAGCAGAGGATCGGGGTTATGAAAGCTCACCTGAAAGGTGCGCCACCCAAAGAGCGTTTGGGTCCCTTTTGCACATATGCTGTTACGCTCTCTTACTCTCACTTTAATGGTAGGTCTAGATTTGGTATGTTCTCCCATTGCCGTCTCGATCGGTGTATATCCACAGGAGTCGTGCCTTGTGGCCTGGTCTCTGTTTCAGGGAGACGGTTCCATTTAAGTGGCCCGGTCTGGATTCGCCCGTTGTTCTGCTGTAGGTAAAGGGGTGATATGTAGCATAGCCTCCCCGTTACATTTTCCGGATCGCGCCGCAGAATTGGAGCGCAGTGAGCGTGGCGCTCAATGGTCGATGAAGGTCACAGAGTACTTTCCATCTCGTACTCGTGAGTGTTGAAGTTTGGCCAGGCTGTAGAATGCCGTCTGTGACTGGCAGTCAGTGCGAAGGGATAAAGTGACCTCCTCCTAGTGGCTCAATATGTATCTCCTGCTTTTGTGTATGAATCGTATCAATGCGAGGCTTCCTGTGGCATCGCCTGGGTCTTTGCTCTGCAGTGGTGGCATCAGGCACTTGCTGGAGTCCCTCTATGAATATGGCCCCCTCTGGAATATCGCCTTCTTTCCCCCAAAGAACATTAGGTGCCGGGAGAGGGGGGATATTGCTCTCGTTCTGAGCCCGGTCCATTATATTGGTGGCGTTTAAGGGTCCCGGGCCTTACTGTGTTATGAATGACTGCGCCATCTGTCACAGGTTGTCTGTGAGAGATTGAAAGGCTGAAGGATCAGAGTAAACAGCTGTCAGCATCCCAGGATGCAGCCATCCATTTGCAAATTACAAGCGTTCTTTCCATACTCTGTTTTGATGTGGATGCTAGTAAAGCCAAGCAGCGCAGTAGGAATAGTGGGGGATCTTTATTTGATACCGAGGTTAGCGTACGCGCGCACACACTGGTACACACACAGCACACGCATAGGCACACGCACACTCACACACACACAGGCACACATACATACTCACACACACACAGGCACACATACATACTCACACACACACAGGCACACACACATACTCACACACACACAGGCACACACACATACTCACACACACAGGCACACACACATACTCACACACACACAGGCACACACACATACTCATACACACACACAGGCACACGCACATACTCACACATACACAGGCACACGCACACGCACATACTCATACACACACAGGCACTCGTACAGGCACACACACACAGGCGCACACACACATACTCATACACACACAGGCACTCGCACAGGCACACACACACAGGCACACACACATACTCACACACACAGGCACACACACATACTCATACACACACATGCACACACATACTCACACACACACATGCACACACACATACTCACACACACACAGGCACACACACATACTCACACACACAGGCACACATACAGGCACACACATATTCACACACACAGGCACACACACAGGCACACACACAGGCACACATATATTCACACACACAGGCACACATATATTCACACACACAGGCACACATACTCATATACACACACAGGCACACACATAGGCACACACACATACTCATACACACACAGGCACACACACATACTCACAGACACACACACACACACACACACAGGCACACACACACATACTCACACACACAATCACACAAGATTAAGATGCATCAGATTAGCATATAGCTGACAATGATCCTTGCCCTGTTGCATCTATGACCAGCACAAACACACTTGCATGCATATACACACACACACACACACACACACACACACACACACACATACACGCATACACACATGCAAAGCACAGGCACACACGTGTGCGCATACACGCATGTGTACACACTTGCACAAACATGTGCACACACACACAAACACAAGATTATGATGCATCAGATTAGTATTTTAATGACATTGATCCTTGTCTGTTGCATCTATGACCAGCAAACACACAGACATACACACACGCATGCATGCACATACACACACCAGAGAGGTGGCTACTCATTCAGCACGGCACAGTTGATATCCTGCAGAGATCGATGACGTTGTTCATGATTTATGGCGACACGCAAGGAGTAAACATGCAAGGGAATGTCAGCGTTCATGAAAAACGCCTTCTGTAAATTTCTTTAACACTCTGCTTTTCAGCTACAAGCAATATTCAAGGAAATAATGTATGTGTGTGTTGTTTTTTTTCCTTTCCCGAAAGCAGAAAAGCGTGCCAGTGACTGAGATCCCTCCGCATTAGTGGCATGCACATACAGGCGCAGGCGAGGGGTGGCACAGGGAAAAAGTGACACGACTGGAGGAACACCATATGTGGAAAGAATGAGCCCAGCCTGGGCGCATGCTGAAGGGTTATATGGAAACTGAAGAACAGCATTACTTAAGAGGGCAGAGGAGGACACATGGAGGGTGGCGGAGGGATTGTTAGAAGCTTGCCATTGTACCACGTGTTGCACCCATCTAAGTCCTGTGTAACAGAAGTAAACAAGAGAAAGGGAATGTGTGTCCAATGGGAAATGTCTCAGCAGCAGCTGTAGCTCGTTGTTGTGTGCTAATACAGAGAGATACAGATGGATAGAAGACAGACAGAGCAACAGATAGACAGACAAACAGCCAGACACAGATAGATAGCTAGGCAGACAGCCAGAGAGACAGCCAGACAAGCAGACAGACAGAAACAGACAACAAAGACAGAGACAGAGTAGAATAGATAGATTGATTGATAGACAGACAGACAGATTGATAGACAGAAAGGCATATACAGATCTGCATAGGAGGGCAGTGCATTATGGGATGTTTCTCGCTTCTCCTGTTTAAGCATGGTAGTGGTTCTGCAGTGTCCGCTTTTAGGCGTTTCAGCCTGGCCAGCTCCCTTCCTGAAGGTCTGTGTGCTGGCTGACATCAGCTTGCCACCTTCTTCATGTAAGCACACACCCCATCGAGGATGACTCTTGTTCACTGTACATCTGTACGGGAGGTGTGAGGCTTTTATATGCCGGAACTGTTTGGTACCTCGGGGTTGCCCACATTTGAAGCGTCTTTATAAATTAACTTGACCTTGCACTCCCCTCTTTGTCTGGCTTTGCTCTTTGAGAATCTCACTGGAACCAGTGTGGGCAGTGGGGTAATCCCAGCAAGAAGAGACTTTATATCGAGCTGCGAATGCCCATTTGTGTACTGATCTGTCTCTTCTGTCCCTACGGTGTTAGTATAAACCTTAATATCAAATGAATTGCTGAAAGTGTAATTGTGTGTTTGAGTTTTGCCCACAGCCCCTGTGGTATTGCGCCTATGATTGGAATGAATGAGCTAAATTTATTTACAACCTTAATTCACAATCCTGGTATGACTGTTATTGTCTTAAGGTTAGTAATTATCAAGAGTTATTTATTGATTCCCCCATCTGCCCAGTATGTGTGAGGATTCTTCGCCCAGTGTTTCTGTGGCTTTCCTCTAGGAATTCTGGTTTTCCCCCTCAGTTCAGAAATGTGCAGTCAGGCTAATTGGCGCATCTAAATGAAAGAGAAATCGACACACTGTTCTACAGCTAAACTGTTCCATGAATATCAGTATTTTACCATTTACAGGAATGTCAGCATTGAAGCTTGAATATGTTTGAGAGGCTGGATCGATCTGAGGCTGCTTTATTAATCTTGTGAATTCATCGTGCTTTAGATGCTGTTTTCTGGCTGGTTTTGGTAAATAGTGGTTTTGTGTAAGGGGCGGTTTACAGACTTGGCATTTAAATGAACGTACTTATAGAGGGATGTGGTGGGGTGTCTCGTTTATTGGGGTTTGCGAAGGTCACTCTTCTTTCTCTTTGTCACGCCGGACCTGTAGGAATCCCTTGATCTTCATGTACAATGTAAGATTCTAACTAAACTGCGCCATTTCAAAAGACAAAAATCCGCTGTGATATCTGTTTTAAACTGCATATTGTAAATGCTCTGGGGAAAACGGAAGAACTTTTTCGAAGTTAATCAAATGCATAAGACTTTGCTTATTAAAAGGTTAAATCGGTGCCTCATCAATTGTCACTAAGAAAAGCCAGAGGATCAGAGGTGCAGTACAAGGCCGACCTGAATCTCCTCCCCTTCTGCCCCGGGACTGAGGCTGATTTTGCCCCCCAGTCCCACCTCGCCCGGCCCCCTGTGACTTTCGGGATTTGTTGTCTGGAGGTCTCTGAGGAAGACAGGCGGGCGGGTTGCTTGGCTGTAATTGCGGCGAACCTCGGGCCGGGGAGAATGCCACGCTGTTGGCCAGCTGACTCTTGATTAGAGAGCACAGGCACGAGCGCAGTCCTCGGCTCTGGAGGTCCTTCTTGGGGGGGGGGGGGGGGGATATTAAATTAAGAGCCGAGTCTGTCAGATCTCGCCTAAGCGTGAGCTCATCAGGTGAGAGCACGCTGCTTTCGCTGGCACGCCTTCCAGCCCACTACCCTCTGGACCATCGTTAGGGACGTTGGGGATCAATCTCGCGGGGCCGCTGCTTCCCGGGGAGCGGCAGAACCCGGGCCGTTTCAGATCCATTGAGATAAATGACCTCCCGCTATCTTTATTCTCGAGCCTGACACTATCAAATAGCTCACACTTTTTTTCCCCCGCCTTTCGATCTCTTCTGTTGTTTAGAGTGATAGCAGACGGAAGGAGGACATTTTATCTTCAGCGGCTGCGTCTTCTGTAGATTTCATCTGCTGACCAGAGACTAATGGAAATCACGCGAAACCTCGTTAGATTTTCAGCCTGTTTTTTATTTTAAGGTCAGCCTGTAAAGCGAAGGGGCAGTGAAGCTGTTTCTTTTAAATTTAAAAGCAGACTTTGGGAAGTCTGTTATCAAGTCATGTTGAGTGAGCGATTGTATCTTTCCTTTGTTTGGAAATTGTGACCAGCCAGACACAGCAAGTAGGAAAAAAACCTTACATCTTATGAAACAGACGTGCCCTTTTGAGAAGTACAGGTATCATTAATTAATCTTTAGTTGTATATTTTTATTAACAAGATACAAATCTAGCTCGAGAGGGTGGTTAAAGGACACGCCCTGAACTGCACACACGTGTTTGCGGTTGTCCGCCTGCCACTCGGGGGCCGGGGGGGGGGGGGGGGGGGGGGGGGGGGGGGGGGGGGGGGCGGGGGGGCGGGGGGGGCG
>JAODJX010000097.1:23051478-23066238 GCA_026776945.1 Isichthys henryi | reverse complement strand
ATCAGGAAGACTATTCCATACTCTAACTACACGCTGGGTAAAGAAGTGCTTCCTTAAATCCATTTTGAAATGTTCTCATAACATTTGAAATGTTACTTATGGTTAAGGTTAGGGCTGGGTTGGGGTTAAGGTTAGGGCTGGGTTGGGGTTAAGGTTGTCATAGTTAGCGTTAGCATTTTTCCCATAGAAATGAATGAGCAGTCCCCAAAATGATATGATTACACGATTGTGTGTGTGTGTGTATTTGTGTGTGTGGGTGGGGGGAGGGGTTTCCCAAGCCAGTTACTTAA
Organism: Isichthys henryi; assembly: GCA_026776945.1. NCBI lineage: Eukaryota > Metazoa > Chordata > Actinopteri > Osteoglossiformes > Mormyridae > Isichthys > Isichthys henryi. The sequence goes on along the minus strand of JAODJX010000097.1, from coordinate 23,065,948 downwards.
CAATGCAATAAAGTTCAGTGTGTGTTTTACTAACCTTTACAGTTATAGCACAATACTTTTATACTTGTATTACATTGTATGACAATGTTTTGTGTTACATGACAGTATATGCATTTATATACAGTCACACACAGACAGACAGACAGACAGACAGACAGACACACACACACACACACACACAGGGCCAGTTTGCAGTCTCCTGTATGTTCTGCCTGTGTGGGATTTGCTCGCTCTTCCTGCTTCAGTGTGCACACAGTCAGTGTCTTTAGGCGTTAGGCCACAGAGGTGCTCCACTGACGAAATGTCAGCTTGTCTGACTCAAATCTCTCTCCAAAGAAGTAACTCTGCCACTGACCCAGAATGCGTCCGGGGAGAGCAGGAAAGGGAAAAAGGAAACCATTTTAGAAAACCTTGTCTGAAATAGGGATGTAAGACACGCTCGGGTGAAACACGTGTGTGAGGTGAGCTGTGTTTTCATGTACTGTACATATTTATTATGCAGTTAAAAGGAAGTATTTGGATATTTATGTGAGCCATTACTTGGGTGGAACAGTGGATGGGAAAAATTACGGAAAAGCACAAAAGATGAGAATTTGGATGTACAGCTGTGATCTCAGCGAATGCTTTTCTTTGAGACTCTGTGTCAAAAGTTAAGCTTGTGCTGCTTGTCAGTAAATTACCCTCCAGAGTGTGCGTCAGTGCACAGTGCGGGTTGGGATGTATTTTTCAATAAACATTAGACACTGCAGACTAATTTGTACAGTTAAATTACTGGAACTGGGCTCCACAGATCCATTCCTGTCTTATGTGGCAGCCTTGCTTTTTTGATTAGACATGTCACTATGTAGTATGCTTAATTCTGGCAGAAATGAATGCTTCCTACTTGCTGCTTAGTACGACAGCACAGCAAATCCCTGAAATGGCTACCTTTGTAACATTCCAAGGTGTTTCTAAAGGGGACAATGAAAGAGAACTGCTGTATTCTGCACTGCATTTGTTTACTTTTCTAATATATAGAGAGGAATCCAATAAACATGTTCTTAGACCTTTTCTGAGCCACTTGTCAGCTGCAGCATGTTCAACAGTAACTAAGAAAATTAGCTGCTGATATCCAGCTGTTCTTAGCTACCGTGGACAGAGGTATTGAATAGAGCTACTCTGTCTAAGTCAGGCTTTGCAGACTTGTACATCCTCCCCCTCGTGTCAAGCAAGGGCAAATGTGAACAAGGATGAGGCAGGAAGAATTTACTTTTCCCTCTGTTACAACTCTGTTAAAAAGTCTCCAGATCCTGGAAGATAAAAAGCACATTAAACATTACTGACAGAATGGAATTCAGACATATAAACTGATAGTTAAATGAAACTTAATCTGAGTCCCTTTTGTAAAACAACGCAGCCAAATAGTCCTGACTGAGCAGTGTCTTTGTGGGCCGTCTTGTGCTGATCGATTTGGTGATGGAATAGGGTAAAAGTGTTCACACGCACATGGAAATTTGTAGTGGGACAATACACCTGTGCGGTATGAATCACAGCGACTCAACAATGGAAACAAGCCATTAGACCGTTTGGAGTAAAGAGTAACTCTCAAGTGTACCTTGATTTACTTTTGTACATTCTTTACTCTTCCCACAAGCTGTGTTTTATTGCAGCGCTCGTGTTATTATAAGTGGTCTCGGAACCAAGAGTCGAAGCGCCCTCCGTTTGCGTTCAGGAGCAGAGGCCCTGAACATGAACTTGGCCAGGCCCGTGGAAAACGCTTGTCATGTGATGGCAGGCAGCTGTCAGAGAAGCTGTGAGGGACCCAGCTTGTCCACCCAGAGGACAGAAACATCTGCCACTTTGGTCTTCATCAAACCGATTACGTTTATCATAGACTGGGGCAGTGCAGGGCACTGGATACCCTGGCAGATTCAGGAAGCCCAACACCTGACAGGGCCCCCTTCAATATATAAACTTCTACGTAAAATTGGGCGGGGGGGCCAAGGTAACAGTTTCCCTAGTTACACCTCTGACCATAGGCGATAAGACTCTGTTTACTCAACTGCAGTGTTTCATCTCATTTTAGCATGACCTATGCGACTGTTTGGGTACTTCTAGGTATCCGAGTTACAAGTTTGTTGTTTTGTGATTTCAAAGCTCGTAATCTGGCATCTAGGTGAGATCAGGGCCGGCTGGGTTCTCGCACATGAAGGTAACCTAGATACCAGGCAGCCTGTTCTCTCCGCTTTGCAGACCAGGCTGTGTTACAGCTTCAGCGGCGCTTGTCCTTTAATCAGTCTGACAGTTTTCTAAAGTCACCCTTCCGTGTTGGCAGCCTGCCTGTTTTCCTCCTGTGTCATTAGAGTTATGATTTGCATATAGGCTGTTTTTTTTATTATGTTTTGTGATTCCTGACATTCTACTGGGCCCACTTTACAGTTTAGTTGGGCCTCTCCTGTTGCATCTTATGCTAATTTACATTTCTCTCCAAATGCTGCCGCGTTTCTTTTTTTAAATGCCTTCTAGTCGTTAACCATTTGGCTTATTGACACAGATATTGAATTTATTGAATCATTATTAATGTAAATCGTGAAGAAATGTTTTTTAACAGTTTCTTGCTGCTCACAGCAGACTAAACTGCACGACTGGATTAATTAATGCAGATGCTGAACATCCATCTCCAGTAGTTTAGCAGTGTTGGCTGTATGAGCATGCGATCTTGGTGAACAAGAACTGAGAAACCTAAGAAAGCAGTAGTGTCCTTTGTTTACAGTAATGCAGTAAATGCAGTATCCCAGACCCTATTAAGAAGGTGGTTTTATTAGTTTTGCATGCTAAGGTGTTTAATTTTACCTATATTTAATTATCAGGGTTGTCTCTCTTCCTTGTTCTTTTCTGATGCTCCTCTCCTCTGGATACCCGGCTTGTAATTTCCGTCAGTAAATGTTGTTTGTCATGTAAGCACAAGATCTACAAACTTCTCACATGTGACCTTTCACTTGTGTGTGTGTGTGTGGTTTATCGCTGTGGCCTCTTCACTGATTGACATCTACGCCCGCCACACATCCTTGCCAACACACTAACTCCCACCTCCCCGCAGTCTTAAAACTGCAATAATTTCTCCTTGGTGACAACAGGCCCCTCGGAGACCAGCCTGGGTATAACAGATGTATGATCGTTATGGGCCGAGCCTCCCCCTTGTTCCTACTTAATTATTACCCTTTGATTTAAATCCAATCTTAGCAGTAATGAACCAAGAGCTTGCATGAGTTAGATAGCAAGTGATCCCCCCCTAACTTATAATGACTTTGCTGAATGTTTTGCTTATTCAGCTGAAAATCCACCCCCCTCCCCCTTGCAGAACAAAGGATTAGGCAGTAGAAGATGGCACTTTCATTTTAAATTGAGTCCATTTGGAGCAGTTCCTGCTAACTGTTCAATATTCATCTCCAGGCATGATATCCACTAAAGTAATTGAAGTTTAGCAGATGACATGCTGGAATATGTATAAATTGTTGTATTTTTCACAATTATGCATTTGCACAGTGCTGGGGGAAATTCTTCACGCTTGATGGGAGCGTCATGGGACGCGCTGTGGCTGGACCGTGCCTCCCTTGTAAACATGCGGAGTTTAAGCTGCTCCGTGAATGCACACCTCCTCCACCCTCTGTTCTCTTTAACGTCTGTCCCGCATTCGCCCCGTCCTGTACGTCACCTTCAGAATGAGTGGGCACGCTGTTTCAATGTGCTTACTTGCGTGCCTCGTTCTAAGCTCTGCAGCTAACAGTTCATGAAGACGGTAGTTTGGAGGGGCACTCTGGTTAAAAAGTGTGCTGACTCCGTCTTCTGAGGCTTCATTTACTCATTTACTGTATGCCTCATTTCCATGACATGTTAAATTTTAACTCACCAGGTACTATTTTATAACTGTGACTTTCCCCCTGAAAAAAATGACGCATGACAAATCCTGATGGCAATATGGCATAATGTATATATTGACCTTTTATTCATCTAATGATAGCTGACATCTTTCTGCTTCTTGGTGGCTTAATGGAGCTTTAAACATTTCAGAAAGGGGATCGCTTAATCCTGTCGAGTTTTAAAAAACGCTGCCACCAAAACTCTGTCTGATCTTGGGGCTGAGTTACCGGAGCGTTGTTCTGGTGGTATACATATGCATTTAAAGACCATTACATTAATGACTGCCCCCACAAATCGATCAAGTGTAAGGACAGTGTGGAATGGATATCAGATCTAGCCTGTGCTTTATCTTCCTTAACCATCTGTGTGAGTGAAGGCAAAACGTGTAATTTTTTAAAAACTGAATCTTTGATTTTCGTTTCTTTACATCAGAGGAAATTCTGCTCCTTATGTGAGGATGGTTATTGGCAGCTGGGGAGGAGGACCATAATTTTCAGTCATTTTGCTATTTTCTTTATAATTTAAAGTAACAGCTGCAGAGCATTTTACAATATGAATGCAGTTTGGTTCTTATTACAAACAAACATATCAGACCAATGGAAAGATGCAGAATGTTACTCAAAGTGTTAATGAAAGATGTGTGTCTCTTTGTGGAAGTTCTCCGGGCTCATGTTTCATTCATTCAGCTGAAGGTCACGTTTTGGTTGGTTGGAGCCACATGGTAGCAAGAAAACAAAAACCACAGAGATTTCACTGCAAGCCCTTTAAAACCTCAGTCTGTAAATGTGTCTTCCATCAGCATTCAGGGAACACATGAACATCATGCCGTAGATTAGTCAGGTCACTCATAATGCACTGTACTGTAAGTTTAATGACTATGACAGCCATGCGGGCTGTCCTTACGCTGGGGTGCTTTAACGAGACGTTAGCATACATCTCGCGTGTAGAGTCACACGTCAACATGCACGGTCAAATGGAAGATCGAGGGGGATGAAAGCAGCACCTGTCTGCCTCACAGTTAACTTGCCCGACTCACATTCAGTGTCTGGAGGGATGCTTGAAGCAGCATCCACCTCCAACCAGAACCAGAACTGGAACATTAGCTAATGGATGTGTGGTACCATGTTTCAGAAGAGCAGCGTAGACCAGGGCTGCCCAATCCTGATCCTGGAGAGCTACCACCTTGCAGAGCTTAAGTAGAGCCCTATCACACCTGATACAGATAATCAGGCCCTTCACTATCACCTCAGTATTAGAGTCAGCTATGTTGACATTAAGCTGGTTCTCATACTGAGATATAACTGAAGGGCCTGATTATCTGTATGAGGTATGTTAAATTAGTGCTGTACCTAAGCTCTGCAGGGTGGTAGCTCTTCAGGAGCAGGATTGGGCAGCCCTGGCATAGACCCTCTCTGAGTGCAGGGCTCTTTGTTTTGTTGGTTTTCTGGTTACTTCAGTCATTTACTCCCTCAATAAAATAGATGTCATTGCTTCCCTTTGATCATTCTGGACTGGCTATCTGTCACTGAGGCCTTATTGAGCTGCCTTTAATGAGAACATTAGAGGATTAACATGGAGAGTTGAACACTGGTACTTTATGAAAGGTGTAAAAAGGCTTTTTTTTCTGATAGATATGGAACTGTTTACTGGAAGAATTGTATTTTGGATTTTTGGGGAGATGTCAAACGGCTCATATATGATATTTGTCAAGCCAAGTGCTCTATGAATGGGCAGTGAATTCTGGGCCTCAGGAATGCTACCGAAGCCTATCATTATTTTGAACGAGGAGCTACAAATTCAAAAGGTATCGCAGGAAATTTACCTTTTTCTAGATGCTCTCAAGCTATCAACTCTTCGGCATGTATTCAGGTTCTTTTTTTAAACCATGGTAACCATCATGCTTGCCACAGTTTAACACACAGATCGTTTCCTAGGAGAGCCTGTAAGAACAGGCAAGCGACTGTGGCAATTTTTATACGACCTGCCTGTGTTTCGGAAGATGCCTCTGAAAGCCCATCTAAAAGACAAGATTACTTCAATTATCCTTGGACACAATGAATAAGGATAATTAAATTCCTCAAAGCTGCTTTTGATTAGGGCTTCATGAGACGAAGAAAAGCTTTCGGCGGAAAAATTCGGAAATATGCTGTGTGGCTTACACTTCAGACCTGGGTGTTGAGAGATGGACCATGAGAGCAGAGCACCCATTGTCTGCGCATAATCAGAGCCATTATTAACGTAACGCTAAAACTCCTTTCACCGGGCTTTGAAATCCTATCAAGCGCTTGTCCGAGAGCTGTTGATTTACCATCCAGGCGTGCACCCAGAGGCACGAGCTTCTGGTCTGGGGGGAGCTCAGCGTGTGCAGGGCTGCGTGGGTGGTCCGTGGAGATCTGTGGATGCACATCAGGGGCAGTTTACAGACGCTCTTTCTGCCTCACACCTCCTGTGCCCAAACAGAAATCATTTATAGTTGCTCTACAGGCACCAGCACTCTTGCAGGTCTCAACTTGCCTCTCGTGCTCTACTCCGCTTGGTTGATTCCACCTGGGACCAACCTGTAGGCACCCCCCCCCCCCTTCACCCCCGCCACCTGGATGCCGCTGGCAGAGCACGGCTTTTCAGAGAGAGCCAGCGGGAGACCTGTTCCCCGCGGCCGGGGACGAGTGACACGCCAGCAGAAAGGCGTTGACTTGGCCCATCCATTACGCCCCTGAGTCTACACGGTACAGCGCACAATCCCATCAAAGTCCTACATCTGACGTGGCTCATCTGGGACTCCCGAGCAGGAGATCTAGCTACGGGAGGCAGGAGATATATACGTTAAAGAGAGACAAGACGCCATGTAATGCGTTCTCGTTCCTGTGGAAGTCGTATCTTTGGCTGTGACTGCGTCTCCGCCGGGTGCAGGGACCAGCGCAGTGCCAGCAACGCCGCCATGGGCAGAGCCGATGGGGGCCATTTATGGTCGAATTTAATTTTTTTTTTTCCAGAGAAAAAGAATTTACTTTGACATGGTTTCTCTGCGAACTGCTGCCAGGGGAAAATGTTCAGACCCATGGACCGGTGAGGAAGTTCAAAACAGTAAATCAAACCAAATATAATGTCGCACCAGACTCACAGTCGTACTTATGGGTCAGAGCCAAGCAAGACAAAAACAATGAGAGTTACTTGTGGAATTAAGTGGATAGTATACAGTAAAATGAAAAGGACCCATAATGTTACAGAGATCCGGATTCACTCACCGGATGCTTTTGTAACTTTGGATAGCCTGATGTGAATCGTTCGGAATGAAGGTGCCAGTTTTCAGAGTGTAGGAAAGTGAGGCATTGCTGTGCTTACCCAGCTCCTAGAACATCTCTTCTCTGTGTGCTCATCTTCTCTCCATTAGCCTTGCCTTTTCAGATGCACTGGTGAAGGTGGATTCCAGTAGCAAACCTCTCTTAAATGGCATCACTGTTGCAGTGGTTTGCCTGGTTTTGGGGTTTGATGTAAAGACGTTTAAAACCCAAGTGCATATTCTTTTCAAGATTTTCAGCGTTGGCCCCTGTATATAAATCAGCATTCAGGATGACACTTTTTATTGCCCTCAGAACATAAGCTCTTATTCCCATTAATAGGTAAGTGTCCATGCTTGTCCATTTAATAATTGAAATGCAGACCTATTAAGTTTTCAGCCAGGGGTCAAAGGTGGGGCAGTCCTGATGAAGACCGCTTGTGCAATCAGAAGCATCAGGTATGTCAATCGTAAAGAAATAATTATTTTTAACAAAAATGCTTGTGCCGCAATTATTGGCACCCCTGAAATTTATAGTGAACACAATGTAACTGAAGCATGTTTTCAACATAAATTGAACATCTTTGAGTTCACTGGGGTGTGTAGGAATGTTCAAGATGGAATCCATGACTTCCTGATTACCTGGGATACAAACATGTGGTGACACAGAGGCCAAATTCCCATTGTCATCCATCAACATGGGAAAGATAAGAGAACATGCAAACCAAATGAGACCGAACTGTGTTGACCTTCATACAGTAAGTCAGGGAATGGGTATTAAAAAATAGCTACTCGCCTTAAAATGCCCATTTCTACTGTTAGGGCAATAACAGAAAAGTGAACAACAGGACAACTGGAACTATTACAAACCTGCCTGGAAGAGGACCCAAGTTTATTTTTCCCCCACATATAGTGGGGAGGATCGTAAGAAAGGCAAAATATCCCCAAGGATGATGTTTGGTGAATCGCAAGACAAAGTAAACTTTTGGGGTTACCATGTCTCCAAAATCAACATCAGACTAACATGCTAACAGATTATTTGGAAGGTATGACAGAAAGAAGCCCTTTCTGTTACTTAAAAACAAACGTAAGCACCTGGGGTTTGTGATACACTACTACAACTTTGACTGTAACCATGTTCTATGGGCAGATGAAACAAAAATTGAGTTTTTTGGCAGTAAATATTCAAGGTGGGTTTGGTGTGAAAAGAAAGATGGCTATAATGACAAGAACCTTGTCCCAACTGTAAAATATGGTGGAGGTTCCGTGATGTTGGGGGGCTGTTTTACCTCCAAAGGCCCTGGAAACCTTGTTAGGGTACATGGCATTATGAGCTACCAGGACATTTTAAATCAGAATTTTGCTGCCAGGAAACTAAAAGTGGGCCGTCACTGGATCTTCCAGCTGGACAATGATCCTAAGCACATGTCCAAATCAACGTAGAAATGGTCAACTGACTGCAGAATCAAGCTTCTGCCATGGCCATCTCAGTCACCTGACCTGAACCCCACTGAAAACCTGTGGGCTGAGCTGAAGAGGAGAGTGCACAAGAGAGGGCCTAGGACCCTGGATGATCTGGAGAGATTCTGTAAAGAGGAATGGACTCAGATGCCCTGCTCTGTATTCTCCTATAACATTTTATAAGGTTGGAGAAGACTCAAGTGCTGTTATACTGGCAAAGGGAGGTTGTACAGTACAAAGTATTAAAAGCAGGGCTGCCAATAATCATGGCACATGTGGTTTTCTTAAAGATAATTATTTCTTGATGAAGAGATTTTTCAGTGTGACATGAAGCTGCTTCACCAAAAGGTGGAATTTTTCTAACCCTTTTTTTTTTTCCTTTTACACAAATCTTTACAAGGGTTGCCAATAATTGTGGAGTGCGCTGTATGCAGGGGGACCTCTCAATTTGTGATTGGTGCATTGCAAAAATGATCGACATGCTAATTGTCGTGGTTCCTCGAGGTCGAAATTCCACCAGCCACACAAAGCCAAAGGTCTACTTGGGGGTGTCAGTGGGTGGGTTTCTCTGTAGATTTCTTTGATTGGTTCGGGGGAGGGGGTGGTTTGCAAAGTTTGAGTTATGTTGTATTTCGGTCCGAATGGGTGAACTGTCACCATAGTCCGCCATTTAAGCACCTCTGGTTTAAACAAAGGAGTGTTTCATATACCTGGACCCTTTCTTAGACGTTGGGTGGAGATTTTGACTGCCCCAGATGACTCAGTTTGTTGTTTTCTTTTAGAATAGCTATTTGGATAACGGGCATGTTTTGATGTGGTTGAACATGGTTCTTAGACCTACCTGGACTTGCTTTGCTTTTAAGATGCAAATGGAACCGCTTCGATGGTGAATGAGGTAAATTAGACTTGTCTTGTGTATTTGATAGGATTTTCTTTGGTTCTTTTTTGTTGAAGATGTTTAAATGTAGAGGAGTCTCACCCGCTCATAAAAGCCTGCGGATCGTACAGTATAATGATTCTGTGAGTGAGTCATTTGCCTCAGGATGCGCTCATGGTATTTAACACAATTATGGCCCAGCATCGTGGCCCGCAATCCTCCATCCTCCAGCACTGTCACCCGTCCCATGATTACTTGGGTTGTCGTGAGTCAGACGTGTCTCAGCCTCCTACCACCGTGGACCCAGCAAGTTGCTGGAGCTGATTTCTGGAATTCTGCTATAAAAATCCATTTTCTTGGTAGGTTTTCCTTGAAATCAGCGGCAGTCTTGGGTATTTATTTGCCGTCACACTCTGCTTATGGCTTCAGGAATACATCCTGCTTGCCTGGTAGGATGTAATTACTGGCTGATGCCCATGGCTATATGACGGCGACCAGTATGCATCATTTCAGCAATTCTTTGAACTTCACATGTATAAAACCTCTGAAGAACTGACAGTGCAATATCAGCAAAAACTGTGACCACTGTGGCTGTTTACGTGGTTTCTATCTCTCGGATGGATATTGAGTCGCAATCTGAATGTGTAAATGCAAATTGCTGAATGTAATTGTCCTGACTGTGGAAGATTTTAAAATGATATTCTAATCCCCTCTTAACATAATGGAAAACCAGTAAAGGATCAAATAAAAATTTGTGTATGCAGAGTGCGTGGGATAGAGTTAGAGACGAGCTGTAGCTTAATTGGTTTCCGGTCATCTGTCAGATGGGCACTGATGGTCAGGCCAGTAAATGGCAAACATCTTGTGTAATGATATTAATGTTATATTAAAAGTTTCTAATCATACCATGGAAGGTAAAAAAAGATACAGAATAAGATGTACTACTAACCCGAATGAGCACTTATCCTGTTTGGTTTTATAGGATTTTAATCCACAGAGAGTGTGGTAGAATATAATCTTCATATCTTGTCTGTTGACTGAGAGGTCATGACTTATGCTGCGATGTACTTTTAATAAAACTCTACCGTCTGTGATTTTATAAAGATAAAATGCCTCCCTTATGGACAAAGCTGCAAGCAGAGTGTTACGGAAAAAAGGTTAACAGCGGTTTTGTTTCCTTTTCCGAATATTGGGGGGGGGGTTCTCATTTGTGATTAAACTTGACAGGATTATGTGACGGCTGTGATCTGAGATGTTATAGTAAATCTTCTTATTTACCAAAGGAGGCAAGAGAGCTGATTGAAAGGGAGAGGGACGCGATTGTACTGGAGGATTATTATAGACGGGGTATGAATTACATACCAGTGGAATTCGCAAAATGCCAACATTTATATTAGCGTTCAGTGGATGTTCAAGGTGCATCTTCTAGCGTAAATGTGTCATCGTTATTGAACAAGACCTCTGTGGTAAGTGGTGTTTTTGTGCTGCTTTTAAAAACGCTATTTTAGGGCTTAATCCAGGAGATGTTTTTCATCTGTGTGCTGTAAAGCGGTCATGATCTGTCTAAGGATTTTGTTAATCCTTTGAGAGTGATCACCTATATCCAAATGTGGCGTTATCGACTGAACCAGACGTGCTGTAATTTCTGTGCGCAGGTGGACAATGACTTTGTTGTATATTGCATATTTAATTAACTTTTCTATTAAAGATTAATTACAACATGAGGTTACATATATTTATGTATTCATGCACGACAGAAGGTGGTGTAGCCGAAGTATTTGACCCGAATTATAGGACGCTACAACATCTGTAAAAATGGAGTAAATGGGTTTCTTCAGATAAGCCTTTCCGGTAAACAAGCCAAATTAAAATAAAGTTGTGTAAGTCTGAGATGTTATTTTAAATCGAATCCATTTTCTCTTGTTTTTAGCTCATCTTTTCAGTTCATAGTGCATTTTCATAAGTGGCAGTTTCTTCACAGTGATTGCGCACGAACATGTTGTTTGCTAAAAACTTTATGCTGAATGTGTTCATTTCTTTCCCTGGTTAATGAGTTTTTCTTGGCTTTTGAACAAATTGACTGCTCTTGGAAAATATGCAGGATGCCCGCCATGACGCTGAAGTTTCCTCTAGTGTGAGATCCCGCCGTTCACCTTGAAAGCCGTTGTCACTCTCGTGTAGCACGAGCGGGAGAGTGAAGGGATGATTAAATATTCATCGGACGAGCCTCATTAAAAGTTTCCTGGGTTTCCATCAGGCCGAAGCCTGCATCGCCATACGTCGCGTTGCCTTGTTTTATTATTTTTTATTTAGTTACACCGGCTGGGCATAACTGCCATGCCGTCCCCGCAAATTCTTACGTCGTTCCGTCGCCCCAACTTCTGTCGGCCATTTCCTTGCCTTGTAGGTTCAAGAGAGGCCACAGGGCTGAGGGAATGAAACTGGTCTGGGAAGTGAGGCGGCCATGTGCTTGCATCCAAGAAGTCGTATATTTTTTAGAATTGGAAGAAGTGAAGTACTGTTTGAGAGGCTCTACAGAAAAATACTGCAGAAGCTGGGCCCCTCTTTATGGTATATAAAGAAGATCACTGAGTTTGCCTGTCCCCGTTGAATTCATTTACCACTAGCTATTGCACTGTTAGAGGATAGAGTATACTTTCTTCATATTGTTAAGAACATTTCGTTACAACTGTACTATAATCACACTTTCTATACTTTTTGTAATTTTTTTGCATTCAACCTTTTCGTATGTGTTAGTTGTGTGTTATATTTTTTGTTCTAAGAAAATGTGCACTTACTACCCAGATAAATAGCTTTAAACATTTCTTTTGACTGCTTCAGACTTTTGCACAGTACTGTATCTGCTTGCAAACCATACTGTCAGTGTTCATGGCGTGTCAGCTATCGTTTACCTATGAAAATATACAAAAAAATAAACGGAATGTTTACACTTACCTACTGCAAATTGAATGAACAGAAGTTAAAGAAAGAAATTCTGGGTCAGGCTGCACATGAACTGCATGTCAGTGCAAGACGTCCTGATCACAGATGATCTTTTTTAAATACAGGAAGCTACTCACATAATGTGTTATTATGGGAAAGCATTCCATTGTTGATTTTGTCCCTCCCCCTTAATCAAGAAAGCAGAAATGATGTTTTATATCCTAAAGTGTTATCGTGATTTGTACCCTTAAGCGATGTGTCAGATTTGTCCGCTTTGTAATTGTACCACCAGTCAGTATTACTGTATTTTGATTTATGACTAAGAATCTACCAAAAATGAACATGCCCCTTACTTGTGGTCCCTTTCTATACCTGTCAGTTAAATGAGCATGTTGGTGAAATTGGTTTGATCTGTACGGCTTTGTGTTTTTTTTTTGAGGATTCATTTGAAGCCTTTTATGTGCTTTGAAGCTGTAGCTGAAGCTGAAGCTGTAGCTGGCGTGAATCTCAGATCGGCTTGGCAGCATCTTTCACCTCCTCTCAGAGCAGAGTACGGCTGTGGCACTGAGAGGTCAGGGATGGACTGGGGCGAGTTTCTCTGACATGCCAGGTTAGCCTAACGTTGGTTTTTTAGTTCTTTTGGAGAATACTCAGATTCACTTTAATGTTGAAAATAAAGCTTGTTTTGGCTAATATCAAGTAGCATGAAATATTGACAGATTAATCACTGTTCTTGCTTTTATAACAGTTTTTTTTTGGCGCTGTTGGATTTTTGAAAGCTGCCCTTGACTGCCAGAAAGTAGTTGTAGTTGTCTTTTCATTTTATTTATTTTTTTTTTTTTTTGATGACAGCAGTTAGCATCTTCTGTGAAATAAAAGCAATTATAAAAACAATAAGGTTCCATAGCACTTCGTGCTTTGGACCCTTAATAATTAGGCTTGAATAAAGTCAGCCACACACAAACACCCCTGTGCTGGAGTGGCGGAATGAGGGATCAGGGCTTGTTATAAGCAGTGTGCAGTGTGGCAGTGAAACGGAACACTAAGAGCCCAGCTGCTTAAAAAGGGAACTCATTCAAATAAACGATATATAACTGTGTCACTGCATGCTAACTGCGCCTGCTTATTATGGGATATACAGCACTGTGCAAAGATTTCTGTTCGAAGCTTATCATCTGGGTAATATGTGTGCTTATTCTAATAATGTGCTCAGAACAAAACATGCAAGTGACCTTTATGACTTATGCAAAATTAAAACTATATCAAGAATGTTCTCCAAAAAGTTACTGATATCTTCTTGTATGGCTAGATGAACACTGCTTCAGTTCCCAAACATCTCCTCAGGGGCACCTCAGCTGCTCCATGTATTTGTTAGATTTCACAACCAGCTCAATTAATTAATTGAATTATTTAAAAATGTTATTAAAGAATTGATTAGCCACATGGGGGGGGGGGGGGGGTATTGGATTGGATTGGGTTGGGGAGATCTAGGAGAGGTTTTGAAACCTTTGGTTAAGCTAAGCCACTTTGATAGACATAATGTGACAGTTTTACACCAACATGAAGATAAACATAATTAACATAATTTGTGTACAATGCCGTATTTCATATGTAACTAGCAGAATAATTACGCATCTTTGTATCCTGATATTTTTGGTCGTTGAGCAACGTTTTCTTGAAATCTCAGAGAAAAACACTGTATCCCCTGGAACGGTGTTAATGTACTATGAATGTGTTAAGATATAATCATTTTATGGATGGAAAAACCCAGCGGTAAGATGGTCTTTATTATAATGGTAGTTGCTCTAATCTAATGATTATGAGGTTTGTCTATGTTTGTGTTTTACTACGTACCTGCTTCAATCCATTTATCCTCATCTGTGACTGTCACCCATTTCATGCGTCACCTGGCTCTATTCGACCCGCCCGCCTCGTTGGGGGGCCCGCGGGGGGGGGGGGGGCGGGGGGGGGGGGGGGGGGGGGGGGGGGGGGGGGGGGGGGGGGGGGGGGGG
>JAODJX010000097.1:23038712-23049041 GCA_026776945.1 Isichthys henryi | reverse complement strand
ACAAAACCCACCGGCCCCCTAACCTACGGGAAAAAGCCCTTATAACCAAAACCCCATACTTCCCCAACCCCCCCCCCCCCCCCCCCCCGCCCCCTTTTGGGTTTTATTAGATATTCATGATAGCTACTGGCCCCGCACAGTTCTTTAATAATAATAATAATAATAATAATAAAAGCAGATTCTGAGTTTATAACATTGTTTCATGCGCTAAGGGGGAGATTTTTTCGAAGGAAGAGAATGCTGCCTCTGATTACAGGATAGATGCTGTGGAATGTTTGAGCCTGACCAGTTATGTGGTTCTGACCTGAATTTGTGAAATAAATTCAAAATCCTCAGCTGTTGTATGAACTTTGGCCCCCACACTTCTGATAAGTAATACAGAATACAGGCAATACAGAAAAAAGAAAGCAAATACTGAAATGCCTCAATATGTATAATTGCGGTGTAAAATCAGGCATTTTACATATTCTTATGCTGTTGATGTGAGTAAGTGATGCGCTTATGTTTTAGTAAGACCTTTGAGATGCATGACTGCGGTAATTACTGCTATGTACTTCCATTATGCATTCATTCGTTCCATATCCCTCTGTTGCTGTGTCGTCTGTAAATGATGCTTTTTAAAAATACCTAATGTATCTGTGCTGTTGTTTGCATCAAAATGCTTTGGGGCAAATGCATGAAGACAAGTTGAAAATATACCAAAAATAAACTGAAATGAATAAACCGGGTTATGTGGTACAGATTATGTGGGACATTGACCCAGCGAACATCAGCAGGTGATACAGCATCCAGCCCATTGTTGGCTCTCACATCAGATACTGCTGCTGTCTCGTACTGCTGCACGCTTCTGTCTGGCACTGAAGTAGCTATGTCAAAGCACACTCATACCCGGCTAACATCTTAATCTCTGATCACGGTTGATAACACGTCGATAAGCTTATTGTTATTGTTACAAGTTATTTTGTTACCCAAAATCCCCCTCACCTGTGCTAATAACTACACTGATATCTCTTGTTTTCTTTACCTTTATTCTGAATTTGCGCTTCATATGTTGATCTCTAAGCTGTGTTGTAGCGCATCCCTCAGATGAGGGCAGACGTTTGTATTTTAAGAATAAACATCAATATTGAACAGATTGAATATGTAAATATTACTTTGCCATCACGAGTCGACGGTGACAGGTTAACATGCTTAGAAAGTGTCTCCGCTTTTGCCCTTAGAAGCTTTTATGTTGTGCAGAGGATTGTGGGAAATTAAAGAGCATGGTTACACCTGGCTGTTCACGCGAAGAGACACTTCATTACCCAGCCGCCGCGAAACTGGCAGCTGCCAGCAGTGATCCGGACGCCTTCTGCTAAATTCACGGCCTGATTCATGGGGAATCTTTAATGACACTACATGGTTACAGTAAATAGCTCCAGAGTCCATGCAACATAAATGAGACCCAACTCGGGTTTTCGTTATTTTGTCTTGAAGAATTGGTTTTTGGTCTCTGGTTTTCTCTAAAAAAATTATTTTTTCCCCCAATGCTTTTATGTGCTTTATTTTAATGCATGAAATGTATTTTTAATTGTATTTATTTTTTTTGTGCATAAGGTTAGTAGTCTTGAGATACATTTTTGTCTTTTCTCGCTTAAGTCTCTTGGCTGTTCATGTTTTTCATGTAGCACAAGGGCTGAGGAGGTTTTTTCTGGTTAAAAAAGTACTATTTTTTGCTTTGCCACCATCGATTAAGCATGTCTGCTTCTCACATTGGAAACTCGCAGAAGGACATGAAGTCACCCAAGAGTTGTTGAGCTTCTGGGAAATGCAGTCATTTTTCATTTAAATGATTAATTCCTGGGGGCAGAGTGGTGGCACAGAAGGGAGCTGTTATGGACTGAGATCTCTGGGGGCTTTAGGTTTGAATCTGGTGAAGTGCTGTGTGTCAGTGATGTCAGTGCTGTACATCAACGCTGTGTGTCAATGCTGTGCACCAGTGCTGTGTATCAGTGGTGTTTGTCAATGCTATGCGTGAGTGCTGTGCATCAGTGCTTTATGTCAATGCTGTGTGTGAGTGCTGTGCACCAATGTTGTGTGTCAATGTTGTGCGTCAGTGCTGAGCATCAATATTATGCATCAGTGTTGTGTGTCAGTGTTTTACGTTAGTGTTGTCAGTGCTCTGCCTTACAGCTGTATGTCAGTGCTGTCAGTGCTGTGCATCAGTGCTGCCAGTGCTGTGCATTAGTGATGTCAGTGCTCTTTGTCAGTGCTATGTATCAGTACTATTAGTGCTGTGCGTCAGTGCCGTGCATCAGTGATGTCAGTGCTGTGCACCTGTGCTGTGCATCAGGGCTATGCATAAGGGTTGTTTGTCAGTGCTGTACATTAGCACTGTCAATGCTCTGCATAAGGGTTGTTTGTCAGTGCTGTACATTAGCACTGTCAATGCTCTGCATAAGGCTTGTTTGTTAGTGCCGTACATTAGCACTGTCAATGCTCTGCATAAGGGTTGTTTGTCAGTGCTGTACATTAGCACTGTCAATGCTCTGCATAAGGGTTGTTTGTCCGTGCTGTACATTAGCACTCTCAATGCTCTGCATCAGGGTTGTGTGTCAGTGCTGTATGTTAGTGCTTTCAGTGCTCTGCGTCAGGGCTGTGTGTCAGTGCTGGCAGTGCTGCGCATCAGTGCTGCCAGTGCTCTGCATTAGGTGTTGTGTTTCAGTACTGTGTCAGTGCTATCAGTGCTGTGCATCAATTTTGTCAGTGCTTTTTGTGATTCATCAGAAGTTCTGTGTTTAAGTGCTGTACATCACTGATGTCAGTGCTCTGCTTCAGTGCTGTTCATTTGTGCTGTGTGTAAGTGTTGTGTATCAGTGCTGTGTGCTATCCTGATTCCAGTAAGATCTCTGTTGCGTGGTTGTGACAGTATGTGGACAAACGTTTTTGGACGACCATGATGGAATTATGTCCATCAGTATGACCACAATTCAGTGCAAGTCAGTTCTCTGCATCAGTGCAAGTCAGTGCTATGCATCTGCACTGTGTCAGTGTTGTGTGTCAGTGCTGTGTGTCAATGCTGTGCATCAGTGATGTCAGTGCTGTACATCAGTGCTGTGTGTACATGCTGAGTGTCAGTGCTCTGTGATTCCAGTAGGTCCTCTGTTGCGTGGTCATGACAGTCTGTGGACAAGCGGCTGTGGGTGACCATGAAGGAATTATGTCTGTCAGTATGACCACCATCAGAAGGAAACCGCAGGGGAAGCTTCCAGCAGGAAATCTGAACGGTTAGGATACAGACTCCTAGATAGGCAGGCAGGTCTCGAGGGAAAGCAGGCAACCAGTCAGTTCTCATATTACACCATCGTCAGCAGGAACAAGGATTTTAAATCATTTATAATGTGTTGAAAGTACCGTACTTATGCTTTCCACATTGTGAGGTGATTGACTAAAGATGGGTGTTTTTGTCTGCATGAAGAATCTTTTCTATAATGCTATTTCAAAATTAATATTTCCTATACGTGGTTTAGGTTACCAGCAACTTGGTGTCGACAAGTTAGTTTTTCATGATGCTATTGCTTTTTATATATTAGTAATATTTGAGGAATTGAAAAGCAGATTTTCAACAAAATAATCTTGCGCATTATTCCTGCTTTTGTATCGAAACACATGTATAACTTTTACATTTTATGTAAACACGTTTATTTAAAGTTCAACATTAATGATGTAAACATGACTGACATGAGTGACCACCCACCTGCCAAAAAATATTATATCACCCTGCATGTGTCTCTTCAAGGTTTTTCATTTTTGGTAATGTAATTCAAAAATAGACTGTATTTAGTTTGTATTACACAACCTTTTTTTTGTGATTTAATGCTGATATGGCCACTTTATATAAATACCTGTAAGACATAGGCAAGCAATATTATTCTGCATATTTAAGATACTAGAAGCTGCTCTTTATTAACAATGTAATAAAAACATGACAGAAATGGTCTCTCATTTAGTTGTTTGAATCAGAACTCAGAGTAAAATAAAGACATTATTTACAAGCGCTGTTATGTTTTTGCGTGTCTCTCTTCAGTGGCGGTGCTGCTTAGAGCAGTGGGCCGTTTTCATGTGAGATATTATGGACGCTGTTTTTGAAAGGTGCCAGAGTTTTACATTAATAATAAATAATAAATCATCTTATCAAAATGCCAGTCCCATTAGGCTTGCAGGAGCACATTTAGCGTTAGTTTGAATTCCGAGCATGAAATGAATGGAAAAGAGAGCCGTAATTATCATTTAAGAAATGTAAGGAACAGATTATGTGAAGGGTTTTTGAGCATTATCGGCTTGGATGCTTTGAATGTATTCAGTCAGTAAATAAAATTACATTTTGGATTATGTAAAAGCCATGGATTCAATAGCCCTATACTATACACAACATCGTTTGGTATGGGCGCTAATTGAACAGTTTCTCCCAGTCTTCTGTGTTACCCTTTCTCTTAATTATTTTGGATGTTAACAGTGATACGGTAAATATTGCAGTTGGGAGCACACAGAGCTGTGTGTTTGGCGGCAGGAAGTGTGGATTAAGAAAAAGATGCATAATATCATTCAAACATTTTGCCGCAAGTGATCAAGAATTTTCCGCATTGCATTGTACATGTTAAAATGCCATATGGTTGGTGTTAACTGCCCTGGCTATAATATAATATAACATAATATAATATAATAGTGTGTAACTTTTAGTGTTTAATGGCCAATTCAGTTCTCTTGGTTTTCAGTTAATTGATGAGTTTGTGTAGTGTGCCTGTTTGACTGTTGGTTGTGATCGTATTTAATTCCAGGGTGTGTGAGTGGATGTTAGCACACGCGATGTTTCTGCACGTGGTCCAGTCAGATAACAAGCTGAAGACGTTAAGTGTTCTTCGACGTGCGGATTTACGCCTCACTTGGCCGCTGGAGGGGGATTCGGGAAGCATGTGTGCCTGGCCCAGAAAGGACAGCTTTCACACCACATAGAATTATGCATTCTTCTGTGCTTTCTCCCACCATGGCAAATCTTCATCTGATAACCAGCAATAACCACAGAGTAACTGAAATTTGAAATTCATGACAGAATTACAGATGCTCCCCGGGTTACAATGGTCCGTGTTTTGATATTTCGACTTGGGCATGGACGTGTATGATTATTCAAGAAATTACACTATTAAATTATTAAAAAATAGGCTTTATGTTAATGATTTTGCCCAACTGTAGGCTATTTTAAGTGTTCTGATCATGTTTAATGTAGGCTAGGTCAAAAGATTTGTTAGGTTAGGTGTATTGTATTAAAATGCATTTTCACTTTATGAAATGTTTGCCTTATGACAGATTAATCGAAACGTAGTCCTATTGTAACCCTGGGATAGGCGCTATTGTAATAATTGTTGCTTGAGTGATAGTTCACATATTTTCTTCATTTCCCACGTACATGAAAATATCCCATATAATACTGACCAATTGAAGTCTGATTCTGAAGGATTAGAAGACTACATGTAGTTTCCTCAAAGAGAGTATAAGCTTGTGGAGGGTGAGCAGGTCACTGGGAGTGCGTGACATGTATCAGCAGCTAAGCTAGCTAAATGCTTAATCAGAGCATTTTCTTACCATAAATTTATGGCATGTTATTCGGATACTTGTATACCAAAGCGTGCTTAAGTTGACTTGCCAAAAAACCACCCAAACTTCCGCCTCTGTGCCATCTCAGCTACCCCAATTCCCCAAATCGACACAGCGCATGTGGGAGTTTTACTTACACAAAAATGATTGGTTCAGAGAGATAACCAATCAGATTGTGCAGGAGGTAGGTCCAAGCAACTAGAGGAAGCTGGACCAAGACATCTAATTGCCTCCTCTAATTTCTTGGACCCACCTTTTCTACAATCTGATTGGTTATCTCTCTGAACCAATCGTTTTTCATCCTGTCCTCAGAACAATTTTGTGTAAGTAAAGCTCCCATGAGCTGACACAACCCCTAAGGAACTACCTTTTCACTTGATCACTTAATCCACCTTTGAGTCCGTCGTCACTCTACCACTCGCCAGTTACTGCTGTTCTTTTTTCCAGCCATCAAAGTGCTGTGGAGCTGCTGCCCCCTAATTCCGGGCTTTAGGTCTTGATGTTAGGTTTGAGATGCGAGGTCCGTGTGGCCCGGGAGCTTTCATCCACTCCCCATGTGCCGCAATTACAGCAGCCATGCAGCAGTGTCCTCTGAGACCTTTCTTCCTTTCAGGCTCCCGGCTAATCCTGTTGGTATTGGTGAACGAATTACTGCTCATTAAAGCACAATGATTTGGAGTCAAGGTCAGGAAAAATTAAATAATTTCCATTGATTTGAGTTCAGAGTGTGATTAACTAGTCTAATATAGATCTATGCCACCCTCCCTTCTTCCATATTTAATTACACCCCTTGTTTCCAGCATTAAGCCTTATTGTTATGAGGGTGGAAAAGACAGAGATTGCTGAGTCTGGACCATGGAGAGGTGCAGCGTGGCAGAAGCTTGCGTGATGACGTTAGAACACAGTCGATACCGCTGAGTCAAACAAAGACCACAAGTGTTCTTACACTCTTGGGTTTCATGGAGTTCCTCTCTGAATTTTGATAGTTCATATGAGTGCATCAGAGAATCTGACACAGTGTCTTAGACAACATGCTCCGTGAGGTACTGATCATTATTAAGCCAAAAACTTTCCTTCCTACAAGTTCCCAAGACCACACTATTTTAAACTCGAAGGCATCATTTCATCTTGTAATCTGACACATTCATCATACAGCGGGAACAAATCAATAGCTTAGGCTTACATTTTTTAGTTAGAGAGAGGATCTTGCGGTATAGTACAGTAACTGCAGTGCACGATGATGGACGGTTCTGTATTAATGTAGCCGCATTGTCCTGCTTTTCTGAATATGAACACAAAATGAGAGAAATGAAGACACTGGATATCAAACTAAGCCCTTTTTACCCAAAGTTCAATGGAGAAGTAGTACTTGTAGCACGGAGAGCTGTAAGCACTTCACATAACTATGAAGTGTTGTTGATATGGGGATTGGATCATATCTGTGCACAAGTAGGGGGTTTCTAAATTGGGAGTAGAGTAAAAAGGAAACACAGGCCACAATATAGGAACATCCTGGATGGGATGTCAGTCAAGAAAGGTGCAGACTTCTGTGTTTGTTAGCTATCAAAGTACCGGGGGAGATATGTTTACAGTGAACTGCGTGTATGTCATGTTTCATGATGGTCGTCCTTTCAGGTGTCACGTATCCTTGATTTTCGAGTGAAGCCTTGACAGCAGTAGTGTGAATTCCCATAAATAGCGGGGCTGCTATGTTAATGTGTGGAATGGAAGGCGAGGAAGGTTGGTATATAATCAAATCACAGGGAGACATGAGGATTGGCACAGGGTGTACTGATGCATGAGTAAAGAGGGGTCTTACGGACCGTCTCTGGAGACCTATGCCTGTATAATAATAATTTAATATTCCAGATTAATAAGATTAAAGAAGATTAAAGCTTAGCTTTATTTACTTGCTCTATTCCTGTAGATCCTCTTTAAAATTCTTCTTTTAATGAACCAACAAAGACCATTACTTCTGTTAGGGGCAGTATTACACGGCGCTTTGTCATTGAGCATTAATCATAATTTCTCACTGCTTTTATCACTTGATTGTTTGGCCATGCAGCTGTTCCAGTGGCTTCAGATAAATCATTCCTTTTCATGCTTTTTTTTGTGTGCATAAACATGCCCGCTGCTGCTCTTGGGCTGCGGTCACAGTGCTCAGGGGTGCGGGGGGAGGCAACAGCTACTTAGGGGATGTGAGGGGAGGCTGGCAGTGAGGGGATGTGCGCAGAAGGTGTGAGCCCAGATAGATAGGTAACATGCTCATGCCGCTCAAAGTTTTTTAATTCCCCCTCATTGATAGTGGGGTAGTACTTAACAGCGGAGTATTACAATTACCAGCTGTAATTTAGAGTCAGGCTGCGGTGGAGTTCACTAATTAATTAGGGTAGCGTGAATGGATACGCCACTCTCTTCCCTGGGCTCCCACTGGTTATTTGCTAAAACACAATCAGGAACATTGTTTGCCTGGTGCACCCAGGTGGGAGGTACCTCCTAAGGGACATGAATTACGGCTCTGCGAGTCTTTCCACCCGCGAGTGCAGCACGCCCGGGTTACTGGCGGCCTGCTCGGCTCTGAAATTGTGCCTTGACTCAGGATGAAGCAGACTTTTATCGCCGTATTGGATTGGAAGGAGTCGAGAAGCTTTGCATTTATTTTGGTTTTTAGACAGCCGAGTCAAGCGACCAATCACAGTGGCTTTCATTTGTCACACAAGCACTGTGTTACTGATAATGAATAAACAGTGTATAGTATTGCACAGAATATATGCATGTTCATATCAAATACTCCAAGAAAACCAATGCAATACTCAAAGGTTGTATTTTTCTAATGTTACAGGATATAAAAATGTGTTAATGTACATGATGGAAGAATTATTAATTTAATTAAAATTACACATTGTTGTCATTACCAATTTTATGACTTGTATATATAAATTGCAGTGTTGTAGACCTAATTTTCATAGTCTTTAAATATGTTGATGGTGTCCGAGTAGAAATAACAATATTTACATTAATCTACCATAAGATGAAAGTATATGCTTTACATCATTAAGATGGCCTTTCTAGTGTCACGCTTTTTATAAACTTTCTGTTAAGTGATAGGTGATACATATGGCCATGTGTATTTTCCAGTACAGCTTAGTAGCTTTCAAATTAGGTAGCTTAGTCAGGGCCAGGTGTATGTAATGTATCCTGTCAGAACAGCTTCAGTTAAATGTCTGTAATTAATTAACTGGTAAGTATTCTGAAGTTCCACTGAAATATTTCTGCATCCATCAGTAAATATTATGCCTCAGAATTACTATAAGCATGCTAGTTATAGCCTTCCTCGACGAACAGTTGTTTCCAAACAGAAGATCGAAATCTTTCCATAAACATGATTTAAACACAACTCTTATAGATTTATAGTGTTTTGTCTCTTGTTGTTAAGTTTAATCTCATACTTTCCAAACAAACTGTTGCTGGAATAATTCATTCCTCACACTAGAAAAATATCTCTCTGTGGTTAGGAACTTTTGCAGGTAGCTGGCAAGCCCCTTATATTCATTAAAATGTTTTTTTTTCATAGAGAACAATGACGTTTTTTCTTCATTGGAAATGGTTGCCATATGTAAATATGCTTTTCTTCTTTCTTTGAAATACTTTATTTTTATCTTTGTTTATCTTGTACGTGATGGAAGAAATATTTCTTGAGATATTTAGTCCTTCGTCTGGCAGACAGTGAATTTAGATGCTTCCATTTGGAGATATTATTATGAAAATATTATAATAAATATTTTGCATTTACAAACAGATCCAGCCAAATATTGAAAAATACTGAAAATACTATTACAGAAAATTGCACATAGACCACTGACTGTTTTGTGTTGCATAGATATGAATGATTTCGTCAAGCATGGGCTGGCGAAGAGTCTTGCAGGAGAAAGACCATCTGTCCACCTGTGCTTGGTGTGGATCTGTCTTGTTTAGTAGAGCATTTCCACTAAGATCGTGTGTCTTCATGCAGTGAGCACCAGAGAACACTGTGGGGTGATTGCATCCTTCCCATGGTTAGAATTCTGCAGGACCAATTCGCTGTCCTTTACCATGCTCCTGCTACGATAGAGGTCAAGATGCACTGAGATTCCCTGCTCATTCAGACTCATTTGAGCTTCGTGTCTGCAGCTGAATTTCAGCAAGGCCTTTTAACTAAGCACTTAAAAGAGCTAGGAATGGGTGCTCAAGTGCCGTCAGTGACCTGAAACCAGTCTGTTATAAAATTTAATCTAATGGACGAAATGTTGTTCATGCTGGAAGGAACTCTCACAGTGATTCTAGGCATGGACAAGCAGCGTCCATCCATCCACCCTCCTTATAGGTACTTTTTGCAGTGCTATTATTGAGTCTCTTCCTGGAAGCACAGGCCAA
This sequence comes from Isichthys henryi, assembly GCA_026776945.1. Lineage (NCBI taxonomy): Eukaryota > Metazoa > Chordata > Actinopteri > Osteoglossiformes > Mormyridae > Isichthys > Isichthys henryi. The sequence goes on along the minus strand of JAODJX010000097.1, from coordinate 23,038,997 downwards.
AAGCAGGGGAACAGCCTGAATTTCAACAGTAAAATGTCAAGATGTGTTAATGACTAAAGAAACACTGGAACCTGAAGCTGTTTCGTGGGCCTGTCTGACCCAGGATCCCTCAAGCTTCACAGCCATGCTGCAGACCCACAGCTGTGAAGCTTGAGATTTGTTGATGAAACATTACATTTACCCGTGCGATTTGTTGCCCTGCTGTCTACCTAGACCAGGGGTGGGCAATCTTATCCGCAAAGGGCCGGTGTGTGTGCTGGTTTTTGGGGTAACCTTTAGGTCAGC
>JAODJX010000097.1:22989098-22999309 GCA_026776945.1 Isichthys henryi | reverse complement strand
CTATACCACCACCCCCCCCCCCCACCATTAATTTTAAAGATGCACATCCTGTCTATTTTTATCTGGCTGAAATACGTTTACAGCTTTTGTCCATTTTAATTTCACAGTCGTCTTTGAAACCTATCGCTGATGCTCTCGTATAACTCCCATGCAAATTTTATGCAGAGCAGCAGGCAGGCAGAGCGGGAATGCGAGCGGCGGTCATGATGCGCGTGCAGCGCCGCTGGGATCAGCGTGTGGGACGCTGGGTACGGGAAAGCTTTGCTTCTTTGCGGGTCATGCTGTTACTCTGCTTTACAGGGGAAGAAAAACATGCATATGTTTGTGTCCCCTACAGACCTAGAGAGCTAATGCTGTTTCACACCAGAAATAAAATCTCTGCACAAGTAGGAGTGTCTGTTGGTCTGTAAACACTGCATGTCAGATCCCCAGGAAAGACCCAGTCTGACTCGAGTGCTGCCTTGCTATGTGGACTTTTACCTGTATTTGTTGAGAGTCACCTTCTGGCGTTTTGGTCTCTTTATGATTGGGCTTATAGAACTTGTGTGTTTGTTTGTCTATCTCTGTCTGTCTGTCTGTTTACCCAAACCCGAGATGTGCCAAGGCCAATATGAACATTTCACCTGATGGAAGGTCTTCTTAAAGCCCCCATCATTGTTTGCTACCTATATTGCGAAGCCAGTTATGGTTTAGTGCTTTCGTAACCTAGAATGATACCATCTGGACCTAAAAATGTAAACAGGCATGTTTTTGGTCTCCTGGATTTGTGCCATTTTGTTATTTTCTTACTGTATACATGTTATCTGGCTTTTAAAAAATGAATCCAGATTTTAAAAATAATTTATCATCTGTGCACAGATTTGGCTGCCCCCTGCTTCCTCATGAGTTTGCGTGTGTGTGTGTGTTTCAGACGACCTGCCAGACTTGGTGCATTTGTGAATGAGACTGCTTGTTGGCTAGTGCTAACGCTAAGTGGATGTTTGAAATAACTGGTTTAGTATCTGGCACAAGACTCACATTTTTAATTAAATGAGTAGAATATCGTAGCATCTGAATTATAGACACCGATTATCTAATCACGTGCAGGTGATAAAAATCTAACTCTGCCCAGAAAAGACACTCCCCTAAATGCCTGTTTCTCTGATTCACTAAATGAATTTAAGTCCTGCTGTTTGTATAAATCCCAGATCTTTCCCACTTAGTGTAAAAATGAAAATTAGCATTTAACAGCAAATCGCTTTGGCTGATTTTATAGCATTTTGTTGACTGTTTCCATAAAATGTATTTTTTGAGAAGACTCCCCTACCGGTCTGGGGATGTGGGTGATCATGCTTGTGCATACATCAGTACCCGTAACCCATTTTGTTTTCACGGTCACCCTCTTTCATATCAGACCTGCCATGGGAGGCCCTCATGCACTTTGCCATAATTTTATTTTCCTTCCACCTCTGAAACAGCGATTTTACGTTGTTTTTTTTTTTCTTTTTTTTGCCGTCCCCCCTGAAATGCCAATTTCACATTTCTTTATTCTGAAGGCCTTTTGTTGTCCTGTTTCCCCCCTACTTCTGCGCGTCCCTGAAAAGAGACTCTTTAAAGTCCATGTCGACTCTGAACTCCCTGTGTCACATGGAGATCCTATCAGAATTCTTTGCTGGCATTGCAGCACCATAGATTACAGGAGGGAACAAGAAAATGTATTACTAAAGGAAAGCACGAGATAGCTTTTACAGCTAGGTTTAATTCTGAAAATAATAAATAATATTCAGTATTTTTTCAGTATTACCACTGAAGCCACTTAAAGTCCAAGGTTTTACTCTGTATATCAAAATAGGTTGGGTACTGGAAGATAACAGGAAAACTGCATCTTTTGCAATTGTTTACTCATACCGCAGATAATTCTTCTGTAATATTATATTAGTTCAGAATATACTAGAATAAATTTGTCCTTTATGTAAGTTAACATGAAGTAGTTAGCTACAGCATGAATGAGAAAGTGCATCTTTGAGTTTGGCGGACTTTTACCCTGGTTTTCAGATGTAAGGAACGTGACAGAAAAACAGTTTTTCTAATCACGTTTAACTCCAATCACATAACCCCGGTCAGAGATGTGAATACACTGGGTATGAATCATCAGGTATGTAAGTGATTATGAAAAAGTCATATCTTTATTTTCAGTGTATGCATCTTGCTAAGCTGCTAATGCTGTACACGTGCTTATTTTTAGCAGATATTCTTAATGGGGCCTTTTGCACAATAGTTATTTCCTGTTATTTCCAGACATATTTGTAAACGAGCAAATTTATAAACACATTACTGTTGCCCTAGGGGGTGTTGGCAATTTTTCCATTAGTGGTTCTGTTTTTGTCCTAGGCCTATGAGAGCATATGCAGACCTCTTAGCATTCTGCCGTATCTTGAAAATTAGTGATCTATTGTTTGTCTGAGATGTTAATCTGAGGAAATTGCTGCTTATTAGGCTTTGCCATCTTAAGTACCTTGGGGACGGGCTTTCTGCTTAAAAGGAAGATCTTTACGTTTCTATAGATACCTCATTGAGTCGTAATCATTCATCTTTTGCTTTCGGTGGCATTTTACTGTCCATCTTGGGTCATCTTTTTAATAATGCTTGTCCGTTTTTTTCCAGCTCTTGTTTATACGATATTCCCAGGCTAACCTGTGCCAGCTACGATTATAACTTGTTTGTTGGTGTGACCATCCTGTAGTCAGGGTAGATCCTAATGCCCCACTGCAACGATGGGGACACTGTGCTGTAGAAATGCTGCTGTCCATTAGATAAGGTGTAAAAACTGAGGTCCTGACTCTCCAAGGTCATAAACGATTCCTGGGCACCTTTCGAAAGAATAGGGGTGGTACCCCAATGCTCTGACTAAATCGCTCACTGTGGTGCTTTCTTATCGGATAACCTTGTAAGCATCCCCTGTATCTAACTGGTGAATTCTCTCCTGCCCCTTAACCACCTTAGCTACTCTGTGGTGCGCCTACTGGTGCAGAATGGCTGCTGTCGGATCATCCAGTTGGGAGCTACGCAGTGGTGGTGGTTGAAGTGGCTCCCCATTGCTTCTGTAAAGCACTTTAGCTGTTGTGAAAAAGTGCTATATAAATGCAGCATTCATTCATTCATTCAAGCTTTAAGTATTGCAGTAGTGCTCTTATGAGTACAATTAGTCACTTGTGCTGCGAAATGAGCGTCTTTGCGCTTGCCCTTTATGGGGAGTTTCTGGGCCTCAATCCAGAGTCCCTGCAGTTGGGAGTCTCAGATAAGCTATGCCACACCTTCCTGGCCACCTTTGAATTTATTGCGTTTGACATTCTTGCATATAATTATCCCTTACACCTGCTGTCTCCCCTCCCCGTTGATGCTGGGCTCTTTTCCAGATCCCCTACCTCACCGCTTCGTTCGCCCTCGTCTTTCCCGCAGGGCCTGACCTCTCCGCCTCCCAGGGGCCCTGGGACCAGTGTGGGGGCCCCTGCGTTAGTAATACGTCCACATTGTCTTTTTGTAGAGAAGTTCAAATTTCTCCTGTATTCCACATCACTTCTGATATTCAGCACGAAAGGCCTGCAGGTAATTATATAGGGAAAATTCTCTCAGCGACACTGAGTGCTGCATTACTACAAAGAGGCTCAGAGAGGGTCTCTAATAGACATCAGCACAATGGCTTTAATGAGCTGAAGTGCTCAAACTTTTCCTTAAATGCTAAGAAGGGTTGAAATGTGTGCTTAACGGAATGAACTTTGTACCTTAACCGTTATGAGAACATTATTGTTTTCTTGCATATCTGACATTTTTTGACATTTCTGCGCAATAATGTCTAAAATTTACCTAAATTATTAAATTGTATATTGAATATGTTGAATTTACATGCCTATGTGTAACATAATCATCCAACCATCACGCAAAAAAACTATTTTCACCAAAGTCTTTGTAAGAGGGACAAACATCCCCATCTTTTCTTTGTCAGTTCTAGATGTCCAAGGCTGAGATTTAGCAGAAACGGCCTTAATTGCGAGATAATCAGGCTGTTAACTACCAGGCTGTTAACTGACAGATCGATCATTAGCGGAGCCCCTAATTCTGCCCGACGGTGTATGGCGCTCCTGTCAGCCGTTTGTGCAGACGTCGCCTGGCTCTTGCGCTTGTCTGCTCAAACACATTGATTTTCTTCAGCCTGGTATCATAAACAGCTGTCAATGAGGGTCCCTGTTGGCGATTGCTTACATGCCTGTGGAGACGATCAATCTAATTTATGTTTAGCAGACAATGTCTAAATTGCATGGTTTGTTCTATCCCAGCGCTGTAACTCTTTTGCGTCAAAGATTATTTGAAATGTGATTGCACTTCTTCCGTTTGTATGGATTGGAATCGCAAAGTATGATTTAGTAATACAAACCATAATGTTTTGGCATAAAAACTGGATGTATGTTTGGTTGGAAATTGATGTAAGATGTATGGTTGTTTATTTCTTTCAAAGCTTTGACTGTGTTTACGTAAATAGCTGTTATTTGGGAACTGTGTAGAACAATAGATAAAGAATTGCTTTGAATGTGAAATTTGATTTGTTCATTTGCTCGACTCACCAGTTTAGCTTCTCTGAAATTGAGGACAGTGTTGTGACAGTCTGGCGGTAACCGCTCGTGGAAATATTCAGCAGCCTGACGGTACGATGGCGGCGGAGGGGCTCAGCGGGCAGCATTGTCGCCATGCTCCCCCACCCAGGCTCGTCATTAGTATGCACACTCTCCCCGGGTTTTGTTCGCGGGTTTCCTCCTGGTTCTCCCTATTCCTCCCCCAGTCCAAAGATGAGCAGTTAGCCGAATCATATATGTGTCCTTTGATGGACTAACATCCTGTCCAGGGTATTTCTGCCTTATTATAGGCTACAGTGATAATAAAAGTAACTAGATAGGCCGACGAACTGCTGAAGCCGGGCAATGTTTTCACGAACATTACAAAGTAGCACGTGCATTCGTTATTACGAACCGTCGTATTTACCCCAAATTTTTTATGTAATAGGCATGATGGCAGTCCATTCGTACTGTAAGTAGGAGCTGTCCACCAGCTGGACGTTCTTAACCTGGGGACTGCCTGCCTGGACCAGTAACAGGGAAGATGGATGCATAAGCACATGAGGGTATTGTTTGTCAGTGTGTACATTTGCTGCTGACTCCCTTTGTAGGACTCCTGAAACCAGAGGGTAATTTAATTGGGGCCAGGGTAAATTATCCCAGCTCTGTTTGAGTTAAACACATGCCACAGTGGCTTGAATGAATCGCTGATACAACATGCTGCACAGAGCCAGCGGTTATCTTGTGGTGTTTCGTTCAGTGTAGAGCAGCATCTGACTGATTCTTCCTGACTTTTGACTTTTCAGATATTTTTTGTGATATTATAAAAATCGGGACGGTAAATGTAAGCCGTCATACTACAAGACATGTTGTTTCCAGTATCTCTATTTAAAGGAGCAAATATAACATTTAAAAATACAAATTTGCTTGCTTTATCCTTTATTTAATGAATGCAGACTTTTAACTGGGACACTGACCTTTGGTCTGTTTTTCCCGTCAGTTTGCCATCACTGTTTTCAAATCGTCCCTGGGTGTTGCATTATTCAGTGCAGGATCTCACTGTGTACTCAGATATTTTGTATTCATACATATTAAGCATTGAAGTTACGTTTTTAGTCCTGAAATACATTATTCACTTTAATTGTCATTTGGGTTAGAAAATATTCTCGTTTGAGTGTATAAGATATTCTGTTTTTTGTGTCCCATAAGGGCAGTAGAAGGAGTGAGGTAATGCATTTTCATATCTCAAAATGAAAATGCACTATGCACTCCAATGACAGAAATGGCTGGTGTACATGTGGGAACACAGTGCCATGATTTGCTTAAGTCTGCCATCCAAACCAGTACCACAGTCATGAAAGTAGGTCTACAGAAGAGCTAATTCTGTACCGTGATGGATAAACCATATCAACAAAGAACACAAATCATAATTAAAGTTAAAGGTCAGCTTCTGTTTAGCATCCAGTTAAAATTACATTCAGCATTTAATTAAATTACATATCCAGAAATATAAAAATATTACACATCATAGCAAACCATTACTGCAGTCCACTGATGTGTAGATGCATAACAGGGTTAACAGGATAAAACACATTGCAATCACACACCTTGGGACTCTAATATAAGAAATAAACACTTTATATATTTGTAAATTGGTTCCATTACATAGAATCATGATTTTAGTGTTTTATTATTAAATCCTTAATTGCCATGTTTTCACTCTACTTTGTATTCCCCGAACAGGGAATACATATGGTTTTGGGACTGGTGCACTGCCTCCTCAGACACTTTTTCATTTACAAGGATAATGGCAAAAAATTTTGACGGATTGCTTTCAAACTAGGCAGAGGCGTTGTACAGGTGACAAACTGGAAATGCGTACATTTTCAGACAAATCACAGTAAAATTGAAGCAGCCCTGCATAGTAGTAGCAAAGAAAAGGAGTGTTTTGACACTTGATACTGTTAAAGTGATAACTGGAAAATTAATTTAAAGATCTTTTTTAGACTTTGTAGACAAATTGTGTGGGTGAACTGGAATTGATCAAATTTTGAGACAGATTGTACCAAAACTGAAGCAATGCTGCTTAGTGGCAGCAAAGGGAAGGGTGATCGCAGATGGCATTTGACCTTGTGAATGTGATAAGTCAAAAAGTATTTGATGGATCTTATTGTTACTTTACAAAACATTATATGGATGGATGGTTTACGCCAGCATTCATTTTGCGACAGATTTCCCAAAAAATAATGGGGCAGCGCTATGTGGCAGCAAAAGCAGGAAAAGGAGGCTCTTGAAGACGCTTGGTCTTATGAACACAGTAACTGTAAAAGTATTTGATTTTTTTTTTTTTTCCCCAAAAATTGCAGGCATAGTATGGGTTAAGATCTGTACGTGAACAAATTTTGTGGCAGATCTCATCAAAATGGAAACAAGGGCAGTTAGTGTCAGCAAAGAGAAGGGCACCTGCAGAAGATGCTTGACCTTGTGAAGATGCTTGACTCTATTTGTTTTTTTATTCTATTTGATCTTTTTACCATTTCACAAAAATATTATATGGATAAAAATCTACAGCTGAAGATCTAACACCTGATATGAATCACAAAGAAATTGAAGCAGCAGCACTAGGTGGCTATAGCAGATGGAAAGGGATGGTGCTGATGCCATGGATCTTTTCCACACTTCCCAGTAACAATGTGTAAGTCAGTGGCCGTCAAACTGTGTGGTGTAGGATGATTTTATGAATATTCTAAAATTATGTAAAACATATAAAAGAACAGGCGCAGATCTGGGGAATCTGATTACAGTGAGGCAAGTCACCCAAAGTTGGGCCAAAATGAGGATTTTTTTTGGAGTCGAGTGGAGATTGGGTGGAGTAGGCTTGGGTGTTACTACGGCTTGTTTTCGGTATGCAGTGGTGTTTTGGTTCAGCGAAATTTATCGCTGGTAAACCAACCCCTGCCACTTGGCAAAATTTATTGTGAGGGAATTTAATCATGCCAGTTGTCACTTTGGCCTAATTCCACTCAGTGTTGTCACACACAAGAATAAGGATGATCTGATGAGCCTCGTTACACTGAGACAAACAACACCAAATTGGGCTTTGTGTTGTGATTTTTTTAAAATATTGTTTTTGTATTTAATTTGTAATTTTTTTATATATTGTGGTTGTATTGTTCAGTGAAATCTAGGGGGGCTAGAGATGGAGGTTTTAGGATGTGGGAGGAGCTGGGATTAGGACAGAGGCTGATAGAGCTGTCTGGGGAATACATTGTTGTCGTGCTGACAGCACCTAGTAATATATTTCTGTTCTGAGCCATTTTCTTTCCTTAAATATATTCATTGTTGAAGAACTTTTATCAGAATGAAAACAAACTTGTCTCAATCAATGAATTCAAAGATACCACAAAACAAAATCCTTAGGTAAAGTTATTCTTAAAAAAATACAAGTAAAGAAAGCATTGCATTTTTCACACTGCAGTGGAGTAATCTGCAGTAATGGTGCAATACTGTAATTTGCATTAGTTTATAGTCCAACTTTAAGGTCTAGTTACTGAGGACTTCTGTCTAGCTGCCAGCTACTGTCCTTTATTTTTCGTCCCTCTCCTTGGATCATATTTAAACCTTGCATGCTTACAGACAGTTTGAGCACTTTCTTTACACTGAATCGCCAAGCTGCATATCTCAGCGTAAACATCAAATAAGCAGTTAGGGTGGCAAATTTTCCAGTTCTTCTCTGACTTCATCTGTAGGTTGTAGTGAGGTCAACAAGTATTGGCATTAAAGCCATTGTGAAGATAGAGAGTAGCAATGCCAAATTTTGAGGAAACTTCTCCTGATACCCTGGGCAGGATAACTGATGAGATGGTTGGTTGGTTGGTTGGTTGGTTGGTTGGTTGGTTGGATGGATGGATGGATGGATGGATGGAAATAATCTGAAAGTATTTATTTAGCACGGATGATAGCAACTGAGAATATTCATTATATATGGCCCATGGCAGGAGTGGAGAGGCCATCAATGCTCTTTCTTACTGGCTATTGGCGTGCAGTCCTTCTATTTCTGCTGATATCCAGTTGGTCTTTATTACTATTAAGTATATTGTTAAGTTTGTACACACACACACACACGCACACACATATAGATATATAATTTTCTTAAATGTATACAAAATTTATTTGTATGGTTGTGTATTATATGTTAAAGTCAAATGTGAATATACTGCTTAGCTTGAATAATGAAAGGAAGTCATTTTTATGCATCCCTGCTGGATTAATCAACATTTGACACTCTTAAAATGTATAAATAGTGTAATAAGTTTGAATATATGGTTTTAATGTATAAAAATTAATATTTTGAATTTTTTAAAATTTAGTTTTACATTAGTGCTGAGCTTGGAGCTATGAATTGACAGTATTGGTTATCTCAGGTTATATCTTTATTATTCTTTATGAACTAAGTGAGCACTAATTGCTATGAGTCGGCCTATAAAATGAGTTCTAACAAAGCACATGGTGACTTATAGCTGTTCACAATCCGCAGTACGCCTACATTGTCAGCCTTTGTTGTGCTTACTGCTGAAATGCCGGATTAGTATTTTTCCCCAGTGAAACCAAATAACCTTTGACAGAGCCAGCCAGAAACATACAAGTGACTCTCATTTCATCCCTCAATTTCATATTCAAGGATCTATGAAGCAAAAAGTCACATTCAGGAGCTGAGCAATAGGAAAATACCATGTCAACACATTTTTGGAATATCAGTTAATGACTCTAGTTCCACTTCACATATTTTAGGCATAAAGGAAAATGGCGCCTTTGTCAGTAATATAAAGTGGTTTTGCCCTGTTTGTTCCATTGAGAAAGCTTGTTCTTGATACTGTGGATGAACTAGGCTACATGCAAGGCTGGTCAGGTCCCAGAGCGTGTAAAGGACCGGCTACCTTGGAGTGGACATTCTATTCGAACTGCCTGAAGGTGACTTCTGTTAGTGGGATACAAACATATAACTGAGAAAAGCATCAAAAATCCACTTAATTTCAAAAACAAGAGGTCAGGAAATGGGATAGATCAACATCGGCTATCCTGCATAATCCCTCACACGTGTCTAAATTGTAGATGTTACCTTAAAAGCTATGCAGTGCAGACCCCCCACCCCCCTCACACACACACACACACACACACACAATCACGAACTGAACAGAATGTAACTGGCATACATTTAAACAGTACTACTGTAGGATATATTCGATTGAACGTTGGTGTACAGGTCACCCACACAAAAGTCAGTCAAGGCAGAACAAATGCTAGCAAATCAGCTGAACATTTGTATCATGATGCAGATCAAGCTGTGAAACTCACAGTGGAACATGGTCAAAAAAAGCTGAATGAGTTGATTATCAAGACCTGTTTATTCACAATCTATTCACATGTTTGGACCAGAGGCGGTAATTACTGCTACTTACTTAGTTGTTGCTCTGCCACTCCGAAAAGACAGTGAGTGGTACTTGGGAATACTCTTAAACATACATACATATACACACACACACACACGCACACACACACACACACGTAGGGTATACCTATCCTTATGGGGCCCGCTCATTCACTTCTATGGGAAAAATGCTAACG
>JAODJX010000097.1:22949508-22967464 GCA_026776945.1 Isichthys henryi | reverse complement strand
CATAGGCTAAAAACGGGAATTAGAAACCTGTACGTTGAAAAGGTGAAAACGTTGTATCCGGGGTACGTAGTAACGAGATTCGACTGTATGTGATTGAAGTGGTTTATAAGGCTATTAATGAGCATTTGAATTTGGTTTGGTTTGAGTTTAATTTTTTAGATATTCGTGGGTTTACTCAAACAACAGAACTCAAACACTTCTTTAAAAACTGTTGACAGAAGTTAGTATAAGAGATTGTAATGAATTTATTTTCATGATTTTGGTCAAAAGATCCTACTGAGGCTTGTCCCTGCAAAGGCCTTGGTTACTGGGACTTTGATAAAAACCTATTGAAACTCATCTCCAAATGCTTGCCATGGATGGATTATGGTATTTGGCATTAAATTTGATAACAATCAAAGAAAACAGTCAAGGGGTCTATATCAATACCTCGCTATACATTTCATACAATGATAAATATCATAATATCTGAGGCAAATATATATGAAGACGACCATCTGGTAAAATACTGCTTTCATCACCTACCTGTTTTACAATCATTAATATCCCAGTTATCCGCTTAACTTGGTCAGGTCATACCAGTCTATCACAGGACAATAGGCTGGGTACACCATGGACTGGATGCCAGTCCATCACAGGGCACAAGGCTGGGGTACACCCTGGACGGGATACCGGTCCATCACAGGGTACAAGGCTGGGTACACCCTGTACGGGATGCCAATCCATCACAGGGTACAACGAGGGGGACACCATGGACGGGATACCAGTGCATCACAGGGCACAAGGCCGGGTACACCCTGGACTGGATGCCAGTCCATCGCAGGGCACAAGGCTGGGTACATCCTGGACTGGATGCCAGTCCATCGCAGGGCACAAGGCTGGGTACACCCTGGACTGGATGCCAGTCCATCGCAGGGCACAAGGCTGGGTACACCCTGGACTGGATGCCAGTCCATCGCAGGAAACAAGTCTGGGTACACCCTGGACTGGATGCCAGTCCATCGCAGGAAACAAGTCTGGGTACACGATGGACGGGATGCCAGTCCATCGCAGGCCACAAGGCTGGGTACACCTTGGACTGGATGCCAGTCCATCGCAGGGCACAAGGCTGGGTACACGATGGACGGAATGCCAGTCCATCGCAGGGCACAAGACTGGGTACACCCTGGACTGGATTCCAGTCCAACACAGGGCACAAGGCTGGATACACCATGGATGGGATTCCAGTCCGTCAGAGGACAATAATTAATATGCATATTAATTTAAGAGTCACACAAAGTACTAGCTAGTTACTTACGTACCTCACAGCACATACATGATTAATGACTATTTAATTAGTATGGAACCTTTCAGAGAAGATGCTGGAATATCCTTCCATTGCAAGAGCCTCTTAATGGCTCATAAATGTAGTAATCTGACTGCTAATAAGCTTGTAGGTGCTGTCTGTGGTTAATATCCTCTCTATGACATTTAAAATGGCATCAGATTTGGCAAAAGCAGCAGTTAAGGTTAGATAAGGTGAACGTCAATAAAAAGCTCCGACTGATGGGAAACGGGTCTTCGAGCCCTACACAGAAAGTGGTGTTTCCTTAGTGGTGCACAGAGTGGTCCTTTAGAAGTTTTGGTAAAAGAAAAAGAATGGAAATGGGGGAAGAAATATGGAACAAGAAAACAAAATATTTTTATTGCTCCCAGTTGGTCGTTCATTGCAATTACATTTCAGTTTGTTCGGAGTCTGAGACATTTCTGAACGCACTTGTGCTCCACCAACCATATTAGTAGTTAAGGTGGAATGAAACTCAGAAAATATAAGGATATGCCGATATATGATAAAAATATTAAGAGCTGCTTCCATAACGTACTTTTGCTTTTCTGCAAGTTCTGGAAATTTTTTCCTACTTGTATTTCACTGGGTTTTCTGAGACTCTCCTGATACCCTAATTATCATCATAAATCATAGTGTATAAGGAAAGAATCACATATCGTGATACTGAGACGTAAGAGGAACAGTCAATATAAACTGCTGACATTTTAATTACTTTGTCTAAAATCCAGTCCTGTTGAGCGGAATTGATTTGGGACAGCAAATGAAAACAAGTGAGCTTATATTCTGGGCTCAGGCGCAAGCAATACTTAGGAATATAAGCCTAATTGTTTCTCTTTTTTTCCAAGATTTAGTACAATCTGTTATTGTCGTCTCAGTAACATGCCCAGTCCCAAGCAAAACGCTTTAATTTTTATTTTTGAAATTGGCTTTTACAGCATTAATAGCGATAAGGACCAACACTGCAGATTGCTAAATAGCAGTTAGGATACTATAAAATCCAGAAGTTTAGTAAATGTAGGCGTCTCTGCCAGATGGTGCCGTATGTGATGCAGTCTGTGAACAACGTCTACTTTGTTGGGGAGAGGAGGAACTAAACATCAGAGCCCAAGACAAACAAACAAGCCATATTATGAATAGAGAGCCAGTGACTTTGTTATTGCAGGTGTGTAAGCTGGATATAATGTGAAGGAGCCCTTGTGCAGATACCTGATAGACGGCCTTAAAGACAGACTTTATTAACTGGATCGCTCCGGCCACCGGTATTTTACTACGTGTATTGCGTGTGTCTAAAAACTGTTTTCTTTCTGTCTCTTCACACCGAAGCGCGAACATTAACTCATATTAACGTTCAAAGCTGAAATCATACGATACGTCGTCTCCGGCTTGGTCGAGACTTGCCGCCTCTTAGAAACCTGATTTATTTTGAGTGCATTTTGGGTGCATTCGCTTAGCGCACATTTGATATGCAATCCAGTGCAATAGTGGCCATAAGAGGGCTCCAGCCAGACATCAGGGGGGGAAAAAAACCCAATCCATTTATATTTCACAGAGTTTGGGGCATTCTGCAATTTTGATCTCTGTGTCATAATGAAAATCATAGGAATTGTGTAATTGGAATAATCAGTTTGAGGGGGTTGGTTTCTGTCTTACAGACAAGGCTTTTGATATAGAGGAGTAGCCTTCTATTTGTAGATTGACGTCACCCTAGGCACATTTTGAAACTAAAATTGGATTGCATGTACCTCTCCAGCGGCGTGTGCAATTATGACTGGACTCATATCAAAGGCCTGCTTGCTGCTCGGGGCTGCGGGACAAGGGTGCCCATTATCCCTCAGTTTTCCTCGTATTTATTGGAGCTTGGCAGGAGCCATTCATTAGATTAATTCATTATGAATCCAACTAATCATTACGTCGGGTTCTGCGTAGTTGAGATTTCTGCGATGGAGCCGCCATAGGCTACCTGCAGTTAGCTAAATACCGCCACTCTGAATGTAACGCTGGTACACATTAAGCAGTTATGCGTCAGCTGATTCTGCATGACATGATTGTCATTGAAATACAACGCTGATTATTCCTTCACCATGTCCCCAGCTGCCTTTTTTTGTTTGTCCCCTTGGTCGTTAATTAAAAGTTAATCAGAGCTGGCTTGTTTGACCTTTTCAAGCTGTCTTTAGTGTCTGCATGGGCTGCCTTTACATCCTGGACTTCGAGATGAGACACTCAGCCAGATTTCCTAGTGCAGTCAGAAAAGTAATACATCATCGTCGTCATTACCTAAGCCTCCATACCGGATTCTGCTTCAATTGCTTTTTCTTTTAATAGATTTTCCCTTAATGCTCATTTCATGGTGGAGAACTGGGAAAACAGTTAGCGGTTAGCTGGCTTGAAGCTCACATAATGCAAAGGAGATTTTGTTTGCATATAATATGGATTAAGACCTTTGCTTTTTTCGAGGATTTACAAAGCATTCTTTAATTCTGAAGGGATAGCATACAGCCACCTTTCTCTAATATGAAGTAAAATGGTCATTGAAAATATACTAAATCCAGGATTTGGTTATAGGGATTACAGCTAAGAGTAATTCAAGACTAAGTTTATATTTAAAATCTGTCAATAGAATCAGTGAGGATTTTGGAGCTAGTTTATGGTTCTGTTCAATGGGGCTTCTGTCCTATAGGGGATTTTTATGGAGAGCAGCTCATGACTGGATGTTTCCTGTCAGTGATACAGAAGCACGTTGCCATGCAGTTTGGTCCGTGTGTGTGTGCCACGCCTTAGTCTGCTAAGGTCCTGCTTAGTGAAGTCATTGACAGGGGCTATTGAGGTAACATGTCGGAAGGTGTGATTCATTGAGGTCTAACAGCAGTCTCTGTGTGAATTTTTTTGTGGGGAACAACAGGGGATTCAGTAGAGGGGCTCCTTGGTACATCTGTAGAAAATGACTCATTTAACTTTTTATTAATGTATTCTGAGCCGTGTCCCACCTTTTACGTTTGAGGTGTTGGTTACCCATCGAGAACCACGCCCAGGGACACGGAAAACACATGGGGCATGTGTGGAAAAAGGGGTCTTGAATGTGAAAGCTGGGCTATTTGCATTCCATTTCTTCATTTTCTGTCTGTACCTATTTTTATTTCTTTTCCCAAGTTTATTCGAGCCAGCGAGCTTTGGCTTCAGAGACAAACCATGGGTGCTTCAGTGAAGAACATCTAAATAATAACAATAATAAGGGAACTGCAAATGAACTGAGCTTTTGCTTTATCTTAGAAGTCATGAATTCAGGTTACGTTGGTACTGCTTTTGTGTTCAGTAAGGCTTTGTGTTCAGGCTCTGTAGGACCTCTTCTCAGACTAACCTTAATTTCTTCCCTGGTGCCTCTTTCTTGCAGAGCAATAACTCTGGACAATCAGCTCGTAGTCCTCTCCACATCTGCGTCTGATGCTGGAAGATACTACGTCCAGGCAGTAAACGAAAGAAGTGGGGAAAACAAAACAAGTCCATCCATTTACCTGAGTATAGCAAGTAAGTAACGATAGATTTTTAGCTAAAGTTGTTTGAATACTGGTCAGATAAGGCACTGTGGTTGACCGGAAATGACCTCCCAAAGCTTTGTACCGATATTCTAAAGGACGAACGATGTCACTTCCTGTTTCTCTTTTGAATCATTTTTTCCCCGCTTTCCCCACCTGCTGTGGGAAAACGTAGCAATGTTCTTCACACATTTAAAAATCAAGGATTTGTGTGCTATTAAAAGTGTTAGACCAGGGAAAGTACTCAATTTTAGAAAGCAGCGGAGTAGTAATACATTTTCAGGAGATCGCTGTGATGCATTCTTTCATTTTCCTTGGACGTGTTTGATTTTCGTTAAGCAAAGTAGAATAATAGACTAAGTAGATTTCAAGTAAAATAGTCTTAATATGTCACTGGGGATTTTTGTTATTTTTTAAGTTCGAAATGTGTAGATATATTTCGATATGGTGACATTTTACTCTTTCTGTGCTTTATCACAGTTAGATCCTGAGGCAAAAGCATCAGTTACAGTCTTGACTGAGAAGATTCAACCTTAGCACTGTAACAGCTGCCAGTGACACCAGTACAGAAGCTTTATGTTTCGTTCAGCCAAGCATGCTTTCCTGAGAACATCCGTTACAGAAGGACTTTTTTTTCTGAATAGCTTCTAGTAAATTCTGATGATATTACCTTGAAACCATTACAGGCCGTGATCTCCACCTCAGCGTTCTTCTTCCAGCTGAGTATCTGATCATAGCTCTTCATGCAGTGGTGTAGGGAACAATTCCCACTTTTTGTGCATCCCCGGGAAGCCAAGTGATTTATGCTTTTCCCAGAACTGCTCTTCACTCGCTTGTGACTGTGGAAATGGAGAGGTTTGCACCATTTCTCACAGTAACACAGTTGAAATGGCATCTCTCTGAATAATGAGACCAAGCTAGTGTGTAACACTGAAAAAGTATATCAAATGAGCAATATCAAGTCATTCCGTTTTTCCGATCCTACACGTGGGTTAACAAAGTAGCCCAGCAAACTTGAGATCTAAAATATAACAGTTATATTGGTAACATTTTTGCTAATTGGAGGTACACATGCTCAGCAGATTCAGCTTACCTATTGCTTATGATGATATACAAGCAGCAGGAGTCAAAGATACTGGAAGATTGTACTTAATTTTATAACATTGCAATCATTATGCATATTTTTCCGAGAAAATTTGATAATTCTTTGAGCTCATATTGCACACTGACTACATTAATTCATGGTTATGTCATAATAAGACAGTTGTTATTCCATATCCCAGGCATTCCTTAATTAAAATAAATTGGCCCACAAAGACACTGGATTTCATATTTTTATAATAATCTTATGATCACCTTTCTGTTACATTAAGTACCTATAATTATAATCGTAGCTACCCACAATGCATTATATTGAAAAGAAACCTTGGACTCGATGGGCTAGAATCCTTAAAAGAGTTGCAGCTCAGTGGGGAGCGCCCGTTAGAACAGAGTAAAATCTTACAGCTTAAATGCAGTCCCCAGTTTAAACCAGGCATTGAGGCACAGCAGAGAAATTCTCCGTGAGGCGAAGGAAACTCGTGCTACTAATTAGACTTCGCATTAATGCTGGGGGCTGAATTTCAGGTTCCCTGAACAACTTGGAATTCAAAGGGCTGGCATTTAGCTTAAAAGAGGAAGCCGGGTTGGTCACATGGGATTCTCTCATATTCTGAAGTCAGGAGATGTCAAAATGGAAGACACCAACGGCCAAGCGTTTGACCGCCGCTGACACCTGTAAGGTAGTGGATTGCCGTTTCTGTTGTCTCGGATGCTGATAGGCTGTTCCATTGACTCCGGTCTCGTGATTGCTTCAGCACCGACATGCAAAGTCTATTTTTTCTTTTAATAAATATATAAACAAATTTTCATGCGCATTGTAGGCTGTGCGTAAAGCTTCGGTTCTCAGATATTTCAGTTTGAGAGAAGACTTTTGGGTATAGCTGTCATTCACATCTGATGGCCACATGCAGCCTGCAGCAGTTTGAGGTAAAAAACCAAAAACTTCACGTTTTAATTAAATTTCTGTGCCGCCACTTCAGATTTTAGGGATCATTTGGGGCTTGTTGCTTGAAAGTGCATCTCCTTTAGCCTCCAGTACATTCCTGTCAGGTGCTGGAGACGGAGCCTCTCATAGCTGGTCTACTGAGCTGTCGGGCGTCGCTGCGTGGAGACCGTGAAGGGCTCTCCTGCAGTCTGGAGGCAACTTTGTGCTCCTAGTAGCTCCTTGGCCCTTTAATCTCCCCTCTCCACTGCCTCTGTCAACAAACTTTGTTGTCTGTGGTGTCGACAGGTGCCTGTGGTGACGTCAAGCTCACCAATGGGATCAATGAAGTGTGCAGGCATGCGGTAGCGGAGCATTTTAATTGAGGGGGAAATGAACCGGCTGCTCTTTTTATTTTACATATTTTTGCACCAGGCAGGATTATTTTAACTCGGTCTGCTGTGCCTCTGTGGTGCAGGAGCGTTTCTGAGCTCGTCTGAGCGGCCGGCACCTTCCTTTTGGTCCGTTTCTGAATTTCTGAATGGACTTTTCATTATATGTAACCTTGAGAGGCGTTTTTGGGGTATTTCCAGTTTCTTTTGAAGAAATGGCATTGTGCTGTCACTCGGTCATAGCTTTGTTGTTACTAATGATCTGGGTTACTCATACTGTAAGTTACCCTTTCCTCCATGAAGGTCATTCTGTGGCTTGCAGGGGAGTATACAGGGGCGGGGCCACAGAGACACTGGCCCCACCTGAAAGCTGATTGGCCCCAAAAGTGCCTCCTCCCCTGTCACTCAACGATTCAAAGCATATCATTGGTTAATGATAAGGTTGGCTCCTCTGTATGAATTATGGCCCCTCTTATGCCGCCCCCCCCCCACCTTAAAAAAATCCTGCAACTATTCCTGCATGTCTGCCCAGCATGTTGCGATTTACCTGGAAACTAACCTGAACTAGGGTGCCTTACCGTGCTGGGCAGGGTACCACTGCGTTTGTGCTGCACGCCTGCGTGTGTCTCTGCGAACAAGAGCCTCACAAATTTACATCTTTCAAAGGTTGCTTTTGTTTCTCTTGAAATTCCAGAGCCGGAAGGCATGATTAGCTATTTACAACAAGGCTTCACTTTCTCCAACTCGCGTTCCATGCTTGTGGTAAAGTCACGGCATTAAATTACATCGGTGATCAAACCTTTTCTTTTTCTTTTTTTCCTTGTAATGATCAAACAGGAAGAGTGATTAAGCCCTGAGAGGAGATAGGCAGCCTGTTCCCCACGGCGCTGAATGAACCACACTACTTAGCAAGTTGGCTAGCTTGATCAAGAGGATGATTGTTTTGCTTGAGACGAGCCGGTCTGTGACGCTGCTTACAGCTGTCGGAGATGCTCCGGAAATCTTTAGCAGCATATTGTTCTATGAATATTTCATCGGAAGCTTGAAAGAGCGATGGTGGCTACCAGAAAATGGCAGTTTTTTCAATTTTTTGTTGTTGTGTTTTTTTGGCAGTATAGAAGAGTGCCAGCGTGCTCTGGGGAAGGGGGAAATTCTGGGAAGGAGAAGGAGAATGGCAGAGCTCGAGCCGTCTTAGCGAAGGAGGTCTTTGTTGTGTTTTGTGTCCTTTATAAAGCTTCCTTAACATGGACGCTGCAGGCGATGTCCCCCTCGTGTCCTCGGAGGCAAAGTTTTGCTTGGATGAAAAACATGCGGCGTGATGCTGAGGAGGACTGACAGCGGCCTGGCGTGGGTGTCACCCCAGACCCGATGTTCCGCCCCCTTTGTCCTTTGTCCCCTGTCCCAGGCACTGAGGGTGTGTGCACGAGGGGCTAATGCAGAGATACGCTGGTGAATCATGCCCCCATTACGGCCAAGTTCCCCCCCCCCGGCCCCCCGTTTCCTTTGTATATCATGAGACTCACAGTTCCTTGTCTCTAATACCCACAAATTTTTTTTAGCTATAACATTTTTTTTGGAGCATTAAAGTAAATTCTCTTTTAATCCAGCTAGTCTCAAAGCACCTGAAAATGGACGACAAACAGGTGTGTTTAGGTTGGATTCTGTATTGTTTATATTTCATATGATTTGAAGTGAGTAAATATGGATGGAAATAACAGTTTTATGATTAATTGATTTATGAGGCAATATGCTCAGTCCTACTGATGTTCCCTGTCAAGCTAACAATCGAGTTTGATACTCTGAGAGAAAAACAGAAATATCATGAATAGCTAATTATGGGGCAGGATCCACAGGACATATTGATGGAACATTGCTTTTCTAAAATCCAGGCACATTTAAAAATGCATCTTCTCTTATCCTTTTGCACTGAATAAATATTAAACTCTGTTGCCTAACTCATTTACCTGTGCTTAGTTATAATGCAGGATATTAGAAGTTTTAGAATCTGGCTGTTTGACCTCCCTGTTCAAATTAAGTGGGGGGGTGGGGGCGCAGCGAACAGGCACAGTGGGAACATCTGAAACCTCAAGGTTAAGACCTGCAGCGTGTCTGATTCCATCGGTAAGATGTAAACTTTCTGTAGGACTGTGATGGCAAATCAGAGGCAGGCAAATGCTGCTTTTCGTCCCTGAAATTTGTCACCCGGGACTCAGCGGTTTTTGATGCTGATTAGTATCAGTGCTTTGCTTTTTGTTCATGTTTGTTTTGCCTTTTGATTTCACAGAGTCGGCCGACGCTTTACAGCAGCGTGCTTTGAGTATCAAATTAGCTTCGAATTAATGCCGGGGGGTCCTTCCCCCGACATCCATCTCTGCTTTTAATTGGCCTTATTTTCCACGCGTCCGTCCCCTGAGACGTCGTATTTACTTTTTAGTAACTATGATTTGCTAACTTGTCATTTGTAATTGCAGTGAAACTTTGAGTCTTTCTGAAGCGCTCTGCTTGCTTCGCCTTTGGTGATTGTGGCACGTGACTCGCATCAGACTTCCAGAAAGCATAATGAAATCTGGTATCATCTGCAGATCTGGGGCATTAGAAAGGACTCAAATTAAAGAGGATTTATTTATAGTGAGTTTAGGATTTCAGAAGTAAGTTTATTTATGTTTCGTTCTTATTTTATTTCTTTTGAATGAGAAGCAGTCACTTAGTCCTTCCTGCTGTTAATTTCAAAACTCGCTTGTGAGAGGTGGCTTTGAAGATGCAATTCTGGGAATAAGGGATAAATGTGTGTCTTCTGATCTGATTCAAAGTGTCACTTATGTCACTTAATCTATCATTTGAATTTAGTACACATGCTGATTGTATTCAGAGAGTGTCAGGGTAGATTTAAGTAGGTCATGTGTAGACAGCAGTGGTGTCTTCTGCCATGGAGGGGTGAAGGAACAATTGTGCAAGAGCATTGCATGTTGCTAAAGGATGGATTTCATTGCCAGAGATGGATATGAATGTGTCATGGCAAGCAAGAGTTTGTTGGTAACTAGGCCTAATGATCGCATTCATATCCCCGTTCATAAATAAACGCTCGATCCAATGAGTTTTTCACCTAAAGTAGTCCTGAAAGCTAGTCGACATTCAACGCATTTGCTGAAAGACTCCAAATTGTAATTATTGCAAATGTGTACCAGAAACTTTCAGAGTTACAGAGAGAAGTAGTGACATTGCAGGATAAAATGTATTTGACTGAGAAAAACAAGTACTTTTTAAGCTGAATTTCTCCATCATCTCCATGGTGAGTCTGAGGTAGCCTGTACGTATATCTCTGCTGCAAGATAAGGAGCTGCTGCCCAGGTGGGCCCATCTAATTATTCTGTTAGCACAAATGGAATTGTTAACTAAAAGCTTTTTAAAGAGATATTAAGATTGCTGGCAGGGGCCCCTATGCATGTGCGGAGGTGAATGGCCAGCAATCCCTCGTGTCCTCGCAACAGCTTCAGGCGGGTTTATTTTTTCCGTATCGCGTTCCACGTCGGTTCAGTGGGCTGGCCACAAGTGGGGTATTTTTGGACCGAATACATCCAGTAGCAGATGGTACCCAAAAAAAGGAGAGAAACCTGTAGCGAGCGTCGGCGTGGCTTTTGAATCCGGTGCGGGGGTAATGGGGGGGGGGGGGGACTGCGTTTTTGTGCAGGCTCTGGTACTCGGGTCAGGCCGAGCGCCTGCTATTCCGGCTGACCGCCTGTCACTGATGAATCTGCTGCCATTGTTTGCGTAGGATTAGCGGAGGACCCCAGAACCGTTTAATGCCCACCCCCATTGCCGGGGTCCTTCGCACAAGCATCCGGTCGTGTTGCTCGCACGCCCTACTGATGCTCGGGTCCAGGGACTTATTTTTTTCTGGGCTCCTCCGCAAACAGGTTTTGCTCGAGTTAGATTTACATCCTTAAATGCCAGCGGGGGACTGTTCAAACAAAAGAAGGCAATTGGGAACAGATAAATGCCTCGGAAGAACCTCTGGGAGGATTTCTCTGATTAAAGTGACCTTCAGATTCCTGGAGAAGTTGTTATCTTCACTCTGCCGCTACCTCCGGCCCCGCCAGGCCCTGTGGGGGTTTTGATGGGCTTCTCTACACGTTTTCTCAGACGAAACGCATGTCCCCGGAGCACATTTCACATTTCTATACTGTAGAAAGACAGACTGTACTGGAAGCTCCCAGAGGCCAAGCAGACTCAAGTTACCCACTGAAAGAGGTCAATCTGTACAGTTAGATGTGCCTCAGTGATCAGAAGGAGCCTTCCCTGAATGGGAGTGCCTGGAACACTGCCTTAAAATGCCTATCAGAGTGAAATGAGCAGGCTTAAAAAGTTGCTGAATAAGATGTATTAATTTATCCAATTTTATTAAAGAATTGAAGTTGTGAGGAGTTAACATGCGCTGGGTGTGTTGCTGGCTTGCTGAGAACGTCTCCTTCACTGCGTCGGATGGTAAAGCTCGTACTGTAGGTGTTGCTGTGTACTGATTGCATGGGGCCATCCCAACTAAAGACAGCAGGCTATATTATCTCCTGTCATTATATAGCCAATGACTCTGAGCCTGACTAATCACGTGTATGTTTGAATAAAAGATAATACACTTACATTGTGTATTACACTATGCTTATACAAATAACCGCTTGTGTTGGAAATGTAGATGGTATGTATTCTAAAATATTCAAGATTAATCTCCTGCAGTTAATTATGGAGGCTTAGCGATGTGTGCCCAGAATATTATCTGAGAAGCTCGAAAGCCTCATAAGGATTTTTCTTTTTTTTTTTAATTTCACGTTCCATCTGGTCTCATTTGTTTCCAAAGACTTCTAAGAATATTTCTTCCAGGTGAAAATGTTTTCAGGCAATTACGTGGGAATTGATAGAGGGCATGAAAGTGAAGCATGGCGATAAGGTCCTGACAAAGCAGCCTGGCTCGTACAGCGTTCCCGTACGTTGTTAGGTGCTGAGCCGTTGTCGCTTGGTCAGTCAGCTAAATTAATGGAATCATGATCCTTGGAGCTTCTGCTGGTGCTCCTTGATTACCTAAGATCTGCACCACCGCCCATGCAGATCCAGCCGCTCCATCACAGATGGTGTCCAGGAACATTACTAGATGCTCTGCTTGAAGATCTGCTGTTGGTGCTGGACTTGGTTGTACTGCAGAGGGGTAGTGTGGAGTAATGCTTTGTGTGGCTCTTCTTAAGCCTTCAGATGTTTAATCAGTATTTGAAACCCAGAGCTCAGGCAGTAATGGTGATTCTTAAGCTGTTGCGTGGAAACGCCCTAGCGTCAATATTAATTCATTCAACTTTCTTTTTTTTGTTAGTGAAGGCGCAATTCAGCTACTGAAACAGAAGCTGTTAATTAATATAAATATTTGTTTTGTTGTACTGCTTACTCAGAATTGTATGGCAGTCCATATGCATTTTAGAACAGGGGTCTTCAACCAGGGGGCCAGAGAGGAACTGCAGGTTATAATATAGACTGACGTGACGTGAGCCGAAAGTGCGCTATTAATGAACACCGTCACGTACTATGTTACTCTGGAAGTGTTATCCAATAGAATGGTTCTGCATGCCGTAATATTGTAATTTGTTCATTTTGTTTATTGGTGTGTTCATGTTCATGTATAACCTCCTCTGTGTTGGTCTGCTTTGTGTCTTATATGTGCCTATATTTAAACAAGAAAAGCAACCCTGTCCACATATGTAGGGTGTTTTGTGACATCAAATAAATAAATAAATAAATAAGTCATTTAAATGATTATTTAAATTGTAATTTAAACGATGATTTAAATAATGATTTTAATTGTTATTTAAATTATAATTTAAATTACCATTAAAATTACACCAGCAGCCATTAAAATGATCTGTCATAGTCACCCATCAAAATTGGTGGTTGGCATACATTGCAAACTAAGTCACAACAGATAAATCTCGCCTTGTCACTCAAATTCTCATTTATAATCCTGTATGTTCTGTCCTCGGACCGCTTTGTTTTCTAACTTCCTAAAACCTCGAATAAGCTCTCCTAATTTTAGGGTAACAGTTAAGCTGCCCTAACTTTCGCTGTAGTGTAGTGTTAGCTACGTAGCCTATTTGATCCATACGGCTGCTCTTTTATTGCATTTACCCGCCCAAAGAAACGTACGGAGCCCTGCTCATGACATAATGATAAAAATTTGATTTATCGCGATTACGTTTTAATATATTGTGGGAATGAATTAATAAATGTTAAACGTTGCCACAATATATATTTTTATCGTTATGTCGTGAGCGGGGCGGTGTAATTATAAGTCAGAAGAGTTTATTTAAGATTTTGGGAAGTTTGGGAAGCTTCCACAATACACTCTTCCAGTCTTAAGTTAGGATAGCAATAATATCTTATTCCTCATCTGTCATTGGCTATTTTCATAAATCAGGTCCTAACCCTAGTTACCATGGTTACCAAGGAGATAGATAGGATCTGCAAGTTAAGAAGTTTCTATAACACGGCCTCAGGATGGAACGGACAAAATGTGGTCACAAATGAGAATTCGATCAAGCAGATGACATCGATCTGTTGTGAGTTAGTTTACAATGTAACCAATCAGATGTTTTGTTTAGAGCCTGTCCATTTAGTTTGATGAGTTACAGATCATTTTAATGGTTGCTGGTATCATTTAATTCCATCCATCCATTTTCCAAACCGCTTATCCTACTGGGTCGCGGGGGGTCCGGAGCCTATTGCGGAAGCAATGGGCACGAGGCAGGGAACAACCCTAGATGGGGGGCCAGCCCATCGCAGGGCACACTTACACACCACTCACACACACATGTACTCCTACGGGCAATTTAGCATGTCTTTGGACTGTGGGGGGAAACCAGAGTACCCGGAGGAAACCCCACGACGACATGGCGAGAACATGCAAACACACATGAACAAGTCACACATGTGACTCAGGCGGAGACTTGAATCCGGGTCCCAGAGGTGTGAGGCAACAGTGCTAATCACTGCACCACCATGCTGCCCCCTCATTTAAATTGTAATTATAACTGTAAATTACAAATAAAATATCAATTTAAATAACCATTTAACTGACATATTTATAAAGAATCATTTAAGTGACATTTTTATTCATGGGATATTGTCACAAAATACCCTACATATCCAAAGCCCATAGTGTTGACTAAGTTACCGGAAGCATATTCAGACACACCTTAAAAATCTGTAGAGTGAATCGGAAATGTGATGTGAAAAATGTAACAATTATATGCCTCACTCAGTACTGTTTATAGTTGTTGCATTGTAAGAATCAAGATGGGAATTCATATTTATTCATTTATCCAAACATAAAGAGGTTAATATAGTTAATGCTCATGTTAATGTAGGCCGGGCCTAACACACAACATGATTTTATAATGTGAGAAGAGGGGGCGCTGATCTCTCTCTCTGTCCACTAAGGGGTTGCTCGCCTGACAAGGGTCGAAGACCCCTGTTTTAGAAAGTCAACCGCTTTCAAACTATTTACCTTGTAACTCTGTTAATCCTCTTCAAATATTTAACTTTGATCATTAGTTTTGCTGCAGGCTCCATACTGGGCTACCCCCCGGCTGGGTTCACCCTGGGCAATTTATGGGTGATTTAGAGATGCCCTCAATAGCCCAACTGCATGTCTTTGAGTACCCCGACGAAATCCACACACCTGAGGGAGACGCTTCCACAGTGCAGGTTGGATTCAAACCCCTAACCCTGCAGGGTGAGTCAACAGTACCACTGACCAATCACATAATATCCACTTTTTCGTAAGGCTATGTTTGCTTACGTTAATTATTAAAAACACTCTTCCCATTATTTAATGAAATTGTCCTCAGAAAAAGTCCCGTACGTTGTCCTTATTATACTGCATTGTAAGTCATTTAGCAAAATGCTATTTGAGGCAATGATGTTAAGGCAGAGTGTAGGAAAGCACTTACTTTAATATTGTTGGCTCCACCAGCAACCCAAGGTCGGTGTAGCGACAAGAATTGAACTGCACGCTTCCTGATCTGTGGACATTTAAAAAATTGCATTGTTAAATCTGACAATTTTACAGCCGATGCACTGATGAGGAGATTTAAAAAAATACACAGGGTAATGTAACATATGCATAAGCTGATTTACTGCAGTAAAGCACCATGGCACCAAAATACTTTGACCTTGCAGGAACAAGTAGTAATAGTAAGTTACTTCAGTAATTATAATGTTCCAATGACATCTTTTTTCCTCGAAACATCAGTGTTTGTTTTAAACTAGGGCTGCACAATGAATAGGTTCAGCTTCGTAATCGCAAAATGTGCATGTGCATTAATCACAATGCAAGGCAAATTAAATCAAACATATAACGCTGCAATTTCTTTGCTGTTTTATACAAATGGAAAACTTACACGGTTCTCATTTTCCATGGTAAATCTATAGGAAACGTTACTCTGGGTCTTTGGATACACGGAGCTTGCTGTTAGTGAGTGTCAAGTAGGAGCTGCGTGGACAGCGAGCCACCAATCAAAATCATTCTTGAAAAAGCAGCACAATGTGCAATATTAATATTCACATTGCATGTTATACACATGCAATTTTCACATCTCAAGGACCGTGATAGACAGCTGGGTTAAAACAGAAAGTCAACCCAAAACATTTTACTCTGTAACAGAACAAAAATTAGCTAGCTTTGTAATTTTAATGATTGTTTCAATCACTTTAAGCTTCAGTTCCACTCCTCTTGCATGAGTTCTGCATGGGCTCTTTAAGCCAATGATGTTTGAATGAATGATTGAATGAATGAATGAATGAATGAATGAGCTTTGCAGTGGGTTGGTGCCTCATCCTGGGTTGTTCCCTGTCTTGCATTCGTAGCCTTTGGGATAGGCTCCGGACTCCCTGTGACCCTGAACAAGATAAGCGGTTACAGATGATGGATGGATGGATGGATGGATGGATGGATGGATGGATGTTATATTTATGTAGCACTTTTTCTAGACACCCAAAGGGCTAATCGGAAGCCACTTCATCCACCCCTGTGTTGCCCCCACCTGGATGAGGCGACGGCAGCCATTCTGCACCAGTACAATCACCACCCAGTAGCTATGGTGGTGAAGGGGCAGGAGAGGATTAACCAGTTAGATATAGGGGATGATTTGGAGGCCGGATTTGAAAGGGCCACGGTGGGGAGTTTCAGCCAGGAGATCAGGGTACCACCCCTACTCTCTCAAGGAGGCCCAGGGGTCTTTTATGACCTCAGAGAGTCAGGACCTCGGTTTTACATCTCATCCAATGGACGACACCATTTTTTGTCCCTGTCACTGGGATCCACACAGACCACAGGAAGGGCTCGTTGGCCACAAAAACACCTCGTCCAGCAGCAACACAGCTTTCCTAGTTTGTCTCCCATAATCATTTTATTTGAGGCGAATTTGAGGAGAAACAAGTGATTTGCCGGAACTGCTTTGTGTCTGTTGACAGAACTCTCTGCAGGCCCCCCAACATATGCAACTGTATTTGTAAATAATAACAAGTTCTATCTTCCTGTAGATTATTTTGAGTAAATTTCATCTCCTTTTTTGTTTTATAGGTCAGGTCAGGTTAGGTTGGGGGGGCATGTGCTGAAGCAGCGCGTTGCCAAACCCACCACACGGAACGTCTTGTCTCTCTGGCAAAGCCATCTTTGTTTTTATAAATATCACAATATTAATCGCAAAAATGTTAAAAATTGCAGTGTTTTTTTGTTTTTTTTTCTGGCATTGTGCAGCCCTATTTAAAACAGTGAATTTACTGCAAAGCTTTAGATCTCAGTGTGGAATACACCATTAAAAGGCATGGAGACTTTAACTGAAGACAGAACCTTCTGTACAGTTGTTCATTGATGTACATTCAGCATCTATGGGCTTATTTACCATCCAGCTCTCTTGACGCAGCGAAGCGGACGTTCTCAGCAACACACCCAGCTTGTGTGAACTTTAATCCCTTAGTAAAATTGGATAAACTAATAGATTTTCTTCAACACCTACTCATCTTATGTTGACCAGAATTCAAAACTGACCAGACAAGTACTCAATAATGCTAGGAATGCATGGAAATTACATAATTTAACATTTCTCTATTCAGGTGTTTATCCACTTATTTTTAAAATACCACATAAATAAAAAGCATTACTCAGTCTGTCCAGTACTACATGCAGCGACTGCAGGAATGATATTCAGAATTAATCAAGTCATTCTCAAATGAGCATAATCATTCATACTTAAACGCTGCCGCCTCGCCGTGCCCAGAGAACCTGACAGCTTCTGGCCCATGTTCTGCACTTCAGATGTGGCCATTTTTGCAGCCCCTAAGAACATTTTACACGACACACCACAGAAAGCAGTTCCATGTTGAATACTGTAGTATTTGTGACTGTTCTCTGTTTTTGCTGATGGACTTTTGCTGTTATAAACACGTATTAGTGGATTCGGATTTATATCGATAAAATGAATATGAGCATTAATGTAAATGTAAGTATATTTGACTTTTACGGGATCATGTGGGTTAGGTTAGGATCACAGCCGGGGGGGGGGGGGGGGCCCCCCCCCCGCGCGGGGCGCGGGGGGAGGGGTGGGTTTGTTGGGGGAGGGGGGGGAGGGGGGGGGGGGGGGTCGAGGCGCGG
>JAODJX010000097.1:22922506-22933325 GCA_026776945.1 Isichthys henryi | reverse complement strand
CCCAACTCCGTGATGCCCCTCACAGGGTGTGCCCCAACTCTGTGATGCCCCGCCCATGGTGTGCCCCAACTCTGTGATGCCCCGCCCATGGTGTGCCCCAACTCTGTGATGCCCCTCCCAGGGTGTGCCCCAACTCTGTGATGCCCAGCCCAGGGTGTGCCCCAAATCCTGGGCAGGATGTCCTGACATTCTGGGCAGGGTGAACTCCAACGTTGGGATGTCCTGACATCCTGGGCAGGGTGTACCCCAACGTTGGGATGTCCTGACATCCTTTGCAGGGTGTACCCCAACGTTGGGATGTCCTGACATCCTGGGCAGGGTGAACCCCAACGTTGGGATGTCCTGACATCCTGGGCAGGGTGAACTCCAACGTTTGGATGTCCTGACATCCTGGGCAGGGTGTACCCCAACGTTGGGATGTCCTGACATCCTGGGCAGGGTGTACCCCAACGTTGGGATGTCCTGACATCCTGGGCAGGGTGAACCCCAACGTTGGGATGTCCTGACATCCTGGGCAGGGTGTACCCCATTGTTGGGATGTCCTGACATCCTGGGCAGGGTAAACCCCAACGTTGGGATGTCCTGACATCCTGGGCAAGGTGAACCCCAATGTTGGGATGTTCCTGATATAGCCTAGAGGCCCCCTGTACTGGATATGCATTTGGATGGTGGGGAGAGGGAGTGATGCATTTCATTTGTAATCATTACATTTTTTGCAGATTAACTGGAACTAAGTTGGTAAAAGAATTACTACTTCTTCTTCATCATTTTATAATTATTTTATAATTAGCTGTTAATGCACAGTTCCATTATTTCCTTGTGCCCCTGACTGTGAATTCCCTGCCGGTGGGTCTCTGGCTGCCAACAGGAGTCCCCACACCCAAACTGGAGTGGTACAAGGACTCCGTGCCCCTGAGCAAGCTGAACAACCCTCGGTATAAGGTGCTGGGATCGGGCCTGCAGGTTCGGAAGCTGCATCCCAACGATGCCGGCATCTTCCAGTGCTTTGCCCGTAACTCCGCCGGAGAGATCCAGGCACACGCCAACCTCGTGGTCACAAGTGAGTTCATCTGCAACACTAAGCCCCGGGCTTCTGAAGTGTCCAATGAGACTGGTTTCCAGGGCCGGAATGTGAACCTTTATTAAGTTTCGAGAAGGAGAGCCACTAGTGACTTACACCCCATTCCTATCTGTAAGAATTATTGGAATTTTTAGAAATCATACATTGTGTATTATCACCTGCTGCTCAGCAGACATATTTAAGGCTTGAGTGCAACTATATGAATAGCAGTCACATTGAATACAATTAACATACAGTTAAATTTAATTGTAGAGTATATGAAAGTGCCACAGTGGCCTTACTTTGTTGGGCAATTACTGAAGCGTTTCACCAAAGGCTTTGATCCCGCTGCAGTTTGTTGTCGAAGGGGCTCTCTTCAGAGGTGACGGAGGCCACATCCACATATTGCACAAATAAATGAGGGGTGGGGGGGGGACAGGCACAAAGTATTGACCAATGGGTCAAGTAGAAGGGTCAACTGCTCTTTTCGGATTCGACAAATAGAAAGGTAGTCAGCTGTTTCAGGCCGGAGACACAGAGCTTTCATTTGTAATCCCTGGTCGAACTAAAGCACTGAGTCTGGATATTTGTTTGCTCTCGTGTGACTCTCTCGCAAAAAGCTTCTCAATTTCCCGCAGGAACCCACGACGCTAAAAAAAAAAACAAAAAAAACCAATGGTAAACAATGGTTTAATCACTGTTTCATTTTCCCTTAACCAAATCGCCCTGCATCTCTGTCACCATACACACTGTCCACGTGTTGCTTAATGGATGTTTGCTCTCTAAGCGCTGTGTATTATTTCTGGCTGGGTCCCGTGCGAATCCTATTAAATGCCTTTTTTGTAGTTTTTTCATTCAGCAGATGCTTCCCGGAGAAACTGGCCGCATCTAATGAGACGCATCAACTTTTTCCTGCTCCTTCCCCTTCTGAGAAATGCTTTGCCCATCTTTTGTCTCGGCGTGATTTGTATTCTGTTGTGACTTATTGATCGTCCCGTCCCGCACGCTATATTGATTAGCATAATTAAAACGCTGAGTGATGCTGAGTATCTCCAACCTCCTCATTTTCTGGCTTAGATATATTTTAAGATTATAAATAAATCATGTAGCACACTGCGGCAATGACCGTCAAAAACTGCTTCTCAAACCCCTGTCCTGCTTCGGGCGTGTGTGTCTGTGTGTGTACATATATCCGTGTGTGTGTGTGTGTATCCAATTAGTGTATCATGAGTGCTCCCCAGCCGCTTCTTAGCACGATGTTAAGTGCTCATCAAGCACCTGGCACTCTTACAGCCTCACATCTGTACTGCAGAGGGATCCATGCGGATTATAGGGCACTGAAATCACTGGGGCATTAGTCCGTACATGCAGTCCTGCACACTGCAGGCCATCCATCATCTTGGACATATATCATGCCCCTTTTTCGTACATTTTTCTCCTTTGTGTTTCTCACTATAAGAGAAATCTGGAAGGTCTTACATCAGCTTCTAGTTTCACCCAGGACCTGTTCCCAGCTATATCTGCATTACCCCACCTGCATGAAATGATCTTGTCATATAGTCAATGGCTTGTGCCTCAGGCAGTGCCTGTCAGTGCACTGTACATATAGCCTCTGTTTGCTTTGATTTGAATACGGGTGTCTGGTAGTTAAAGCTATAATTACTCCCTTGATAGAGACGCATCCTTTGACTCAAATCTCACATTCATCCAGCTAACCATTCCTGTCCTTCACATCTCTTTTTTCAGTAGCTGTGCTCTTTTGTCAGAAGGTTATTTAAAAAGAAAAATGAAATCCCGAGGGAAAGACGTGTCATTTGTTTGTTCATTTTATGCAGAGCAGCCTCGTTTCCAAGGGTAAATGAGCAGGCAGTTTGCTAATTTCGATTAAAGGTTTCAGGTTTATCACATAACCCTTTATATGGCATGGAAACCCAAAAGGACTCTGGCTCCGTACGTGTTTCCTCTCCCGCTCCCCGCGTGAGTCTGAACCTGTTTTATATTCCTCAGGTATAGCGCCTTCCTTCACAAAGGGCCCCTCCGACATCATGGTGACAGACGGGGCCGTCGCCGTGTTCAGCTGCGAGGTTTCCGGAGCTCCGAAAGCTGCCGTTTCCTGGAGGAGAGGTAACCGCCACCTGCTCGGCCCGTATCAGCTTTACGAGGCCACAGCTGGCCGGCCCGCCACTGCCGGGACCGCTTATTATTTGGGGATTTATGTGGTCGGCGCGTTTCTTCAAGTGTGTGGGACTGTGCTTGTTGTATTTTAAGCACTTGTACCTTCACAGGGAAATTATGAAAGCGCGAAATAATATGCGGGCGTTTTATCCTATAGTTTATTGTAGATTACTAATCATACATGCTCATCTGCAGTAATAGAATGTTTAATATTAGCAGTTTGTTTTTTCATAGGTTATATATACATTATATATGTTTTCAGATATGAATGTTTGTGAGGAATTTCTCCATATTTATGTATATTACCATTATCTTGTAAATTACATTATTAAATATTGGTATGCGCAATGATCCAGTGTACTGGTCAAGCCCCCGTCGCGTGTCTTCCCCCGAACCTCCACTGGGGGCAGCACACACCCACCGCAGCCTGGCACCGTGTCATGGCCGCCCCACACTGTGCCTCTGCCTCTCTTCCAGGTGCACAGGTTTTGGCCAGCGGCTCGATTCGGATCCCACGCTTCGCCCTGCTGGAGTCAGGGGGGCTGCAGATCGAGCCTGTCTCCCTGCAGGATGCGGGGAACTACACCTGCCTCGCCAGCAACTCGGAGGGCGCCGTCAACGCCACCGCCTCCCTCACCGTCTGGAGTAAGGCTGTGACGAGTCCCAGGGGCTCACAGGCTGAGACGCTGCTCTGTTTCTCAGATACGAGCCTTTTGTGAAGCTGCTCTTCTCGTACCTTCTTTTATGGAGATGCCACTGCTTTTGTTGCTCTTTTTCCCCTTTCTAACATGCTCAGTTTTCTCACGAACAATGAGATGAATCCTTGATCTGTCCAGGCCGCGCGTTGGTTATGCTTTCCTGCCCCGTGCAGACATCTGAATAATGCTGTTTGTTGTGCAAGTAGCAAGTGAATAAATAATTAAGTGGCCAAAAAGTTAATGCTGACAACTGATTTATCTCTGGCATTTCAGTAGAATTATACATTCTCTTTACCGGAGCTGTATTTTGCCGTTTTTTCAGCACGCACTTCTTTCACACTTGTAGTTTCTTCCTTGGAACGTTTCCAGAGAACCAAAGTTGGAATTTAGGAAGTTAGGATTTCTTTCCATTGTCGGTGATAGGAGGGTACCCCCCGCTCCCCTGATGTGTACCGCCATGATTCTCCAGGTCGCACCTCCATCTCCCAAGCCCCGGAGGACCAACGTGTCATCAAGGGCACCACAGCAGTGCTGGACTGTGGAGCCACCAGTGACCCACGAGTGTCCATCAGGTGGGAAGGAAATGCTCATTGGTCATTTGCAGAGCATTCCTCCGCATGCTCCGCCCACCGGGCAATTTTTGGTGGTCCCCTACCAAGCCTGAACCGTTCGAGCTGCTTCGCTCTCCCCAGGTATGTGTGGAAGAAGGATGGAGCTGTGGTTCGGCCAGCCGGCGGGGGCCGAGTCAGCTTTAAGGAGGGCTCTCTACACATCAGCCAGACCTGGTCAGGAGACATCGGCGACTATACCTGCATAGTCCTTTCGCAGGCTGGCAATGATTCCAAGTCGGCCCGTCTGGAGGTCATGTGAGTGATGCACGTTTGTCCTGCAACGGCTGCTAGCTTCCACCCAAGCTGTGCTGCACACATCACGCTTTCTCCCACTCCCCATGCCCCGCCTCCTCCAAACCAGAATGCCGTACTTTTATCTAAGTCGTTGCGTGGAACAGTCACTGGGCCTCAAACAGAGCACCCTTCCGCCTTTACCTCTGTCCTCGTTTCCAGGAGCTCCCAGCCTCTTTCCATATTTCCTCAGACTGAATCTGGGCTCTTTGGTAAATGTGTAATCCGTGGGTTAAAAGCGAGGCACTTTTATGTCATGCTGATACAGCAAATTCCTTAAAGGGTCAGTGATGCGCGGTGTTGTGGACGACGCTGTTTGTGTCGGTACTCCCTCCACACCCTCTCACTGCAAGTTCAACTGGCCCCCAAATCCAAAGACCGAAAAAGCAGTTAAATCTGGCCAGTGTGGGTAGTAAAGCTTGATTGAATTCCTTTAGTGAGCTGAACTTTCCTTCTGAGGTGCCAGTTAATTTATGATAACTTATAGTTGCTCTGGGGCATGCCAGTCGGTTCCTGTTGGCAAGACTCATTCTTTTACGTTCATCTGGAGGATCCGCTGATTCTGGAAAATAATGCTTGTGCTTTCGGTGGGGTAGCTGACTTGGAGAAGTGGGTCCTCACAGTGACACTCAGCTGCACCTCCGGGAGCGTATCTGTTAGGCAGGTCTATAGGAGTAGCTGGTTTGATTGAACATTAGCTTCATGTCTGTAGGAGTAGCTGATGTTGGAAAACGTTAATTGTGTGTCTGTAAGAGAAGTTGATGTTGGAGAACGTTAGTTGTGTGTCTGTAAGAGAAGTTAATGTTGGATAACGTTAGTTGTGTGTCTGTAAGAGAAGTTGATGTTGGAAACCATTAGTCGTGCATCTGTAAAAGTAGCTAATGTTGGAGAACATTAGTCTGGTCAGTAGGAATGGCTGGCTTTGGAGAACATTTACCTCATGTTTGTAGGAGTAGCTCATGTTGGAGCTCGTTAGCCTGACGTCTGTAGGAGTACCTGATATGGGACAATGTTAGTGTAGAAGTAGCTGGCTTTGGCAAACCTTGGCCTCATGTCTGTTGGAGTAGGTAGCATTTGAGAATGTTAGATAGGTCTGTAGGAGTAGCTGATATTGGAGAACATTAGCCACATGCCTGTAGGAGTAGCTGCCTTTGGATAACGTTAGCCTCGTGTGTAGGAGTAGTTGATGTTAGAGACCATTAGCCTGGTCTGTAGGAGCAGCTGGCTTTGAAGGACTTTAGCCTCATGTCAGTTGGAGTAGGTGGTGTTGGAGAATGTTAACCATGTGTTTATAGGGGTAGCTAACCTTAGAGATTGTTAGCAGCACCTCTGGATGGGTAGCCAACGTTAGTGAATATTGGCTTATTAGCTGTGCATCTGACGTGTCATGTTAATACATTTAAAATTTAATTTACGGTAGCAAAAAAATAAAATAAAATAAAGGTTTTTGTGTTATATAACATGTTGCGTGAGCACCTCTTCTTTGTATGAACAGCAGAGCCTTCTCCCCCGCTTATTTTGTATTCGACATAAATGTCTTAAGGTTGAGAATTGCATTTTTACACTCAGTGCTGGTCAGATGTGCCCCGTGAGAGAGAAGGAGGAGCCGATCCGTTCCTGTCACCCCTTACATCCATCCCGTGGAAGCGGCCCATAGCCAGGACGGCTGTCCCCCCCCCGGGATGCCCCCACAACCCGCGCGCTCTGACGGAGAGCCAGTAATGTGAAGAATATGCCCTGTAGCCCGATTTGTTTTCATCCGTTTACTTATTGATTTCATTTGTATCTGCTTGAATAACGAGCTCTGGCTTGGGCCAGCCAATGACATGATGCACCTTAATGGCCAAACCATGCGATTAGGGCGTCTCCTATGTGTTTCCTATCTTCTAGAGACAGCTTTATTAATTGGGAGGGGACCTAGGAAGACAAAGCTGGATGAAGTGGTATAAAATATCCCCCCCCCCCCTCCATTTTTTAAGGGAGCGATTGATGGTAAACAAATAATAGAATTAAACCTGAGATGTAGGCAAGGGCGTAGGTTTGACTTTGCGAGGGATACAACTTAATATTTTAAATTCAAAGCTCTATTTATTGATGGGGGGGGGGGTGGAGCCACATTAAATGTTATGGGAAATACATCGCCCCCTTACTCTTCACGTGGATGTAGGATTGTCTGTTTGGTGAAAGGCTTCCAGGAAGTATATGTGTGCATGCGTATGGCAGTGTGTGTCCTGCTACGGACTGGCGTCCCTGCACTGTGCATCCTCCAGGCTACAGGCTGGCCATGTCCCTGTGCCTATGGAAGGTGGATGTAGGGTTATCTGTTTTAAAATTGTCCTTGGAAGGACAAAGTGTGCCTGTGTCTGTGTGTGTTTGATAGTTAGTTTATAGTCTTTTACTTTTGGGAGAACATACCCCACAAAGCAGCCCAGTCAATCAATGAGCCAGTCCTTTTGACGAAGAGGACTTTAATTCTCTGCAACTTCCTCGCTTTTTAATAAAATATTTCTGCAATATCCAGAGAGCAGCTTCATAAATGAATAATTACTGTTGGAGAGCATAGTTTTTAATTAAACTTTATCTCTGAGGAGTTAGACATTGCTTAGACAGGTAGATATTGCATTAATCACTTATAATATATTTATATGGAGAGTTAAAACTATTCAAATTAAATTTAAAAATGCTTATTAGAGTTAAAATGCTGTGCCAGTAAATTAGATTTTTTTATTTTACCAATTTGGCTGTTTTCTTTTTAGCTTCTTTTTAAAGTTACACATTTCTCAGTAGTGCAAATATTAAAATATACATTCTGACAGCAGAGATGCTAAACCAAACATCGTGTAATTAAAAGCACTTTTTAGTATGTTTGGTCAGGGAGATTGTGGATTTTGCGTTTCTTACTAGGCCTGATTTTGTTTGCTCTGTTACTCTACCGTAAGTGATGCAGACTGTGATGCTTCCCTAGATATAATTTCCTGTCTGCTTTGGCTCTCTATGGAATCCTGATGGTAAGTTGTTCTGACTCTTTTCATGAACAAACGATGTAAAGCAGTGTTTCCCAGCTGCTGGACAAAAGGATGTCATCAGACAGCTGTTGGTGGGTTGTGGAGTGCATGGTAGAGATGCACTGATCTGATATTCGGATCAGTATCAGCGCTGATCCAGACCTATTATACGGCTCGGGTATCGGCCACATGTGACCGATCCAAGTCTGATACTTATTTATTTTTTGTCAGTCTCTGGAACGATCTCCTATTTCATGATAAACGGATTTGTACAATTAATCGCACTACAGCTCCTTCCCATTTTAGATGTGCTTTTTGCAGCATTCAAGCGGAACATTAACGCTGCCATTCCGTTCTTTTACTACACAGTGGTGTGAGCGCAGTGACTTCCGCGTGCCGTGACGTCACACGCAAACCCTTCGCAGTAGAGGGAGCATAAGAATATCAGATAAGAGGGTGAAGATTTGGAAGTATTTTACACTATTACAGCAACTAGTAGCACAGCGGTTTTACAATCTTTGTAAAAACAAAGTTTTGAGAGGTGGAAGTAGTTTAGTGGAAAATCCCTCTAAACAAGGTGCATGCAACTGTGTAATATTAAAGGCAAGTAATATTACAAAAGCAATGGATGGTTTGGGAGTCGCTAGCCTGAGCTGTTTTGCGCCCTCACTGCAGTTTCTGATACACGAGGGGCTGCTATTGCAGTGAAGTGTGAGTGACGCAGTTTCCAGTGGGAGAAACATTGAGGGGCATTTTAAGCGTTCCCCACCTGCGTATTCTCACTTGGAAGATAGATCAAATGA
Organism: Isichthys henryi; assembly: GCA_026776945.1. Classification (NCBI taxonomy): domain Eukaryota; kingdom Metazoa; phylum Chordata; class Actinopteri; order Osteoglossiformes; family Mormyridae; genus Isichthys; species Isichthys henryi. The sequence goes on along the minus strand of JAODJX010000097.1, from coordinate 22,924,682 downwards.
ACTGCAAATGCCTCAAAAAGCCCTAAAACAAGATGTACAAACGAGATGGAAGAGTACTTTGTGTATGTTTCTAGTAGCCTACTTAAAGATTTTTTGGCGTAAATTTTTCATCTGTATTTACTAGTTAAAAATGTCAGTAATATGTAAAGTATATGTAACGTGTTGTGTTTCGGAATTAGATTGGAACTGAAAAATGTGGATCGCCCCATCCCTAGTGCATGGTTTCGAAAAAATAAATAAATCCACCCCGAACCCTGCGAATTTGGGATGTGACTTACTGACCATAAAATCACGTGGGTCCTGAGGTTAAACCACTGCTGCAAGGTGTGATGTGATCAGTTTGCGGGGGAAATACATCATTTGGTGCTGAGACACCTGTTGACCTGACGGGATGTGAACCTAAACACTAAAGGACAGCGCTGCACACAACAAGCCCCTCTTATCGATTCCGATCCACTTTACCCACTTCTACATTCAGGCAAAAAGGGTTTGGCTTCACTGGACAGCATTTCCACTGGCCCGCGACGTTTGAGTCTGTTTATCTCCTGTTACCCTGTCTGTCCCCCTCATCTTTTCCCAGAGAGCTCCCTCACTCCCCGCGAAACCTGCAGGCCCACCTGAACGCCACGGACAGCCGGACCGTCGACCTGACATGGGTGCGCCCCTTCGACGGGAACAGCCCCCTGCTGCACTACATCGTGGAGCTCTCTGAAAACAGTGAGTCCTCGGATGGAGGCCGCTCTCCAGCAATTTGCCCCTCCGCCTCTCCCCCTTCCGACCGAATGCGTCACCGTAGACTTTCCAGCATCAAAAATTTGCGAGACCAAGCATCTCGAAACTTCTGCATCCCCCAGGCTGCACAGGATGTCTTTGGTTTCGCTGATGAGCTTCCTGGTTCCGACGGACCTCAGGCAGTGGCCCGGGGGCCTGTCCACTCGGCATGTCCTTAGATCCAGCTCTCAGCTCTCTCTGGTCTCAGCCGGGTCCTCCTGTCTTTCACAGCTTAAGAGGATCATATCGGGGTTCCTCACAGGGACACTCTAAACAGGATGGGGAATATTATGGAGGGCTTTCTCCTGGTTCAGGGTCTATAGCACCAGCTTGCTGTTATTTACACACCAGTAAATGTAGGCAGCTCAGTATACAAAATGTCATTGTTGGGAAGTTTTACAATACATTTTAAAGGTTGTATGAGAGTGTATGAGTGTTTTACTCAATAATAGTTATTATTGATAGGCCATTTTTTTAAGAAAAGGAACTTCTGTGAAGATACCCAGTTAGTAAAGTCATTTATCCTGTGTGTCACACTTCTGTCTGTGATAACAGTGTTTCTAATAGTATCACAATAAGAAGATCTGTCTCCCAGCATTAAGCGGGGCTCTGGTAAAGCAAGGTCACTTTAAGGGTGTGAAATTCTGTGGCTGAGGAAGAAGTTAATCTGCATTTCTGTATCCAACATCCAAAACAGTTCACATTGCCAGCCTGTTTGGCAGACGGGCAGGAAGGGAGCTGTAAAAAAAAACGACAGCGTCCCCACAGTGAAGCGTGATGTGTCACTATCAGGCTTCTGTTGGTGTGACTCCTCAGCAAGGACTGGGAAGCACTGGAGGGGGAAAAATACACAAGAAACATTCCGGAGAAAAACCCCTTTCTTTACCTTAGGCTGCAAATGGGTTTCAAAATACAGCTGTCTGCCGGAGAATGATTCGAAGCAGACAATCTTCAACGTGGACTCTAAGGGATGGGAAAGAGCAGTGCTTCTCACGCTTTCTGTGTCCAGGAGTTTGTGCTATAATCCTAAACATACATTTTAAGGGGTTAGCCTTCGACAAAATAAAACAAATATTTCAAATTATATTTCTTTCGGTGTTTTCAAATTAAATGAAGTACATCGATAACTTAATGGATTGGTTTTAACTGTGAATTCTGTGATGCTATGTAACGTCACAATAAAAATCGCTGTATACTATTGCTTTCTATTAAAGATCTTTACTAATGCCCTCCGTATAATGCCTATTTAAAGGTTATTGATATAAATGGGGGGGCAGTGGCATGGTGGTGCAGTGGTTAGCACTGTTGCCTCACACCTCTAGGACCCAGGTTCAAGTCTCCGCCTAGGTCACATGTGTGCGGAGTTTGCATGTTCTCCCCATGTCGTCGTGGGGTTTCCTCCGGG
>JAODJX010000097.1:22896886-22910695 GCA_026776945.1 Isichthys henryi | reverse complement strand
CCATTGCTTACTATGTACTTTTATAATGTTTCTGCAAGTGTTCCAAACTGCATTTTGCAATGTCTATACTTTGATGTTAAATTACAAACTTCACATAAATCTGACATATTTACAAAGTACACTAAAATTAAGATGAGTTTAATGCCAAAATATATAAGAAACAATGTATGTGCCATAAATAAAGTTAAGATATTGAATGAAATGTGTGACCATGCCCCAGTCAGTGAAAGAGTGTTCCTTACTCGTAGACCCCAGAGGGTTAAGCTTCTTCATGGTAAAAATGATTATTTGTAGATGCACTGACTTCATAGGCTGCTCATTAGGCTCTCGGGATTTGGTGCCCCCCCCCACCCCCCCAATGAATCATGGGTTTTACACTGAAGTGGATTTTTATCAGTCATAAACTTCCACTGTTTGCCGAAGCAATAAAACCCCATTAGAAGATTTTACTGCTTGTCTGATTGGCCATTTAAATGATTATTGCCAAGATGAGCAAATTTATTGACTTGGGGGGCAAAACTGAAGAGAGACAATTAATTTGTCTAATTTGTTGCATGCGAAAGTGCACCAGTGGTACTGCTGAAAGCTCTTGATGCATTCGATGCAATCACGGTCTGGGATTACTAAGAGTCAAAATGCTATAAATTTCAACGTGGAAGTCTTGATGACTGTTGATAGCCTTCGGTTGCATGAAAATGTTATTTTGATGACATTTCAAATTGCTTCAGATATGGCTGCGTTATCCTGAATCGGCAAAAGAGGTAAGAGGATTGTTGATTGATAACAATGGGTTTTTGGTGCATGATCGCATTCCTAAAGTATAAAACTTGTTTTATACAAGAATGTTTTAGGACTGCTTTTTTGTTACTAGTAGATAGGAGAAAGTTAATTTTTGAAGCAAATCTCATGTTTGGTTATGTATGATTTCATCCCCAAAGCCCTGAATGTGCCGAACCACAGAGGAGTACCTTTCATTTGTTTTGAAAGTGCTGATTTTCATGAAATCTCCTCCATTGCCCTAAATAAGAGTGGCAAGGTGACAAGAAAGTCTCAAAAAAGTATACTAGTGATATCATTGTAAGCCCTCCAAGAAACATTTTTGAATAATAATAATTATTAAATTTAGCTGGCTTTTAGTTACGGTATGAATCATCGGCCACATCCTGTTTGTTCCATAAGCCTTGTGCAATTTTGTACATCCGTAATTAACACAAGGTTTTTACGGAAATGCATGGTAGCTGAACCGCGTGTGTATTAATGTGTCACTGTGCTGATAAAATGCGCTTTGTTAATGTTCCCCCTGCACCATCTCTTAAACAGGCCTCTCTCCACTGGATTGCGTAAATGATTATTGATTTTAGTCCCACTTGAATACCACATTCGGTTTGACAGCTACACCCACATAAACTATATGGAGGTGAGCAGAACAGGGGCCTAGTTAACCCATGCGGTTGTGGTGTCGACTACACCACATACAATTTATGTGTAGTTTATGGGGAAAAAACTTAATAATTCATCATCCTAATAACATTGCCTAGGGAGGAGTATGGCAGAATGTGGTTGCTGTTTCCGTTTGTGGTGTTATTTATCATGCTACAGTCTACGTCAGGCGCCGGTTACATCATAGGACCCGAAAGTCAGCTCAGGAGAAGTGCCAGGTAATAAGTACATGGGTGATTGGCGGCGCAGTGTCTGCAGAAATCCTCATTCAAGTCAATAACGCATCACAAAGGTGCGCAAGGCTTCGAGGCCGGAGTGCAGGCAAGTGAACACTGCTGTCCCGGACTTAGCGAGGCTGAAAAATGTTCATAATTTCTGCATAAACTCCTCACAGATGCCCAAGGCCAGCCAATGTCTGAATTCCTCCAAAAGCAGTTGGGCTTAAACTTTTCTTTATAATTGAAAAGAGCCCTTAAATAAGAATGGCTTCTGTCATAACCGTATATGCGGAACCAGCTGCCAGTCCTAATTAACCCACCTTATGTTTCTCATTTAAATGGATAAACCGCCGCGTTGAAAAGACCGAAATGATCGATTGTCTGCATTGTGATTATTTTTCCACAAAACCAAGAGAAATAAAAACATATTATTATTCTGATTGAGTTAATATTCTGTGTCTGCTTATCGGTCTGTTTATGTAACCTGACGTTTTTTCTTGTTATTGTTGCTGTTAATAATTATAATTTGGAGAGGATTACTGAGTGGATATACAGGGCAGCCGACGCGTTGGATATACAGTCCCATTTTGTCTTATCAGTAAGAACCTTACAGTCTTCCCAGGCTTTGCCAGTATGGTCCAGACCATTTGGATAAGCTTGTTATGTGTAAGAACCATACAGTCTTTATGGAAATATTATCTGTGCAGCTCATGCAGTCATTGGGCTAGTCTTTGGACTTCGTCTGGTTTGTTTATAGCCAAAACTCATTCTGAATTTCACAGCTGATTAAGATATTATGGGTTGTGGTCAGTCAATTCACTGCTTGTTGTGCTACAAGCTGATATTCTGTTTCCTCTGGCCATTCCCTTCAAAATAAGCCGGGAAATGTTACATTTCAAAACCAAGACAGCAGGGATGTCCCCAGTGCTATTGAAGTTTCTCTCTGAAGCTTGGGGGCCCGCTTTCACACTGAGGTAAATTTGCGGTGCATTTTGAGTCACCGTCCACATGTCTCAAGAGCACTTTCACTACCTTTTGCAAATTAAGCGGATAAGAAGATTAAGTAGCTGCTCTAGGTGGAAATAAGCCCAAATCACACGTCATGTCGAACCATAAAGAAAACATTTTCAGAATTATAATTTGCACTATAGTGCACTGACACAACCTTCAAAATACATATATCACACACACTGGAGACTGTGTTCAATGCATCATTGAGTTCTTAGTGTAAGTACATGTTAACTTGCTAATAGCTTTTATTGTGTTGCAGAATTGCATAGTTATGACTGATGTGTCACGCTAAGGCTCTTCTGTGGTAAAAGCAACACAGATGCCGGATTCATTTTCCTAATCCTCAGTGGTCACTCGTTCATGGGGACTTCCTACCTTAGACGCCACTCAGGTATACATAGATAGCTTGTATCTTCAGTAATCCATTGAAGCACAACTTCTTAGGGACACAGAAGGAGATCTGATCCAGCCCGCTACCCACTGGGCGCCACGCTGTTTAAACCGGGCCACAACCATGAGAAGTCGTTAACTTCCTGATTGCTGTTGAGTCAGACAGGTTCACGTGAAAGATGCTGGTGGCCTCAATTTGACTTTACTGTCACGTCGTTTTCATGTTGTCTGTCAGGAGCATCTCACTACAGACTCAATGTCTTTCTTTGCTGCGTGAAACTCTTCTTTGAGTGAGAAACTTTTTGGTTCTTCTGTACTTGAAACCAGAATAAAAAGATTGATATGACTTCGGTTATAGTGGATGTCTGAGGGAGTGTTTCAGGCTGTGTGTTGGTGTAACTACTCACCGATGTCAGCTGTCCCCAGTAAGCAGGGATGAAGTGACATGTATTGAAACTGGGGGTGTGTATAATACACTGCAACTGTCAGATGCTCGCATTCACATCCGTCCGTTTATTTGCAGTGCCAACAGCGCCACCCCAGGACGTCGAGGCCGAGGCTCTGAACTCCACCACTGTCAAGTTCACATGGAATCCTCCCCCCCAGCAATTTATTAATGGAATCAATCAAGGATATAAGGTGGGTTTTAGACACCAGCTGCACTTCCGATGTTGCCGGTGAGATTTCAGTCAAAATCTCTCTTCAGGGTGACTGACCTGTTTGTGTCAGTATCTCCTGAGGTCTGGGCTTCTTCCCCCTGGTAGGAAAGCGTGGATCCTATCCTATCGACTGTTACCTCCAGCAACCCCCACCCGCTATAACCGTAGCTCATAAAATAAAAACATTTATAAATTTGATGGACAATTAAATAAAGCATGCAAGGTGGTTTTGTGACACCTGTATTCCTTAGAGATGCCCGAATGCTCTCCTTGGTCAGGAACCTTCTAGATGTGATGAAAATATAAAAATGGTAAAAGTGCTTTAGACTGGAGTCCTGGCTTTGCAGCATTCAATTTAACTCTAACAGAGAGTTAGCTTCACTCACGTTAGGCGGACGAGCTGCCTGTAACCTTGGAAACCTTGACACATGAAGTATTGTGGCCTTCAAGACAAAATTGAAGATTCCTTGTGAGTCCCACCACATAAACTGCAAGGAAAGAACTGAGTCATATTTTACTGTTGGCTAAAGTTGTTTCATATTTCCTTTCTGTCTATGAACATTTGACGCATTAAGTTACTTGTATTTCTTTATCTATGTGTATTGTTGACAGTGAAGAACGTTTGCCGTTGTATAAATTAGTGAAGTATAGTATGGATGCTACAGTTGAGGCCATTCGGGATGACATTATAAACTCGTGATATAATGAAAAGCACATCTCCATGTTGTGCCTGGAGTTATTGGAGTATTTGATGTTTGCTGTTTTATGCGTGCTTTTGTCAGAGAGGCTCTCAAGGCTGTACAGTGGAGTAGATTGCAATGTGAAATGTCTGCCATTGTCGTTATGTGCTATTAAGGTACAGATCGTTGAGCAATATATCCGCTTTCCAAGCGTTTATCTTGGTCAGGGTCATGGTGAGGAGGGGAGAATATCCCAGGCTGGGTGTCTTAGGGTATATACACATACAGTGGGCAAGTTAGAGATGCCTGCATGCTTTTGGATTGGGGGGGTACAGTGTGTAAACTCCTCCCGTTTAGTCACGTGAGATTCAAATCCACTCTGCCACTCTTTCTGTAGACCACATGAGCAAAATACATATATTCTCACCCCAAGATTCTTTTTTGATGCCTAAGCTTCCATCTTAAGAATTTGCCTCGTATTCATTCCAGCTCCTGGCGTGGCCGGAACAGTCACCGGACGTCATTACCGTGGTGACGATCACCCCGGACTTCCACGGCGCCCGTCACCTGGGATACATCTCCGACCTGAAGAAGTTCACCTGGTACATGACATCGGTGCTTTGCTTCACCACCCCCGGGGACGGCCCCAGCAGCCCCCCCCAGCTGGTGCAGACGCACGAGGACAGTGAGTTCCAGCCACTCGCCATATTCGCTTCCGGTCTTGGTGAACACACCGGTGGTGTGTTCGCGGTGCCTGGGGGAGGTTTATGTTTCTGCCGTGTCGCTCTAAGCTTCGTTGCCCGTTAGTTGGGGGGCTTGGCAACTGTTTGTAACAGATATCAACGGTGAACAAATTTAACCAGCACATCTGGGAATAACACACTACTAGAAAAAATAACACCATTGGACTTGGTGAAACCTAGTAATCTAAAAGCTCATTAGCATCATTTTTCCTTTGCTTGCCATGCATGTGAAACACTCGTCATTACGCTGTGTGACTTTGGTTTTTCTGTACAAAGAGCTTAATTTTCGGTTTATTTTAAAGATCAAAATATTCACAACAAGGAATGCTGTATTTCCATTATTCTCTAAAAGTATCTTATCGGAGGTTTAGAATGGCATAAAGAAGGATTGGGAACAGGAGTATCTCTTTGAATTAGATAATGCTTTATTTTGCCTATGTCTCCCCTTATAAATCACATGGCTCATTTGATTAAAGGATAATCCTTTTACGGCTGCTGAACTTGATGGGAGACGTGAGTTTACTCTTTATAGTGGCTGTTAAATTCTGCCATTGACGGATTTGCTTCATACACGTTCAAAGAACTGTACGCACTTGTATGTGTATGGCGTATATATGTGTCTCATTATCCCTGATTTGTTGTTTTGGTAAGACATTTGCAGCCCCAGAAACATTGTGCAGTTATAATGACATCGCGTACTTGACTATTTTTCGTATCAGGACTAAGCATTTAAAAGCCCTCTATATAGAATTAGAGGAAATGCTTACTCTGCATTTTGGATGACTCTGTGTATATGGGAACATAAGGGATTTATTGATGATTATTATATTTTCTTGATGTAGAGCCCGGTCCAGTTGGTCACCTAAGCTTCACAGAGATTCTGGATACCTCCCTGCGGGTCAGTTGGCAGGAGCCTCTGGACAAAAACGGCATCATTACAGGTGAGACTCGCGGTCTCCTGGTTGGACCCGCCTCCCTCCCATGGCCAGTGACCTCTGCCTGGTGTGTCACAGAGAGAAGCGCTGAGTAGAAACCCACATGATAGACATGCTTAGTATATTTTGCATGTATAGCAAACACCTTTATCTAAGGTGGCAAACTTTTATGAGGGTTGATACAATTGGGGATTAAAGACCTTGTCCAATGGTGACATCATTGTGCTGACCCTGGGATTTGAACTGACAACCTTCTAATCTCAGGGACAGCACCCCAACCCACTGAGTCACAACTATACGTATAACAAAATACACTGCATATGTATGTTTCTGTATTAACCGGAACAACGCTGCTTTGGTAAGAAGAAAAATGTTCTTTACAGTACCGTGAATGGGGCTGCATGAGCTTTTAATCATCAGTCATCCATCTTGTTAGCCTGCCTTTCTCCCCGATGGTGCATTTCGGCAGAAATGTCTTTTAGCCGTTCGGTGGCTGATTGCTGGCCAGCCCCTGCACAGAGCCACCCATACGCAGGTACGTATTTTTGAATCCCCGGCCCATCTGTCAGCATCGAGCTTGTCATTGCGTTAGCGAGAGGACGTGTCAGTGTTTCGAGAGGCGTTCCATTTTAATTTATCAGGCGTTCCCAGGTAGCGCAGCCTCTAATGGGCACGCGTGTGTTTAATGCTTCATTGAGTTGTCGTGGCGATGCTGTTACCTAGTGCAGTGTTTCTCAATCTGGTCCTTGGAGACCCTCCGAGGGAGCGAAAATGTGGGCCGTCTGGCAGGGAACTGGGAGAAATACAGTTGTCACTTTTGGGTCACGGTATTTATAACGGGCGGGCCCCGAACAGGCGTTTGTCTACAGGTGCCGGATTATCAGACTCCTCAGCTATGGGGAGGATCATACCCTACATACCCCGCATGTCCTGCACATCCAGTGGAAGGTGACGTAGTTGTAGACGTGTTTTGAAGCTGGGCGGAGTACAGCCCCAACGCTCATGAGGAACCAGTGAGTCACAGCGGGAAGAGCAGCGTAAGAATTAATGTAGATTAAATTAAACTCATTTTTTGCAGCTCCAGTTGTTCGGAACTCGGCCCGGCATGTCCCCCCTCCCACACCTCGCTCCCCCCCACCTTGGATGTTGGACTTGCCAGCTTCTCGCCGGGTCTCTTGGTACAAACTTTGATGTATGAGGGTCCCGATGCGAAAGGACAGTATGCGATTGGAAACACTGCTGACGAAAAGAGAATGGAGTCCTGATACAGAGCAAATTATACAGCACCCCTGCCAGCTATTAGTCTCTGTTTGACGCTCTGGGCCCAGGAGCGGGCTACACGGGCCGCGTGGCACCGACGGCGCCTTCCCGAGTCTGTCTGGCACTCTGTCCCTCAACCTCTGCCCATGCTGAGACACCACCTTGCTAAAAACGTCAACTTGACTTGCTAACTCTATAGACTCTTAGCTGAAATATGGGTGACCATCTGCGTTTTGAAGGCAGGCACCTCTGTCGATCGTTTATCTTTTTTATTTTACGGCTGGGATTTTCGCATCAACATCCGCAGGCTGAAGATGTTAATTGGATCAATATTTCTGTAGCGAGAATTAAACAGACGGATGCATTTTGTATAGATTTCTCGTTTTCCATCAGTTCTCGGCTCTTGGCTGTGCCTGGGTCATTTTCACCCAGTGCCTACGTGTTTATCAGAGGCATGGGTGGCTCATTGGGTTGGGCGTCTGTGTCTGTGAATGTCAGGTTGCTGGTTTGAATCCCATCCCCAGCAGGAAAGACTCATTCAGGGGCATAGCTATAAATTCTGCCCCCCCCCCCCCCAAGAGTAATGCTACCTTGGGCCCCCCACCAAATTTTACATATTGGAAGACATGTTCTGGGTCCCCAGAATCTGCCAAGGGATCCTTGACTGTCCATTGCCCAGATCACAGGTTGCTGGATCAATATCTGGCCCTGCGCCTGGACTCAAAGAAGAGATGCAGTCCAATGTATCTGTGCTCATACTGGTGTCTGCTCATGCTCCCCTCCCGGACTCGCCTGTGACCTGCTCCCGTGCTGCAGGGTACGTGGTGTCCTGGGAGGTCCCAGGGAAGAACTCATCACGGGAGACGCGTGCCCTGCAGAACAGCACACACGAGTACAAGGTCACAGGCCTGACGTCGCTCACCACCTACACTCTGGAGGTGGCGGCCATGACCAACGCCGGTACGGGTACCATCACGTCCTCCACCATCTCCTCAGGAGTTCCCCCAGGTGAGCCTCCTTCACCCTGCCACATGACTTCCCCCCTCCTCCTTTGACAAGCCCGGGACATTATTTTAGCACAAAGGATTTTGGTGAGTGATAGCCCAACGTCTGCGAATTCTGTGACATTTCCTGCTAAAACTAAATCGATGGACACAAACGATTCCTTAGATCTAGTCTGCCCCTTGTTTAGCAAAAGCCCAAGCCTTATTTATCCCAAAACCCGCCCTCCTTACCTCCCCGCCTCCGAGTTGGGTCATGTTCAGCACACGGCAAGCCCCAGCTTTGCGCCCGGATCAGCATAAATATGAATAATGATCTTTTAAGCTGCCATTGTCTTTATGGGAGATGATAAGTTCCTGTTCCTGCCTGGCCATGAATCAAAAGTCACTGTGGAGGACTAGCATTCATTTTAAGCAGCCTGGAGGCACACTGTTTGTCAGTGTGAAATGATGGATGCGTCCCTATGGATAAATGCCAGGCCGCAGCCATGGGTGATACACTGTAAATTGTGAGGGGTGTGAGAGGCAGCGGGGGCTGCGGACCTTCAGGGAGATGTAAGGCTAGCAGGTGTGTCCTGATTGCAATTCGCTTAGCTGCTTCCTCAAAGCGATAAACAATAATTAAGCAGTCAGCTCTGAAAGGAGTGTTGTGTGATCATGTACTTATAGACATGTATAATAACAGGTGGACTGATGTCTTTCTGGCATGTAATACTTCTTAGGATGCTGTATTTCCCTTTAAGAATTACTGCTGGCTTCAAAATGCCGCTCCCAATGTGTATCTTCCTAAATACAGAACTTCCTGGACCACCATCGAACATCGTTATCTCCAACATAAGCCCTCGTTCTGCCACTCTGAAGTTCCGAGCAGGCGACGATGGGAAAACCTCTATCTCCAAGTGGATTGTTGAGGGCCAGGTTAGTAAAGAGATTCAATATGATTTCCCACTCTCTCTTATAATCCATATCGTGAGACAGGAAAATCGCAGGGAAGGCTTGTTTCGCCGCAGTTGTTTGCCTTGCCGTGATGTGTCCACATGCTTTATTTATTTCAATCCTATAATACTTTTCACCGAGTTGCTTGACATTTTACATTATGGTACAGCTTGGAACACTCCTGGCCTTATAGTAACGGATCAAATCAGTACAGATACGGAGGCCTTGCGCTTTGCGAAGACTCTCCTTCCCCCATGCAGCGTGTTCCCATCATGGCGCTTCACCCACCCGATACACACAGCACGTTTTTCTTACCTTCCTTACCTGCAATACCTTTAATTATCTGTCAGGGCTGAATTAACTCAGCAACCGCATTTTGAAATATTCTCATTGAGGTTTCTACGAGACACACAGATGGAATGAAAAATAAGCACCAGTGCTGAGACTAACTGAAATGCAGTCTGTTTTCTTGCAGTGAGTATTCATGTTAGCAACTAGATAATTTTATTTTTCGCTCATGCTGCCTTTGTTGTCAGGGAGAAAATTGCTCGAAATTAGGGTAATCTGGAATTCTCTTCCTGAATTGTTTGAAATAAATATGCTTAAACTGCTGTAATTTCAGGTTGGTATACATCATCATTTCAGCGTTGTCCTTATTTCTAGATAAATAACTTGGTATTTGCCAGAATATTTCTCTTTGGCTTGGGAGCCCTAATGCTTCTCAATTTGATGAATAGATCCAGAACTCAGGATTCATAAGTATGATTGTTAATTTTAATAGATTAAGGCAGGATGAGCCAGCCACATAGTCACAATAGATAAAAACCTCTGTGGAATTGGTGTTTTATAAACATGAAAAAGATAATCCCCAATAAAATGTCACAGATAAGCTGAACGTGCAGTAAAAAGCAAATGCCCTGTTGTATTTCCCAACAGTATTAAAGCATGTCTGGTGCGGAGCTCAGAAAAAGCAGTGAGACTTCTATACCATATCTACTGTAGATGCTTGTCTTCATCTCCAGTATTAGAGGAATTCTGCTGTTCCTCTAATAGGCGTGAAGTCTCTGAAACATTAAAAAAAAACAAAAAAAATGCAACCTCTTCAAAGCCTTGAGATTCCTCGAGGGTATGAAGACTTTACCTTGCTGGTTTACCCAGCCTCCATTGCTGTTTCAGGTGTTTTCAGTGCGAGCTTCATTAGACTTACAATTTTCTGTTCATACTGCACAATAAGATTCATCCATCATTTATACGCCTCCAATCCCTGCAAAATGCAGTAGCCAAATCTCAGAGCAGCATAGGGAAGGCTCAGAAAGTCCTTTTCAAGGTGGCTGGGAATGGCCCCAGAACCGGCGATGCTACCCGGAAGCCCTCATCTCGATTCTTAGTCATGTTAACTTCAGCACAAGATTACAGTTGAGGCTGGCTAGTGCACTCAGCATGTGATATGCTTGCCTTTTAAGTAGTGTCATATTTTTGACCAAGCTGGGACATGAGGACTCCAGCTGTTGCTGGTAATAACAGCCAACAGTGTGGATTGTTGGAAGAAGCGATTTGTTCAGTGATGGATCTCTTAGCCTCCTGTATGGGTCTATTAATATGCTTTTCATCTGTTAATCAGAGATGCTTCCCACCTCCTGCCTGTTCATGGGTAGCAGACAAAGTGTCTAAAACTCTTGGCGCTTTGCCACTGCCATCAAGAACTAGGCCATGGGTTTTCCATGCTACATTATGTGAGCTACACCCGACCCATATTTGCACTAACATAGCTTACTAGCAGGGCCGAATGCGTGACTAACGTGAGCTGGATATGTTACCACCCTCTGATTGGCCAAAATGCATGACAATATCGGTGTTCTGCATCAATTTACATGGATTGTCTGAAGGAAAAAAGGGTATATTCTGTATATTATTCATTATAAGTACCTTTGCATATTGCGATGCATTGATGCATTGCCAGTAACTCGGAACTCGAAAATTTGCAACCTGCTACTAAAAAAACTATAGAACAGCTAAACGGAATTGATTCATAATGGAAATGTATGCAAGCTAATGCTAATTTAACTAGTATTTCATGTTAACATACGACGGTGATTCTCACAGATTTGCTAGCAGAAATCAGCCCATCATGTACACCATGTGACCAATAAAAAAAGCATATCTTTGAATGGTCTCTGTTGCTCTCCAAACCCGGTAAGGCTTTACTAAGCCAGTCTTTCTGCAGTGGGAAACTGTAGCAAGCTGGAACCGCGCGGTAACTAGTCTTTCTTTGTGGTACGGCTCCTGTTTACCAGTGGAAAAGCGTCATATTGTCACAAAGGCTTTGTGAGGTTCCTACTCCAGTTGCCCCATCTGGGTGTTTTTAGGGCTTTTCTCGGGCACCTGAGGAGGACCCCCACTCTTAGGAGAGCTGGGTGGAGTTCCTGTGAATAGATGAGGTGCCGCGCTCCAGGATTTGTAGCATATTCCTTATAAAGAGCTGTGTATTTCTGCGGGAACTGTGTCTATCTTTAATGAAGTTAACTCAAGTTTTCCTCTGCCATTAGCATACTGCTAACAAGCTCCTGCCATCAGTGACAGAATTTTATGGTTAGTTAGTTAGTTACAGTTACTGTACTGTCCAGTTTGGGAACATAGTCCCCTCCTACAATGTAGTATCAGTACTATGCCTCCCTTATGCCTGCCCAAAGTGAGGTATCCCGTCCTAAATAGCTGGAACAGGGGCTGACATGAGCATAAACACTCATTTCTTGCCGGTGTATCTAACCATTAACCGTTAATTTCCCCGAAATGAGGAAGTCCCAGATGTTTTCTCAGGGCTCTTAGGACACCGTTAACATGAATTGACCCCTGAGCTGGGACCCCAGTGCCTGACCCAAGGACCTTCTCTCACACAGGTGGGCAGCATCGGTGACGATGAGGAGTGGAAGGTGCTTTATGAGAAGGAGAACGAGCCTGGTGCCCAGGTGCTGGAGATTCCCAACCTGGCTCCATTCACTCAGTACAGGTCAGTGTTGGCTACATATATCACACACTACTATACTGAATGCAGCTTATTAATCGTAAGTGCTTGTTCTGTGATGTCAAAAGAACGCAAGAACATTTGTTTTCATAGACCTGAGGCATGATTCATGGTGACATTAGGCCATATCAATACAACAAGAGCGACCACAAGACCATCACGCACGTCAGAAAATTCAAATGAGCACATCTCTCTTCTGTGACAGCTTACACATTGATGCAAAACTGCTTGCAGTGATCCATCAGCTGTTTAAATGGAGCAAATGTGATTTTTTTTTCATACTGCATGGTATTCAGCTTCTGACAAGTTGATTATTTTTAAACCTAAAGCAAAAAGGCTGGTTCTGTATCACACTATTAAATATATCTTAATATTCCAGTTCATATTACATCTCTTACTACTGTGGTTAATACACCTTATAATTAATATATATGTATAGCTTACATGGCTATTAAATGTGTTTTTAACTTGGACTGCTTCATTAAATGGACGATCTGCATGAAACATTGGGAACGCTTTTAATTAAATGAGAAGCTGTGAAAAGAAGATAAAATAGCAAAGATGTGCAGTTTAATAGGGAGCAAATGTTGTCTTTTTTATGTAGCATTAAATGCTTTATTTTTTGTCTGTGTATTCATTATTATTATTGCTATTATTATTATTATTATTATTATTATTATTATTAGCAGCTTCTCTGGTGATTCAGTCTAGGGGGCAGGTACAAGGGCGGGGCCACAGGGGCACCAGTCCCAGCTGAAAGCTGATTGGCCCCCAGAGCGCCTCCTCCAGCTGTCATTCATGAATTCAAAACATATCATTGGCTAATGATAAGGTTAGCCCCTCCTTATGAATTATGGCCCCTCTTATGCCCCCACCTAAACCGTAATCTTAGAATTCCACCCTGACGGATGCGTTTCTGCGATCGGAGCCATCAGATTCTTTTTTTTAATCTGGCCACATTTAATGCAGAAACTGCTCAATCTGACTGCTGTTGCAATACTAGAGATGCTTACAGTACTAATACAAAATAACCGTCCTCACGATTATAAAGTTGGTGTCACATTCATCCCAAGCTAACATTGTCACCTTCTACTGCCTCTTCAGTGAGATTACCAAGGTTTAACGTTAGTCTCAGGTAGCTGTGCGGTTGCCCACCATCTGGCTGATATCCCCCCCCACTTCCCCTCCTCCACCCAGTTAATAATTGCAGCAAAACATGCTGCGGGGAGGGGCGATATCTGGAAACTGATGGAAATCTTTAAAGCTGTCGATCTGATTTGAAGCACCTGATTGGAGGAGGGGTGGTCCTTTAGGCGTGACCCCTGACCCCTGCACTGATGGACCCCCTCAGTCAAACATAAGCCCGTCCCTGCATTGATTTCATTAGCTGACTTTAGGTCCAGGTGGCGTCAGACTTAAAATAAATTAGATGAATTATGGAGCCGACACCTTATCGTGGTGGAGGGGTTTGCGTGTTACAGTGATCCCAGGAGCTATGTTGTCTGGGGCTTTAT
>JAODJX010000097.1:22873473-22896786 GCA_026776945.1 Isichthys henryi | reverse complement strand
CTGCCCCCGCGACCCGATCCCGGACCAAGCGGCAGATGATGGATGGATGGATGGATGGATGGATGGATGGATGGATGAATTATGGAAGTGAAGCAGCTGGCTCACATCTGTGTTTTATAATGATATTATTTACATAATATTAATTATTTGGGGTTTTTCGTCCGTGGTTCGTCTAGAGTACATTTTCCAGGTCGGTAGCTTTTAATGGTGAGACTCCACGCACTGTTCATGCTTTGTGTCCTCAGCGGCGTCGCCTAGGTGGGAATCGTAGTTTTTTCCCAGTCGTAACTGAACCCTCTGCTTTCCTGCGTCCATTTATTCATCATGGCTCCCAGTTGGACTGGGCCGTCTGGAACACGTTCGTGTGGCTGCCGCTCCCGGACCCAGGCTGGGAAGACGGCTTTGTATGCTCCATGGGTCTCATGGTGTGCCACCGATGATGGCGGGCCAGAGGCCCTCCCCGCTGGCAGCCTGCAGATTGTGATGGGTGCTTAAGTGGCACTGCTGTACAGCGGTGGGGAGTCAGTACACTGTGCCCAGCTACTAAAGGGGAGGGATGTCTGTCAGGAGGGGCTGAACAGGATGGGCCCTGAGCGGGATGGGCTGATGTCACATCCCGCGGTGACAGGCTGCAGTGCTCGCGTGTTGGAGCTCACTGAGCCATGCTGCTGATCCATGTCGCTGAGCGATGCCACTTAGCCATGTCGCTGAGCCGTGCTGCTGTTCCATGTTGCTGAGCGATGCCGCTTATCCATTTCGCTGAGCCGTGCTGCTGTTCCATGTTGCTGAGCGATGCCGCTTATCCATGCTGCTGAGCCATGTTGCTGAGCCATGCTGCTGATCCATGTCGCTTAGCCATGTCGCTGATCCATGTCGCTGAGCCATGCTGCTGATCCATGTCGCTGAGCCATGCTGCTTAGCCATGTCGCTGAGCCATGCCGCTTAGCCATGTTGCTGAGCCATGCTGCTGATCCATGTCGCTGAGCCATGCTGCTGATCCATGTCGCTTAGCCATGTCGCTGATCCATGTCGCTGATCCATGCTGCTGATCCATGTCGCTGAGCGATGCCTCTGATCCATGACGCTGAGCCATGCTGCTGATCCATGTTGCTGAGCGATGCCACTTAGCCATGTCACTGAGCCATGCTGCTGATCCATGTCGCTGAGCCATGCTGCTGTTGCATGTGGCTGAGCCATGTCGCAGGCTCATGGCATGTTATTTTTACACATGTAGTAACTACATCACTTCCAGTGTACTGGACAAAACGGAGTGTATTTGTGTGTGCGTGTGTTGTGAGAGGCTGTGTGTTCACATCGACGCTCTCCCTGTGATTGGAAGGTCATTGTTTCAGATTGACAGAATGATGTCACTTTTGGGCCCCTCAGCAAGGCCCTTATCCCCCAACTGCTCCAGTGTCTGATCCTGCTTACTCAAAACGTATGTTTTTTTCTGTTTTTTGATAGAAGCGCTGGCTGTAGTAATGTAATCCGGTGTTGTTGTTGTGCCCTTGTAGATTCCGCATGCGGCAGGTAAACATTGTGGGCTCCAGCCCCGCCAGCCAGCCCTCCCGCATCATCCAGACCCTGCAGGCCCCCCCTGATGTGGCCCCCAGCAGCGTGACGGTGCGGACAGCCAGCGAGACCAGCCTGTGGCTGCGGTGGGTGGTAAGGAGGCTGGCGTCGCCTGGGCAACCCGTCTTGTTTCTGGGAGGAAGGACCCCAGGGTGTGGGATGTGGGGCGTGCGAGCGGTTGTCGCTTCTGACACTTTTTCAGCACTTGTCACGCTGATGTGTCTTTCCCGCCTGCACCGTGCAGGGAGCATGTAGAGACCTGCGCAGTGCATCCTTAACAAAATAAGCTTGACAAAGAGTATTTTCACTTCAGGAGGCACAAAGGAAAATCGTTATCTCTGTGCATAGTCAGTTTCCTTCACTTGCTTCTGCTGTCCACGTGGTAACGAAGTGCTTCTCGGATAGTCCGCTCCGTCCGCGTCTGCTCAGCTGGATTCTGCTGAATCATTCAGACTGTCCTTTGATATCATTGTCACTTTGCATGCAAGCAGTCCAAACTCCACAATCTATCCATAACAAACAAAAACCTGTCCTCGTTATCATTTTGGCAGTGGTGTTTAGTGCAGCGGTTTCGGGGTCTGTGGCCGTGTTCGGAAGGTCGTGGGTTCAAATGCTCTGGCTGATGTAGTAATTATATTGCTGTTGAGCCATTGAGCAAGGCCCTTAAGCCCAGGTGCTCCAGGCTGACCTGCTCTCTGACCCCAAGCTCTCCTCTTATGTATATCGCCTTGGACAAAAGCACCTGTTCAATACGTTAATGTAGCTTGCCATCTTTCGATGATGCATGCTTTCTCGTCAGAGTTGGGCCTTTTAATGTTACCGTTGATTTCCACTTGAAATAATGACAGGTGATGTGCACCTTGTCAATCCTGAAATTGAATTTCTCCACTTCATGATGTTTACTGATGAATTTTAAAAAAAGCAACCTCGCTAGCTGCTGATACATCTTTTAGTCTGACATCTTTCTTATAGTCACAGCTGCTCCTGTATTTCTGAGCTGATGTCAGAATTTTTCAATTAAATTTTGACAGCTGTGAGATGATGAACAAATAAATTTGTTGCGTGCGTGTGCTGCTGAAGGATAACAGTATATGACGTGTCAAAAAGAAGTGCAAAATAATTCTGAGGCATTGCTTCAGGCTCTGTTTTCTAGAATTTGGTTGTGCCTTTCAGTTTCTGTATTAAAAGTTATCTGACTGTTAATTCGTGTGCCTGTCACCCCCCTCCCCTGCCGCCCCACCAGCCTTTACCGGATTCAGAGTACAATGGTAACCCGGAGACGGTGGGGTACCGTGTGAAACTGTGGCGGATCGACCAGCAGGGGGAGACGCGGAGCCAGGTAGTTAATGACCGCCTGGAGAGGGAGCTCACCCTGGAAGGCCTGGAGGAATGGGCCGAGTACTGGCTGAAGATCCAGGCCTTCAACTCCATCGGCCCCGGGCCCTGGAGCGAGCCTGTCAAGGGCCGAACGCGGGAGTCAGGTAAGCGTGGCACTGCCACATCAGGGGCAAAATTAATTTGATTCTTCCCAGGAGAAGTTTTCTGGAATCACTCTGCTGGGATTTAAACTCAGGATCTTATGCTTACTAGACAGGCACATTAACAAACTACACCACAGCACCACCTCCCCAAATCACATGTCTGTGGTGCCATGTAAAGCAACCTGCGTACCACTGCTTACCATATGGCTGTGAAATGGATTGCTTTGAAAGAGAGCTAAGCAGAGTCATCCACGCTATCTCTCCTACCTCCTCTTACACTGAATGAAAGAATCTTTTCGCATGAGTGATGTGGGGCTTCTGTAATAGGAATAAGCTTTAAAAGCCTCACAGGTTGTCATGTAAAATTCACTTATTAATAAGTGCTGCAGGTTCACATATGCATGCCCTGGCTGTGGTAGTTTGACATTATCAGTAGCTTTTATTTTATGTTAGTTATTACAGTGCCTAGTTTATATATAGTGTCGTTATTTCGATATGCAGTTCATACGTATATCGTGATTTATGCCTTTACTTGATGGAAAACTGGACTCCATCAGTTACATTATACAATTAATCATAAAGGATGCACTAAACGTTTCATTTTAGTGGTCAATTGAAATGTGTGTGTGAGGATCCATTTTCATGTGCTTACATGTCCACACGTATGATTCTGTGATATGCGTATATATATTTACCTTAGAAGTAGCTGCACTCCTAGGGAAGATGTCAGCACACCCATGCCAGCTTGTTAGTGGGGGGAGGAGTCGATGGTTAGATTAAACGTTCATTTGCTTGGAAACCACATGAAAGTTTGATGGAGTACTTTAAATAGCTGTCCAGATCAAACTTTCCATTCTCCTGAAAATGTCTCGTTGCATGCAGGGATCCTAATGGTGAAGCAGGGTGGGGTTCAGCCTGTGCTCTGCTAAGAGCTCTTTAATAGTCCTCCAAGAAGAGATGGTCTGAGCCCTTTTCCTCGAGACGTTTCTGTGCTCTTCACTAATGAAAGACCATCGACTGTTTTCCAGGCTTTAGCTGTACTTTCCAAGGGCAACCCAAGCTGGATATTTTATGTCTGATTGGTCAACTTGTTTATTTTAGGCTTCTGAATAAATGCGTGCCATTAAGTTTAAAAATATGACCTTAATTTGCAGTTGGCAAGTTAAAAATCTGAGGCAGCCGCTGGCGCTGCTTATTATTCAGTATAAATGCATTTCTTTAGCGAGGAATCCCAAAGTCATTTTCATCATTTCTCGTGCGGTCACAGCCGGCTGGTGATCGTTCACCACCCTGCACAGCAGGTCATCGCTCTTATTTCCC
The DNA here is from genome assembly GCA_026776945.1 of Isichthys henryi. Taxonomy (NCBI): domain Eukaryota; kingdom Metazoa; phylum Chordata; class Actinopteri; order Osteoglossiformes; family Mormyridae; genus Isichthys; species Isichthys henryi. The sequence continues at coordinate 22,892,413 of JAODJX010000097.1, read as the reverse complement.
CGTCCACTGTTTCCCGGCGGTCTGGCCTGCTCCGTAGCCACCAGCGGACACCAGACGCACAGAAGCGACACTCTTGGCACTTAAGCAAATCTACCTTTAATGGGCCATTGAAAGCATGCGGGTTGTTCGTCTGAAATCAGGCAGCGAGGCCCGTTTGATTGCCAGGTGATTCGCTAATGTGGATGGCATTTGTCTGGGACGGCAGCATAATGCAGTAATCATATGCAATCCCGGGTGCGTGATTTCACTGTGGGGGGGCTCTGATGAAGCTGAGCGGTGTTCAAGTATTTTTCTCCATCTGAGATGCGTCAGTCTGTGGTACTGTGAGGAAGATAACACCCCTCCCCCAATCTGCCATCCACGCTGATATTTCACTGCGTATTGACATTTCCTCGATAGACTCATTATGATTAAAGTGCATTCAGCTAATTAGTGCCGAGTTCTCACAGGCCCAACCTGAGGTGATGGTGACTCGGGTGCCGTGTGTTTCGGCAGTGCCGTCCGGTGCCCCAGAGAACGTGACGGCAGAGGCGATGAGCTCCACGAGGATCCTGGTCAACTGGGGGCCAGTTCCAGACAAGGAGAAGAACGGATACATACTGGGGTACAAGGTACGGCGAGTGGCATTTTAACCGACCAAACTCACATGTTTATGGTGAAAATGATTAAAAACTGGCTGAGGGGAATGGCGCTCAACATTGTTTCAGCCTATTTTTGGATTCACCTTTTATTTTGGAGGGGAAAATCAGGAAGTCATGTAACTGGATACGGCCAATTCCATTCCCATAAGCTTCATAAACATACCATATTGGCGCGCCAACTAAGTGATCGTAAACGTGAAAGAGAGAAATAAAAATAGAAATGGCAAAAAAATAAAATATACATGAAATGCTAGTCCACCTTTTCTTCCCCCCCGAACTAGAATGAGTTAAAGTTTCACAGAGATGAATGTAGCCCGTATGATGTAACATCCTGCAAGGCCAAGTACTGATGCTTCATTCCTCTACAAGAAAAGGCTTTATAAATAGACCCCAGTCTTTAAATACACTAAAGATCTGTGCTAAGCATATTTGTGGAAAGTAGTTCTCAGCCGCATATATCAAAAATAAAGGGTATCTGTAGACAATGTAAACTCTTTTAAACAGACTGCCTCTTGTGAACTACTGGGAACTCGCCCTACTATACTTGCTAGTTTTGCTTGGGCTATTTGTAAGGCTAATTGCGAGCTCTGGGGTCTCGTGTTGTGCCAGACTGAGATGCTGTAACATCGCCTTTGTTGGCAAACCCTGAAGCGTAGTTCTTACTGCTCTTTTGTAACATACTGCCTTTGACTTTTAACCTTCTGGGCTGCAGTTTCAGCTGATGAAGCTCCAGCTGACAGGGGTTTACATGTGACACGCAGTTTCTGTTTATGGATGCTGTGCTTTAACTTTTCATTTTAATCCTTGCTTTTTGATGCCACGCAGGTTCTGAGTTTGCAGAGACCGACCACACAATACGGCAGATATAACTATTTAATAATGATGCGACCTTTCTGTCTACTCAGATTAGATATTAGCAGATCCCATCTGTAGAAGATAGGAGCTCTCGATTAGCTGGAGCTTAGCTTGAGGGTGATTGCTGATGTCTGAGGGCTATTTTTAGGAGTTTTTAGATGCCCCTTAGTGTAAAAATTTATGCCACAAACAGAAGTAGTTTTTGGGCTCAAAATTCTGAGGCGGGTAGGAATGGGTTTAGTGGTAGCAAGCAAGAGATGTTTAATTTATCGACTCACTCCAGTCATGTTGTTGAAACAGAACCCCAGGACGTCTGCATCATTTGATGTTTTATGTTTTCTCATTGACGTTTAATATGCATTTCAGCGCCGTCAGCAAAAAACTGAAAAAAGGGAGCGAAGTGCAATCTCCGTCAGCCTAGCGCAGAATTATGCTGTTATATTTCTCCTCTAACGTATTGATAACTTTGTTTATTGAGCACATAAATATCACTGTCAATCACGTAGATGCAGTGCTGGGTCGCAGAAAAGGCTGCAGACGTTGCATGAGCGTCGTAGGGTCTCGTTTGGAGGGAAGACATAGTTATGGTCTCCTCAGCTGGCATTTACAGATGCTCCCAGTCTAAATCACCGTGACGTGTCCCGTTCCTAATCCTAAGCTCCTGTATATCACATCAGGCATCATATCCAGCCGGGTGTGCGATTAATCGCTGAGCGATTGGCTGCTGTTAAAGGCGCTAAATAGCTAGACCTTGAGCATTGTCAGCCAGGTCCCGTCGCAGTTCAGTTGGCCGGTTAAATGTCAATCAGATTGGCTCCTCTGGTTAATTGTGTGTGTCTGTGTTTCTGTCTGCCTGTGTGTCCCCATAGGTGCTGTACAAGGAGCAGGACTCGGGCGCGGAGCCGCAGATTCTCGTGGTGAAGGGGAACCTGACGCGCTCTGCTCTGCTCAGAAACCTGCGCAAGTTTGTCCTCTACGAGATCCAGGTGCTGGCCTTCACCCGCATTGGGGACGGCAAGCCCAGCAGTCCCCCGGTACTGGAGAGGTCCAAAGATGATGGTAAGGAACCTCCGTCTCTTCAGCCTGCTATTATTCTCTGACTGGGTCCCTAACAGCGTCTGCTCTCTGGAGGATCAGGCTAGGCTGAAGCTGTCCTTATGTGAGGTTCTTCATCACCTAATCCAAATGTGCCTCTGTGGGGCCGAGAGGGTGACTAGCTCATTCCGGCCACATTATTTTTGACAGTATATTTCCGTTTTCCCATCCCTGGCATTCATTTCCGTGAACCAAGAGCAGATCGGCATTGGGTGAAGGACATTTCCCAATCGACGCTGCAGTCATCCTGCAGTCATTTAATGCGTAATCATGAGGATTCGATAAATGTAATCTTTGGTCTTCTCTCGGACTCATTTGAGCAGTTTCTAAATTCAGGAAATTCTCTTCTTTAAAAAAACCTCAGATTCTGAATTAATTACCGACAAACAAAAAAGTGTCCGGGATCTGATCAGTTCACAAGTTTAAGGTCAGTGTAGCGTTTTGATCCACTGCATTGCCTCGCTTCTGAATTGCAGTTCTGATGGGTGTTTTTAAGGGTGGGGGGGGGGCAGGGGAGTCTCCTGAAATTCTGCCCCAGCGCTGTCATTAAACATCTCAACTCGGAAGAACAGACAGTGTGGGAGGAGGATGTGGGTGTATAGATTGCAGCCGCCGTTTTACCCCATAGCCTGTGGGGGGGGGTGGGGGGGGTTGGTGCTGCTGCTGGCCCAGCTGCGCGAGGTCTTAATCCTCTGCAGGAGGTAGGCCTAACAAGGGGGCGGGGAGGGGGGCATGTTTATGACAGCCTACAGGGATTTTATGGTTCTGCTGTTGTAACGAGATCCCACTGTAGTGAGGAGATTTGTTCACCCTCGTGAAGTATTCAGGCTGCTTCCCCTTTGCCCATTTTCCCAGAGATATTCAGATGGTGTGCGGCATGTCTGATAGTCATAGATCAGTCTTTTTATTTTCTGTTGTTCTGGAAAGGCCATTTATTAACATGGCCACCTGCACGGACATGCTGGAGCTCACTCTACCCGGAAAGACCTTGCTCTGTTTTGGCCTCGCCCTGCGGAGGTACAGAGAAGACTTTTATCGTTATGGATTCGTGACTAAGCAGGAAACAAAGTATCATCTTTGAGAGAAAACATACATTCTGTAGTCGGAGCACCATTTGAGATGATCAAAAATATAATAGCACTCTAATACCCTTAGTGCCATTTCAATACCACTATAAATATATTGGAAGACTTTTAAATTTGTTTCTGGTTTTGGAATGGCTTCTTTTACCTGTTCTAATGCATTAAAATGTTTGCAGGGCCAATGTTTGTTTTAGAAATTATGGTGAAGCTTAGCTCTGTTGTGCTTGAAGAGGATTATATTTCTATTGATCTGTTTGTGGAAAAATGTCACCTCAGTATGGAATATTCTGAACATTACATGTTACTGCAGAGTATTGATATATATGCATAGAGTATAAGGCAGGGTTCCCTCCCTTATGATACGCCAGTTGTGTTTAAATGACACAATAAAAGCTGTAGATTATTGTATAGAGATTATTGTGAGGAGAAGAACAGCATAATGCTAACATAATATATACATTGTACATTTCCACTGATCCCCCATGTAAAGTGTGTTTATAGATTATGAGACACCAAAGTTGAGCCCTTGTTAAGCGTCGCACAGAACTGCTCATATGGGGTACTGGTTAGTTGGGCCCATTTTATTCAGTCCCCAGTAAGGCTATTTGCCTGCCATCATATAAAGTTTCCATTCCTCCTCCTGCTCAGATGTTAGTGATGTTGAAAATTCTCCAGTTATCTGTGCCTGTTGGGATGAGAAGGATGTTGGTTCAAAACCCGCGTCCATCAGAGTGACGTTACCATTGGGCCCCTGACGTTAACCCCAATTGCTCTTTGCTTTGATCCTCCCTTGTATGTCACCTTGAACAAAAGCCCCTCTCGAAATACAATATGTGTTGCAGATGTTGCACCGGAAAGGTCAGTTACGGAGATTATGGTGAGAAGGGCGTCCCATGTCGTCGTGGAAACAGCAGATTTTATTTAGGATGCTCACTGCAGCTTGCGGAACAGTCTGTTTCTCCCAGGATCAACGAGTATCAGCCTATAACTTCACCCGCTAGGAGATTTGTGACCACAGCACCACCTGGGGCCCGTTTCCCCCGCTGACCGTGGGCAGACAGGGACACGCAGCATTGGTTTGTACTCAAATACATTTAATGAAACGCTGGTACAACATGGTCGGTGTATTTACAGAAGTTAATTGCGTCCGAAGACCATGTTTAAAAATGGCAATAAGTGAGAACTGACCTTCTACCCAATTTGGTGAAGAATGCATGGCCACTGGACCAGACCTTGCACCTGCGCTGTGTGTGTGAAGGGGAACAGTTTCTCCTCTTTAATTGAGCCCTTCATCGGCATCAGTAAAATGCTCGATGATCCGGGGACCTGCAATTTCCCAGCCCCAAGGTTTATGTGAATCTTTTTGTTTGTTTTTGATGAAGATAAAATGTAACTCAAATCTGACGCATGGGATCGGGAGACGCGACCCTGTGGAGAGCCTCTCTGCCGGTCCCTCCGCTCCGCGATGGCTTAGCGGGAAGCTAAATTAAAAACCGCAAGGTGGGGAGTCGCTCGGGTGCCAGACGAGGCCTCTTTTAATTAAACCGACGCCGAAGGTTCTGTCTGTCTGGGCTTCCACCTTTCAGGCCTGTCTCTCCCCATCCAAAGAAGATTCTGGATGTGGGAAGAGAGCAGTGCATAAACAGACACTTGCTAGAGAACGTGTGTGAGATTTTATAATAACTCTCCATGAAAAGTTTTCTAGTATTATAGTAATAATAGCAACTGGGAGCCACCGACTGAAAAGTTATGATTTAAAATGAAGGGATCTCTCAGGTGCCCCATGTGCCTGTCTGTCTGTACGCGTCCTTAGTCGTGACGGGCCTGACAGCCCATCGCAGAGCATCCTGCAAGGAAGATAGATAAACAAATCAAGTGATGTTGATTTTGTTGCCCTGTCGGTTGCCGGTGAAGAGGTGAAGGAGGCTTAAAGCCAGAGAGATAAAAAGAGCTTGCATGCGCAAGTGGCCATTACTGAAAGGTGACCCTCGCCGGTAATTGATAGAATAACGGGACAAAGAGGTGAAGGTGTGGAGCTTCCCATCCCTCTGGAAACATGGGGAGATGTGCTCCTGCACAGCTTCTGGTTTACATATAAATTGTAACATGGCTCACAGAAGTGCTTTTGTTTTTTTTTTCCTGTAAAGGAGACGACAATGTCACTGCTCTGCTATCAGGTTTTTGTGGGTCGCTGGGCCTTTCACCACAGGCACTGGTCTCTCTCCCTGGTAAGACTGGGATCACCTCGGAATGTCGTAGGCTAGGGGGGCGGGGGGCTACCCAAAAGAAGAGCCCCCCTCGCCATAGCCTCACGCTCCTATTTTTAACCATCGTGGCAGATTCTGCCCGCCCCCCCGGGAAGGACGCTGTTTTACTCACATCTATTCCAGTGTCACCCGGTCACTGTGGCGAGTCGGCCCCAAGGCGCTCGTAAGTCCGGGCGCTCTGGGGCGAAACGGGATGTGTGGTTGCCGTGGTGATGTTAGAGATACCCCACGGTGACAGCTCGGCAGGGGGGGGCGGGGCAGGAGCAAACTGGCTGACAGCAAAGATCAGTGACAGTGGAGTTGCGTGTCCTTTTTGGCTCTGCTCTCCCCCCCAACCGCTGCTCTTTGTGTCGCCAGAGTAGGAATATGGCTACATATCAGGTCCTACTCCGGGCTGGGGGTATGACGATTGCAGGCTGGGCATAGAGATACGTGGAGGGTCAGACTGCTGTCTGAGGGCCCCAGTGTTTTTGCAGCGTGACTCCATGTGAGATTTGCATGCATCAGGTGTCAGGATCTCTGCCACAAGGTTGACGGCGGCCATGAAAACTTGCAGCTCTCCTGAAAACTCCTGCCTCGACTGCATCAAGCCGGCCGATGCTCAAACTTTTATTGTCACACTTAGAGCCATGCAAGGGAAGCTCCACCTTGACTAAGAGCTGGGGACCGGGCTGTTTATTTCCCATCATGCCAGTGGGATTGACGGGCCGTCGTGGCCCCGGTCAGGACCGGGTCAGATCGGGATGCTCCGCTGTACTGCGGGTGTCAGTCACCGACCCGCGGAAGGAAGCAGAGCTGCTTAACTCCTGGAGTTTGTGACCTGTCCGTCCCCAAAGTCAACAAAACAGAGAGAGCCCCCTGATCCTCGTGTTATTTGTAAGTGCCCCGCGTGGCCCCCGGGGAGCGCTCTGCCCGGAACGGCGATCAATGTAACTCATCTTTACCGAGCCACAGCGAGGAATCAGTAGGGAGGGACTGATGGGCGGCGACCCCGTGCTTTTCCAAGGGGGCCTCCTGTCAGGGCTGCTCTGAAATGATGGAGGCGTCATTGGCCTGTGGAGTTAGAACCCCTTTTGCGGGTTATGAGCCTGTGTTGAGCCGTGTGGGACTCGTCGTCTTATCTCTGTAATGGTTCTCTAGTGGGCATGTTTACAGACTTAAGCCTGGCTGGTTGCGAACACCATATTGTGACACTGTGAAATAGCTCTTTGAAGTTGGGCAGGCAGTGGGTAGGTGGTGGATTCCTGTCTCAACACGCTCTCCTGGATTTGGTTCCTCCTCCCCCCCAGTTCCCGGCCCTCCCGTGAGACTGGTCTTCCCAGAAGTGCGGCTGACGTCCGTGAGGGTGGTGTGGCAGCCCCCGACAGAGCCCAACGGCATCATCCTCGGTGAGTTCCCCGCCCCCCACCCCCCCGAACCCCTGTGACCATGTCTCTGACCTATGCTGACCTTTAGGCTGGCATGAAATGAAAACTGAAAAGTCACATCTCAGTCAGTTCAGTTGTCAAATACAAGGCATCGCATGAAGTGAGTCTGAATGGCAAAAAAAATGAAACTCTTCCAACACTTTCCCCTTTTTTTAATGGTAAACAGCAATATGAAGAAGTCAAACCTGCTTCTGAAGCTAACGAGATTACAGCCCCCAGGGTAGAAAGCGCTGTTTTGACACGTCCTTGACGGGAAAGATAAAACTCGCCTCTCCCGCCGTGAAAAGCCCACGTTGCGGTTTCACGTCTGTCAACAAAGGCAAGATGTACCGGCTGCTGCGATTTTCCGACATTTTCCCGGCTGATCTTGTTATAGATGCTTGATATTAAGCGTTGAAAAGATTTTAGTAGGTTGAACTCATATTGAAGGCACCCATGATAATTACTCTTATGCAGAAATAGTTTGGACAGTTGTCAATGTTTGTGTTTTGTCTTAACTGAGACGATAGGATTGTGTATAGAGATATTTGGGGGAGGGTATTCTGTAATTCCACACTTAACATTAATTGCACATTCAGTGGTGGGGGGGGCTTAGCCGCGAACTGATGTCTGGAACCCTCTATCGAGTGAAGTCACTGGGGAAGGGTAGGTGGCTAAACCTGCTGGTGAAGAATGTTCTAGGACAGCGGTACAGATAAATCCTGGATCACATACTATCCAGCACATTAGAAGCCATGGGGGCAGAGAACATGTTTTCACGTCTTTTTTAATTTGGATTTCGTGCTTTAGTGTTAAGTGAAGCAGGTACAGTAACACAGGTGCCTATTGATATGCTTGCTGACATTCACTAAACATGACTTACATCCAAGAATCCTGCACTTGTGTGGTCTGTTGTAGGATGCGAGTGAAGCTCTATAATTCACATAATAAAAACACGACTGGAGGTTTACTGGTGCGACCATTTTCATATCCAGTTACGTTGATGTCATTTGTTTTAAAAACCGTTATGTACTTTGATTTCTAAACTCCAGCCCGCACCCATAAACGATGTGTGAGTGTCTTTGGTTTTGAGCTATGTGGTGTGACTTCAGGCAAGCACAGCATGTCTCGCTGTATCCATAACATACCTGTGGCTTCCAGGATCTTCTCCCAGCATGGCAAACAGGTGCACTGCCTCGTGTGGTAGGACTGAGGAAGAACCTTAACATCTGTGGAGATTAGGTCTGTAACTGAGCTGGAACGGAAGGGTTTGGGTTATTTCCTAGGCTGTCTGTCTCACAAGGAGATACCATCTCCTGTGAATTCGCTGTCACCATCAGTGAGGTGTGAGACCAACCGCTGTGTGCACATCTTTGCTTTATTCCCTAGTTTATTATTCTCAAGTTTTTCCCTACTTGATTTCCTCATAAAGCATCGCCTAGCACAAGCATTTAGCTGAAAGTCAGGTAAGCCTATTTTATTCCTATTGGCCTGAGTTAATCCTGCCTCCAGAACCACTGAAACTGGTTTATCTCCCTCCTGCCCCATCCGATTCCCGGTAAATGTTGACCGTTAATGTCACGGGGGAGTGGCCTTTCTCTTGAATTCGCCACTGAGTAATTTTGCTTAAACCTTCCTGAAAACTCAGCTTTGCCGATCAACAAAGGTCACAAGTGCAGGAGACCAAACTTCCTCTACAGAAGTGTATAGTGAGGCGGGGCTGTATGGATACTGTCTCCAGCTGAAACCTAATTGGTCAGCTCTGCTGTCACTCACCAGTTCAAAACATATCATTGGCTAATGTGTTAACACTCCCTCTGTGTTGGCCCCCTCTGTAAGAATTATGCCCCCCTCTTGTTCCCTACCTTAAAAAATCCTAGAGTACGGAGCATGAACGTACGAGAGTGCTTGACGCACCATACATGTAAGCCATCTTCTCCTTTCAACTGATGGGCTAAACAAAAGCAACTCTCAGTTTTTCTTTGTAGTGTGGGCAAAGTGAAGAGGCAGACAGACTGAGGCTTTTTGCTGATTTATTTCCAGTGCTTTGACACATTTCATAAAGCAGAAATATCTCACAATCTGATTAAGGAAAACGCCTGCAGTGACAGGATTAGACTTTTCTGAAGCCGATCAGTTGAATGTATTAATGCACGGCCGTCTAATACAATCAGCAGCCTTTGATCTGTGATGATGCCATATCCCTTTGACAATAGCAGCTTAGCTGTGCGACTAGATGCTGTTAAGTGATGCAGCCGTCTCTTCTGTGCAGATAATAAGTATAAATATTTACGCAGTTGTATGTGCTGCCTTCTTGCCTTTTTACAAACCTACTTTACTTTTTATTGATTTACCCTTAATTTATTAATAGTTTTCCTAACTCGTTCCATATGGATAGGCCAAATCTCAGCGTGGTTTTTTTTGGTTTTGCAGCCTGTTAGTTCAGGATTATCTCTGTCTCTCTCTCTCTCTCTCACACACACACACACATACACACACAGACACACAGGTTTGTAATTAAATCTTTGTGGGGACTCTCCATTCATTTCTATAGGGAAAACTCTAATCCCAGTCTGACAACCTTAAACTTTACCCAGCCCTAACCTTAACCACAAGTAAACAAGCAAAATACGAAACTTTTGGCATTTTTACTTTTTTGATTGTATTCACAGATTTTTGTGGGGACATGAAAAATAGTCAAAATAACAGGTTTTTATCACATTGTGGGGAACATAATCATCACACAGACACACACACACACCTCACACAGACACACAGATGTTGAGCTGCAATCATTCTGCATAACCTGCTTGTCTTTAGCCACTAGAGGCTAACAGGCTCCTCCCCCTCCCTAGTCGTTGGGCACGACCTCCCCAGGTCAAGCCCCTAAGAGAGAGGCACTCTGGTGCCTCCGCTTGGCAGATCGAGGATCACCGATCGCTTGCCGATGAATTGAGGAAATAAAACTCCAGGAGTGTAGAGGTGGCGATCTAACCAATTACACGGCCTGCTGCGCACGCCAAGGAGGCCCTTCCAGAAGTTTCCCTGGAAATCATGTCATGAGTCACAGTGCTGCAAGAACAAAAAAAAATGTAATAGTCCATCTGTTTCTTCGCTGTTTTGTTTCTGGAGGAAGCTTTACAAACACTGCAGGCTTTGGGAGCTGCTGTTTTAGCTTGGTCCTGCATGTTTACTGCAGAAGCCTCTTTTTTTAATGAAATCCCCGGCTCGTGGTGGGAGATGATGCAGGGGGTACAGACGGGATGGCCCCCTTTGTGTTTGTACAGCTAAAAGGCCAATACAGCGAGAAAACCGCCATTAAATAGTAGCTTGCAGCGGGGCGAGCGGCCCACAGATAAACAGAACGTTCCACCAAGGCGTGTTAATTCACTGGCATCCACTGTGACTGCATTGTCCGACATGTAATTCCCAGCCGGGAAGATAAAGGGTTTACCAACTGGACAAGCTGTCCGCATCTCATATTTATTAGCCTCCTAACCTTCACTCAATTCCTCCACGCTGGCCTGTCGCAGACGGCGCCTCACAGTAGTCAAATGTCATCAGCCTGTGACAGGGCCTGAGCGGAACTTATAACGGGACGATGACTGGAGGGGCATCGTGTGAGCGTATGGCTGAAGGCTAAATAACCAGTGGTTGTCTTTGGAGGAAAGCATGCCCAAAGAGCTGCGTAGCTCGATTGGTAAAAAAGGGCGCGGGGTCAAGCCTGACGTTGACTAAATCTGTTCTTATTGCGCAGTGTATCGCTGTCTGGGTTTGGACTCTGCGGCCGTGATCAGAAGGTCGCTGGTTCAAATGCCAGGATCAGCAAAATGTTGCCACAGTTGGTTCCTTGAGTTGAAGCGATGGGCTGAGCCTGCCTTCCCAATTGGATAAAAGTGATGTGATGTCGCATGGGAAGTGTTTCTAGGCTTACCTTAATCTCACCGTACCTTACAGAGCATCCGTTTTGGTGGTGACAGCTTCAGAGGAAATTGTTAAATTGAATTATAATAATATAGTAAGGCAGCAGAAGTGATATGTCTCTTCGTCTTAGAGTTAATTTTGAAAAACAGAGGAGACTAGGCAGGAGAAAGTGCCTTCATTTATAAAATATTTTTTATAAGTTAAGTTTTCAGTAACAGAAGGGTGAGTTTGATACTTCAGGAATGTTGTAAATGATCCTGAAAGAGTGTTTTCAGGCTGCTGGCATGCGGTTCCTGTAACCCCCCCCCCGTCCTCCAGGTTACCAGATAGCCTATCGGCTGGATGCCAGCGACCCCAACAAGTTCACCACGGTAGAGGTGGGCTCCACGGCCCGGCAGTTCACGGTGACGGGGCTGTCCCCCGAGTCTGCCTACATCTTCCGGATCTCCGCCAAGACTCAGCAGGGCTGGGGTCAGCCGGAGGAGGCTGTGGTCATAACGACAGAGAGACGAGGTGGGCTCCCATGGGCCGAGTCTGCTCGCCATCGCCACCCCCTGTCACTCAGAAACACTGCAGTTATGGCTTTTTCAATACTCTTCATGTCTTTACGTACTGTGTTCCAGGAATAATGCTTGTTGGAGCGTTCATTGAAAATATCATTATAGTTTTCATCCGATATCTTTTTTTTCCTATTATGGAGTATTATGATTTTCATTAACACTGCATCTCACATTAGATTGCTGCATTACACTTTGTAGAGACCTATGGGAAAAGGAGTATATAAGGGACAGTAGGAGAAGGTGACAGAAGGAAAGCCTTTCGACCTGGAAACTTGCACTGCATGGCAGCTACATTATGCGCCTCATCGAAGGTTTTGATTGGCTACACGGTATCGTCACAGAAATATGAGCAAGTGTCGTGTCGCTTCACTGTGGCTAGTCCCCTCTTACTCAGTCCAGCATCATTCTAACGAGAAAGGTCGATAAAAGCGAAATAAACAGCTCTGAAATTCTTTGGTGTTGTAGAAATAAAGGCTAATTAATCAGCCTATTTGGCTCGTGAAAGACAGGTCACCCACTGACAGCCTGTCCAATCGATGGCTGTTTTATTACACGGCCTGCATGTTTCAGCCAATCGATAATAGCTACCTTTAAAATTAAACAATTATGCTTCTCTGTATTGAGTCTTGATTTTGTAATGGATGGTGGCCTGTGTCGTGGTGTTAGGGGCTGGCGCTGTGCGGGATGGGCGCACTGAAACTCCCCTCGTGTGCTTATTTACACCATCGATTGATCAATCGACTGCTGTCTGGCGTCATGGCCGCCCTCATGGGGCTTGTCACGTGACCTGAGGCTGTTGCCCGTCTCTCCCTGCAGACCGGCCCCAGCCTCCGAAGGAGCTGAGCATCCCGCAGAAGGAGGTGGACTCGCGCCGGCTGTTCCTGTGCTGGGTGCCAGGGGGCGACGGCTCATCGCCCGTGCGCTACTTCACCCTGCAGATACGCGAGCTGCCCTCCGGCGACTGGCGCACACACTCGGCCGCCATCGGCCACAACAGCACATGCTGGGAGGTGGACCGGTGAGCCCTCTCCTGCCTGGGCACATTGTTCCTCACGCCAATAGAAGGGCAGCATCTGGTCACGTGATCCACAGGAGTGACCCCACATGACGTAGGATTTTGGCAGTTTGCACATGCAGTCAGTCCTGCTAAATCGCGTCCCATGGGTCCCTGAAAAACCTCAGGTTCACTAAAATCTTGTAGTAAAATACACATATACTGTACGATGGGAAAAAACAGATTTAGGGGTATGTGACTCCAAAACTTAGAAACTTACACCAAAGGAAATTAATTAAATAATAAAAACAGCGATTCCATTGGCCAGTAATTTAGTCATATGCATTTTAAATAATAAATAATAATAATAATATGTTCATAAATTATATCAGAAACATCTCCAGTGGGTCTGGAGATTTGTCAAGTAACCACCTTAACTCCCTAACTTGTCGATTGTCAAGAGCTGAGAGTGATGGCCGAAACGAGGCTTCATGAACCATGTGCTGTATTTTCTGATCCCACATGGTGGGGTCACTGGACTAACCGTGCATCATTGGATGAGTCCATCAAACCCAAAAGTGTTCTTAAAGATGTGTTTGCATTGCAGTCGTGCTGTGGTGATATTTAACTTCTGATCTGCAATACTGACAAACGACTGCATCATCATTCACTTTTAATGTGAAGCGCTTCCACACAATTGATGCTATCGCTCTTTATTTTCACCTTCATCCAGTTTGTACCATCCCCTTTCCACCATATTGCCGAGTAATCAGGAAGGAAAATTTTAATCGAAGCTTTTTTTGATAATCGAGTAATTGTGGTAGCTTTAGTTATATGTGATACAGGATTCCAGCCTACAAATAAATGGCAAAGATTAGAGTTTGCTTGAGTCATTCTTGAGTCTTATCTACCCCTAATAATAACATCATTACATAATCTGTATGTCCAGTTCACTGTTAAAGTAAGGTTTGGAGAGCTTGTCAGAGACACTGTAGCATCCTAACCTTATTTGCAATTACGCATTTAATTAATAATTAATCCAACGAGCCTTTTAATTGTATTGTTTTGGCCCCATTCTCTCTGGATGGTTTCTCTCTCCTGTCCTGCAACTGTGTTCCCGAAGGGACAGAGCCTCAGTTTCTAGGTAGGCAGCGCTGATCCTGTGGGTTTGGACACCTAACCCCAAGGACAGCTTGTAGGATCAGTGGCTCTGGAAGTGGATGGGGTGACAAGTGAGCCATTTCAGGCAAATTGGAGATAATTACCTGTACCTTTATCCCGTTCCGTAATTTAGCCTTGTCTCCTTTGGAATTGAATGTGCACCCCCCCGTCTCCCGGACTGGCAGGTCAGCGGGGTGTCACTCCTGCCTTCCGCGCGGACAGCCGCCGGCGGGTGATTGGGTTCGGAGACCCTTCTCCGGCGGGGCCTGATTAGCGGATGGGCTGATTGCTCAATCAGAGCTCATCGCCGAGTCACACTGCCGGGCCGTCTGGGCATCCGGGAGCCGTGCACCTCCGCCGGCATCCAATCAGCCTCACCTGTGGGATAGACATCGGAAGTTTCCCGGAATGAGAAGCGGTCTCACTCAATTCGCTTTGCGGCTAGGGCAGGAGAAGATGAATAGCTGAGTCATAAAAATAACTCCCCTCGACAATAAAGTCAGCTGAGCAATCGTTGTTTCAAATCAATATACTTCTGTCTTTTTACTTCGGTGATGTTTTGCGGCGTCTCCAATCAAAGCAGCTTAATGCTCATACAGCCAGTGGATCCTTATCTTTTACGATACCCTGACTATTTCTGTCTCCGTTCATAGCTCAGAGGCTCTAATGCAGTTGTATTTAATCCAAATTTAACCTGCTTTCCTGCTCCCCTTCCCTGTCCTCCTAGTCGTAGCTAAATAAAATCCTTTAATGCCTGCCATGCCTGTTGTTTTTCATTGTGCGCCTGCCATTTATTCCGAGTAGATACTCGGGTTGATCTCTCCCCATGCACCCTATTATTTTGATATATTTAGTAAATGCTTTTGTCCAAAGTTACGCACTAGTGGGGAAAGTTTAGAGTCCAAGCGCAGGGTCAGACGGGGTTACTGGGCCACTTGGGGTTAAGAGCTTTGCCTAAAGACCCAAAAGTGATATAATTACTTTGCCAGGCATGGGATTTGAACCCATAACCTTCCATACATGAGCACCGGAATCTCCCCTGCTGAGCTGTTCACCACAAATAATTAAGGACTGTCTCTTGAAAGACAAGGCAGTGAATCCTTTGTGCAAAGTGGGAGGAGGGGATTTGCGGTAGAGTTATGTGTAATGACGAAATCCCCCTCCCCAAGGCTGAAGCCCTTCACGTCGTACCGGCTGAGGATGATGGCGACCAACGATGTCGGCGACAGCGCGTACAGCAAGGAGACGCACGCAGTCACAACGCTGCAAGACGGTGAGGGGAGCTGCGACTGTCTGGCCCGGGGTTGCCGCTTGTTTTACAGCTGTGTAGCAAGCAGCTGGTGAAATATGATAATCTTTTCAATGAGCCTTTCAATTAAAAGCAAAACTGCTGGATCTCAGTAGGCTGATAAAAAATAAACAGGTATTACTCTTACGCCATATCGGTGGGCACGGCTTTGCTTTTCTCAGCCTACAGGTTTTTCACACCCCAAAGATCATCTGGGTGGCAGTTAAATCCACCCCGTTAGTTTGACCTGATACGTTTAATTGCCAGCTTCTGTGGACTAGACAGAGGTAAAAGAGTGCTTTCTTCTGAGTAACGGTGGGCAGTTGATTTCCAGAAACTTCCTGTCAGGTTTAGGAGAGGCCCACACCATGGCAGTTGTTTATTAGCATCAGAGCGGCTGGCGCGAGGCGCGATTAGCCCCAGATGCAGCACGCTCTGCTGTCTTTACCTTTATAACATTACCGCGCTGGGTAATATCACTCTCCCTGCATAGTAAATGGAGATGGAAATGTCACCGGACTTCAGGAAAGCAGAGCGTATAAACGAAATAAGGTCCATGTTTCACTCTTCCTGTCATTTCTCTCTTCCTAATTGCATGTATCCCGTCTCTGTTTTCACATTTAAGAAGCTATTTTATGTCAGGAATGTGTGTTATACAAGACGCTGAGATGTGCAGAGGTATCACCCTTCTCTTTATTGGAGAGGTTTATTAGGACAGAGCTTTTGAAGCGTGTCCACTTGAGGTAATTGAATCCTTGTGTGTTTTCTGTTTCATTGCAGTTCCTGACGAGCCACCTGTTATTCTGGCCGTAAAGCCGTCCACTACGACCTCTGTTCTTGTCCAGTGGCAGGTTCGCATTATAAACCGTATATTTTGGCTGTATGTCACCACAACCTCGGTTCCAGCGTCCTTTAACAACAGGGGACTAGTTGTAGGTCAAAGACGTCCAGACTGGATGAGGGGGGGCCGCAAGGAAACATGAATCTTTAAACAATTTTAGTCGTGTGACCCTGTAGTTTGACCTTAGTAAAAATCATCTGCAGTCATAAGTCACTTGACTTTACATTTCCCCAAAAGGGCGGGACCTTTTCAGAAGCCCCCCACCTAATAATGATACCTTTGTCACTTATCTGTCTGACATTTTATGGATTTAATTGCAACCTTTAGAAAACACTCGAGTTTTAGCTTGTTGAATGTAATTAAATAATTGCCATGCCTCCTGTGTGCTTAGGGTATACAATTAATGGTTCCTAGCAAGCTTTTCCTTATTTAAAACTTTCACAAACCCATTTATATGGTGCATTTAAACCCATTTAGAAGTAGAGTATCAAAGTGATGCATTAATTAGCATTAGAAATCTTTATTTTGAGTCTTGGATAATGTCCCTGAAATGCGATTGTCTCTATCGATACAACTCGCTCCTCAAATGGACTTTTCTAATGAGCTAATCATTCGGAGCTCCAATTCTCATTTTTATTTATTGCTTGCTTGCTATCGAATGAGACTAATGGGTGAGGGTGTCAGTGCTATTCCTGCAAGGAAATCTGTATCGGGAGCTGTAAAGGTATAGATTATCCTTTCCTGCGTGATGTTTTCTCTGTCTTCCTTTTTTTCCCCTTGGATTGAGAAAGAAAGAGTGTGAGATGAAGGAATAAGGTGCTGCTGAACTTTAATGTTACCTGGTGTGTTGCAGCCGCCTAAGGCAGAGAGTGTGAATGGGGTGCTGGTAGGATTCCGGCTCTACTACCGCGAGCTGCAGTATGACACCAGTCCCCCGGAGTCCAAGGCAGCGGGAAACCATTCCACTTCCCGGGCGGAAATCACAGGTGGGAAACCTGTTGCTCATTCCCGGCCTGGCTTTGCGCTCATCAGTTCCCATACCCTTCGTGGTGACTTGGCCATTTCAACACGTTTGTAGGGTTTTAAAATTTGTTTAAACAATCAGTTAATTGACAGTGGTTTTATACGACTGCTGAGTCTTTGTGGGCATTCGTCACCTTAAAGTACGTTAATTTGCCCATTGTTCTTTATATTGGCAGCAAAGTTTTCTACTGGGTTCCTTCGCTTTTTACCACGATGAAATAGTCATTGAATGCATGCTCTCCTACACCGAAAGTGACACGATACTCATCTCCATGACAATGGGCAGCATACCGAGCTGGCTCAGTGTGCACGCGTGTGAACACGCGTGTGCGTGCATGTTTCCATTCACGTGCACCTTTGTATTAGAAAGATAAATAGTGACCCTCTAGCTCTTACAGATTAATGCCATGTGAAGTCAATGTGCGCTGACTGATTGGCAAAAGCTTTTTGTATGATGATTTTAGATGTTGTGGCGGAAATGAAAATTGTTTAGCAAACATTCCAGTGTGATTGAAGAGTCGGGTATCATTTCAAGGCAATGTCAATATCTTAGCATATCACACATTATCTTAGCAGTGCGGCTAGTCTGTGTAATCATGGTAATTTATACTTAAAGGCATGAAGAAGCCATATTTCTGAACACTCGATTGCAAATGCATAGAATATTTACAGGATGCCATTGCCCAGTAATGTTGTGCCTTTCATTCAGTATAACAGTTGATAAATTGTGAATGCTGTTTTGTTTTAATAATTAACCCATCTAGAAACCCCGTAGATCAGGGGTGGGCAACCTTATACAGAAAGCGCCATTGGGTGTGCGGGCTTTCGCTGCAACTCCCTAGGGTTACTAATTAGATTAGATTATTAATTAGAGGACTGTTTGGCTGACGAGTCCTCACACCTGGGTTTGAACAGCTGACCTAAAGGGCATATACACCGGCCCTTTGTGGAAGAGATTGGTCACCCCTGCTGTAGATATTAACAACAAGGCAATATCCAACAATGGCAATTTAACATTAGATAAGTAAAAAATAAAATATGCTTGCAGAAAAAGTTTTGCCTGTGATATATTTTGAGCTATAAACTTGTCTGAAATTTAACAAGGTCTGTTTCTCTTTGTTTACGTCAAACAGCCAAAAGCACTTTCAAGACTGTAAGCAGTGCTTTGTTGACAGAATTTGAGTTAACACGTAAGTTTCCCTTAATTTTCACTCTATTTGAGTTTGCTGTACTTTGAAGTTTCGAACAAAATATTCATGCTTCCTCTGGCAAAAGTACGTAATCCCAGGCGTGCACCTCTTCTGTTTTAACTTGAGCTTCCTCTAATTTAAGTATTTTGTCGCAGAACGCAGGAACAATTTAGCCTCCAGATTCCCAGAACTGTTAGTCATAATCCCTAGAGTGCAGATCAGTCTCAGAAGTCAGTAGTTTTTAAAAATGTTTCTGTGATATAAAAAGTCCCATATTCCTCCATTTGCACATTAGGTAAGATGAAATGCAAATGTTATTATAAAATTATACAGTGCAGGCATTCAGTACAAGATCATGCTTTGAACTGACATGTTTTGAGTTGTGTAATTAACTGTAAACCATTCTGTATTCAGATTGTAAAATATCTAGTAGTAATAACCATACCCAGTGACATAATGCATCTATGGTAACCGATAACCTGGATACTTGGTGGGGGAGGGTGGGGGTGGGGGTGGGTTGGACGATTCCAAGAGCTTTGGAATAAGGACCAAACGTGTCGGTGTCTGGGAGTGGGGCCCAAAGAGACATGCTTTCATTGGGCCACAATGCTCT
>JAODJX010000097.1:22861761-22873364 GCA_026776945.1 Isichthys henryi | reverse complement strand
GCACCCTTTCCCGTGCATCCAGGCTGGGGAAGGGGATGGGATGGGGAAGGGGATAGGATGGGATGGGATGGGATGCACTCAGGTCGTAATCCGCGTGGGACGTCCCATCTGGGACTGGACTGTCAGTCTGGGGGGGTTTCGCTGTGTGGTGGGCATGGCAATGCACTGTACCAATGCTGCCTCCCCAACCTAACCCAACCAGACCATTCTGGTGTATTAAAAATAAAACACCTTGTTTTTAGTTGAATCTTCCTTTTTCCAATTAGTCTGACCAATTACCTACAGTAGCTTATTATTAAAGCAGCAATTTTTCCCATATTTTTTCTGTTATCCCCCCCCAACAGAGCTCAGTAAATACAAGCGGTATGAGATTGTGATGACAGCCTACAACGTGATTGGGGAGAGTCCCCCCAGCGCCCCAGTGGAGGTGTTTGTAGGAGAAGCTGGTAAGGACGTCACTCAGCTGCGTGGGCTGGGTCTGCTGGATACACATGACCAGTGGTGGAGCTTACAAATTTTTCATACTAATCAGCTGAGAAAAAATGTACTAGCCCACAATGTGCAATGTAATTTACAAGCATAAACAGGAAACAAGGGCCCATTACATCTCACACTAATAAATTACCATGTAAAAAAGTTTTTTTTAATATATCATGTATTAATTTCCATAAACAATTTACTCATTCAGTCATTGTATATCAATTTATACTACTCACTGAATCATTGAATTAATGTTGTAAAATGCAGAGATGAATATGCCATGTAATGTGGTTTTTTATTGTAGTCCGTCATGCCATTTTTTCTACTAGCTATCAGTGTTTTGTACTTGCCCACTAAATTACTTACCTCAGGCGAGTGGGCAAGCTTAATTTCCAGCCATACATACACGATTTTTGTATGTAGATATGAAAAAAAATAACTTTTGTTAATGAAAAAGCACAAAAGCTCAAATCAAACAATGTGGGAACTGAGTCACTTGCCTGAAAGGTAAGTACATGAATATTGTTGTGTGAATATTGGTGTCTAATTTGTTCAGGCTTAAGCAAAAGCTTATAACTTAAAAAAGAGTTTTTTTTCAGCATACCGTTCACTTAAATAACTATAAGTCAAAGCTTAGTCTCCAGTAAAAGAAAAACAGACTGAGACAGACGAGTAAACAGCTCTGACCTCTGACGACCTGAATTGAATTTCTACTCAACCATGTGATGTAGCTGGTTAAACCTCATTAAATTGTCAGTGGAGAAAGTTTATTCTTCAGATAAAACTGAGTAATTCCCCATGTGATTCTTTGAACTCTCAATACCAAGATATACTGAAGTAGGTTAAAATATGAATTACTTTTTTAGATAAGCTTTCTATAGTATGTCTTTACACTCGGGCTCATTGACTTCTACGTCTTTGTGAGGTCGGAGTACATTGTGTTCCGAGAGAAAAGACTTTTGCCTAAGTTTGGTGTACAGAAATGCAAATAATATTAATAATATTAACAGAACAGTTCATATTCTCTTCTCAGATAATTAGCTTTTGACCAGAGGCAAACAGGTCTGAACTATGATCTTACTTATGCCTCATAAAAGTTTTATTTCAAAGAAATGCTAGATTTATTCAGTGTCAATGTATTAACTTTATCTATGTATATTTTCTGAGTTAGACTTTTAGTGAACAGCTGCAGAACTGATCAAGCTGTAAGTAATCATCATTACGTCCAACATTGTCCAGTACACTGTCAGAAAAAAAATACCATTTACTTTTCACTGGGGCTGTATACTCAAAGGTTTGTTCATTGCATAGCTGCAGGTAAATGTACCTTTTAGTCAAATTTTTTCATGACCTGCTAGTTCGGTCCTCTCGTCTGCCACGCCCCCTCATTAACCTCATGTGCAATCCTGATTGTCACCAGCTGTTTCTTGTGATTCCCATTGAGTCCTGTGTATTTCAGTCCGCGTTCGAGTACATTTCCCCAGTCCTGTCATTGAAATCTGCACCGTGTTTTTCCGTCAGCCTGCAGTAAACCCGTTTGTTTTGGGACTTCAGTCTATTTTACCCCGATTCCCCAAACCCTGCTCGCTCTCTTATACACGATCGTGACAAATTTAAGGTACAGAAATGGACTCTGAGGAACATTTTTGTACCATTGAGGGTACATTAATGTTTGCACATTGAAGAACAAAACCGTAACAGGGCTGTACCCATTTTTCTGGCAGTGTAGGTGGTTTGGGGTGTTAATGAAGGGGTTAAAGGCTTATTGAGTGCGATGGAGCTCCATTTGGAATGGGTTCAATATCATGAGCCTGTTTTGGAAAACAACACACTGCAGGCGACAGGGGAAGAGGATGTTCCTTAGCAGGCATTCCAAAATGGTGAAGAAGACAATAGCAAGAACACAAGTATGTACAGGATGACAGGGCCAACAAGAATGATGCATTTTTTCATGGAAGAAGTAATTTTGAATTCTGAGTTATGTCTGATTATGTACTTTTCATTCTCTCAGTTAGGGTTAGGGATATTACTATTCTGTGCTTTTATTTTCGGATATGCGACTACAGATCTTCAAATAGCGTTACCTTCCCCGCTAACTGCGAATCATTGCCAAAAAAAAGTACAGAATATTTTTAAGAAAATTTAAGATAAAGAGAGTTTGTCTGTGTGAAATTAAATCAGTAGACCTACGAGTCAGGCTGTGCTAATGACCTAATAGAGGAAGGAGCTATTTGACCAGCTGCAGAGATGCGTGTCAGGCCAGACCCCATGATTAAACAGTGGCATGATCCTGTAGCTGTGGATGAGGCATTTGGGGAAGAGAAATCCCTCCCCCTCTTCACAGAGGGAGCTGATGATTGCCACAAAGTGCCTCATCCGCACTTCATCCCGTCTGCCCCTGGTCCGTCATCTCCCAGCTCATCCCGTCTGCCCCTGGTCCATCACCTCCGCACTCATCCCGTCTGCCCCTGGTCCATCACCTCCGCACTTCATCCCATCTGTCCCTGGTCCGTCACCTTCCAGCTCATCTCGTCTGTCCCTGGTCCGTCATCTCCCAGCTCATCCCGTCTGCCCCTGGTCCATCACCTCCGCACTCATCCCATCTGCCCCTGGTCCATCACCTCCGCACTCATCCCATCTGTCCTTGGTCCGTCATCTCCCAGCTCATCCCGTCTGCCCCTGGTCCATCACCTCCGCACTCATCCCATCTGTCCCTGGTCCGTCATCTCCCAGCTCATCCCGTCTGCCCCTGGTCCATCACCTCCACACTCATCCCTGCTGCCCCTGGTCCGTCACATCCGCTCTCATCTCGTTTGATTTTAAATATAAATGGGGTAGTCCAGTGTTTCTCAGCCCATTCTTTGGGGACCTCCAGACAGTCCTACCAGGAGCTAGGAGGGAACAAAAACGTGGACCATGTGGCAGGGATCTGGGAGGGAACAAAAACGTCGACCATGTGGCAGGGATCTGGGAGGGAGCAAAGACATGGACCATGTGGCAGGGATCTGGGAGGGAACAAAAATGTGGGCCATGTGGCAGGGATCTGGGAGGGAACAAAAACGTCGACCGTGTGGCAGGGATCTGGGAGGGAGCAAAGACATGGACCATGTGGCAGGGATCTGGGAGGGAACAAAAACGTCGACCGTGTGGCAGGAAGCTGGCAGAGAACAAAAATGTGGATTGTGTGGGAGGGAACAAAAACGTCGACTGTGTGGCAGGGGAATGGAAGGGAACAAAAACATGGGCCTGTAGGGATCCCTGAGGACCTGGTTGGGAATTCCTGAGCTAGTGAAACTCACACATCTTTAATCTTTGCCTGCTTGAGTAGTTTTGCATCTAGATTAATATCCAGTGTAGATTCATTTCAAATGGATGCCCTGGCTCCTCATCAATACTGCAATTAGGAATGTGCTAACGAAGCGCGTTAATGAAGGAGGACCCCTTCGCGAGCGAGTATGTCCAGGAGATCACTTGAATTGTTTCAGGGGTCCATGTTTATGTCGTCCTTTTGCCTCATTCGTTATGCACCCACAGTTAGTATTAACCCCCAGCCATGAGAAATGACAACCGCATCAACGGAGTTTATCTGTAGACTGCTCAAACGTATTGCTGTAATGATTGTATGGCTTTACACTCCACCAAGCAGCCCCTACTCTGAATTACCTCCTGCTACAGTGATAAAAGTTTACCTCAAGTTCTGATAGCCCCTAAAGTTTTAAGCCTGTTGTTGTTTTTCTGTTGTTTTTTTTTTTGACAAATGGGGTTGTGCTTGGCCAATATCTATTTGGCTTTTTTTCACGGTACTTCTAATAGATTGGTGAATTGGTGGCGTCTGTCTGCTGTCAGATGGATAATAAGCGTAGTCTCATCTCGCACCGTGACCTTCTGTTCCAGCAGGGCAGATTTCTCATTTCAGCCGGGTCTGACGCTAGTCTAATATTCACCCAGTCATTTATGGGAAGGGCACCCTGTCATCGACAGAGCTCTGATTTTTCTCACCCGGCAATTTACAGATGTCGGCTTTTCTGTGTGGACTGATGATGTCCTCTGGATGGCCATATGTCTAAAGTGAGAACAAACGTGTTGGATGACGCCAGTGTCTGTTCTAAAGTTCTAACTGACCATGGGAATCGTCTGCCTGGAAGTCATGTAAGCGGCAGGGTAATGCGTTAAGAAGCGCGTTAGTCTGCATCCTTGTGACCTCGGTCCACCGCAGCGAGTAAAGATCTCTCCAGAGAGTGATCCATAGGACTGGATTAAACCTGGGTGAATGATGACAGAAACACGTGGGTCAAGCACCCAGTGGTAACATAGATATGGTGTGAGGGTGTGTGTACATGTTAGTATAAAGGTGAGGAGTTTGATATTCAGATATAGTTTCAAGACTAGAGGAAACTGTAATGTTGAGGAAAGAGAACTGAGATCTAGTTTCTGCTCTTGGTGTTCAGAGACGGTCGTACATTTACTTTTAATTAGCTGTGCCTTGGGGACAAATATTCGCCAAACATTCTTTACTAGCTACTGTGTTTTTAGCTGTTGCTTTACTGTGGCTCTGGCACATTTACATATATTCATGCCTTTAATTGTGTTCTACAGTGAAGGTTATGGGAGTACTTTGCCCAAATCACTGTTCCTCTCCACAGTTCCTCTGCCGTTTCAGGCTTCCGGATGAATTCAGGTACATCTGCTTCTGCGGCTTGGCTATAGCAGACCTTGATGATTTCCACCCAAAGAGGGATGGGATGGCACGTTGGCACATTAGTGCAAGTATGCCTCATCGGTCTGAAAAGCTGAAATCGGATTACTAAAGCCAATTAAAAGCATCGAAGCCAAGAATGGGTGCAGAGTAGGCAAATGAATCACATAAAACATAAATACAATAATAAGAAATCATAATTATGTGACCTATACTTCAAAATCTTCATGTGTTCAAGTATCATGCCCACAGCTTAAATGCAGTCAAGCACAATCAAGTGCCCTTTATCACTTTTATAGTGTAAATAGTCCTGGTTCTGACTCATCTAGCCAATCGCGGCTAGCGCTCATCACATGACCTCTTTTTCAACCTGATGAATGTGCTAATTATGTGGTACCTTTCCTCATTTTAAGAGGAAAACGACGGCAAAATGTAAGCTGTCACTGACTGCCTCATCGTTTTAACGCGCTCCCGCAAAGGTGAAACACAGTCGATAAGCATCTGCGGACCATTATTTGTAATGTAGGTCGGTCATCTCGTGACAGACGGATTTCACTTAGAGTCTGTTCTGATTTCTAGTTTTCTGTGCTAACTAGACTGGTCAGGGGTTTAATGGAGCAGTAAATATGAACCTCCTACCATGAACCTGAACAGCTGGCAGGCCAACCTGGCTGAGGTCATTAGCATCATCATTAGAAAGGATCTGTCTGCGAGATTACTCTGAGGAGATGCAAGAGCTACAGCCAGACCACTGGATTTATCGTCCGGTCAGTCCCGATGCCGGGATCTTGCTGTGTGAAGGTTGTGCTCAGTCACTGGCAGAGGTGAAAAGTTCAGGTCCGGAAATTACAAATCCAGACCAAAGGTTTTGTTTCAGCCAATCAGTTGAGTATAAAAAGCCATTTTCACAAACTAGTCAGCTGGTTGGTTGAAAAAAAATCTTGGTCTGTATTTGTAATTTCCGGACCTGAACTTTCCACCTCTGCTCACTGGGCACAGACCTCGCTTTGACGGTTCCCTGTCTGTTAGACTAGTGTTTCTGAGGCAGTCCACGGTTTGGGAGCTGGGAGGGAGCAAAAACCTTGGCTGTCCTGTGGCCCCCAAGATCCTGGTTGAGAAACACAGTGTTTGGCTATGCAGACCTTCCTGTGTTGGGTCACTATGCCTTATAGGGTCTCACACTATAACCTGCAGGCATTTTCTTATGCACCAGAGAACTCACAGCATGTACTGCATGTCATTTGTATTCATGAGGTGCTGCAATTATCTCAAAGGTATTTTTCCCCCCTATCAAAATCTGTTGTCTGATTTGTTAGTAACAATGTCACACATGAAGTGAGACCAAAGCTAAAAACAATTTCCTAGGTGGCCTCCAGTCAGCGTTCCCTGTGGCCACACCCTGCCACACCACAGCATGCTGCACCTAAGTACTGCTCCAGTAATGCATCTCTTAGTCTAAGAGAAATATAAGTAGGAGCCTTTGTGAGGTATCGCGCTCACTCTTTGCCTAACTATATTGAGCCCTTATGATAGCAGATTGCTTGTTTTCAAAAGCCTCTGCTTATGGATTGTGATTTCGATTTCGGTAAAAGCATTACACTGGATTGTTGTTGGTCACAGGTTCCATGAATCACGCTTTGTGTTTGTTGTGGATCTCGATTTATCAAACCGCAGCGATGCATTTGGGTCTCTATCATTACAGACAAGACCATCAAGATACACAGATTCCAAAGAATAGCATTCTCGTTGAAGCAATCAGTGCTGTAGTGAAAATCATACAATATCTACTGTGTTGAAATACACATTTGCACAATCCGAAGAGTCCATTTTCCTTCTGCAAGGCCAAATGTCCATTTGCATTTTAAGCATATTTGGAGTTCAGACCTACATTTCTCTTCCTAAATTAAAACAGTCAAGTTAATTTTTTTTGTTCCTGTTTACACAGGATTAAACAAGCAAACGAATTAGGTACAGATCACGTTCAGCCCAGTAAACATATTGCAGTGTTTACAGTCAGCCCCTTCGGTTTCTGTTTTTGGTGCGATTGCCCGTGCGTGAAGGCCTACCATCCTGTCCTCTCGCTTGTTGCACTTACTGTGCCTGGCTGGGGAATTCTGTGCACTTGCCCTGACATTGTCTGTCCCCTCAGCTCCATCGCTGGCCCCGCAGAACATCCAAATCAACGCTCTGTCCTCCGCGCAGCTGGAGGTGGTGTGGGAGCCCCCCCCAGTGGAGACGCAGAACGGCAACATCCAGGGCTACAAGGTAAGGGCACCGTGATCTACCCCCACACCCCCACGATCCCACCGGACCCCGATGGCAGCAGACAGCGGCCATAATTGATGTGCCGATTTACTTTTGGTGTTGGGCTTATTTTCCGACAAAAGCTTCAATCACTCGTACATCCTGGTTACTGTCGAGGTGCTCAAGGTTAATTATGCATCGCGGCACATGGCAGTGTTGACACGAGCCGTAAATCCACAGGAGCCAGACACTGGCGCGCACCTGTTCTTAATGTGAGTCTGCTCTGAGAACATGCAGAATCCCTGATAAGATTTGTCCTCTCGCCCAACTTCTGCTTTAAACTTTACCCACGGTTCTCATCGAAATTCTGCCGCAGTGATCCGCCTCCTCTCGAATCCTAGTAGCAAGTTTTATTGCGTTTGCTTCACAGTTTGTCACAATAGACTCTGTTTCCAGTCTGGCTGGTAAGCTTGTGTATCACAGAGTAAACCCTATTTCTTTTAAACCGGAGCGCTAAAAGAAACATTGAATTTTTTTTTTCTGTATGGGTGGCATTGAGTTTATTTAAAAGTGATAGACTATAAGCTGTATTTATCTTAATAGCATACTAGGGTAGAGCATTAATTTCTTAGTGGTACTTTTATTTCAGCTTATTTGCCTTTCTTAATATATGAATTAATTTGTTGAATGGTATCTAAACTTCTGCCATTCAGTTACATACTGGTGCAGGATGAATGGGTGAATTCAGATTGCAAAAATGAGTGTGCACAGTTTTATATATATGGCTACACTAGAAATTATCACCTCTGTTTTTCAAAATATCGCCATGTCAGCACAGTTAACTGGTAATAATTATTAGATGTTTCAATTTACAGTAACCAGCTATATGACTGTATCTCTTGTTCCTAATAAATAACGAGTGTACCAGTTGCAGACAACAAGCAGCTTCACCCTTTTTTATAACCGGTATCCTTGGATACAGCCAGGAGTACCCCACTGTAATGCGGCCAACCAGGAGTTTCTGCCTAACTTCAATTCTGCCACTTAAACTGCCCCGTTTTTCTGCAGTGGCATAGTAAAGTCTTCACAGAGGAACCTAACAGAGCTGTAAAAGTACAAATATGCATAATTTACCATTCGGTACATCATTTTTGATTTGGTACACAATAAAATTAATGAATAGATTTCTTTATACGGTCGCAAGTAGATGTTCAACACAGAAAACAAAAAGTGCTTACAGTCTGTCATAATCAGTAGTTTGTGCACGTTTTGGTTTCTTAATAAATTATTCCAGCACTGGGAAGATAGTAGCAGATTAAACCAAGACTGTGTGTCACTTCTGTTAAACCAAACTCGGATATGTTGCTGGAAACATCCAGTGTGCTTAACTCATTTGAGACGACATCATTCAAGTCTGTGTATGACTGAAGCAAGGTAGAAACAGCCTCTGCCAGTTAGTCTCCCTTTGGCATTTACTTTTCCTAGGAAATTGAGACAATGGATAATTTCAAAATGTAAAGAAATTGCACTGAACTATGCACCCAAAACCGATCTTTGTACCGAACCATGAGTCTTACATACCTTCACACCCTAACCCTGATGTATTGACGACAGCTTTTGGAAATGCTAACTTTTGCAGAAACTGGTGCCTTCCTTTTTGCCTTTGAACCAGATCTATTACTGGGAGAAGGATAACCAGAACGAAACGGAGAAGGTGAAAGTCCTGTTTGTCCCCGAAACGGCCATGAGGCTGAAGAACCTCACCAGCTACACCTCTTATGTGGTCAGGCTGTCAGCCTTCAACGCCGCGGGTGACGGCCCTGTGAGCGAGCCCAGAACGGGCCGCACTCTCCAAGCAGGTGAGCACCCCCTTATGGACTGGCTTTCACCGTTGACTTTGTAGCGGTTTGCCTTGAAGCAGAACAGGAGTAGGGCACCGTAGGAGGTATGATATACCACATAACAGCTCCTCGTGTATCACCGCTCTTATTGCTTGATTCCCTCCCAGGCTCAGCAAAGGCTCAGAGGAGTAATAATTAACTTACTACTATGTTGTTCTGCTGTTTGCACCTTGTCCTTTTCATTAATGGGCTCCAATTCATTTTGGTAATGTAATTGAGCGCGGGGTACATGTTGACCGCGAGGGGCATGATTGAAAGTCATACAATGAGGCTAGTCCATAGCGCCCTCCCACCTCACCTCATCGGATATATTTAGCTAGGAGCTGGCATTATTAACGGCCCTGTTGCTATGCGGCCCCAGTGTTTGCTGTTAATAATCTGTCCGTCTCCGTTAAACGCGGAGTGGGGATAAATGAGACCGGAGTCCTCGTGAAAAGGCTGCCAGCCAATGTGATGGGGAGGCGCTAATGCACAATTACAGCGATAATCCTCATCTTCAAATCTGCTGTGTTAAACAAATGTAACATCAAGCTACCGCTACTGTTAAATAAGTTCAGCGTGACAGGTATGTCAGATATGGAGACATTGTAAATAAGGTCTAAGTCCTACAATTACCCACTGTTTCAATACCTCCCCACCCCAAGCTCCAAGTGTTCCCAGCTTCATCACCTTCTCCGAGGTCACCACTACCACTCTCAATGTCTCCTGGGGGGTCCCCCTGTCCCCTAATGGCGTGGTGGAGGGATACAGGATCGTGTATGAACCCTCGGCTCCCATACATGGTAAGTGATGTGATCTTCCTCCCTGCTATAGAGAGCGTTCTTTGGTGAGTGCTTAGGAAAATAGGCCCATCATGAAAACATTCTAATCTTAGAGAAGATACTCCTTCTTCATTTTACCTGATTTCTTTCATCGAGTTGGTGAGATTTAAAAATGGTGAGATTTATCAATGATTTTAGACCAAAAAGAAAAGGTATTGTAAAAACATGTCACATGCACTTAGCCAGAGACGAGGTGCTGAAGTCATTCTAACTGCGCAAAGAGGTGCATTTAACAAAAGACCTTTTCACATCTGATGGCTTTAAATGTCAGCCCTGCAGTTTATGAGCACTCGAATCATAGGAAATAATGTGCATTAGCCTTTGGAAATCAGTCTTGTTAAGATGCTGTAAGACGGCCTTAGTGTAACGGTAACATCCCATTCATCGCAGATCTGATCCTTGTACAATACAGTGACAGTACAGCCATCCTTTGTGCTTTTAGGGTGCGTTATTCCGGAACTCAATAATGTAACATTTATATTGCGGAAGTGATTACTGTGTCAGCTGTGTATTCTAGTTTGGACATACAGTATACTGTATGATATACACAGGGTGGACAAAATAATGGAAACATCACAATAAAAAGGGACTTTTACCTTTAATTAAATCACAGAGAGTGTTAATGGTGAGTCATACTAGGCTGAATGCCAGCCAACAGCATGTGTCAGCTCTGGAAGAGATATGACAATCAGTGCTTTAGTATGCAAGATTTCAGAGCAACATAAAGCAACTGAAGAGCTCCAACGGGGCAAGAGAGTCTGAATTGCAGGTACATCATTCACAAAAGCCGCAAAATTAAAATGTCTCCAGGGCCACGGTCATAAAATAGATGATCGCAGATGCCAAGATGAACACCGGTCACGAGTCCAATCCGCCAGTGGGGGTGAACAGACACGTAACAGGTTAATCGGTAAACACCACAAAAGTCTGGCCTCAAACAGTCGCTCTGACACGTCTGTGACTCAGTCTCAACAAAAATTGTGTGTCTTGACCTTCACAAAGCTGGAATTTATGGCAGGACAGCCGTGGGGAAGCACTTATGTCCAAGGGCAGAGTAAAAAGACGTATAACCAGTTTTAAGCAGCACCAAAAGCAGACCCCAGAGCAATGGGGAAAAAGTAGCGTGGTCTGATGAGCCATATGATTAAGTAGGGCTCAGTTATATATTGATAAAATGTCGTATCATGATTGTAAACAGCAGTTTGGCTACTGTGGTTTTCGCGACATAGCCTAAGCACTTGTCTTCTTGTATAATTAACAGTAATACTGCACTATTTTATGCAAATTCCATCAAGGTATGAGTCTGTTGTTGGCGTAATTTATCATACCTGTCACATGCTTTATAACTATTAATAAAACAATTTGGTCATTATAATCAGAAAAAGGGACGGCATGGTGGTGCAGTGGTTAGCACTGTTGCCTCACACCTCTGGGACCCGGGTTCGAGTCTCCGCCTGGGTC
>JAODJX010000097.1:22843102-22860452 GCA_026776945.1 Isichthys henryi | reverse complement strand
TGAATGCTACAAATAGTATGCAATATGGCAAAGATCATCTACTCGTGTCAGAATTGGATGAAAAAGGAGACAGCCCCCCCCAATTTTCCCTTTGGTTTGTTAGATTGTGAGGTGAGAGTGTTAGAGATGCAAAGCTTTAAAATACCGAAGACCAAGATTAGTGGCACCTGCAGGAACAAACCACCAACAGAGCTGTTATTCCTTGTTTACCACAGATGAAAGTGGGGACGGTATTTAAATTGAAAGTCATCCAAATGTCATTCTTGTTATGTGAGAATATTTATACTAAAACTATGTATAAACTGGGAGATTTGCATTTGCAACCGAAATTTGGGATGTGCAGGTATAAATGATTTGAGTGACCTCAAAATGCGTTAAGTTATGTCCTATATAGGCTGCTGACTGACGGTTGGGGTCTCCTCTCTTTGCATTCGGCAGGTGTGAGTAAGGTGGTGACCGTAGACATCAAGGGCAACTGGCAGCGCTGGCTGAAGGTACGAGACTTGACCAAGGGTGTGACCTATTGCTTCAGAGTGCAAGCGAAGACTATCAGCTATGGACCTGAGTTGGAGGCCAACATCACAGCAGGACCAGTAGAAGGTGAGAGCCACAGACATTGCATCTGCTGCACAGGAATGATCTGCCCAGTGAGGTTTATGGATTGTCATGATCCAGCACAGCACATCAGGGATTCACAGCAGAAAAGCACTTCATCAAGTATGGATCGATAGTTCACAGGCCTGTGGTTGAGCAAAGAGGTAGCATCACAAACTTTCATTGATTTAAGTCATTAAACAGCGAGCTGTTTGGGGTTTGCTCTAACTGCTCTCCTTGTTAGCTACTAGGTGGTCTGTCCATATTTG
The DNA here is from genome assembly GCA_026776945.1 of Isichthys henryi. Classification (NCBI taxonomy): domain Eukaryota; kingdom Metazoa; phylum Chordata; class Actinopteri; order Osteoglossiformes; family Mormyridae; genus Isichthys; species Isichthys henryi. The sequence goes on along the minus strand of JAODJX010000097.1, from coordinate 22,859,589 downwards.
TCTCGACTGTCTTCCTCATCGAAAGACCGCTAAGGAATGCTGAGTGCATCCAGCATGGGTATCTTTTTGTCATCCTGTAATAAAGCACTCTCATCAAAAAGCGTGCATCTTTGGCCTGACCAGAGGCCGTTGACCAGTGGCCGTTGACCAGTGGCTATTGATCATTTGCCAGTGATGTCTCTGTAGAGACTATCCAGATTTTGCAGTACCATAACAGATTCTTCCTTCACGCCCACAGGATCTCCCAGCTCTCCCACAAAGATGTCAATCACAAAGTCTTCCTCCTCTCTGATGATTCACTGGTCCCCAGGAGATAAAGGGGCAGGACCTATCACAGGTTATGTTATTGAGGCACGTCCTTCAGGTGAGGGCATATTTTGTATCTGGCGTTGCTTACATTTTCAAGACATGGTTCGCAGTTAATAGTAGAGTTGTTGCAGTTGATTGGCAAATAGAGTGGCAGCTGGACCAGTTGAAAAATGACTCAAAATCACCTTGAATCAGCATCCTTCCTTCTAAAATGGAAGTGTCTCTTGGAAGGCATGACATCTCAGCTGATATAAGTACCTTTTTAGGACATCAATAAGTAGTATTTCCAAGTAACTATTGAATATTTAAAGATTTCTTTATTTGAACACTACAGTGGAGATACAGAGTGTATATCACAACTCTCAATGAAGTTGTTTTTCTTAATTTCCTAAAAAAAAATATCTCTCAAAGCAGAGTATTTCACGACAGAGAGATTGGTTCACGCAGAAATGTGCGGCAAGCTTCTCTTCTTGGTGACATTTACATTGCAAGTGACGTTCCTCCTGCTGTATTTGCAGACGAGGGCTTGTGGGATACCTTTGTGAAGCACTTGTCCCCCAGCAGTATGTCTCATTCAGTCAGCCTGGATCGCCTCAGGCAGGGGGTGAGCTACGAGTTCAGGGTAATCGCAGTCAATCACTTTGGCTACGGCGAACCCAGCATGCCCTCTGCTGCCCTGTCAGGTAATTACAGTCCTTAGAACTCCACTGATGTTTATCATCAGCAAGGACAGGATATCAGTCATTGTGTTTTTTTTTTCTATTTTGTCCTCTTCTTTTATCGGAAAAAGTGAATTAATGTTGTCTTAGACGAGGGTTGCCTGAGAAGTTAAAGCAATTCAAATCAACACCGCGTTAATTATTACACTCGGTGCGTCCGTTGTGGCAAAATTTTTGTAGTAATTGACGGCAACCTTGCTTTGCCTTAATGATTTTATTTTCATTTACAATGCAAATGGAATTAATTCGAAGGGCAAACATACAATATCATTTGCATTTAAAGAAAATTTAAGCTACTAAGTATTTTATTTCTCACAATCCATTGCTTAATAAGAAAAACATTGATTGCTGTTAGAGGACATTTGAGATGTTTACATTTCTAAAGGGAATATCAGCGTAATTAAATAGTGAGGCAGATTAGAGAGCATAATGAAACAGCACACTTAGGACACACTAAAGATTAGAGAAGTGACATTAGATTATATTGAAAAACAAGAGAGTCTCATTGAAGTTGTTTTACTTATTATTTCTTGTATTTTTGCCTGTTTGTTTTATTCTCCCTTTGTGCTGTTTGTAATACTGCTTTAAAACCAGTACTGTAGAGTGTACTCAAGTACTGTAGAGTGTTCTCAAGTACTGTAGAGTGTTCTCAAGTACTGTAGAGAGTACTGTACAGTGTAATCAAGCCAGATAGCTTTCTTACCGTGATTTTCAGCCAGCTGTGGACAAACTTGGACTAAACGGCACCTTCTTGAGGTCCACATATCATCTGCCCCTCAATAGGCCAGCATATACTGTTCAGGGAATCCTGTTTTTTGTGACCATTTTTAAACCACCATCTATCATTATGATCAACATAAATTATGTGCTGTTTTATTTCCTGGAACATTGATCAAACTTTTGTTCTGTTCATGCTTGTAACAGAGATTCTTTGCAGTTATAATGTTTATGTGTGACTCAAAGGGGAGACCCTGGCACTAGTTCAAGTGGAGCTTTTCATTTAAACCAAACGCTAAAACAGTATAAAGGGAACGTGTCTGACGTGAGGGCAGGCTGCTCTCTTATGCGTGTGAGGAATGCAGCTTAACCTCTGGCACCCCCTGCTGGGACAGGGCATTAGCACATCTTCCCCCAGCGTTCCTCCGCACTAACGTAGCTGTACATCTGACCATCTTTGTGCACACACAGCCCAGTTGGACACTCCTTTTTACGACGAGTGGTGGTTCCTCGTCGTCATGGCGCTCTGCGGTCTCATTCTAATTCTGCTGCTGGTGTTCGGCCTGCTGCTCTACGGCCAGAACAAGAAGTACAAGAGCTGCAGTCCTGGTGAGTGGAACGCTGGGTCTGCCGCTGCGGACACTTGACCCGCTCGTGAGCGCTGCCAGAACCGGCATCGCCTACCTGCAGAGGAGCACTTCAGGAGCATATAGTCCACACTACAAACAGGGATCATCTGACCACGTACTGCCTCCCTCTCACCACACTACCCAGCTAAACACTGCACCCACAAACACGTGATCTTCATAAATAAACAAGTGCAATGATATTCTGTTATTACGTCCATCAAGTTCACTTTTGTGATTTAAAACTGGCCTTTTTTCTTCCAACGCAGGAAAACATATCTCCACCGTGGAGGAGGCTGTCACACTTGATAACGGAGGCTTCACCGCTCTCGAGTTGAACAACAGACATCTGAACACTAAGAGTTCCTTCCTGAAGAAGAATGGGACAAGGTAAAGGATGATTCTGGACTTGAAGCTGACGAAGTCTTTCAGTACATCGAGAAGTTCAGATATACTGCAGAAAGTTTGTTTCCTGGACACGGGCGGTTACACGCAGACAATTTAGGGCTCTCCAAAGGTTTGCAAGATGACAAATGGCATTACCCGGTCAAAAGGGCAGCTAATAAAATCAGGGTGTAGTTTGTGAGCGATGGCCTTTCCAGTAGAGAGGCTACCCTGAGTGGACGTGGATCAGAAAGGCCCCAGAAGTGACTTGAGGTGCTGAGGCAGCAGGTCCTGCTTGAGGGCCACACGGAACCGGGGCCACGTCCTTCGTGGTGTTTCCTCCTATTAGAGCTCCGTAAATGTGATTACAGGAGCCTGCCCTTGTGACCCGCCCTCGGGGTCTTCTGTAGACCTCATTTTCAATGGTTCCCCTTACCGCCATGCCACAAAGTGCAGGTCCATGAACCCACATCTTTTATTAATATTTTACAAAAGTTTCACAGGTTGTGGCTCATAGCAGAATTTAATGATTGTTCTTCATCCATCCAGTATAAATATTTAACATGGTCAGTGTTACAGAGCCCCTGGGGACTACCTCAGGCAGCACAGTGTTGGGGTATGCCCTGGACAGGATGCCGATGGCTGCGGTTATGCTCTCCTAAAGCAGTGTTTCCCAACCCGGTCCTCGGAGGCCTCTAGACAGTCCACGTTTTTGCTCCCTCCCAGCTCCCAGAGCAAAAACGTGGACCGGCTATGGGTCCCCAAGAACCGGGTTGGGAAACGCCAAGCTATGGACTGATGACTGTGATGTCATAGACCAATGTCTATGACCGATGACTGTCAGTGGCTCTGTGCATCTACTCCTGCATGTCCCCTGGCATCCAGGTCCCCCCCACGGCCCAGCCCCGGAGGCCTGCATTACTCCGATGAGGACTTGTGCAACAACTACAACGGGGCCATCCTGACAGAGAGCACCACCCTCACTGAGAAACCCGCCGAGGTCTCGGAGTCAGAGGTAGCCACACGCTCCTGCACAGCAGTCTCTCTGCTCACAGCAAGGCCTTCCTCAGCATCCCCCACCTCCCCTTTCTGCAACATGGTGGTAAATTCCATCTATAAAAGTGCCCTGTAACAGTAGGGAGGTGATTGGTTGAAGATCAGCAGCGTCAGACCTGTGAGCAGGCACACAGGCAACTGCCAGCATGTCTCCTTATTACTAAATTACACTTGCCTTTCTGGGTTCCTGATCCAGGAGGATCTTGAAACCCAGAGCGTGGAGACTTGTATCCGTGAATTGGGAGTCCGGAAGGTCATCGGTTAGAATCCCGGTGCCAGCAGAACAATAGCATAACTACTCCGGTTTTCTTATTATTACTAAATTACACTTGCCTTTCTGGGTTCTGGATCCTTCCAGATTCTGAAACCAAGATGGAGGAAACTCGCATCAATGAATTAGGAATATTTGCGTATGTCCAGAAGGACACTGATTCGAATCCCGAGGCCAGCAGAACAGTAGCATTGCTACCGAGCCCTTGAGGGATAACAGATAAATGGCTCATCCTACAGTCTGACCCCAAACCTATATGTGCGCATCGCAGAAGAGCAAGACGGGATATGAGCAAAATCAAATGACAAATGAAAGAAAGTTACTCGCCTCTTTTATTTCAGTATCTCAGAAGGATTTCTTACTTATTCTGTAAACACACGTTTGGTCTCTCAGGTGGCCGCTCGAGTGAAGCTGCAGCATGCACTCCTCTCCCTGCACGGGGAGTCAGTCGCTAATCTCCCCTGTTCCCTCTTTCCGCCCGCAAGGCCACGGACAGCGACTACGAGGACGAGCGTCCCAAGCACTCCTTCGTTAACCACTATATGAGTGACCCCACCTACTACAACTCCTGGAAACGACAGCAGAAGGGGCTGAAGCCAGCACCCGCCTACTCCTACGAGGAGTGTGCCAGTGGGGACGGAGAGTCCTACTACCAGACGGTGGTGACCCAGCACAGCGTGGGAGGGGCCTACACGGCAGCGGGACAGCCCGCCCCCGGCTCTCGGACTCCCGTCACCGGCTTCTCCTCATTCGTGTGACAAAGGACGGGCTCCTTCAGGCGTCCACATACCGCCATTAGCGGAAGGAGGAGTCTCTCCTTCCTCTCTGTAATTATCCGTCAGTGCTGACACGTAACAGCTGTGATTTGCAAAGATCACATCTGGGGAAAAAAAAGATTTACTGTTTGCACAATATTGTAACCTGGTGTACCTCTGCCCTGTGTAAGAGAGACCCTCCAATCCTGACAGCTCAGCTCAGCTCTGCTCTGGGGAAATGAAGGAATGTTCCACATAAACTATTCAATCTGTTCCGTTCGTCCAAAACTGAATAGAAAACTCCTCGTGAAAGACGTTTCCTAGCGAGGCTGTTCCGGCATATCGTTTTTGTGCATTCTTCAAACAATACATACCTTTAATTTTTCCTTTGCTGCGTGAACGTAAGTTTACAGACTGGTTGCAAAAATAGGCTCCTTAAGGTCCCATCTGCCCGGTCTTCATCAGAACAAGCCGGCGAACAGATTCGTTTGGCCGTTTATATGTAGAAAACAATATTGTGATTTATGGATGGTGTGTTAATTCGAAGTATCCTCTGACAATGACATTTACAATCCTGTAATCACATGACTCTGTCACATGAATCATTTTACCCACAATTCACTGCTGAAGTTGAAAGCGATATTGCACTTGGTGGGGTGGGATGGAGGGGGATTGCGGACATGCCGATGACTGAACTTCACCAAAACTGTATTAAAATAAAGATGTACCATGGGGCAGCAGGACATATTTTCCCGTCACCTGCCGTGGGGAGTGGTAGAGCAGATCGGAATGACGTAAGTGACCACAAGTTAAAGGCAGTTAAAAAACAACTATCTGTCCTTGTCCCAAGTTCACCGTCTGCGTTACATCATACACAAATGGAAGGTCGGCCGAATGCCACATGTCTTGTGAACTGTTCTGCTTTTCAGTTCCCATCAGTCTTAACATAAGAGCCCCTACTGGTGTGAAAAGTCATGTTCACTTGAAGATTTGTTGCTCTGATTCCTTTGTATGAATGTAATTTTATTTGTTTAGTTTGAAGTATGATAAAACACCACCTTTGCACACACTGACTGCACTCGTAAGCCATACAGAATTTGCTTTAAAAAGAAAATGCATTTGCAAGTTTTCTTCTAGTTCTCCTCTTTTTTTACCCTTTATCAGCAAAAACATAAACATTGTCCCTTTGTTGCTTTTAGTTAGCAATATGTACTGTATATGTGTATTTTTAGGGTAAATTTTGTACAGATAAAAATTTTTACTGTAGTGTTCTTGCTGAGGTGGTGTAGTTCTGTAGTGATGCATTACACCCATCCATTTTTGCAACGTGATAGTATATGGAAATCAATAAAGAGAATGAGTTTTAAAATAAAAAATATGCCTGGTAAAATGGAAAGGTCTGTGATCCCATGGAGTAATAGCACAGAGAAATTCAATATATTTTTTGTCAGCAGATTGAAATCCGAGATAATTCCTAACCGAACATCCTTTCTTTTACCCACGGCATATAAACTCACTTTTCACAAACTAAGGCAATTTTCTCATCACACCTCCAACTCAGATGAATTGCTCATTGTAGATCCTGGTAGCTTTGTAACCTTATACTGTAAGTACTCCTTATTTCACATTCAGCTTGTGTTGTTCTGCCAGAGAACAATAAAGGAGGTTTCCTCAGCAAGATGACAATGCATCGAGATGCAGTAACACTTAAATCATCTCTTATCATGTCCTTCATATTCGCAAGACTCTCTTCGCTTCTTTCATTTGTTCTTCTGAATGATACCGCAGAACACGTGCTGGAAAATGGTGGATGTGTCACACAAAGATCACGTGTGAACGGCAGGTGTTGCGGTTACGTTTTCCATCAATGTGCCAGGACTCACCACCGGGCCAAGCAGCCCGGAGCAGTGAGGCTCTCTGGAACGCAGCCTTCAGCTCCTGGAGCTCATGTCGGGATGGTGCAGCTGAGTGTGACGCGGTCCGGAAGCAAAAACTAAGCAGCTACACAAGCCAAGATTAAGTTAACCAGATGGTGAACCAGCTGTGATGCTTTTACTGCAGATGGAATTTAAGGAAGTCTCTTCTATATTGTTAACACGTAGAAGTAACCTGTAAATTTCTTTTTTACATTATATGAACATTAAGCCATAGGGTACGCATTACTCAAAATTCTTAAGATATAGGTGGGTAATTAATTATACTATGTTAATGAATGCTTTTATGCAAAGGAAATGAATATTCTTTTTACATAATTCTTTGATTTTCTTGAAATAAAGTGGCATTATAAAGCTTTGTGATGCTGTGCAGAGTAAGACTTTTTGTCATGCGGTACTGCCGTGCTTTTCATGCTCTCCGTCGTCAGGATTTCCAGCAGCGTCGGCAAACCCTCTTGGTCTCCTCCTGAATGGTCTGCTAATCCTCTGAGAATGGGAAGTGAGTTGAAGCTACTTCCAGGTGGCTCAGCCTGGTCACGTCTGACCGCGGCTCAGCTCTGTCCCATGCCAGAAGCGGTGGAGCTTCACCACGGGAGGAGGCTTTAAGCTGGTTACCAGCTCAGCAGGCCGCTGACCACCAGCAGTAGGACCTGTGCCGCTCTCTAATTCCATGTTATCCTTCCACAGTGCGAAAGAGAGCCCCAGTCTTGGTAGGAAAGGCTTCCGGAGTAGGACTGGGGTTTAATGCTGGAAGAATGAAGTCTTTCTTTAGTATGAAATTGAGAAACTTGATTTATTTCTCTGCCAGATTAAAAAAATCTGTAGCCATGGTTGTGTGTTGTGACTTTTCCAAGGCCTCGTCACTACATCACGTTTCCTCTGTAACATATTGAGTACATATTTCAAACTATGTTACATTTTTTACTGGTTTACATTACATTACCGTTTTATTCATATTTGAGCTTCTCATTTTGCTTGAAGCTTATTTGATGATTTAATGATTCGTAGGCCTCCCATTTCTAAACAGTTATGCTCAAATCAATTACATATTCGATTCTCTACATTCCTATTCAGAATCACATTACTGTTTTTAATGTGGGGTTTCCCACTCCGGTCCACATTTTTGCTCCCTCCCAACTCCCTGCTAGACAGTCAACATTTTTGCTCCCTCCCAGCTCCTAGTACAAAATCATGCACTGTCTGCGGGACCCTGAGGACCGGACTGGGAAACACTGCTTTAATGCTACACAATGTCTGTAATTCTGTTCATGATCTGTCCTAATAATCATGATTTACTACTGAAAAAAATAATGCTTTGGTTCTGTTTATTTTTACATTATGAATGGTTATACTTGTTTGTTTAGTTTGCTCCCCTGTATAATTTGTACTTACACGTATCTCCCTTGTGTTTAGCCTCCACAGAGGTGTTGACAGTAACAAGAGAGTAATGATATTCACTCAGTCTGTGCTGTCCCCAGCTTGTCAGTGCAAAAAAAAAACGTCATGGATTTGACGTTGATGGTTTAAGTTATTTGTGAGTTAGCTATGAATGAATAATTGGCATATTTTTGGATGATGCGTAGGCCAGAAATATATAAAAGATACTGAAAATGATTTGGATAACATAAAATCATATATAAATATTTGTGTTTTTTAATATTTGTTAGTGAATGTCCATACTACATCTTTAATTTGATCTGTGTATCTTGGCTTGTGTTCGCCTCACACCTTTGTCTCAGCGACCAGCCTCACTCACGTGTCAGCTGTCTCTCTGGCTTTGGAATCTTGCATTTCTCACTGTAACTTTTAAACTTTGCAGTGCCGTTAGTTTTACTCTTTTACTAATGGATACAAGTATTATTCACAACTCTTCACACTTACGTGGATCTTACGCCCCCTAACCTTCACGAATATGAAGGGGTGACTGTACCTCTCATTTATTGTCACTGATCATGTGACTTCGTTGTGCCTAACTGGGCTCTGTGATTTAATTCTCCTGCTACAGTACCTATTTTTTCCATTATCAACCTGCTGTGTTCAGTTATTTACAAAGACCTAACTTTCACACAAAAGAGATACAGTAAAAAAAAAATGTAGTTTCAGAAGAAAACTCACTCCAAGACCCACTAAAAGCTTCCTCTTCTTATGGCAAACATATTTCAACTTTGATCTAGTTCGTGCATAGTTACCATGCCCGTACTTCCCCTGTAGTGCCTCTATCTTTTCTCAGCCTTATCACTTAACTCTGCACATGGTGAACTTTGACATTGTACACAAAGTGATTATAAAGTACCAAAATTAATGAGATTTTTATGAGATTTGTTCTTTTTTTAATTATATTAAAATGAATGGATGCGTCCTCCATAGCCTCTCTCTTTTGGGAAGGGACCCACAGGACAGAAGGTGGGGATCATTGCAGAAGGGATGCTGGTTTATCACAGAACACAATAACATAGTCATACCCTAAGGGTAATTAAGAGACTGGGCCAACAAAGTGGCATATCTTTGGACTTTGGGTTGAACCAGAACACCTGGAGGAAGCCCAGACCAACATGAGGAGGGCAGGCTCACTCCACATATAGGTCTGGGGTAACATTGGAGCCCACAACCATGACGAGGAAAGTCCCCAGGTAACTGTCCAATATGGCTGACAACTAACAAGTGACATTCGGTTTTGTTTTATTGAGGCGTTCTTAGTAACGTATTCCAAAATCAACATGGAACTTAATTCTGTGGTGGCCAGTGGCACAGTGATCAGCACTGCTGCCTCACACCTCTAGGTCCTGGGTTTGAACCTCCACTATGACTCTATGTGTGTGGACTTTGTGTGGTCTCCTCCTGTCATCATGGGGTTTCCTCTGGGAACTCCAGTTTACCCCCCGCCCCAAAGTCCGAAAACAAGCTGAAGTTATTTGGAGTGTGTGTGTGTGTGTGTGTGTGTGTGTGTGTCCATCCTGCAATGGGTAGGTGCCCCATCCTGCTTGTTCCTTACCTTGTGCCTATAGCCTCTGGACCCATTGGAACCCTGAATAAGATTAGTAGTAGTAGTAGTAGTAGAAAATGGATGGATGGAACTCATTTCTCACAAAAGGATTAACTAGTTGTTATTGTGTTGATTAATGCTACACAGGCTGTACCCCATTCTCGTGCCCATACGCCTGAGTAGGATAAGCCGTTAGGTGGATGGGTGAATTTACTATATTTAATCTTTGATACATAGCAATAATGAAGATATTTAGATTGTTCTGGTTATCTGTATTAGTGTTTCCCAACCCAGTCCTTACGGACCTACAGACGGTCCACGTTCTTGTTCCCTCCCAAAAACATGGACTGTCTGTGGGGCCCCGGGACCGGGTTGGGAAACACCGATCTATATGTCAGCATTTTCATTAGAAAACCTAATATTTTGTATATAAGATATAGAGAAATAAAACTTTTTGGATTTTAAAACCTATGGTTTTAATTCATAAACACATCAAAGAATTTGTTTTCTTTCAACAAGTTCAGCAAACCACATTGGATTCAGGGACAGTATAATGCATTAGTAATAGACATTTCGCCATTTAATTTGTTATTTGTTTGAAGACAGCTTAATGATGTAATTTCCTGTCAAATTATATAACTAAGTAGTGTGTGAACACTGGAGCAAAATGTTTACAGAATGTTGTCACTTAAAAACTCAGCTGTGGAGGATATGATTGCAGCATGTTTGGTCTATGTCTGGTTTATTACCTTCCTTTATATTGCAATTATTGGTGCTTTCTGTTCTTATCTAACTGAGCACCACCATCCTTCAGGGTTTGGCTGTCAGCTACGCGCTGTTTGTACCTTGCAGGCCTCCATACCCCAGGCAGGATATCACTCCTTGTCAGCCTCAGGTACCCAGTCGCCCCATTTTGCTGCTGGTTGCCTGGGTGACATGCATCAACATGCCTGTCTTAACAGTCAGATCATGATCTGCTTAATTTCCTGGGACACTAGGTCAATCAGTCTTATATTCTTTTATGGCCAGACCTTGTGCTATTCTCCGCCAAATGAAAAATTAAGAAAATGGATTATATAGCAAAAGTAATAAAGAATAAAATGTATGCTTGGTTGTATTAATCTGACATTTAACGAGTAGTAAACTGATTAATATCTGTAAATTAATCTTCTTCTCCAGTATGGAGAGATATTTATTCTTTGGAAGTATGGACCACTGCAGAATATTGGGAGGGAGGATGCAATTTTGATTACAGAGGTGGAGCCCAGTGCTAATGATTGACACTTTTTAAAATGGAGACACAGAATTGGAAACAGGTAGCTGTCTAATTAGGTAACCTCTGAATCTCTGAAAGGAGGGAAATACTGTAGCACTGCTGTGAAATGTTATTAATGTGCGGTCAGGTTTTTTCTTACGCTAAAACTATGTTTCCTCAGCTTGTAGTGACTGTTATCAGAAATGAGTTTTGTCATAAAAACAACAGGTGCAGGACAAACAGCTACATCTTTAACCCACAACTGAGTTTTAAGAGTGGTGAGTTTGAAAAAAGTCATTTGGCTCTTGGGGTAGCTAATATCACCTTGACCTTGGACCAGGATATGTTGTGCAAAGATTTCTCAAATTGGTACAACTTGCTGACCAAGCTGGAGTGCTGGGGTGTTTACAGTAAAGGGTCCCGCCAACGGGGGTGCAACAGAGGGGTAGATAAAAATTATCAACTGGGGGGGGGCTTTCTCAAATGTGCTCAGAGCGCATAAATGTCATTAAGGTGTGGCTTGAAAATATGTAGTTTATTTTTGGAAAATAACACCCCCCTCCCCCAACTGGCTGGTGGAATACTGGCCACGAATCAGGGGTTTGAAACCCCTATTGTACTGGATAAGCCATTGGAAGACTGATGGATTGTAATTAAAGGCCTTTCCTTTTTCCATTCTGTAAGTGTTTCTCTGTTCTGGGGAAATCCATCAAACATTTAGATGGCAAAGCACACCATCTGTACAAATTCCGTCATGACCCTGAACTGGCCAGTTCCACATCCCATTTAAGAGTCTCTGGGATTATTTGACCTGTCAATGAGCTTGGTTTAACCCAATGGGAGCCAACAAAGTAACCAGTAGGTTAAACCAGTCCGTGATGCATAATGCATATTTGTCTAATCCACTAGAGTCCAGCCCTTGGAAAATTTCCAAGTCTCATAAAAAAAAAAACAGCAAAATGGAAATTCCTCTTATACACAAATAGTAAATATATAACAAAAATATGCTATGCCTAACTTAATGCTGCTGTAAATTTTCCCAAGAAATCACTGTTGGGACACTCACATTGTCCTTTCTGGGGTCCAACATCAAGTAAGTGTGTTTATCACAGCCCACAAGGCACAGTAGGAGCATGGATACCCTGGCAGATGGGGGGGGGGGTCAGCACTTTAGAGGGGCCCTCAAATGCAAACAATTATAAAATTATATATTGTTAGTGGGGTGGGGGGAGAAGGACTGTAGCCCTTATAACAGGCTACCAGTATACAGGCATTAGACTGCAAGACCACTTAGAGAAATGGGGATTTGGGTAATTTAGAATATAATATAAAACAGATATGTTTCCATCTGTAATAAGCATTTTCTCTATAATAACCTTACTGGTGTCCATTGTGTTTTTATGAAATCTTTATAATAAAGATTATATAATATTCTTACTTGTTTTTAAAAAAATTACCGACACCTATTCAAATAGTAATAATACAATGATAACTATGAACAGCTAACCCCAGAAGATCTGAGTTACCGTGGTCATTATTTGTGTTAAACTGGGTCAGTCGATGACACTGAGCAAAATAAAAGGGACTTATCTACACCTGCTTTCTGAAAAACGTGTTTATTTGGAGCATAAAAGGCAGCTGTGTGGGCTAACAATGGGATTAACTTGAAGTAATCTTTATCTCTCAATAGGCGGCTAATTACAATTAGTTTTATCCCTCTTGAATGATTTTAATCGTTTTTTAAATAGGATACTCGATTCGTTAATGAGGTAATGTGGACTGATGGTGGCTTTGGATGGGGCTTCAGTACTACATGGATTTTTATTCAAACACTTACTGTGTGTGTTAGAATAAGGAGCTATGGCATCTTAAAGGGGACATAAAGGACACATACTGTAATTTAACATTTGCTCTTTGCTTTGCTTGTGTAGTTTTGTCGCTAGGCACTTCACTGGGGAAATCATGTCGCTAATTTGAATGAAGGAACAACTTAGTAGTAGCAGCTGTTTCTGACAGAAGAGCACCTACACAAAGACTGCACGTGTACAAAGGAAATGTCGATTTTCACTTCATTAGTTTTAGAGCTGGGATGTGCATGAAAAAGGCTGATAATGTGTATTGTCACTGAACTCTGTTTTGATATACAAATATCATTATTTGAAATGAGCTTTTGTCACATTGTTGTTAATTATTGTTTTTTTTATAACATAAGCCTACCATCATATTATACGCCATGAAATAAACACTTTATATTCACACATAATTTGTGAAAAGCTATAGACAAAAATAATACAATTTCTTTTTTGCAAAGCATTTCACTTAGTCTTTCGTTTTTGATGGAAGTTTTGTTACAAATCTTTTAATTATGCTTTTCAAACCAAAAGAAATTATTTCATATATGAAGAAGACATTTCACTTTCTAATTTCACATTTGTTTCTTTTATTAAGGAGAATTAATTCTAAGAGTGAAGTGCAAACTAAACAAATAGGCCTATGATTTGGAAAAGACAGGCATAGCCTAATTTCACTGCAAAAGCAGCATTTCATTTTGCTCACTCCTGTCTGAAAAGGTCTGTCCCCAAAGGAAAATACTTATAATACCTTGACTCGGCGAGTTAGTATTTCAAAAGAGAACATTCTTAACTGAATCAGAACACTTAAGGTATAATTGTGAAATAGTTTCTTACCCCCTTAACTCCAGTCAGAGACATATGATGAATGTTTGTGCCAGTGTGAAAATGCACAGTGAAGAATATACCACCAGTGCACATTCTCTCATTTTCCTATTGTTTCAGACGTATCCTTTTTTATTTTTATAATCCATACATTTCAATTTGATCCTTACAAAATTGAAATGAAAAACTTTTTTCATAGTCTTTTCTGTTCATCGTTACATTTGTCTTACAACACGAAACGTATTTTTTTAAAAACTGAGGCGAACACCTTCATAATAAAGGTCTACAGTATTCTTATTGGCAGTGAATTAGCAAATACATCAAATGTCTGTGAATTTCATCATAAAATAACATTTGAAAGGAACAGGTGAACAGAACAGAAAGTTCATACAATTTTAATATTTCATTAAATAATTTACCACACTTTACTATCAGTATCATGCTGATTTACTATCAATGTTTTGTATGTCCGGCCTATATGTAGAATTACCTGACACAAGGCTAATATTTATTACAGTAAATCCTTATAAAGTACTTTAGTGTATTGTAAATGGCTACCCAAGTATTTCATAAAGGTAGGATGCTTTGATAAATTATTCCAGTCTATCGAGATGTGCTACCTGTAGTTTTAACACTGACAATACAATCTGGGAAGGTATTTCAGACTGTCGCGATGCCTACTTACATTACATTAGTTAGTGTTTTTTTAATTAGTTATTTATTTAATATTTTTCGGACTATCTGCTTTCAGTTTCTGCCCTTAGAAATGACCATAGCATTTTCCTTAGGGTAGCACCGATCGATAGATATACCTGTCGAAACGCGATAAGGTAGGAAAACTCGACAAAACAGGACAAATGGACAGAACACCTGTTAGTAATTATCGCCGTTCAGTGATATTGCGCGAGCAGCATACATATATCACTGTTTCTCATGTTTTCTCACGGTTTTTAGGTAAACTTCGTTCATACAAAGTGAAGGTTATCACGTCTTTGGTAAAGAGTTAAGAGGAAGGAGTGGATTTTTTTGTATACCAGTGAGTAGCTGTCCTATGATTCACATTAGGCAAAGCCTTCTGACATAATGAATTTCGGTGTTTTTTATTATTTCACAATTACATTTCGGGCAAGGGGAAATCTCCATATATGGCGTGTAAATCTGAGACACTGACACGACATGTGAGACTGAACAAACGATGCAGGATGTATGATGTAGGAAAGGGAGGAACTGCACGTTACATAATCCGGAAAAGTTGCTGGTAAATTATTAACAGAGCAACGCAGTACCGTCCCGATAAGGTTTTTAAAAGCCGTCGGAGCCATACAGAGCTGAGAAGTTGAAACGCCATTTCAGGTTATATCTTTCACTATATTTTTTGAAAGGCAGGAGAGGACTGAACCATGAGCTACGCTTGGTATTTCTCAGCAGAGACCTGGGCCCTGATTTTATTATTATTCACCTTAGTTATCGCGTGAGTATTATCTACAGACACACACACACACACACACACACAAACATATAATGTTGTGTTTTGCAGCTATCTTAGGGCTTCATAAAACAGCATCATAGTATTTTCATTTACTTTTGTTCATGTTTTTTCCTAGTCTGAATTACCCTGAGTGTAGCTGATTTTTTTGAATTGCAGTAATATTTAACAATCGATAAGTTTAGCTTACTTGATGTATTACATGTTTACCATGTATACTAATATTTATGTATGTATATATACACAATTTTGGGTAATTTTCATCTGAAACGTATAGTGAGTTATTTCGGAGTGTAAATGCTCAGAGCTTTTATTGCTTTGCAACGTGATTAAGCTCCACACGTCTCTGTGTACTGTAACCCTTTATTTGTTATTGACAGTTATGGATATTGGCCTTTTGGATTCTTTAAAAAGCTGGGAATTCCAGGACCAAAGCCCCTCCCATTTATTGGAACACTTTTGGAATACCGCAAGGTACATTAAAAAATACATACAAGCTTCACCCATGTGAAATGCTTTCTGTTGCTTAGAAATGTTAACATTTTGAACATGTTAATTGAATACAAATGATTGTATCGCTTCACGTTTATCGTCCTAATATATCTAGGGCTTCTTCAATTATGATCTGGAGTGTTTCCAAAAATATGGGAAAATATGGGGGTGAGTACTCCTTTCTAATCGTACAAGGAGATCAATGAATAAGTTATTTGCAGTAGAGCTTTGTGATACATACGTGTATATTTGAGACATCAGGACTGTACTGATGCGGTTTCACTTTTAATATTTGTTTTATATTGTAGAATATATGATGGCAGACAGCCTGTATTGGCTATTATGGATCCAGGAATGGTCAAAACCATACTAATCAAAGAATGCTACTCCTTCTTTACTAATAGACGAGTAAGGCAATATCACTTCATTCCACCTGCAGCTTATAAATGATTAAGTACCTCCAAAAGCCTCTGAATGTCTAAAATTGCTTAAAACTCTTTGTTTTATAGAACTTTGGCCTCAGTGGCCCCCTGCATGATGCCGTCTCAATTGCGGAGGATGAGCAGTGGAAGAGAATTCGCAGTGTGCTTTCTCCCTCCTTCACCAGCGGTCGTCTCAAGGAGGTGAGTGGAACAGCACTCGGCAAACTGAGCTCCATGTGAACCTCGATTAGTGTTCCCAGATTAGAGATGACTTCATATCAGTAATAATGAGCTGTAGACAATTACAGTAATGATAATGTGTAAGGGGTTAGCACTGTTGCCTTACACCTCTGGGACCCGGGTTCGAGTCTCCGCCTGGGTCACATGTGTGCGGAGTTTGCAT
>JAODJX010000097.1:22825605-22843002 GCA_026776945.1 Isichthys henryi | reverse complement strand
GCCCCCCATCCTGGGTTGTTCCCTGCCTCGTGCCCATTGCTTCCGGGATAGACTCCGGACCCCCCGCGACCCAGTAGTAGGATAAGCGGTTTGGAAAATGGATGGATGGATGGATGGATGGATGGATGGATAATGTGTAAGGGTCAACAGGAAAGAACTTAGTACTCATTCAGAAATGAGAAATCCCTATCAAATATTAAATTTCTATACTGTAAATTAAAACTATATTATTGTATTTAAGATTTGACTTATTTGTTGAATTTATTTGTTGTGTAATAACATAGATTGTAAAGTACAGATATTTTAAAATACACATCTACAATATTATCAACAATCGATTACATAATTCTGCATCAACAAGCATTTAATACTAAATCCAAACTTAATCATTCATTTAAAGTCATCTATAGTTCATAGAAGTAATCTGTCAGCATGTCTGTTGTCATTTTTCAGATGTTTACGATTATGAAGAAACATTCCAGTACATTAGTGAAGAACCTGAAGAAGACAGCTGAGAAGGATGAATCAGTGGAAATGAAAGAGTGAGTAGCTAACGAGTACCTGTTACTTGTGGTTCACAGTGATTATACTGTATCACGTACCATGCAATCATCTTTGCCTGGGTGTGGAATTACACACTAGAATGTACCTTGCAAGAATTAATCTATTTCCTCATTTTTTTCCTCAGTTTTTTTGGCGCATACAGTATGGATTCTGTGACAAGCACAGCTTTCAGCATTGACATTGACTCTCTCAACAATCCCAAAGACCCCTTTGTCACCAACATCAAGAAAATGCTGAAATTCGATTTTCTCAATCCTCTTTTCCTCTTTGTTGGTAATAGATGTTTAATTGGTTCATATTAATTTTGGTAGATGAACTTTCCTATGCATGTCTCATTTTTCAATGTTGTGGTTTTATTTGTGCAGCATTTTTTCCTTTCATGACGTCACTGCTGGAAAAGTTGGACTTCACCTTCTTCCCTTCCTCTGTGACCGATTTCTTTTATGCCTCTCTTCAGAAAATAAAGGCTGAGCGTCAAACTAAAGTCCACAAAGTAAAGTTTTTTCTTATTTTTAGTAATATATCTGAACAAACTGTATCCATTAGCCTTCTGTTAGTGTCTTAGGGACTTCCTGGAATCATAATTGCTGCAACACAGAGATTAAATTGCAAAAATCTTAAAAAAAAAATTATAATAATACAAAAAGGCAGAGCCATAACTGGCCAGCCTCCATCTTAGGCGATGCACAATGAAGACGGTCTTGTTACTAACATCACGGCCAGATCACTAGTGAAATGTCACTCCTCTACTTAGGATCGAGTGGACTTCTTACAACTGATGGTGGACTCTCAGATAACAGAAAAGGAATGTAATGCAAATGATGTAAAAGGTATTTAAGAAATGTGAATTTTTATGATTAAGTAAGAATTTCAACTTTGGACATCTTTTGCTTTTTTTTAATTAATTTATGAAGACACTGGTTATTAATATATGCAATGGAAGGGGGGGGGTCAGTAGTTTAAGATATAGAGGCTTAACACTTGTGCTGGGATTATCTGCATCATTTGAAGCCGAAATGAAGCAGGTTGTCAATATTATATTTGCTGTAGATGTTGGCCAGACATAATGTAGTGTCAACGTGTGCATGTATCTTTCTGTCTTGCTCATGTTTTGGTCCCTATTTTCAGGACTGACAGACCATGAGATTCTCTCTCAATCCATGATCTTCATCTTCGCCGGTTACGAGACCACCAGCAGCACCATGTCCTTCCTGTCCTACAATTTGGCCAGAAACCCTGAAGTCATGAAAAAGCTACAGAACGAGATCGACGAGACCTTTCCCAATAAGGTGACTCCATGAAACGGGGAGGGGCCAATCAGAGACCAAAGGTCAAAAAGCTGAAGCACATGTGAGGCTCCCATAGGCTTGGTAAACAGAACCACACAGCACAGTCATTGGATTTTAAACATAATATTTATTGGGGCTGAGATTAAGGTGGCCTTCTCACAAACTCCTAAATGCTAATCTAAGCAAACTCCAGTTAAATGAAAAACGGGAGAGGAAAGAGGTATAATCCGCTTCAGTGTTTAATTTTCTTAAGTAGCAGTTGGTTTGACTTATAAACACTTTATGTACACTCTCAGAAAAAGTGATAAAAATGTGTACCTTTGCTTGACATTGGGGCTGTACCATTGTAATTTTACCTTTTAAGGTCCAGAAATTTCTGAGGAACATCCCAAAGGTACAAACAGCATTAATGTACCATCAATGGTACAGATATGTTCCTCAGAGTCAATCAGAGTCTATACCTACAGCTAAAGGTACAATTGGCAGACCCTTGAGGGTACAGCCCCAGTGACATCATGCACTGAAGATTTTGAATGATGTAGCCAGTGATACAGTGTTCCTCCTGTTCGAGGACATCCCATCAGGAAAAGCCAACAGTGTAGATCAAGTGTTGTCATTATGGCCACGGTTACAGTAATGCTGGCTAACATGCTTAGTCAAAGCCAATTTAGTCTAACTATAGTGTAAAGAAAGTAATTATTAAATACAAAACTGTCAAACCTGTAGCACTGGAAGCTGCCAATCTACAAAGGTGATTTTAATTTTACCGAGAGCCTGTTTTGATAAAAGACAATCATGCAAAATTCGCAACAATTTACCAAGAACCCACCCCCCCTTCAAGAGTTTAAAAGAATGGAGAACACAGGCATATTCACTATGAAAAAATGGATACCTTAGTTTAAATAAGACTAAACGTATAATATTACAGTTACATAAATATTTTATTGGTAGTTTAGAAGCATCAGCATTGAACACAAGAAGACCCTTGGTCTACCGTAGATTCATTAGCTTGAACATTTTAAATGTGGTCAAAGTAACTAAAGGTATATTAGTATTATATATTAAGATTCTATTCATGATCCCAGTGTTTTTATATGCTGACATATTAAGCTACATGCGTAAGTAATTTGCTTGTTTTCCTTAGGACCCAGTGACATATGACAAATTGATGGAAATGGAGTACCTCGACATGGTCTTGAACGAATCCTTGCGGCTTTACCCCATTGCAGGCCGTCTTGAGAGGGTTTGCAAAAAGACCATTGAGATTAATGGGGTCATCATTCCCAAGGGAACTGTGGTCATAATCCCAACTTTTGCCCTACACCGTGATCCCACTGTTTGGACTGATCCTGAGGACTTTGACCCAGAGAGGTTAGTTTTTATACACATTTTGCTTTAATACATTTTCATTTGCCAAACAGAACTCTATAACAAATACATCTTACATTATTCTTTAGCTGAATAACAGACTTCATCTCATTCTTTAAAAATATGTTTGTTCTTTACATTTTTGATAAATTTGTCATTATGCCTTGTTTTGCATCCATATTTTCTGCTTAATAGGTTTAATAAGAACAAAGAGAGTATAGATCCATACTTATATTTGCCTTTTGGAGCTGGGCCCCGCAACTGCATTGGAATGAGATTCGCTCTTATCCTTGTGAAACTGGCTATAGTTGAGATCCTTCAGAACTTCGACATTGTTGTGGGCAAAGAGACACCCGTAAGTAGTGTTGATTCATCATTCATTAATATGTTGTTTGCAATTTTCCCGCCACTTCCAACACTATTATCAAGAATCACCACTCAGTCAATCCCCTACATCAATCTGCCACTATGAAATTAGCTACGGAATTTTCCATTTTGTCAACTGCCATTTGTTTCTGCCTTTCTCATCAGTGGAATTAGTTAATAATCTTCTTAAACACATATTTAATGAATACTTAAACATGTTTTGATTGAAAAGGTCAAGTACATTATCAGAATGTGCAACCTTCTGAAACTGTAAGTACAGATGATCGAAGTATTTCAAAAATTACAACAAAAAATGGAAAAAAAAAGGAATACAATAACAGTACAAAAATAATTTAAATGAGGCATTTATTCAAATGAGGCAGAGTAAAATTTTGTAATTCACAGGTTATTACATAACAGGGAAGATTGATTAGACTTAGTCAATATGGAGTTTGGAGCTAAAGAAATTTCAAATCTTCCACTTATATAGTGTTTCTTTAGGTAATTTCAACTCTTTTTTTTCATTTCTCTTGCTTCAGATACCACTTGTACTGGACATTCAAGGACTGCTTGCACCCAAAAGTCCGATAAAACTGAAACTCATCCCACGCTGATGCTTCCAAGATTCCATTAATAATGAAAAGTGAATGCATATAAATGTATGAAACCTACGTGTATTTTGTTTGTCTGAGACAAATTAACTGGTATTTTCCCCAATCATTCTTGAAAGTTTGAAGTTTTCTGATATTACTTTCATGTTTACGTACTGTTGGGATATTTTCATCTCTGTGTGTTTTCCTGTCAGTGTTTCACCGTGTATCTGTGGTTTACACTCCAGTAGTATCTTTATGTTACTCCCATATTTGTGAAATTATCCATTCTTCTATTCTCTGTTCAGGACCACTATTGAGTAGTTAATATTACTAATGCTTATATAATTTGAATGTTCAGTTTTTAAGGAGAACTGACTCTGAAAAGTGCTACTCAGTCTATTGTTTGAAGAATCTCTCTTAAATTAAATAAGCAATTGATTTTATGGAATGACTCTCCACAACAGAAAGGTTTGTTTTGCAGGCACAGAAGGGCCCTCAATTAGTGCATGAGCAAGCAGAACTTGAATCAAGAACACAAAAATATGGTGGGATGAAACCCACACATGAGTGGAGGGCAAACATGCATCGGAGCATGCATGCATCACAAGCGATCGACAACGGCACTCATATTTTGTCATCACTTATTATCAATGGATTAATGGATTTACTGACTTTATTCTATTACCGCTTCAATAATTGTAACATTAACTTAGTTCAAAATGACTGTCAAACTAGCTAACGAATCATGCTGTTAGTTTAGGGTAGAAAAGTGCAAATTCTGCCAGGTAATGGTGCTTTGGAGACTTTATGGTAATTTCTCACAAACAATATGCAGATTGACATAGGTGTCTGGTTCTGAACACAAGATGTGGTGGTGAATGAGACCAATATGCATTATGTGTCATCTCTTCAGGGTGTGCTTTTGTTTGTTTGAAAGAATCTCCCACCTATATATATATATATATAAAAGTAGAAAAAGGCTTCTGGAAATCTGGAAATATCCATCCAACTGAGCAGAAGGGGCACCTGTAGCTGATGTGTAGCCTACTCCAGGCAGAGTAAGGTATAAGGCTGGGGGGCCTGTCCATCACAGGGCAGATACGAGCGCACCACGGTCAGTTTAAACAGGTCAGTCCACCTAAGTGTACATCCTTGGACTACAAGAGAAGCCAGAGTTCCCAGGAAAAACCAACGCAACAAAGGGAGAGCATTCAAACCGCAGACACGGTCGAGCGCAGTGTTGGAACACCTACCCCCCACCCCCCTCCAGCACTGCGCCAGTGTGCCACACCCTCTGTAAATAATCAATTTTCAAAAATGGCCACAGGGTGGCACCAAAATACGGCCATACATATAGGCTACACCACATACTGCATGACAGAAGACTGCGTTACACCCAGGACAGGCACACACACAGTACTCTGTAGGCAATGTAAAGGTACCACTTAGCCTAACTGCACGAGAAAACCAGAGTAAGACACCGTATCTTCTAAGCTACCTGTTAACAATAGCAGTAATTGCAAAATCAGTTGCAATTGCCGTTAATCGTTTAATCAGCTGTTCTGCACGTACTACGTATCTTCCAGGAACTGCAGTTTTAATGCGTTTAATCAGTTTGTCGTTTTACATCCTGTAAATGGCACAATGAAATCAAAGAGTAGAATTCTCTAATCTGGTCAAACTGATGAGAAAACGTAATTGCTGCTCTGTCTCATTAATGCCAAGTGTCAGCTTTTATATTCATCTGATGACCAGAACGTCTTTCTCGGGACATGGACTTGTTTCCATTTTCATTTTGAGGAAATTTTATGCTAATATTTGATTAAACTTAAAATTTGCGCATGAAAAAGTAACATTTAAAGAGTTTCCTATATCATTTAGAAGGTATGTTTCCTAACATTAAACCTGCTTAATTGCAGTAGTATTTAATAGTTTTAAATTAAATGAACCAATACAGTTATGCGCATCATTTACAGATAGCATATACATTATTTTATGAAGTAGTAACTCAACTTGTTTGTGATGTTATGGTAAACTGAGGAACATAAAGTGTTTATATGGTAAAGACTGTGGCATTAGACTGAACCAGTATTTTTTAACGCTACTCCCGAAGTACCTGTAGGTATCAGGGCGTTCATTGCATTTCTGCAAGTTTCTGCAGAGCTGCCAAGACTGATCCGACACTGCCTCCTGCTGGTGTGCTGCACGGGTGCAATACATGTACAGTCAGTCCTTCTATGAAGTCCATTTTCCGTGCTTTTGGCTTTTCTTGTACCTTTCATGTTTATAAACAGAGCACGGATACCAATCGCCAACGAACTCGTACTTTTGAACAATCCCTTTAAATTGCCTTGTATGACTTTTTACGCTTTGCATCTAAAAATATGAAGCTCACATTTAATCATATATTAACTAAAAACTCAGATTATTCAGTTGAAGCTCACAGTAATGCCACATGTAACGCACGTGTCTAGTTCCAGGAACTAACAGTTAACTATTTGTGGGCGAGTGACGTTATGAGTTTCGTTGAATAAAATATTCTGTGATCACAAATTTCGGCCAGAGGCTGTTCAGTTGGCAATCGATGTATTTTGCAAAGACATGTTATAAATTCATGATCGATTGCCTAAAGGTAAAACTGCCTGTATATCATATGCTGTGTTACATCTACATCAATTCCTGTGCAAGGTTTAAGGTTATGAACACCGCTACTGGAGCAAGTAAATATTAATAATGTATTATGTGGGTATTTTGATTCGCATGTAAAAACGAATGCAGTTCATTACGGGTATCCGAAGAAACCGTCTCGAATGTGGAATAAAGCCCGTAGTGTCTTTAAGATCCCCGCACTTCCGTCCGATCCAGGTCCGGGGATCCGTTGCGGGTGTTACAGGGACCCAATCCATGTTGTGCTTCGCTCCCATCAACAAGACTTAGTTTCTCCTAGTGGTGTACCTAAAGTTGGTATTGCTGTGTATCTTCCAAAAACATGTCTGATTTTGCGGATGATACCGGAGCAAGAGCCCTGTTGGCTCTCAAGTCTGCTCCCTGCAGCCCGGTGCGAGTGGCAGCAGGACCCATGTACTCCCACTCGGCCGGTCCTGCAGGGATTGAACCCGTAGCCCTATCCCCTCCTCGGGCCCTGGCGCGCCTGGAAGGCAGGGACTTTGAGTTTGTAATGCGGCTGCGGACGGTAACCATCGGCCGTAACTCCTCACACGGATCGGTGGACGTGAACATGGGCCACTCCAGCTTCATCTCCAGGCGGCACCTGCAGATTACTTTTGAGGAGCCGTTTTTCTACTTGCGCTGCCTGGGCAAAAACGGCGTCTTCGTGGATGGCGTTTTCCAAAGGAGAGGCGCCCCTCCGCTTCGGCTACCGAGAGAGTAAGCCCTTTGCATTGCATGTGTCCGATCGTCTTATTTAATGCACAATTTTCCGATGGCGACAGCATTATCGTGTCATCTGTTGTTATGTAATTGTCAAACTTGGCTGCACCATCGTGGATCATTAAGAAGCTTGTGGAAAATTTGTTGCGTTTTTTTAATCATATTGCAACTTTTCCAGTTAATGTCATTCTAGATTAAAATATGTTGCATATATAATTATTGTGATCATTGGTTAGTTGTTTCCTGAAAACTCAAAACGCGTATAGGTTCTAGTTCATGTTACTAGTTGATGTGCTGTCTGAAATGTATTAGGTAAGAAATTAAATCAGCCATTTTTTTAGTTAAACCCAAATACTGCAGTTTAGCTCACTGTCAGCACTGTAATATTTGGATTTGTTGCAGGGGTTATGTAACGAAGGCGATAAATGACACAGTTTTGGCCGAATCTCGCAAAGTCAAACTTATGGCCATGTCGTCAAACTCTAATTAAACCAGATTAAAACAGGAAGTTGTTTTTGAGTCAAACATGCTTTGACAGCCCGATACTTTGCCATTGGGGGGCGCTTTTCTTTGGCCACATTAGCCTTAATTATCTATCTTTAATTTAACGGAGCAGATGTGGCCGCGGCAGCATGTTTATGTTTTGCAGGCGGATGCGCTCAACATAAACACGCTACGTCAGACGTCGACCTAGCCGAGCGCGAGGGCCGCGTACGCCTTCGGTCACGTGTTCTGCCGGGAGCGGCCGCCATCTTTAGCGCGGGACCGTATCGGGAACCCGGTCCCCGTATCCGGCGGCGCGCCCTCGTTCTCGGGGTCGCGCTTCCAGCCTCTTTTCCGGATGTACAACTTGAGCTCCGAGCTGTCGGGGTAAAAACGGGTCATTTGTGTGCTGCACCAGCGTGTCTATAGTGTTGCATGCATTTCTCTTAAGGTTTTATTTTTCGATGATCAATTCGTAGTCACAACACAGCACGTATGGAACGGAATCACTGTTTAATTATGCTGTAATTTTTTTTTCGGGAGCAGACTTATGCTGTTTGTGTATACACGTGCGTGATAAACAAATATTTGTTGATTCTTAAAATATACACTCACCCCTGAAGCTAAGCACTTTAAAATGTGTTTAATCTCTGAATCTAGTCTGGGACTTATTTTGTTTTCCTTTACTAAAAGTCAACAGCATACCGCTGTGCATGCCAGTCGTCTTATTTAGCTACAGTTTAGAATCTAATCACTATATTCAGCAATGCTAGCTAAATTCTTAATTTTTATTGACACTGTGGAGTTTCTGCAGCCATGCAGATACAACCATCTGTATCAAAAATCCCCTCCATCTCCTTGACTGACATGCATCATGGGTCTGTGGATGTGGTTTTTAGTGCATGTTGTATTTTAAGGTGAAGTGTGACACACAGGCTGTAGCAATTTGCACAGGGAAATTTGACATTACAAAATGGCCGACATCAGAAATGGTAAGTTAGGGAGCCATTTTTTTAATGTCATTAGTTGTAAATAGGTGCTGCAATCACCAGAAAGATATCAATTATATAACGATTGTTTTTTAGTTATTTTCCATAAAAATGTGGGCATCCAGAAAACTGAGGTTCAGTATTTTGAACTCCGAGAGATGGTGGCCTGACATTAAGTAAAAACAAAGTTTACACCAGATGATCGTTAGTGCACCTGATGTCTTGGTGGTGAAGAACATTGTGAATGTCTGTTCCTGTTTTCAGTTAAAATTGTAGTGGGCACTGATTCTGTATAAGACTTCCACAGTCTGGAGTGTTTGTTAGTCTGCCAGGAATAGCTGGGTTTTTACATGGGCACCTCCCACTTGAGTAGCTTTCACTGCTCTTATTTTCACAGTACAAATCACTTGGCGTCTTGCAGAACATCCAAGTGCCAGTCAGAAAAGGCGCTGGGGCGTGATAATGGATTCTCTTGTCTGGGGGCCAGTGGAGAAACCCCGTTTGATGTAAACTCGACCTCATTTAGGGGAACAATGGAGGCTTGTTCTCTGCTTCCAGCCTTTCAGCCACGATCAGAAAATGACGCCTCTCAAATTTGAACCATGATTTTAAGCTATGGAGACAGTGGCGTTCATCACTGTGCAGCATTATTTATTAGACGGTTTGGTTGAAGGTGTTTTGCTCGCTGTTAAAAGTGGACATTGTTGCACGTGGAGGCCCAGCGAAAGTTTAACTGGGTTTAATTGCCAGTGTAAGTTTGCTGGAGTCTCGAGTGACGGACGGTGTGTGATTCGCAGATGCGAGGGGCTGCTTAAAATGTGCCAGACAAAAAAAAAAGGTGAGAGGACATCACTGAATTCGGAGGGAAGTTTACTGAGCTTTATAAATAGGCCCCTCTACACCATTTTTTTTTTAAAAAACCTGACAGCATGTATCTAGCTATGACACTCAGGAAATGATGCAGTGGAGGGGATCAATCTGACCTGGGGTCTGTCTTCCTTGTGTTTGTGATTTATATATGTGTGACCATTATCCAGGGAATCCCTCAGAGGACTGATTCAGTCAGTGGAAAGTTCTGGTTTGGTACATTTCTATGGTCCCTGAGTGTATTTGCAATGAAGTGAAGTAATATTACCCCAAACAATTAGCTTCTTCTTATAATGCAGCTTTTATTGCTTGCTGGGACCGTTGTCTTCCTGTAGATGATGGCACCCGACTCTACAGGAAACATGCCTGCGAATATCAGCAGGGCTCGCTTCTGGAAATCCTCATCACTCGTTTCTCGGGATCTGAGTGCCTGCGTGTAGTAGTGTAACTACAGAGTATTGCCAAGCAACTGTCAGTGTTTCTATATTTTAACTTCTATATGTTTTTGTAGGAGCAACTACAGTGTGTGGAGTGACAGCGTGGTTTGTATGTTAAACTGAATGCCTGTTTGGTCTTGCTGGCTGCCATTATGTACAGTAAACATATTTAATGATTCATCGGCATGGTTTAAGAAATAGCGTCTACAGTGTATTAAGCTCAAGTTTCTGTTGTCTTTCCCTTAATCTAGGAACTTATACTTTTCGAGAGGATCTCAGCGGTCGTTGTATTATTTAGTTTTTGTGCCCATACAGAAACAATGGTAGCACAT
Source organism: Isichthys henryi (assembly GCA_026776945.1). NCBI lineage: Eukaryota > Metazoa > Chordata > Actinopteri > Osteoglossiformes > Mormyridae > Isichthys > Isichthys henryi. The sequence goes on along the minus strand of JAODJX010000097.1, from coordinate 22,832,324 downwards.
TTTTATTCTACTTATGCAAGTATGTCTGTCTTTGTAAAGTTATTATCAAAAAGACTGGTCAAATTTGTAAACTTTTCTTCACCTCCTCTTCCTCACCTCCCTTTTTGTCTGTCAAGTGAAATGCTTGCAAGATATTTTATTTATTGATATAATGCAAACACTCACAGGATAACCAGAAGCCTAACTGTTAGCTGCCTAGTTTTGATGCATGTCCAGTTCTAGCATTGGTTCAGTGTATTTCTGGCATAGACAGTATGAGAGCCTTGTTTCTCCTCCTGCCAATGGGGTCTCTAATAAAGGTCTGTATGGAAAGAGTCTGCCGCCTCTCTGATTGTTTGGATTTGGGCCGGTCTCTCTGTCCGCTCTGGTTGTACTGACTGCTGCAGTTTGGCTCCCTCTCGCCTGCTTGTGTAAACATTTCCTGGGGGAGCCAGCTTGGCTTGCTGCTGATGGGAGGGGTGAATGGGCTGAGTACCATCTTAGAGACATTTTGTGTTTCTAATATGACGATCCACTACTACCAATTGCTGCTAGATTAAGAAGGAAAAGAATCAGTTTGATTTTTCCTGTCTATAAAGGAGATCTTTCAGTTTTATGTTCAATGGTAGTTATTTGTGCAGCTGTGTACTTATTTATAATGTGGTTTGCACTTTTCGCAAGGATGACATACTTGGTAATACTCTACATGAGAACTTAGTAACTCAGTTACTACTCAAGAACATGAACAGATAGTATAGTAACTGTGTGAAATACATGAACTATTATGATTGATTAATGATAAACAAACATGGCATCAGTATGTAATTAACACTCGGGTAAGGAGCACCTGTTGGTATAACGCTTTACTGCACCCATCACACAGCAAACCACCTCAGGGATGAGAACCTGAATGCAGCCATGTGGCAGGTGATACCTCAGCACCACACTAGTCCAAATGGACCAGTGTGAGATTTTTCCAGTGGCTGGAGCACCAATCCTGCCACCAGCTCCCCAAATTTGGAGCACCTTCTTGCAGGTCTGGAAGTAGGTTAACAGCATACCCAGGAAGATGCAGTTGCAGGTTCAGGGCCTTTCTCAAAGTCCCAATGGAGTAGGGTCACTCCTGGCATTCACGGGATTCAAACTTGCAACCTTCTGATTGTCACCACAGATCCTTAGCCTCAGAGCCACCACTCCACCCAACTAACTAACCAACCAACACTTAGTTTATGGTTAATTTGTAGTGAGAATGTACCCCGTCAAGTAAAGTGTTACCCAACATTTCAATTTAGAGAATTTAATGTTCTGTCCTATGTAATGCCTGCAATCATATAGTCAAACTCATAACTGATTTATTAAAAGTGAATGGTAAGACATTATGCTGGTGTGTGTATATGTATATATGATATAATAACTTATTTTGCATGCCAGAATACTTCTGGTATAGTCTGTGGTGCATTTTGGGTTAGCAGCGTTTGCTTAAAAACAACTAAAACCCAAACGGTCGAGATAGAGAAGGAAATGCTTATTCACGCTTATAAAGTAGATCTCTGACCCTTTACTTGTGGGGGAAAAAATGACAGTTAATTCTTTTCAAGTCGGTGTGTGATTACAGGCCTGGTCAATAATTTTCAATAAATTAGGCTTGGTCAATAATTTTCAATAAATTAGGCTTGGTCAATAATTTTCTTTTATGGGTCAGGTTTTAGTAACTATTTTCCTGTCCTGCAAAAGCTACAATATCTACAAATATCTACAGAATCTATTCCTTTTTCGGAAAGCAAGAGTCAAGAAGTCAAGAGAATCTGTGATTTTTTTATGTTTAACTTGCTTCTTTGAATTAATAATAAACTATTATTTGTGAGTAAAAATCTGTTGATCGTCACAGATTTGAACATCAAACTTTTTTTTTTTTATCGATCACACGGGCCAGTAAAAATAGCACAACTTTTTTTTTTTGTTAGTGCTTTTACCAAAAAAAGTCTTTCTTCCAGTAAAACATCTGGAGCTGTGTTACCATGGTTGTTCGCAGGATCTCTCTGTGTTGCACCAACATGTACTTTGCATGTCACTGTACTGTGAGAGAAAACCAATCACCGGCGTCTCCTAGGTTGTCCTGCGACGGACTGGCATCTCGTTCAGGTCGTACCCAAGCATTGTCTGAGATGTGCTTCAGACCCCCCATGACCAGGATAAGCAGATGGAATTTGGCTTGATAAAACTCCTTTTTGAAGGGCATCTCCAGAAGGCATTAAGTTAGTCCTTATGGTCCACCAGTAAGATGCATCCTGCGTTTCAATTCAGTTGTATTAAGTAATGCTTTTCAAACAAACATTGAGCAACTGAGTGAAGAATGTCCTCATTCGCTTAAGCGTTGCTTCATTTTAAATGGTGATTGTTTGGGAGAAATCCTGTCGGCAGTCAAACTCTGCTATGTGAAACCACACATACCGATTGTTTGGATCTCTGTGTTTTGCTATCATTTGGCTGTTAGTTGTTTTAACTGTCACTGGAGTTATGATTATGAATCTATGATGTTTGTTCAGTTTTATATGAAGTTAATTTACTTTTGAGTTTTGTTTGATACTCTGCTCGACATGAAAGTGACCTGCTTTTAATGAAATGCTGTCTCGCTGATGTGAGTAAATAACATTGCAGCTCGGTTAATGTATATTGGAAGTTTCATGCAAAGGTCCATTTGATCTCATCCATTAACCTAATAAACTGTTGTGCCTTTCTAATTTGTCAATTAATATATGATTTTTTAGGATTTGACTATGATCAGCCCAGGAGGTTACATGGAATGATGCAGATTAAATCATTGTACTAAGTTTGTCTATGCTAAGAGGCATTTTGTTTGCCAGTATAAGTTTAAATGTCACATGTCACGTCTATAAGGTTGGAATTGCTTGTATATTTTGCGGTTTTCTTAAATTTTCTTAAATTTTTCTTAAATTTCAGGTGCACGTTCCGGTTTCCTAGCACAGTCATAAAAATCCAGTTCACTGCGCTGTGCCACCCAGAAGCAGTGAAGGAGAATGCGTCGCTGTCCCCAGTCAGGCCGCTCTGTCCCCAGATGTCCCCACTGAAAATCAACATTCCTGACAATGACTTCAGGAACGTCATGAGTCCTCTGGCCTCTCCAACAGGAACTATCAGGTCTGTCCCTTTCCAGTCACTCGGCTTTTATTAGTGGCTGTTAGTCCGTCCGGCTCATTAATGCGCAGTCACGGGAGGCTTGGCGCATTAATGCAGCTGTGCATTACTGTCATCGCAGTGACGTCACTTTTGGCACCATGAGCTGGTTTTTCGTGTTGGGGCTCCCTGGGGCACACTACTGTAAATCTACCCAGGAGTACCTCGGGAAAACCTCAGACCCTAGTTGTTGGGCTACTCGTCTTTTGGTGTGTGACGATCATGATGCTTGTTAAAGGTGACAGAAATCACAGATGGTTTTTGGTGTGTGTGTGTGTAAAACCTAAAAATCTATTCAGAATATGTTGATAGCTGGTTGCTACTGAAATACTACATGGTCTTTAAGGATGTTGCAGGTCATCTTAAGATTGTGAAAGAGTTTTGATGCAATGTGGGTCTTTATCTTCATCCCTGCAGTGATCAACCTGCACAGTTTTGCCACTTAAGAACGAAGAGTGATGAGGCAGCATATTTATAATTGCTTAGGATTTTGCAACATTGGGAAGAATGTCAGTGGAAATTGACAGTGCAAGTGTTTGCTTTTGTATATAAAGGTCAGAGTTTTTTGTTTCGGTAAGGATTGGCTACAAAGGGGCTTTTCAACCTTAAAACTTAGAGATCACATTAGTAACTAAGAGCTAAGCAACCGATGTGGGAGCAACTTAATCTTTTGCTTATTCTAGGACGCTCCCTCTTGAATAGCCCAGGCTGAACACCCATGTGTCTCCTTTTGGCCCCTCTCACACGTCTTGCCCTTGCTATGCTGTTCATCTCTGATCCCTCCCAATGTTTTCAATCTGTTTCCCAAAGTACTTCTGAGAAATAAAGCAAAAACCACACTGGCCTTTGACCTGAGACTTGCTCTTAATTTTTGTAAATCAATCTGTGCAGAAATGAGCTATTTTACAAATCTTTTTATACATGCGCAGTATGTGAAAATGCTAAACAATGTTCACTTGATTCCATTTTAGATTACAGTTACTCTTATGAGAGTCTGGTCAGTTTGTTTTTCAGAGATGTGGGCAGTAACAGCTGGTTGGATCTGGCTTACTGGTACAGGTAGAGAGTAAATAAGGAATTTTTGTGAGCTTTACCTAAAATGAGCTGTTTTTTCTGACCACTCAGTAAGTATCCAGCGTTTTAGCTTTGAACACTTGTCATGGTTATAAAGCATGTGATTCACTCAAGTAATTTAAAAGGATTAAGTGAAATAATTATTGCAAAATAATGGTGTAACCTGTTGCATTTCAATTAAATTTGTTTTGAAGTTTATTTCAATATATTTAATATCTTGGAGGTGTCTGTCTTTTTCCCCTGATAATTCATACTTCATGTTCTGTCGTATGACTGGACAGAAATACTGAAAGAGTTACTCTTTATATGTGTATTGGAGCAGGTTGATTTAAAAAGGTGTGAAGATCTATTTCAGATCTCTAAACATTTGATTTTAATACTATGCACTTATTTAATTATTTTGATAATTTGTGTCATATTCTAGCAAAGGTTTCTGCATAATGTGTTACGTAAGAGATGTGTATTACGTAACAGTTTTCTAAAGCAGTGTCTTTATGACTGTGTGCAAGGCGCCCCCTTCCATTCTGCTTCTTGCTCCGTCTGCCTGTCTCCCCCCCCCACCCCCAGTCTCTGTCCTTCCAGCATGTGTGCTTACTTTTCCTAGAATCCACCCCCCTGTGCCACCTCTCCTCCCATGCGGCCCTTAATGAGTGCATGTGTGTACAGATTCCATATATGGCATATGTTTAGTTTGCTCTATGCTGATTGGCTGACGGGGGGAGTGCTGCACTTGTGTGTCTAGCAGCCAGTTTCCTTTTCGGAGCTTTCCTCACTGCCTCTCCCTCCATTTCTTGGGCAGGCTCCAGCACCCTGCTCTCACGCCCAAAACAGTGCCTGCATAGCAGTGTTTTCTTTGTATACCTCATTCAGTCAGGCAGGGCCGTCCTCTCCTGTGCGGGACTAGGAGGACTCTTTGTTTGTGATTGTTTTCATTTTGTCAGACAGGGTGTTGCCAGGACAGAACCAGTGACAGTTGAAGTGGGTGGAGCTTGGATGGTCACATGACACCTTTGAAGGGGGGCCTCTTGTTGTGGCTATTTCTGCTTTGGAACAAAAGCTGTTGTTCTTCCCGGCAGGGCACATTGGACCCGCACCTTTATTTTGGGGCTGTTTGTCCCACACATTCCATGGATTGAAAGTTCAACATTTTGGAAACTATAAATCTGCTCCCCCTTCATATTGTTTTGGCCCAACACCCAATATAAAGAGCCGGTCATTCTTGCAGAAGTTAGTGTCTGAAGAGTTTATATTTCGGTGCAGCAGAAATATTCTACTTAATGATAAATCGAAAAATAATGAGCAGAAAATAACTGGTACTGTGAAAGATGTTTGTGTGTATTTCCAGCTGTCTCTTAGGTGGGTAGATATTGGGTTTTATTAAGTTCGCCCAAGATTTATTTTTTTAAATGCTATTTGAATTTCTCATAGAAATGTGCTGCGAATTATTACGATTCAAACAGTGGTTTGCTAAGACCTGCACGACGTGCCTCTTTAAATGTAATGTGTCTTATTAGGTTATACTGGTATTATGTTGATATAAGCAGAAAGATAATGTCTACTGTAAATATTTTTCTAGACTAATTCTTCGTTAAGAGATTCTCATCACAGCTTCTGACGTGGGCAACGAGGCAGTGGCACCTTAGCTGTGTTTGTCTGATCCGCTCAGGAGTGGCTGGTGTTTTTACGCTACTCAGGCTCGTACTTTGACCACGCACTGGTTGTGCACCTCGCCCCGATAAGGGCCTCCGCCGCTGCTCTCCTCTCCACTCTGGAGTCCCTCTTTACCTCGTGATCCACTGGTAACAGTACGAGGACCAGATGGATGTGCTCGTCCATTGTGGGCCTGTTCTGCACCAGTCTTGTCGTCTCATCGGTGTGTTGGCAAAAGGTGATATATGAAGTTACCACCTGAGCTTGTCTGCTTACAGATGTTTACTTAAGATGTATATTAACTGTTTACAACAATTCTGCCCAAGCATGACTTGTAAGTGTAGTCCTACCGCCATCTAGTGGCCAATAAGCAGTATGTGTTTGTGGGTGTGTACATTTAACATGACAAACCATTTTAAATTCATATTTTGCTGAAATAATTATATATGTATGTATGTTTGTATGTATGTGTGTAGGATAAAATCTCTAACCTTTTAAATTCCAAATGGATTTAGATAGCAATTTATCATATGTAGATGCCTTTCAGTGATCTTACAGTCTCTTCCTGTATATTTAAAATACTGTTGATAATTTGTAACTATTGTTGGAATAACGTCTATATGAATTTTTATGAATGGTATAACTTTTATGAAGTGGTTTAAATTATTGCTATGGTTGTTTTGTCAAATGTGAGCTAATGTGTAGGGGCGGCGTGGTGCATGAGTGTCTGGCTGCAGGAGAGGCCTGAGAGCCTGTCGGGCCCCATCCACTTTCAAGCCCCTACGTCATTTCCGTTTGGGCCGAGAGCACGCGTCCTCTGT
>JAODJX010000097.1:22810707-22821784 GCA_026776945.1 Isichthys henryi | reverse complement strand
TGTGTGAGTGTGCCCTGCGATGGGCTGGCCCCCCATCCTGGGTTGTTCCCTGCCTCGTTCCCATTGCTTCTGGGATAGACTCCAGATCCCCCGTGACCCAGTAGGATAAGCGGTTTGGAAAATGGATGGATGGATATTTTACTTTGAAAGAGCACTTCATGATATACTGAAATTTAAAGACGTTTAAATTGAATAAGTATTGAATAAAAAATGCGTATCTTTAGGTTCCCAGCTCACTGCGTCCCTGCATCGGAATAGAGGTTATAGAAAATGAATTGACATCAACAGACATGACTCATCCAGGTGTTTATACTTCAACTTGAAAATGGATAAATAAGGTAAAATGTTAATCAGTATAAATCAGTCTAACTTTGGCCGTTACCATGGGAATGAAGTCACTGGAGCACAGAACTGCATTGTGCCAGATCACCTGTGGATGCAGTGTAAAGTTACAAAGGCATCCCTGGTACTTGTAGGCTCCAGTGAGCCAATGTGAGAGTAACATTGTCCAAACGGGGGAACGTTTTAATGAACATTCCCTGGGGCGCCCATCCTGCCAAACTGCCGCAGAGAACTATACATACAATCATGCAAAAAGTTGCACGGAATCCATGGGATCATCTGGGGATCTGCAGTTCTGTACGCCTTGGACAAGGCTGGCGTTCCACTTCAGGAGAACATGGATGCTCGTTCCAGACCAGGAACTTCTATTTCACAGTGTGAAGCTCATACAGACATTGCATCAGGACCTGGATAGCTTTCTGTCATCGAAGGGGATCATGAATTTTGCTACTAGAGAGCTCCACAGGGCAGTGTTAGCCTGTCTGTTTATGACCGAGAACCTCTGGCAACATGGTTATCTATATAAATAAAATATAGATAAGCTTTGATTCATCTGTTTACTGTACAGAAGGTGGCAGTGAAATGTTTCTGAAGCAGGTAGAAATTGCTTGGAGGTGAAAACAATTTGTGTTAATCATCTGCTGTGTCTTTCTCCTGGTAGTGTCCCTAACTCCTGTCCCGCAAGCCCGCGTGGGGCCGGGTCTTCCGGCTACCGATTCGGCCGCAACATCACCTCAGACCTGCAGCTGGCGGCTGAGTTCGCAGCAAAGGCTGTATCAGAGCAGCAGGCTGACAGCTCGGGGGGGGACAGCCCAAAGGTGACCCTCCCTAATTTTGGTTGTGTTCAAGATTACTCTTCATGTAATGGTAGTGTAATGTCACAAGGGGGTGCAGTGGACCTCTTCTGATTTTACAAGCATTCTGTTTTTTTTTCTTTTCTCTCATTTGACTGCTGATTATTCATATAAATATAATTTCCTTTAATGTCTTCTGTTACCAGTTATAACAACTATAGGTATAGCGTTTGAAATTAGCCTGCAGGAATTGTCCAGTGTGTGCTGTTCAGCATGTTTGTTTCCCTTCTGTACTGCCCTGACGTTGCGCGTTCGCCCCCAGGATGAGTCCAAGCCTCCATACTCGTACGCACAGCTCATCGTCCAGGCTATTTCTTCAGCGCTCGACCGGCAGCTCACGCTCAGCGGCATATACGCCCACATCACCAAACACTATCCTTACTACAGAACCGCAGACAAGGGCTGGCAGGTGAGCTCCACACATTTCCCGCACGTCTCACCAGCCGCCTGAACCCATATCAGACGAGGCCATCGGAAGCTGTCCCAAGGTCGTTCCTAAGAGCTGCCGGTAGTATGCTAAACTGCCCATTTTATGTGGTTTTTGGCTCCCCCTTGTGGCAGAACTCCATCCGTCACAACCTGTCCCTAAACCGCTACTTCATCAAAGTGCCCCGATCCCAGGAGGAGCCGGGAAAGGGTTCTTTCTGGAGGATCGACCCCTCATCGGAGCCCAAGCTGGTGGAGCAGGCCTTCCGCAAGCGACGGCAACGAGGCGTGTCCTGTTTCCGCGCTCCGTTCGGCCCCCTGTCCTCCAGGTAGGGGGCGCTGTCGATTTGTTCCTCGTCGTAGAATAGACACTATAAAGGCTTAAACTGTCGTGATTGTCAGAGGAACCTGAAGTCAACCTCCTTAGCGCTCTCTCTCTTCTCCTTTGCCACAAAACTACCAGCCAGGATGAAGTAAGTTTGTCACCTGACCAAAGCCAACGTCCCCATTCTCTGCCTAATTAAAATACAAAGTCTAAGAAAAGAATTGAACTGGACGGGTTATACCAATCTGCCCCACCGGTGACACTGTGTCTGAACCCATTACCACTGCTTACATCCTGCTTTCACTTGTGCCTGTATGTATACATGCGTGTGTGTTTTAACCCCATCTGCCATTCACCACTGAACTGACATGTCACCCATGGGACACAGGAGCGCCCCCGCCTCTCCGACACACCCTGGCCTTCTCTCCCCCCATTCGAGTGACCTGCAGACCCCAGAGTGCCTATCGAGGGAGGGGTCCCCCATCCCCCACGATCACGAGTTTGGGTCCAAGCTCGCCTCCGTGCCCGAGTATCGCTACACGCAGAGCGCTCCGGGTAAGATGCAGATCTGCCTGAAAGGTTCAGCCTGATGTCCCCACTTCTTATAACAGGAACTGGATCCTCACAGCCTACCCCATTCGCACACTGAGCATATTCCGCCCCGCCTGCTCTTTCCTGCTCAGGCTCTCCGGTCAGCTCCCAGCCGGTCATCGTTGCGGTGCCCCCCCAGCCTGCCGCCATGGCAGTCAAGCCGCTCACATACACGCCGGTGTCCCTTAACCCCCCGGGTCACGCTCTCCAGGTGGTGCAACAGACGCCGGCCGTCACTATGGTGCGGGTCGTGACCACCTCCGCTGGATCCTCTAATGGGTACATCATAGGCCAAGCCAAGCTGCCCGGGAGCAAGGAGGCAGTGGGGGAGGCCTATAATCAAGGTACTTTATTACTGACACCCCCCACTTATGCCCTAAAGGAGATGGGAATCATTGCTGGGTTTACTTATGTCCATCCATCCATCCATAATCCTTTGAGTCCAGAGTCAAAAAACAAGGGCCAACTGGGAAACAGGATGTCACAAAGGTCACATTGGGCCGGTGTCGTTTATCCCCACAGGCACTATGAATGAGCAGCCGGCCGTGAGCTACGCACCCGTGTCTGCGCCCAGCCGGGTCATCCAGGCGGTGGGCGGTAGCCAGCCGACCTTCACTGTGGTCCAACAGGCTCCCATCTGCCTGGGCCAGCACCAGCTGCCCGTCCGGCCCGTCACCCAGAACGGGAAGCACGCTGTCCCAGTCACCAGCATCTCCAGCTCCGTCTACGGTACCAGTAAACCTTCTCAGTCCTCCTTTTGTTTGTTTGGCCATCTGTGTGTACTGGAAAGAAAACTGACCGATGCGAAGTATTATGCTAATATTTAATATTTCATCTTTTTCTGTGTTACAAGCCATAAACAGTCCTCTGCAGATCCTGGCGGCCCAGGCCTCTAGCTCTTCCCCGGTCGTGGTGAACAGGCCACCCAGCGTCGAGGCCGAGAAGCCGACCCCGGCCCCCGGCGAGCCCGAGGCCAAGCGGCCAAAGCGGGAGGAGGAAAGCGCAGCTCCAGTCCCCCAGCCCGTTATTGTAGCAGTGATGTCCCAGGACACCAGTGAATAAAGCAGTGAGCGGTAACGGCAGCAGCAAAACACACATGCTGGAGGACTTGGTTTTTCCAGTGTGTTTTACAGTTTCCTAAACCCAACGTGCCAAACAGCGCAGAGAAGCGCATCCTATTGTGAACTTAGCATAAAGTAAAGAGCAGCTCCGAAACTGATATTCCTCCTTGAAGTGACTATATCTGTTAATCTTTGGAAATGGAGGTGTTGCCCTCCATTTTGATTGCCATTTTAATGGAAAGACATCCTTAATACAGGGAGAGGAAGAGAATACTTATATTTTGTTGAAATGTACAGCACTAATTGTTGATTCCCTTGGGGTTCCCTTGTAGTGGTGTTACCAGCTGGGTCAGGGTGGGACCAAAACTTACATTATCCACAGATACCTTTAGTCTCCTACATGAAGCATTAGGCATTGAGAAGAGAATACAGTGGTATCTAAAAGTTTCGATTTCGTAAAAATAAAGACTTGTTTTTTCAGGAATACTTTATTAACTTTCTAAAAAATGGATTGTTACAGATGTGATTAAAAAGCTGCTTTTTTCTGAAATGGAAGCTATATGATGCAAAAATAAAAAGTATTTTGCTATTTTAGAGCATTATCATATGATTAAAAGATTAACATGTATTTTTAACATCACAGTTTGCGATTTAACCTTGGTTGAATGGAAAGGGCTTTTTTTTTTGATAGCTGGGTTTCAGACCGCCATTTGCAGTTCTGTCCACACTGAAGAACAACACGCCCAGCGGAATTTATGATCAATCGCAGAGAGGCTGGGCTGCAGTAGGCCTAGGCGCGACCCACGTTCAACATCATGGTCCTTGGCTTTTATGCCGAATACTTAGCTAAGTGCTGGAGAGGTTGTGGAATCCAGCTAGTTAGGCAAATGCCAGAGAGATCGCGGTATCTGGCTAGTTAGCCGGCTGACGGGGAGATCGCAATATCTGGCTAGTTAGCCGATTGACAGGGAGATCACGGTATCAGGCTATTAAGTTGTATACAAATGCAAATCTCCAGCTAAACTATATGTCAGGTGGGCCACCCTGGCATTTGTCTGCAGGTTAGACTCTTGAACTGGTCACTTTATAATAACAAAAACATAAATTCTACATTTTCAAATTTGTGGCTTTCGTACAGCAGTTGCCTCAGTACTCCTGGGTCCCACTGTCACCTCGATACTGGGAAGATGATAAACTTTCCGGTAGCTTTATGCAGGCCTGCCTGTCCATTAACATGGTGGTTTGCCTGATGCCCATGCACTTCTTTGAAATGCTTGTCTCAGACATTCTTCAAGTTGAAAACCTGCTCTTTGGTCATCACTGTACCCATACTGCTACTTTTCATCATACATGTCACTATATGACACATTTGGCCAATGACTATCTAATTCTTGCGCCATGTTTGGTTTTGCCAGGGCTCCGATTGCTCTTAATGAGTTACTCACTACTGATAAATACAAGTAACTTTTTCAAATATCGTTGGACTTTGAGTGCATTGAAAGGGAACGTAGAGGCTATGCCTTGTATGTGTTTGGTTTAACATTTAGTAGGTTGCCACAGCAGCACCACGAGATCAGTTATTACAAGAAATAGTTTGTGTTTCAAAGAAAAGTTTCAACTGGAAAAGTCTTAGGCTGCTTCAGCACTTGTAGACATGGACCTTTTCAGCTATAACAGGCTTGGTTCTGGGCCTGGTTTAAGGGTTTTTTTTTTTTTGCCTTTTTTTGACATAGTGTGGCATCTTTCAGACTGTACAGTAAACATTCAGGATAGCTAAGCCTAACCAGTAGGCTGGTCATTGGCCTCAGCTGTTTCATTAAAATCTTCCATAATAACCTAAAGGTGGCCTGACCTTTTAGCTTTGATAAAACTCCTTTGTTTGGGCAAAACAAATGTCTTCTCGCTGAGGAAGTCCTGTCTCGGCATTTGAATAAGGATACAACTAATGGGTGATTTGAAACTGAGCCAGATTTATGGATGTATTTTGTAATAAATATATAAACAACGCTGCCAGGTTTTGACCATAGTGGTAATCTGAAGAGATGAATTACAACTGAAGGCAGTAAATCATTTCCCCAGGCCATAAAATATAGAGAAATTTTAAAGATTATAGCCTAGTTCTGTATAACAGCCCTATCCTCACGCTTTATTTTCCCCCATTCTAGACATGTCAGCATTAATGAGTAATGCGTCCGTGAAAAGGAGACCCTGCTATCAGTGTAGAGATGTCAGAGAACAGGTGGAATGTATGTTGAACACAAACATATGTGTGTCAGGTCTAACTCCTGCAGACGAGATTTTCTTCAGCTGAAGTGCCTTAAGTCACTAATTTAACATTGAATGTAATAATCGTTTATATATAAACATATGTATATAGTGCAAACCATATTTTACAGAATATTTTGGGACTTGATAGTAAGAGATGTCAAGAAAAGGGCATATTTTATGAACCAGATTTTCCCCCCAATATTAAAAAAATAAAACTTGTACTGTAATATGTCTGTCCACTCTAATTCTTTATTAAGTTGAATCGATGATATTTGCACCCGTTGTCACTGAAAAAGATTAGTCCTTTAAGATAAGTATTTGTAATACATATAACATTTTAATAGTGCATTCACAAGACATGCAGCATGTCCTAAGCAGTTTTGATTCACGAAAATAACAATGCAAATCTTGTTTTACAGTTATTCAGCAGCATAACACGTCACAAGCTCTTTCCCTCTGTGAACGGTCCCGTCTCAGGCCGACCTCCACTGTGTCCATATCGCATTCTGCTCTCGTGCTGAGGCTAAACTTTCTATGTTTGTGCCTCTGGCAGCCGACCACACAGAGATGATTGTGACTTAGATTCATTTCCCTCATTGTCGCTCCTTTCTGCCGGTATCACTCTGGCTTTTCAAAGCAGTCTCTTCGCAATGTGATGAGTCCAGATCATTCCGCCACCTTTTGAATCTGTCGCACCTCACCATGTTGTAAGGAGTCGTGCTACGAATGTGTCCATGTGTCTGACTCTGTTTCTAAATTTGTACTGACTTATTTTTAAAGAAGTGAGAGCGCACGTTTGAATTTAATTAATTCTCAGAATATTCTGTCTTTGAGTGTATAAATGTTAAAACGGTAGCAAATAAAGTTGAAATCATTTTTTATTTACAGGTGGAACTTGGTGTTTATCACTTGCTTGTTGGATTTCAATTTGAATATAATTTAGTAGTAAGAGTTTTAATATAAAAGTTTCTTGTGTGCACCACGTATATTTTTGTTAGAAATGATGTCGTTCGTGTGTTTGGCTCAGAGTAATTTGAAATTTGAATGTACTGCCCTTATAAATTTAAGATGTCTGGTTTAACTGGATTAATTACCAGCAGGTGGTTGTCGGGTTGATACGGTTTAACGACCCTGCTCATGCAAGCCTTTGGTATGGAAGCTCGAGCCCTTGTTTCTGTAATTTGCAGACACTATATGTAATACAGAGAATGTTCTTTCAAGAGACTCCGCTGTAAACTTGTTGTCCTTGTTTTCATTGGAAAGTAAAGAATTTATTTGCTTAATTCACTTATTGTACAGACAGCATGAGATATGTATGACGACTATACTGTTTTAAACTTCTAGGGAATGTTCAGATTTAAAAGGTTATTACTGCTAGGGATGGTCGTTGACGGGCACCGTGGGGCTTCGCTTATGCCTCCTGGTAAGATGTGATCTGATTGCAGCATTGACTCCATTCTGTTTGTGGCTGTAACCCTCTTTGCGAGACCGGCTCTGTCTTTCTTGCAGATTAATATTTCCTTGGATGCTCTCTCTTTCAGAGATTATTTCAGATATCGACCCAGTAAAAATGGAGCAGATGACTCTTGTTTTTCTGGAAAAAGAATATCCCATTTGTAGCCAGTGTTATAGAATTCAGATGTCATAGTATTTGATGTTATATAAACTTAAACTTTTTCTTTAATGTCAAGATTGTTTTTTTTCTTTTTTCAAAAGTTGGGTAATGATGCCACTGAAAAGAACAGATATCAAAACTACTAATGGAGTCAACTAATGAGGACAGAAAAGTGTAACTGACAGGAAAAATGATTAATAAAATGCTTGTTCAAGGGGAAGTTCTTCATGTGTCAAACCTCAACTCTGAATATAAATCTTGTTCTTTAACATTTTAGTGATGTTTTTATTTATTGCCCCTGGCTTTTAATTTTAATTTAATTTTTTTTTTTTGTAAATATGATTAATGGACATCTCTTGAATGTCAGTTTAATAGCGCAAAATTTTTATGTGAGCTCTTCTGTTATTAATAGAAACAGGGATTGATAGGAAATGGGCATCGTACCTGAAACGACCTCTTGTAAGTCGTTTGTTCTCAGCATTGACATGTCAGGTAACCATAGTCCCCTTGGCAGTTTGGCATTTACATGTAGCTGAATTCCGACATCAGCCGCATCATTGCAGTCCTTCCATGCAGGGCACCAGTCTGATATGGATTTGTTACGGAGGTGAGCTGCACTGCCATAGTCAGTCCTGCTTTTCTCACATTCTGCTTAATTGTGCTGGTGTGCATGTTTTATACCACTGCTCTGAAACTTTTTTAAGTAAGCACTGCTAGTTTAGTCATCAAAACACTTGAAATTCACCTTATTCATCTTATTTAACCCTGTTTCACTTTGATATCATTTGATATCACTTAACCTTCAATGCTGTCTTTGATAAATCAGGCCACTGCCCTCCCAGATAGGGTATAATAGTTGCAATTAACAGATCTGGTAGCATTCTTGTGAAACTTGTCTTTCATTGAAATAAAGGGAAATAAATTGTAAAGTCTTATTTCATACGACCAAAAAAAACAATTAAATCTCATGTTATTTGCAGGGAGGAATGGATTTGGTGTTCTGTGAAATTGCAGTGTGATTTCAGGTTGTGTCATTTCAGTGAACGAGGGCAGCCTTCCCTGTGGTACAAAGGTATCGTGGTGTCCTCCAGAGCATTCCACCTTAATTATCCCCCTTTAGGGCCTTGCAAGGCAGGGTGATACTGTGCGGTGAGATGTTTTGAATTTTGCTGTACAAGTATGATGCCTGCCAGCCCGCTCACTTCTGGGACGGTACCAAGCCTGTGATCTTTAACAAGCTGCCCATGCAGTTGTTGGTTGTTCAGACTGTCCATGCCAAGCTTCTCTGGGCCTGGTACCACCTTGCAGCTGCATGGCAAGAATAAACCCTACTGAAGCCAGTCCATCGTCTGGTGACCTGCTCCGACCAAGACCAAAACTAGATGTCCCTCATTTAGGATTCTGGTCTTCAAAAGGCTACATGTTGCCATTTTCAATTACCGGTGACATTTTCATTAAAGAGCTGGACCTTATCTGAACCTTGCACTCTTATAAACTCCTGACAGTATCATTGGGCCGGACCTATTAATGGATATTGTGATGAATTTGGTCATTGCTCCAGATGAATTTGGTCTGGGGATGAGTATGATTCATGCTCATCTGAATTTTTGATTAAATACTGTGTTCATGCTGGATGAAAAGTGTTTTTGCTCTGGCGCTGACCCTGTTGCAGTTTTATTTGCCGTAATCATGCGACAACAGGTCTTGGCTGATGCACTGCATCCCACCTTGTACCTGGATTTCCCTGTGCTTTCATTGCTGTTACCCAGGCAACGGCCGCTGCAGAAAATGCATCATATAAATGCAGAAAAGCGTGAAGGCAGGCATCCTGCAGCGCTGCTTGTATTACCCTCTTGTTTATACACCGTTGTTGGTACACAGTGAAATTAAGGTTTTGTGTCTGGTTTCAAAGAATCAATATCGGATAGAGATGACCCTGCACTTTTCATGTTCTGGATGTTCTGAATATTTCATTGGCTGTTTACCTTATTGAATTTTTGCCTTTTTGTTTGGTAATCATCATGAAAACAGACACCCAAATGTCACATGCAGTGGACTGGAGTAAATATCCCAGGCTGGTGAGTGTTGTGTGTGTGTGTGTGTGTGTGTGTGTGTATTAAAATGCTGATATGTGGGATGAATGAACCTGCCACTCTGGCGGTTCCTGTTGAGATTTGCCTTTCGTCGATAAGCTGATGTTCTCTGGATTCTATTTGATTAAATCTGTCACAGAACGAATTCATCTGCGTTTTCTGCACCATGAACAGAAAAAAACGGTGCAATGCAGCTGAGCATTTGATCATACATAAGAACGCTTCAGCTTCTGAGCACAGAACAAAACATCAGGGGTACACTGAACCCTCGGGACCTTGCCGAATTCTGCTGTCACATGACCTCACATCGCTTTCAACAAAGAATTGGAAACATCAGATGCTACAGTCATTTAATGCCCTGGAAGACTTTCACTAACAGGAGTCCCGCTGCACCACTTTAAGAGCCTGTGTGTGTTTCTTCTTTGCTGTAAAATAGCTATAGAATTCATTTTTGTGGTTTTCATTAACAGCAGTTTTTAAGGAATCTTAAACCAAATCCTTTTTCTTGAATTTATTGCTTCTTTTTATAGCTAATGTGACTTTTATGTCATAATTACTGTTGGCCACTCAGTATAATAAGTAAAGATTATTTTTCAACTCTATCAATGAGCTTTGGTTCCTCCCTCAATCTTTTATAGCCTGTCTGATACAGGGTAACCCTTAGTGTGGCACATATCCCAGGAAGCACCAGGCACATTCAAAAAAAGAATTGCACACACAAAATACAACAGTGAGAAACTGATTGCCCAGACCACAAGTCTTTAAGGGATCGGTAAGAGGAAACTCCACACTGAGCCTGGGTGGGAATTGAATCCCCAATGCTGGAAGTGGGAGGCTGCCGTGCTCTTCACCGTGCCTCCTAGTGCTGACACAATTAAACAAAAATACGTGCACCCTTGAGACTGGTGAGAATCACTGGTCAAATTCACCTATGCCTACCTGGGTTTTCTTAGCACCCTCTGGTGGTCAATCTGTGCAAAACAGTTTTTTTTTTTTTTGCTCAAGGATCATATCTTGTGCGAAAGAAATTTAACAGAAAATAAAGCAAAACTCACCAACTGTATATATAAACAAATTTTTAACACTGCCAATTATTAACCAGTGAAAAGAGGTTTACATATTCTTGGTCTTTCGGTGTTTGACCTCGTTCTCCATTCCAGGGAGATTGCTTTTGTACATCTGTGCTAAAATGGGGAGACCCGATTTTAGCTGAATCACTGCTGTCAGCCGCGGTGTGAAGTTAAGCAATGCGGTGCGTGACTGAGGAACCAAATAATCCCGGGTTTTAACTATTTAGCTTGATTGTCCCCCAGATGGTTTAACACACTACGCAACACAGCACCAGTGGTGACTGACGTACGTCTGCACGTTGTCGACATAACACTGTGTATGGCACCTCTGTTTTCGACTCCTTGGTTTAATTTTATCCATCCATCTATTTTCCAAACCGCTTATCCTACTGGGTCGCGGGGGGTCCGGAGCCTATCCCGGAAGCAATGGGC
>JAODJX010000097.1:22793082-22810607 GCA_026776945.1 Isichthys henryi | reverse complement strand
ACCCAGGCGGGGATTCGAACCCGGGTCCCAGAGGTGTGAGGCGACAGTGCTAACCACTGCACCACCATGCCGCCCGGTTTAATTTTATATCCGACAAAATTGCGTCTTGATATCTTTCTAGATTTATTATACTTCGTGTGAAACAGGAAAAAATTTACTGAACAGAACTGAAAAATGATAATACACAAACATGACACACACACAAAAAAAATCACATTTTACACATTTAGTCATGGAATGCAGGTTATTTAACAATTATTGCTTTATTATAAAGCTGAATATTAACCTTACATTTTACTCTATAGAACAATAGAAACAAATCAGATTCTAAGTCGTCCATTAGCTCTGGACATACATATATGCACCAGTATAAATGGACACACACGTATGCCGATGGTTTATAGGTGATAACATTCATTAAAGTAAACGTGACATAAGACCTCAAAGTACAGGAGGAACACAAATCTTCTGCTTCTGAAGCTCTATAAGAAAATCCGCATCCTTGAATCTGGATTAACGGCCACTCAGCCGGTGTATCAGTCAATCTTGATTTGTTAGCTCTTCGCTTGTCGGGCCCCGACGGGAGGGGGACTAGGGTACGTCAGTGCTTATGAGGCAGGCGTAGGGCGGGGGAAGCCGTTTATAACTCGGTAAATCTACATCGGCACGTAAAAACATGAATGTGCTTAATGCGCCCGATGGGCTTTAAACGTTACTAAGCGAAAACGTGATGTTATTGCAGCATTTTCAGACGGATCTTTTTGGCCTGATCTTTACGGCGGTCGTCAGGAGTTACGTAGGGCCAGCGTGCTTAGCTACAGTGTAACATCATCTGGTTAAAAATTAAAAGCCGTAATCGAAAATCGGCCTCCCTTTTTCACCCCTACGTAAACATGATCACGTTATTTCCTGAGTATAGTAACCGCTTGCATGGTGTATTGGGAAAGGTGTGCACAGATGGTTCGGATTTACCTGCACAGACTTTACTGTCATTCAGGGCTGTTCTACTTCAGGACCTAACGCCGTGGGTAAGGGGACTCGAGTCTTGTGACCTTGTCGTGAGTCTCTGAGCTTCTGTTGCTACTTAGCAGGAAGAGGCGCTGATTTTCTCGGAGACCTCCAGGTCCGACTTTGCGACGAGGAAGCGAAGCCTCCCCCCGCCCAAGCGGATCAGGTCCACCGCACTGAGGGAATACAGGCAGCCATTAGAGAATTCTGGCTTAGGACCGGCAGATGCTATTGGCTGAGGATGTGTCTCCCTTTCCCCCCCCCATACTTCCTGTCCTAGTCCACCTGAAGAGGGCTCTCTGAGAGCTCAGGGCCTGACATCACACTGACCTCTGGTAGTCGGCGCCAATAAGGCTGGTCCCGTTTACAGCCAGGATCCGGTCTCCGATTCGGAGTCGCCCGTCGGATGCCGCCGGTCCGTCTGGGATCAGCGTGCGGATGTAGATCCCAGGAGAATTGAGGGGAGTATGCTGGACGGAGACACAAAGAAAGGACTACCTGCTGTGACCTCATGTCACCATCCCTTTGGCCGGTCACATGGCGTCATCAATGAAATAGAAGCCAAGAAGCAGGCCTTACATGGACCAGCCATAGATGACGGGGAATGGAAATATGTCTTTAATAAAAAGGGGCATATTTTGAGATCCCGTTATGATAAATCCCATGACAATTCAAATGTGTCACCTTGAATCTTACTTCCTGTAGACTTGAAATTAGCAGTGATTTTCCAGCTTCCAGACTCTCTGCTGGGGTGTGAATATTCAGCCCTTCACGTCATATGGAAACCCTTGTTTACTTTACTTTGTTTTGACTCCATCCCAGATTATTGGCCCTGCCGCGTCGGCCCATATTTTAAAGGTCGCAATTCGTCATTCTTGCCATTGTTTGGGCAAATGCTTGGGACGCTTGTCATTAAGCACGTAGCGTTAAACACGTGGCGGCAGCATTCTGCTGCGCCACTGCCCTGCCAGATCTGCGCAACCGGGCCTCACAGCATCCCAGGTCAGGAAAGACTGAGGAAAAAAAAAACGTCGACTCACCAGTCCGTCAATCAGTCCCATTCCCAGGCCAAAGGGTCCCTTGTCCAGTTCCACTACAAACACGCAACAGAAATCGTCAGCTGCTGAGCTCTGACTGGAGGGTACTGGGAAAGGAAAGTCAAGCCCACCCATGTTGCCTGCAGGGGGACAGAGAGACACAGAGGGCTGTGCTGGTGTCCCAGTACACTTCTCCCACTCTCCCGCTGCCCCCCATCCTCCCCAGCCACACTGCTAGGGCCCCGTCTGCCAGTTTGCTCGTCCACCTCCATATGTAGCAGACCTTGCTTTAGTGATTAATGAATTTCAAGTTTCAATGAGGAATACTGAAGCACAAAGGAGTGGGAAGACAGTGTACATGAATAGATACCTCTACATGTCAAGGCTGAGAGATAAATACAGTGAGAATGAGCAGAAATGAAATGGGTAGAGCGGACTTATGAATGAAGGTTTACTGCTGCCAGAGCCCTTGAGTAAAGCCCTTTCTGTGAAACCAGACAGGTGTAATTGGTGTCATTTTATTTCACTGGATTACTGGTGCTGTTTTTTTTTACAATGGGGATCCTGTAATTTATTTGTCAAATTTAATTCTTCGATGTGCTTTCAGTTGAGTGGACAGACTCCTCCACAATTAGTGGTTACAGCTTTTCTAATTAGATACGGTGAGTCGATCTGAGGAAGAAGGTGAGTCATACAGGTCCCTGTTTGTATAGTACATGTAAGAGCGTAGCATCTTTTGGGGGGGGGGGACATGCAGAAGGCCTCCCCGGATAGGGAACGGCCAGAGCCCGCCAATCCCCTCTGCTCCCTGAAGCTGGGCAGCGGGGGGGCGGAGCTGATGCCAAGGCCTTCAGCTAGGCCAGTTCTGGAAGCTGATGCAACCTGCAGTGATTCTGGAGCTGAGCAACCAATGGCCAGAGAGGCTGTTCAGGCAAGAGGGGAGAGCTCAGACCCGGGGCAGAAGGAGGATTATCTGGCTTCTCTGCTGGCAAAGACCGTTGCGGGCAGAACCTGCCATCACCACTGTTTTGTAATGGACTTGGATTGTATGGAGAGCTCCAGGAGCACAGATGCAGGCTAACATGAGAACTTACCTCTGAATCTGTCTTTGTGGATCTCTTACTTCTAGATCAGCTAGCTGTGTGTGTCTGTTGTGTTTAAGCCTTTGCACTTAGTCTCTTAAATTTCCATGCTAGTTGAATTATGTCAAGTCTATCTGTGCGATTTAAATCCCTAGTGGAGTATCTGACAGCTATATGTTATTTCAAGTTAAAGGCGAATTCATGACACTCAGACCCACTAGGTGGAACTGCTCTTACTTTCCCTACTATCTGGTCTTGTCTGTAAATGTGGAAGTTTTAAGTGTCAGTAATGGCAGAAGGGTTAATGTGAATGGCTTAATTAACAACATCAGTGTGTATGAGCTGTAATGACTGCTCTGGATAACTGAATGCTCCTAGGTAACGTAGCTGCTGTCCACCCTGACTTCAGAAAGCAGGAATTCATGTATTATGGAAGGCAGATGCGTCGTTGTCACGCATTCACCGGCATCTTTGAAATGCTGAATATTCCGCGACACAAATTAGGATGATAAACTAATACGGCAAGAAGAGCTGAGGATGGGAGGAGCACTGAAGGCAGTCACTGCTGACGCAGATTGTTAGCTTCCACTGGACATTGATTTACAGCTGAAAGATGATCGGAGGCACAGCGGGGGGGACGGGGGACGTGTTTTCGTCTCCATGCCAGCGTCACGTTTTCACGGCACCACGGGAACGGAGGTGACAAAGCCGATGGAAGGTCGCCTTGCCCATCAAGCTCCACTTGCTCATCTGGCCCCAGACCGCCGCCCTTAATGAGCCGAAACCAGAGACTATCTACACGGCTCGAGCTTGTGGGATTACATGTAGCAGTGCTGCTGGTGCAAGAGAGTAAAGTTGCTTAGTCTAAGGAAAAAAAATGCAAGCACTGCTGATGTCTGGGGTCCTTTCCAAGCCTCGAAAACAGTGAATACAGTAGTACTACTATGGTGGTCAGGCCAGAATGGCCTGCTTGTCTACACTTTTAACAGTCATTTTTATTTATTTAGCAGAAAATTTTATCTAAAGCGACAGACAAGTGAGGATCAGGCAACCCCAAAAACTACAGGGATAACTAAGGGTTTCACTCCAGGCCCCAATGGCAAAATTAGCCTGCTGACCCTGGGATTTGAACCAGCAGCCTACTGATCATGGGCACAGACGCTTAATCCATACGGGGACCCAACTCCAATAGTTCCAGCATGCGGTTAGAAGTGCTCACCTTCCAAGCCATTTGCAATGAAGCCGTTGGCTTTTTTAATATCTTGGGGGGTTCTGCTACAGCCATTGAGCTGGGGATGCTCTGGGTAGAGGGGTGTATTGGGGGGGGTGAGTAGGCAGGACGAGTCCAGCGTCCGCTGTGGTCCATTCCGTCGCAAGCTGTGGTGCATCTGCTGCAGCTTCTCCCGCAGGCGTTCCTCGGAGACCCCGCTGGGGGCGGACACCCCCGACACCTTGCCGTCCGCCTCCCCCTCCCTACGTGGGTCCGCCGGCCTGGGGCTGCAGTGGGACTGTGGCTCCCTCTGGAGAGACAGGACAGAAAGAATGTACCCCACATTCTTCAGCCCACGTCATCCCAAGCACAGTGGTGGTGTTCACCATCACTCAAACCACACATTTGCGCTTGGGGCCCCCTGTTGGCCACAAACAGACACTACACTCAGGGGAGTAGGAAGCCCGGAAACAATAAACCGGGCCCCTGCTCAAGCACATCTTTTGGGTGAGTAAAGGCCTCTAGGGCTGGAATCATATACTAAATATACTTCATGAACAGGGATGCACATAACTGGCATAAAAGAGATGCATGTGGCAATTGATTGTTGTAACAGCGTAAATGCGTACTTATTTTATGTACGTTTGCGCTGATGTGACAAGAAATTACCGTGCATTTTAACATTTATATGCTAATTCGTACTTCATTTGCGGTATAAAGTTTGAACTGCATGGTAATTTCTTGTCATAGCATTGCAAATGCACATAAAATATGTACACATTTGCGCTGTTGCAATAATCGATTGTCGCATGTATCGCTTTTAAAGGTGAATGCAGACTTAAGTACCAGCTATGTGCATCCCTGGTTTTGAAGAAATTCTTCTTCTTCTGTCATCGCTGGCGATTTGGCCCCTGACTTAATATATTCAGCATTTTTTTTTTCCGTGAATTGCAAGTTATGGAAAGATGAAGAAACCTCATACTGGCATTGAGCGCCATGTGTCAGCAAAACAATCAAAAAGCGATGCCTACCTTTGCAAACCCAGAGCATGTTGGACTACATGTGAGACGCAAGCCCATAAAAAAATGACCACTTGAAAAGATATAAGCCAGGCAGACTGAAGTGCCTAATCAGACTGCTAAAGCCCTTAATAAGATTAAGAATGATTTTCCTGTCTAGCAGTTTGCTGGGGTCCTCGGCAGAGGGGTCCTCTCATCTGCCAGATTATTACGACTGTTTAAATGGTTACATCTGTTTCAAGCACATGGACAGGATGATTGCAGCTCAGCTCTGTTTACCAGAGAGACTGACGGCTGGCAAAACATCAACTCAAATCTCCAAACAGAACTTTAACATTATGCAGGGATGGTATTTGGAGAAATTGGTAATTGACTGCAAATACTAATTGTATTTGTAGCTGGATCCTCAGAATTTCTTCAACATTCACATGTAGTTCAGTTCTGGATCTGTTGCAAATGACTAGAGAGTGGTATGCTAAATGTATACTTTCTGATTCCATCCATCCATCCATCCATCCATCCATTCATCCATCCGTCCTCTAAGAGCTTATCCTGGTCAGGATTGCATGAGGGCCTGTAACCTTTCCCTGGCAGCTAAGGCTGGGGTGCACCATAGATGGGATGCCTTCTGCTCCAGTTTTGTACTAATGAAATAACGACTTAGAGGGACATCTCTGCTGACTGGGCTCCAAATGAGCAGCTGAAGCAGCACAGAGGATAGGGCCGGCGTTACCTGCGGCTCTTGCCAGTCTGTGCTGCCGTTGGTGCAGGGCGACTTGGTCCTCAGACCCCACAGAAAGTGTCGAACGTACAGCAACTGCCTGTAAATGTTCTCGTCCACGGCGTCGCAGTCCAGGTCCACCCTGAACCCACTGCTGGGCAGAACAATGGGCGGGTGGTTCTCAAAACTTTCCAGCAGGTCCACTAAAAGCCAGCAGGGGAGAATGACCCGGCAACATCAGACTTATTTATCGCTTCCCTAAAGCAGATTGCATTTGATTCCCCCCATTCTGTCCACCCGATTCCCAGGAGTCTCCGTCTCTCCAATCCAATTTCCGCCAGCCCTGTGTCAGCCCTCAGCCCATAAATCATCTCCAGGTGTGAAAATGAAACTGGGTTCTTGCCACTCCCTACATTGATCCAAAAGTGAAACTTCAAAAAAGAATCATGGATCTGATGTGTATGATGCTCGATTACTGGGTAAATTAACGTTTTTATTTAGTTAGCGGATGCTTTTGTACAAAGTAACGTACAAATGACGAAAGTTTTGTGGTCAGAGAGCAGGGTCAGCTAGCATCCAGTGCACCTGCAGCAGTTGGGGTTGAGGGCTTTGCTCAATGGCCTGATGGTGACATCATTACTCTGCCAGCCGTAGGATTTGAACCCATGACCTTCTGGATTTTAACTGACTCAGAAACCAACCCCTAAACCACTTATATTTAACTTCAGCCTCCCTGAATGAGATCTAAGTCTGGCTGACGGGGGAAACAGAGGGAGGTGCCCCTTACCTGTTCTGTAGATGTGTGTCTCCTCGTCTGGACCAGGCTGCCATGAGGTCACGGGCCCCGTGCCGGCTGCCAGCTGGTACTGCGTCAGGATACGGTGCAGCTGGACGGGCTTCAGGGATGGGTGATCCAGAGACAGCGATTTCCAGCTCATCTGTGAAGCCATGCAGACAGAGAGGGCGCCACGGGGCCCACGGTCAACTTTGCTTACGCTTTACCTCATAAGCCTGGGCTGACACCCAGTCTCCCTGGAAACCCACGGCAATATTAAACAGCGTCACATGGGAGGACATGAACTGCATGCACCAGGCGTGCAGTGGTGACACCAGCCCATGGAGGAATGACTTCCTGGGAGATGATTTATTAGCTGTACTTGTGGATAATTGGACATCGGACTTCTGAAAATCATTGCAGGCCCATTCTGATATCTTAATGGCGTTCAATTATGTATTCTATCTGCCGAGACATAAATCTGCACCAATTTTCCTGCCAAATACACAGCAAGATTTTTTTTTCACTTTTTTAACCATGATTTGCTTAAACGAGCTAAATTCCGGGAGCAGAAATTTCATCTGGTTTGTCTTCCCTTTGAGAAACCCCAACGTTGTTCCCGGTGAGGCGGAAATTTGGCTTCGCATTCGTTTCTACATGCTGTAGAAACCACAGGAAAGGAAGTTCTGCAGTGACCATATGGAGATGGAGGCATTACAGATCCTGTACCGGCCCGCAGGGATCAGAGAACCAGACGGCAACGGTTGAATGGGCCGGCTGAAACGGAACTGGCTCCACGGCATTCTCAGTGTCCTCTATCAGTGGTGAACACTATGCCTGAATCTTGAAGAATCCTGATTTCCTCAGGCAGGGATCTTGAAGAAGCAGACGGTACATTTGCTGCAGAACAAGTTGCAAACGGGAATGGCAATATGAGCGAGGGATGGAGAGGAAGGAAATACCTGCAGCAGCTGCTGGAGGGGCGTGGTCAGGATGCTGACGGCGCTGCGGAATTTGGCCAGGAACTTGTCGGTTAGATGTGCCAGGCCCGCCTTCCTGGCCCAGTCCAGCACCATTCGGAGGCATGCTTGGACCTGGAGGATCCGGGAGCGCTGGAACCAGCCACGGGCCGGACCTCGGCACAAAAGCACCGACACGGGGCTCCCCTTAGATACCAGCAACATCACCCATCACTCAATCCTTCCATCCTACAGCCTGGTTAGGTGTGTGAGAGGCCTGGAGCAAACTCCAGCATACACCTCTGACAAAGACACTTTATTCATCCATGTGTCTTTCTGCTTATCCTATCTGGCTCCAGATACACGGACATAAAGGTGAGACCAAGCCGGAGGACCCAGCACAGAGTCAGCCAGCATGCAGCAGTACACCTATATACTCATCCTGAATTCGTAAGTGTCACAGTGTTAACAGAGTTGGTGTTATGGTAATAGTTTACCGCCTTCCAGCACACGTCCAATGTATGTAAATTCATATAATTTTAATGCAGTTCTCGGCATAGTTATTCCAGTCCATCACACCCACACGATCAAGTTAGTCATGCTAGTAATTGTTACTCTGGTAGGAAACTGGTGCACTGGGAAAAACATGCAAACCCCCCACACAGAGCAGAGGATTCATTCCAGCAGTGGGACTCAATTCCCAGTTTTTCACATCTTTTTTAAAGCAAGCTTAGTTTATTTCATCATAATTAAAGAATATGCTTTGTACTGGTTTTCAAACCCAGACGTTTCTGGGACTTGGGTCTATCCTGGCTACCTTAACACTGTGCAATTTAAGGTGTAACGATATTCCGTAATATTCCGTCGTGTTACTTCTTTAGAGTGGAAGGAAAAAGACGAAAGTGCAGAATTAATCAGATTTCCTGCCAGCTGAGTGAAGATTAGTTTCCTTACAGATTGCAGTTATGTGGAGCCTTTGTGAGAATTTACAGGTCACGCTCTCGCACAATCCACCATCGTTTCCACTTTGCAACTTTAAAGTGTGATTTCACAAGTATTTCTCCTGTGTGGTGCGAGTGCTTTCCGGGGTATTAGGATTCGTATGAGTTGACAGTGACATTAGTATTAACAGTTAAATGGTCTACAATTCACTTCCCAGCACACATCAGATATATGTATATTAATATTGCTTTAATGCCATTCTGTGACATGGAATAAGCTTGCTAGGTGATTTTTTTACATACATGAGCAGATTACAGAAACATTGTACTTAATTGCTAGCAGTGCTTTACATAAAGCACACCTGTAAAATGTTACTTTCAGAGTGCATCCATACACCTACTGAAAATTTCATGCTTATATGAATGAACTAAAGAATTGCTACTGTGTAGTTGGAGAGTATAAAACCATAAATATATTTTACAGCAAAACAATAACTTATGTTAAATATTTAATTTTCTGGGCAGATATTCGTAAGTGATTGAACGGATAGTAATTATATTGTCAAATAAATTATATACGTGAGTTTAGGATCTAAAAGTCTGATCCAGTAATACCAAAATGCAATTATGCCTTATATGATAATATCTGTGGGAAAGAAGCAGGGCAACAAAGAATTTTTTAAATTTAGTATTTTGTAAGTACAGTAATAGCCCTATTTGCAGTCATATGACAATAATAGGATTATCTGTTGTCACGAGCAATAATCTCTTACTAAAGCGGACACAGAGAGCGGGCTACCAGCCCCAAGACGTACCCAAAGTCCCATCAGCCCATTCGGCGCTCGGTAATAAAACACATTCCCTTAAGCCCCCCGCGAGCTATTCGCTACCGCTAAGCTAACACGTAGCTCGGCATGAAAGCTGTTGAGAACAATGGGGTCGTGAGAGGGGTCACTTGCTCCCATTTTAACTGCCCTGGTGTGACACGATGCATCATTACCCATCCCGCCGCGATCCTGCTGGCACCGGTTTCCATGGCTGCCGAAGTGGCGTGTGTTTTGCGGCGGGGGGTTTGCTTGCGGACGTCAGCCCCCGGCACCCAAACGCCCATGTTTTAGTAATGAGCCGCTTCACAGACACCGCAAAATCAGATTCTACACCGAGTAACGCTGAGACGTGCTGCGGCACCAGCCAAAAAGGGTGCGAACTGGGAGGTGCGGAGTCGTGAGGATGCATAAAGACAACCCCCCCCCCCCTCCCATTTGCTCGACTGGCCCCCGTTCACAGGGAGCCTGTTTGCTCGGATGAATCATTCATCTCAAAAGCGCTTTGATGGCTTTAAATGATACTGGAAGGCGATGGCTGCTCTGGAGATAAGAGTTCCAAAGCAAATTACATATCTGAAGATTATATTAATGTGCATTACATTTGACAGGGATATTAAGAAAATGGTGTCTGTGAAGACAGCCTTTAAGGGATGCACGCTATTTAAATTCTATTAAACATCACCATGTTGAAAAATTCAAGCCATGCAACCCAGAGGAAAGGACACTGCAGTTGTTCTTTAATACTTTTACGGTTCATTTGCAATACCTATGTATTAGATTATCTCCATAAGACAAAACCTCATATCTGCTCATTTACAATATTAACTCTATTAATCTAAAAATTTTACGCGGGCGAAATTAAAATCAGCTTAATTTCTGGCATACATTCTCCTGGCAAATGTGTGCATATGACCTGCTTATGTGTAGAACTTCACAGTCAGTGGAATTTATTATCGCACAAAACAAAACCATGTAACTGTGAAGAACACAGATCCTGCTCAGCTCGTTAGAGACTTAAATAAGGTAATCAAAGGCTAAAAGCAACAGCAGGGCCTGATAAATATTGTTTTTTTTTCTGTAAATTTACCCAAACAGCTACAAAATAAAGGAATTACATGGACAATGTCTCTTCATAATTACAGAAGGAAGCCAAGCATCACCACTGCTCACCTTTGTCTATGAGCTGGTTAAACAGGGAGACGTTGGAGAAGAAAAACAGGTAGGAAAACATCTGGGACTGGATTTCAGGGTGCACCTCGTACTGCTGCAGCAACTCCTGTGTGGTCTGCAACACCTGTAGCACCTTGCGCACTGGTTCAGGTGGCATCACTGACCTCTTCCAACAGGGGTCAGCGTTCTCCCCTTGAAACGGGTTACAGTCCAGTATTCCGGGTAGGACCACATACAGGGACTGAAAAAAAGAGAAATGTGCACTTTTATCGAGGATAATATTGCGCCACATACTCGGAAAGATGAAAGACTTTCATATTGTTAGCCTAGTCAATCCAAGCTATTATCGTTTTTATTGACTTTTATACTGTCATCAGGGAGATCCAGTGAATAGCACTGTATGGTTTCCATTATGTTGCATTTGTTTATAATTTTTACCTTTATTTTTATACTACCAGCTCCACTGCCTCTATTTTACTCATGTGTGCTTTCACTCAAAATGTTTATGGCACAACGCGGTTCCCAGGACGACAGCACACGCATACACAGATCTCAAAAGCACAGCTTGTGTGCAGTGTGAGCTCCGGCACACAGTTAGCGTCTGTTCACGCCATTCACCTGATGGCGTGGCGTTTCTGGCAGTGTGTCGGTATATATAAATCACACAAACAAAAATGTGCAGAAATTCTGATTCTCAAAAACTGCCATTATGAATTTTCATCCATAGTTTTTTAAAAAAAGAAACATTCATAAGAAATTGAATTTTATGAATGTTCTTATTTACCATAGCACTGCTAAGGTGACACCGTTTAAAGAAAAAAAGTAATGAATATACATAATTTATACATTGAATCAAATGCGTTCAGGATTTACTGATGTTAAAACTTAGCAGTTCTTCATATAACTGCTTACTTATATATACTACATATAGAAATATGTTTAGCAGAATAAATAAACCAAATTGAATTAGATCTAATGTTTGTTTATTTAAATTACATGGAAATTAAAGATGTAGTAGCTATCAGAATTTTTAACAGCATTATGAAAATGGGTGCATTAATATATAGGGTGTATATACAGTACAGTGGACCTCATACACCACAGATGAGAGCAAAACCACCATCTGATAGAGATACAAGCTTAGAACGAAAAGCATAGAGCGGTTACAGAAAGGAAAAGACTTAAGTTCCTCCTCCACGAACACATGAGCTCCTCGGGTCAGGTAACTTGTGACTTTAGTCAGATGACACGTGACTAATTATCCTGACTTAACTGACGGCAGTGCACACCTCTAATAAAACACCTGCCAGGCGCTGTGGATTACAGGTCAGTGACCATCCTGGTCCTGGACCATCCTGGTGTTTCGATGCCCGCATCTGCCGCAACTGGGGGCAGCCCCCGTTGCAGTACTGCGGCCTGAATCCAGGCCAGGTAGATCTGCCTGCAAGCAGGTGGTCCCAAAGACTGGAGGCTCCCTTCCATCACAGCCCACAGCCCACAGGAAAATCTCCTTGCAGACTGGCAGACCAGTGCAAGGGCTGTCTGCACATGGCAGTGACTGTGCTATTAATGTCCCTCTCAGCAGGTGCTCCAGCAGGCATAAGAGGGCAGATTAGAGGGGTTATTTGATGCCAGAGTGTATTTAAGTGTCACTCTGCGGGCTGGTGACCATCTGCTGTGCACCGGACAGTGCTAACTGTTTGAGTGGATGCATCACTCTGAAAGGATCACAGTACACAGACTTGTGTGCGCAAACAGTGCATAAATGCTGCAGTACCGATTACCTGCTATACCTTCCGTGAAATGATCTTTGTTCCCTACGCACCTGTGAGGCGTTTATGAGAAAACTGCCTCCCAAGCAAATAAATAGCTAAACTATATTTGCTGAGATTTTACTATGACTGCTATAGGTTTTCATTATAGTCCATGTGTGGGATCAAGCATTAAGTTCGATCACCACCTATAAGAAGGGCGGATGTGCTCATGTCCATCAGAAGCCCTGCTGTTATTAACGGTATACATCAGGCCTGTCAGCGTACTGTGCTGCGTGTATCATGGCCACGCCTAAGCGTAATAGGCTTCCCCATTGTCATTTGTTGCTTTTGTTCCTCCTTTCTTATATAATCATTGTGATGCGACTCCCGTGGCACCAAAACACTCCCCATGAGACACATTCATGGCAACCTGGCTCAGCTCCTCTGGGCTGTCACAGCAACACGCAGCGGTGGGGGCGTATTGTACCACTGACCGCTGTGTAATCTGGACACATTACAGCATTTAACCCCCCCCCCGCCGCCTCCCTAACAACAGCATTTGTCAACTTTTACTGTCTTGACCGGGAGCCAATGCCACCATTAATCAGACTTGACAGACGGTGACACCTGGATAAAGTGATTATCAAATTACAGGGAGTGTACAGAGAGGATAAGGGCGGTTGCCAAGCGTGGCCCGGACCTTGGTGATGTAGTAGACGCACTGCTGGAACGTGTAGATGATCACCTCCTCCAGGATTGTCATGGCCTCCTCATTGGCTGAGATGGTCGCTGAGAGCAAAGACTCCTTTGAGCCTAAACACAGGAGCATCAATATTATATGTAGAAGAATATACATACATGTTGGCCATGGTCTGGCAGAAAATGATGGAAACTCACACTGGTGTCAAAACGAGCAAACTGTAAACATAAAGATGAAATGAACACAAGGCGGCCAGAGTCCTCCCATCCTTTTTAAACAGATAGTTACATTGTACTTGATGTTTCATTCTTTGAGAGAAAATATGAATGTCAATATACCGAATAGATTTATTATAAAAACACGCTGTAAGAAAAACTTGGCTGACGTGGTATTTTCACACATTTGTTTACATACAAGCCAGACTTTTCACATTTTTCTGGCATTCTGATGCTCTAATTTGTCATTCATGGTGCAGCGAAGTGCTTGAGAGATGCAGTATATATATTTAACCCTAAGTATACTAATAAATATTTTGTCTGGCTTGTTCTTTGATGATTATTTTGTCCAGTAAATTTGGGAAGCCACACATTTTATGCCTTTCCAACACAACCTGGCTAAAAATAAGGATTTGTGGGGAAAGCCATTGTTTGACAGTCCTCAGTACTGTGTATGTATGTTGCACATGACTGCACCTTACAGTGTCAATCTAGGGAATATTTCCATGGAAACGGTTCCTGGTGTTGTAACTCCAGTGTGATGGCAATGACATTCTTTCCTGCGCAATCGTGTCAAAGAGCTCTCTGTGGTGCCCTTTGGTGAGCCCAAACTACAAGTTAGCACTGGTGCAGAGAATCATCTAGATGGTGTTTCAGGCGAAGTACATTCAGCTCTGTAACCAGGCAGTATTCTAATATCCTTCCATGCATCCTTACATATTTGACTAGCACACAATTACTGAATGACAATCGGTTTAATAAGGGCTGAAAATCCCAGCCCAGAATAAAACGTAAACAATAGTCTTCTAAATCCTAAGACAGCTGGGATTCATGCTGGAAATTCTGTTTAGCATGAATGACATTTTCTTGATTATGCTCTAATCCAGTGCAAACAAAGGATTTTCTGTAGACTTATTTTTGTTAAATATAAAACTAAACATAAAAGTTCTTTTTTTACCAATTAGTTATAGTGTCAGCTTTTGTGTTTTATTTTACTGGAATTTGCTTTGCAAAAAGTGATATTTACCCCACATTATATACACACTGCATAACAACACAACACACGCCATGATACTGTAAGACGTATATCAATAAACATTTACATTTATCTTATTTAGCAGATGCTGTTATTTAAAGCTATTAACATTTTTTGGAGAAGGCGGGGTCAGACGTGGAGCAATGTGAGGTGCTCAGGAGCCTAATGGTGACGTCACTGCCAGCTCTCAGATCTAAGCCAATGACCTTCCAGTCACTTGCACAGTTCTCTAACACGCTGAGCTACACATACTGAAAGAGTGCAGTATGACAGGCAAAACCCCAGGTGTGATGAGAGGTGTCCTCTGGAGGCCCTGAGATCCCTGCTTACATTACTTATCAAGTGCTCTCATAGCTCTGCCGTCAGAAATGCATGCCTTTCCAGGACAGTAATGCTAATCAGAGGCTCTGCTTGTTCCTAATTGCAATCTTTGCATTACAGAGATGCTTTTAACATGAGGGCAAGTTGTTAACCTTTATTTTGCCAGTCTCAGCAGGTCAAAATCCTACCCATCCTTTTCCCCAACATCTTTTCCTGTGATAAAATTAATATTAAAAAGACTCTGCTGTTGACTATAGCGAAAATAGGCCAGGAACATGAATGCCTCTTTGCAGACGCTAATTCTAATTTAAAAGGAAACCCACAGAAAAAAAATGGACTAGATTAGTTTTGGACTGATTTCGTATTTGTCTGACACTATAGCTTGACACCGAGTTGGGGGTGGGGTGGACCCCAGATAATCTTGTGGGGGGGGTGATAGCATATCCTGGGCTGCTGGCTGTCACTGTTAATTAGCACCCAGTAATTGTTTGTCACTATTCTACACCAAGCCGGTGGTGGTGCCGCTTAACACCCCTCACCTCCAGCTCACAAATCCAACCAGCTTTACGTCAAGTGGCACAAACCTCGTGTTTGCTGCTTTTGGGAATTTGCCACAGCAGAACAGATATGTGGTTCCATACTCAAATGGAATGTGATAATGAATCAGATCACTCTTAAATTCTCTCTTTATTAATTATTGTTATCTATACTTTAGTTTATTACTTTGGCTTTAGTGAAATCTGTGCGACAAATGACTCTCATTAAAATCACTCCCAAGGCACTTAATTAGAGGTTTTCTGACACATTTAAGCCTGCTGTCACTTTAAAAAAGGGAAAACAATGTATGAATCACACTCCCATCGGCAGTGTGCTTCGGACGCCCTTCCCACTGGGACACGCCGGATAGATACAGGAGAGGCCGCACCTTTGGCATCCAGCTGCTCGATCCCTTGCATGTAGGCAGGACACTTCTGCTGAATGAAGTAGAGGATCTCGATGGCGTTGGACATCCAGAAGAATATGACCTGCAGGTCGGGGATCAGGTCTGAGATGTTGAGCAGAGATAGGGAGGCTGGGTCCTGGCTGGTGGAGGGAGGCAACAGGGTGGTGTTTTGATAGCTGATATTGGGAGAACCGTGTACAGCATTATCAGGTAACTACACAGCCAAACACCGGATATAAGTGAACAACATCGATGTGAAACAAGCTTTTTAGAACGTAATAATAATAGGAGCAGCTGTGAAATACTACAAAAAAGTATGTATGTTCTTAACGGCTTCCCAGCCTCAGGAGAATCGAGGTTGATATCGAACGGCTGGAGATGTTGTGCTGTTTTCCCCTCGGCCTTCAGGGAGACTGATACTTGCTGTCAGAAGGCGTAATGCGATACTCACTGCTGAGCTTGCTTCTGGGCCAGTTCCTTTGTCTTCTCCTGCGAGACACACGACACAATTAGGCACTCGTAAAAGTTTAAACACCACAGGAGCAACCGATCCTCACAAGTCTGTGTCTAAAATAAATCAGGCATTAACAGCTTCACACTGGAGCTGGTGGACTTTTCCTTCACAGATGTGCGGTGAAGGAAAACTAGAACTGACATATCACAACTAGCATTAAATGATCAAAGTTAACACTGTGAAACTGACCTTAACGATCGATACAAGTGCCGGACCTCCATGAAGCTGTAGGTCTTGCGAAAACATTCAGACAAGGTTTCTCCAAGGGAGAATTGGCTACTCTAAACATTTGGGAACTTTCTGAACAAACCATGAAATGAGAATAAATGTGGGCAAAGACTCTGGTGAAGCCAAGTGGCTCACAGTAGTTCTATATTTATTTCGCGGATGCTTTTGTCCGATGCAGATTACATGTGTGGATCAGAGAGCTGGGTCTGGAGCATTTGGGGCTAAGGGCCCCACAGCAGTATGATTACGCTATTGACCGTGGGATTTGGAGCTATGACCTTCCAGAGCTGAGCACAGATCCTTAACCAGCTAAGCAACAGTATGTGTTCAATACTGGAAAATGACCTCAGACAATCTGAGCACTTCTGTGGCCTGCTTGCACAGATACCTAGACAAAATTGCTGATTTTAGAAATAGTTTATGATGCTAAGTATAAATATATTTTTTTGACTTAACAATTAAAGAAGTAAAAGTGCTGCATCAAAGGGGGAGGTTTTTTCTGGTGTTTGGCTAATTCATGTCATTTCCTTTAGTTGGTGATGACTATTTTATTTTCAATGGTGCTATATCATCAAATATATAAACAAACAATGTGAGGGAAACAAGATCAACATTAATAATTTATGGTGAACTAACATAACAGTTTGGTAGGACTGAACATCTGAACGACTAAACATCTAGTGAGTAGCAGGAGAATTAGAGTTCAATGATAATCATGACTGCGAATCATTTAGTCATACCTACTGTTCGTGAAGTTTAAAATCCATGTCTGCTTTAATTTTTTTTTATTTCGTCCACTAAAAAACAGAAACACTTGCGTAAAACACAAGCTGGAGTATTTCAGAATTCTTTATTTGACAACTATCCCAAAATAAAACATTTTGTATGATGGCATCAGGGGTGGCATGGTGGTGCAGTGGTTAGTACTGTTGCCTCACACCTCTGGGACCTGGGTTCGAGTCTCCGCCTGGGTCATATGTGTGCGGATTTTGCATGTTCTCCTCATGTCGTCGTGGGGTTTCCTCCGGGTACTCCGGTTTCCCCCCACAGTCCAAAAACATGCTG
>JAODJX010000097.1:22729500-22760595 GCA_026776945.1 Isichthys henryi | reverse complement strand
CCTGCCTCGTGCCCATTGCTTCCGGGATAGGCTCCGGACCCCCCGCGAGCCAGTAAGGATAAGCGGTTTGGAAAATGGATGGATGGATGGATTATTATTATTGCTTATAACCATTGACAACAGCAAGGATGACAAGATTTATGGTGGAAACGAATAATCTGGCAGCCAATCATATGGGGGCAGTAGGAAGTCGCACACCGCACACCCCTCCAGTTATGTAACCATGGTATGATCCACTCTCATTATCATTTAAGCTACATTAATCTGAAAAACATTCAGAAAATATCAAAGGAATTAAAAGGTACTTTCAACTAAGCAATGTGGGTATATACCATCACTAAATTAACCTCAAGGCAAGCAAAATGTATGATAAAGAGGAGAAATGATCATACAAATCTAATCTACACCAAGAGATAACATTATTGGTCACAAGACTGAGAAACAGTAAAAAGAATATATTGATGTTTAGTTAGTGTGCAATGATGGACGGTACAAAGCTGAAGATAACTAAAGTAAAATCACTTGCCTTTGATTGATAGACTTGCGGAAACTTGGTACATTTATTCATCTGTTATAGTGATTTAAAATACTTTATCTAATTATATCCTAAAATAATCTAGTTTAGAAGTTAAGCAAGAGTAAACTGTGTAAGTATAGTGTTAAGATTTAATTGTCGGAGTAAATTACACATATAAAACCCTTTCCAGGGATGACAACATTTCAGCTCTTTAATATGCGACAGGATGACACTGGTGTGGGTGGACTGGTGAAGCAGCCAACTCTGAAAATGGAGAAGGACAAGGAGAGGAAATCCTGTGGGGGGGGGGGAGGCAGAGCAGCTAGTGGGGGGGCTGGGTTCATTAGCCTCTCACTATATACAGTACATGGGCAATACACATAAATCTGTGCTGATCTTCTGAACATGCAAATCATCTTTATTGAGTTTTCTCTATCCAATAACGGAGAGGGTTCACATGGGAGGAAAGAAAACAAAGTGTTTCCTGTGGTTATCTGTTTAAACGACAGCCTGCCATCATTATTCAAGGTTTACATCAATATATTTCTTTTATTAAAGAAGCATATAAAGTTAAAGTTATATTGCCAAACTTCCAAAGCAAATAAAAATCTGGGCAAATCTATACATAGTCAGTTGTCTGATGTTTATGACAATTATGAGATTTATGGCAATTATGAGAATTATAATTTTTCTAATTTCATTCAGGTGCAGTAAAAAAGGAAACCCAAAGGTGTTTGCAGATATTCTGAGTCCGGCTTATTGCCCTGAAGATTCCATTACGATTCCACAGGAGCTCATTTGTTTTAAACACCTTCGCACCTTTACCCTAATTGTCAGGCCCTGTTTCTGTTGTGACAAAATCAAGAAATGCTGAAAGACGCTGCTTTGATTCTGCTGCCGCAGTTCAGGAGTCAGACTGGAAACAGCTCTCCAATTTCCAGTCAAGCTGAGGCTCATAAAGAACAGAGCGTACAGGAAGCTGATTTAGCTTCATCATAATTGGATTATATCGATTGTTTGAGTGAAATGGAAAAAGCACTTTTGAACTTGGTGTTTTTCTAAACTCTCCAACAGGAGCAACAGGTCTATCATGAGTATAAATATCAGTTATTGTAGGTAAAAACATTAACTGGCTCAGCTTCAAAGCACATGTACAGCATTTATATGTGGGAAACAATGCCTCATACAATTAGAATATTCAAAAAGGAATCATTTAGATTGGATATACAATCACTGGCCATTTTATTAGGTACACCTGTTCAACTGTTCAAGGAAGCAAATATCTAATCGACCAATCAAATGTCAGCAGCCCAGGACAGATCAGGAGCTTCAGTTAATGTTCACACCAAACACCAGAATGGGGAAGAAAGGTGATTTAAGTGATTTGAATGCGGCCTGGTTGTTGGTGCCAGACAGGCTGGCATGAATATTTCAGAAACTACTGATCTATGAAGATTTTGATGCACAGCCAAACGAAACCAGCTGAAAAATAAAACATCCAGTGAGCAGTGATTCTCTGGGTGAAAATGCCTTGTTGGGGATAGAGGCTGGAGATGAGTGGCCAGACTGGGTCAAGCTGATAGAAGGGCAACAGTAACTCAAATAACTCAACGTATACAGAAGAGCATCTCTGAAAGCACAACATGTCAAACCTTGAAGCAGATGGACCACAGCAGCAGAAGACCATGCCGGGTGCCAGTCCTGTTAGCTAAAAACAGGAAACGGTGAACATGTGCTCACCAAATTTGGACAATGGAAAAACACTGCTTGCTCTGATGAGACTCAGTTTCTGCCATGACATTTAGACGGTATGTGTAAACAACATAAAAGTATGGATCCATCCTGCCTTGTTTCAACAGTTCAAGCTGATGGTGATGTAATGGTGAGAGGGATATTTTCATAGCTCACTTTGGGCCCCTTAGTACCAACCGAGCATCATTGAAATGCCACAGCCTACCTGAGTACTGTTTCTGACCATGTCTATCCCTTTATGACCACAGTGAACCCAGCATCTAATGGCTACTTCAAGCAGGATATCATTTCATATCATCTCAGACTGGTTTCTTGAACATAAAAATGAGTTCACTGTACTCAAATGGCCTCCACAGTCACCAGATCTCAATCCAATAGAGCACCTATGGGATGTGGTGGAACGGGAGATTCGCATCATGAAGGTGCAGCTGACAAATCTGCAGCAACTGTGTGATGCTATCATGCCAACATGGAGCAGAGCAGAGTCTTTAAGGAATGTTTCCAGCTTGTAGAATCTATGCCACTAAGAATCAAGGCAGCTCTGAAGGCAAAAGAGGGTCCAACAAAGTACTAGCAAGCTGTACCTAATAAAGCGGCCGATGAGTATATAGTATTCATCTACTATGTGTATCTCAACAAAAAAAGCAAACTTGGTAACACTTTACGTAATACCATGTTTTTAATATACTGCCTGGCCAAAAAAAGGTGGCCATTTGAATTTATATCGGCAAATACTTAAGAGCCAATGACTGGATCATTATCACAACTCAGCAACATTATGCATCAATAAAGTAAAGTCAGCTGAGTACCTGAATCTACTGAAATCTACTAAAAATTGTTTTAACTCTTTGAAAAAGACATCACATCTGTCAAACCTCTACATCTGTTAAATTGCGTTCTCTTATTGCGGTTGTGATCAAAACGCAAAATGTTATGAAAGTGCTGGATTTGTGCCAGTAAGAAGCAGTCATTAGTTACTGCCACAAATAACACTCAAAACAGTAAGTCGACATAAAAATAATAAAACATAACTGCAAAACAATGTTTGTTTATTTCCAAAACAAATGAATTAGACAAAACAAGGGTGAATATGCTTTATGGGAGTGGGAAATGGGGAGAAAAAAAAAATTTCAAGCAAGATAAATGCTAAACATTAGCTAGGAATCAAAAGGATTTTATCCAGTTAGGAGAAACGCAACTGTCACAGAATACAAATGGTCAGTATCAAATTGACAATCTCTGGGTTTCATCAGGGTCTCTAATTTTAAACAATGAGATGGCAATGGGCCACATATATCACATTATAGAAAAAAACAACTGCAGACGTATTAGCTATACTTTACATCAGAAATCAGCCCACATGAATTTGCAGTATTCTATAATTCAAGAACATTGCATTATCAACATGCAACATAAAAATAGGCGATGTTGAAATGTAGGGTAAGGCAGGTACATAGAAACAAAATTATCGACGGTGAAATTAATATATATTTGCATTAAATATAACATTAAACATAATCCATGCAAAAGAAAGATGCAATAACGTAATTTGTTTATTCCAGTAATATAGAATTTGCATTAAAAATAAGTGTAAACTGAATAAATTTAACAGTTTTATCTATATACACAAAGCATGCAGCGACATATAAACCGGAAACTTCGGTCAGAGTTACACATCGAGGTAACACGTATGTTACATTATATAAAATATTCATGATATATATAGTTTAGATGTATAATAATATCTTCTATAAACACGTTCTTATTATACATCTGTTAAAATATGCACAACGTGATGGTTTCATTCGCATATAGGAGCATAATACTGAGGAATAAAAATACAGCTTCTTAAACATATGCAACGTCCAAAATAAACATGGCAGTCACACGGGTCTGGGTTTATAACTCCAGATGTTTTTATACCTGCTAACAAAACGAACAAGTGGTGACACGGTGAACAGAAACTTTAATTTAAAAGAAGAAAATAACTAAATTGTACCTGACAACACTAAAAAGCCATAAAAGTGGTTCGCTTTGATAGCTTTAATATCAGACAATATCAAAGGACTATATCGTTTAATATTCAATGCATTGTGTTCGTCCAGGGAGAGATAAAGCAGGCAGTCCCTGCATGCAACACAAGTCATTACATTTCCACATACAGACAACACATATGCAACAGCTAGAACACAGAAATGCAAGCAGAAATCCAAATGTGTAAATCTCTATGTATATACGATTGGCTACATATGCAAAATAAGAATAATTTCTTGGTAAACAAGTGGAAAGCGTGATATGAAGTATTTTTCCCGTTACCGTATCAAATCTCACCGTTTTCATTCCAGATTATTTAACTACGGATTATATGCATCGCTTTTCCTATTTATGGTCGTGAGTGCATACAATTAAATTTACCATAGCCTACATTCAGCAGGAGATCATTCACTCGCTTGCCACGAAAATAGACATGTAGATAAAACAACGAAATGCACAGAACTTGATTGTTTTGGCATTTCCAGAACGGAAAGCGGACGATAAAACCACGTACCTTAAAAGATTCATTTAAAAAGGTGCGACTGGAAAGCAATCGTCAGTTGAGGTGATGCTGTAAGTGGGGTTAGGGTTAAAAAGCGGGAGGTA
Source organism: Isichthys henryi (assembly GCA_026776945.1). Lineage (NCBI taxonomy): Eukaryota > Metazoa > Chordata > Actinopteri > Osteoglossiformes > Mormyridae > Isichthys > Isichthys henryi. Next base: position 22,755,686 of record JAODJX010000097.1, on the reverse strand, counting down.
TACGCTTGCAGCCCTGCTCCTACTTCCTATGTGCCTGCCTGCCCGGCTGACTGTCCCTGCCTAAAAAGCCACAATAGGAGACCATCGCTTTTAAATCATTAGGGTGCAAACGCACTCAAACGGCCGGAAGTCTGCGCTGTGCACTCGGTCTTCGGGGAACACCGTCTTCCTGCGAATTCATCATGAACAAAAATGCAAACTGTTCATATACACAGTAAAATGACGAGCATGGAGCCTGTTGACATTTGTGTTGATTCGCTGTTAACAGTCAACGTGCATTTGACAGCACTTACAAGCTTTTTTTTCTCAGAGCCTCATTAAATATGTATTAACAAACCAATTGTAGTGAATATATTCTATATTCTTTATATAATTTATCATGTGATATAGCAATTTTCAACCTTCTATTCATCCATCCATCATCTACGATCTTTTCCCGGACATGGTCGCGGGTACCTATAGCAATATCCAACCCTAAATTAATAAGAAGAGCTACTAAAATATGTTTAAGTACTGGCTACTTTATGCAATTACATCTCATATTAGGTTCACGGAAGGCTGTGCTGTTATTGGTCCTGTGCCATCCGGGATATTGCTGATTTCGATAAGCTTATCGACGTGTTTACACAATTTTTTGAAAGAATTAATAGAAGTACATTGAATGGAATTCAATGCATTAACAACCCACATTATTTAGATTTAGGATAAGAATTATACACAGGGCCTTGTAAAATGTTCTTTAAAACTGGTAAATTAATAACAATCACAATTTTTCCAATCGTATTTGTTGCTCATGTCATACAGCACGGTATTACAATAGGCCACATCTTAATGTGTTTTAGAAATGTAATATTGCTATGACCTACATATTTTTCAGCAATTTCACTCATACAGCTGTTGACATTCTTCTTTCTTTGTAAACACATTGCATTGTTACCCATCTTACCATCTGAAATGACTGAAATACAAACATGAACTGAATCTGCTTTTGGGATTCAAATACTTTGACATTAATCCCATGAAATTTGTTTCCCCAAAGATGACAGAATCATACTGGAAGTATCTCGCCTTACAAGCTTTCCTACAAGCATTTGAATAATATAGTGAGCATTACCCAGTATCAATTTTCACTGTGTTCAAGACCAGGTTGCTTACATTCCTCATTTAAAACCAATTTAAAATATTTCAATTACTTGCATTCTGCAACCACTTTTATATCTTTTGATCCTAAAGCAACATCCCAAGGCATCTTCCAGTCTCAAATACCCACCATCTTCGAATGTCTTCCATTTAATTTGTTATATTGCAATTTTCATGATGCACTGTGGATGAATTACCCACAGAATTTCTGGACAAAGAATTTAATATGTGACCTACGCAGAGAGTTCTAACACAAAATGGGAACGAGCTAAAGACTAAACTATAATGGGCACCATAGGTTAGATGCTAAGAACCAGAAATCACACCTCTTTAAATGTGTCTACATTTACCAATAGAAATGTTACACAGACCTGCAAATTCATTTATCTGTTGATGCTGTTTCCTGGACTTCCTCTTGACCTCCCACATGAGGGTGATTTACACATCTCTGAAAGTTTATGGAAACATGATACTATTCTCCATATACATATATATTAATCCTTAGAAGTTTGACACTCCAGGTTGGGCTGCATTAAAGGCATTTACACCAATCAGCCATAACATTAAAACCACTGACAGGTGAAGGGAATTACACTGACTATCTTCTTTCTATGGCACCTATCAAGGGTGCCATTATATATTAGGCAAGCGAACAGTCAGTTTTTGAAGTTGATGTGTTGGAAGCAGGAAAAATGGGAAAATGTGAGGATCTGAGAAACTTTGACAAGGGACAAATTGTGATGGTTAGATGACTGGATCAGAGGATCTCCAAAATGGCAGGTCTGGTGGTGTGTTCCCATTACGCACTGGTCAGTACCTACCTGGCTCATTAATGTGCATGGGGTCTGATCCCACAGGAGAGCTACTGTAGTACATATTGCTGAGGTCATGCTGGCTCTGATAGAAACGTGTCAGAACACACAGTGCATCTCCGCTTGCTATATATGGGGCTGCGTAACCTCAGACCGGTCGGTCAGAGTGCCCATGCTGACCCCTCTCCACCTCTGAAAGCACCTACAATGGACATGTGAGCTTCAGAACTGGACCATGGAGCAATGGAAGAAGGTGGCCTGGTCTGGTGAGTCACATTTTCTTACACAGGAGGATGATGGTGGTTTCCCTTTATGTAGTCTTTTAGACCAGCGTTTCTCAAACTATGGGCCGCGGACCGGTGCCGGTCTGTGAGAAGGTTCCTGGCGGTCCGTGGAGCCTCGCTTCTACACCAATCAAAATTCAGTCATATCAGATCAAGTATAATAATAATAATAACAATAATAATAGTAATACTATCTACCTATATAGTAATAGTATGTATGTATGTATGCATGCATGCATGCATGCAGATACGCATCCAGGGGGGGTCGGGGGCGGTCGTTTATGCAGGGTCCTGCAGCCCCAAAGCCTGACATGACTGGTCCCCAGGACAAATAAGTTTGAGAAACGCTGTTTTACACAACATATAAATCTCAAAACTGAAACATAATAAGGCTGGTACACGTGATCCACATTGGTCACCGAGTTAAAGCTTATACAAGTAGATGTGTACACGTATTTTCTGGCTGGACATGTTCATGTGGGAAATTCCTGGAAAACATCACTTCCAAATCCAGTTGAAGGTGAGGGTTTTATCCATATCTTATTCATGCTGCAATATCTAATTGCTTTGCTAACTAATTAGCAAAGCAAACCTTTTTGTTAATGGATTAGCGTTCCTTGGAAACCATGAATTTTTACTTCTGCTAACTGTAAATACGCTAACATTTCATAAACGTTATTAAATGATAAAATCATACATATTTGTTCCTTTCTATTACGAGTGTGTCGGCAACAGTTTATCTGGCACGCAATTGGCTGACTACGTGTAAACACAAGACATGATTGGTCAATAACTTGTCAGATTTAAGGTGGTCTGGACTAAATGTAAGTGAACAAAGATAAAGTCATTTTTAAATTAGGATACCTTGAACTAAGTAATGAATATGGGCATGTATGATGAAGCTGGATGTCTTGCTCAGACAGATAACTTGATAAATTTAAGGTAGCCTAATTTAAATGTACTTTATCTTCGTTCACTTACATTTATGACAGATTACCTTAAATCTGAGAAATTATCCAGCTAAGTAAGGAATCCTGCTCAGTGATACAGATTATCAGAGCTAAGACCTCCTTCCTAGTTCTGGCTAAATGGTGTCATGTTTGTAGTCCCCAAGAGGCTTCAGTGAGGGCAAAACAGGTCTGCGCTGGGGACTTTCTTTCCAACGGCCCAATACCGGCACGGATCTGGATTGGGGATTAGGAACAGACCTTGGCCAGTACTGGCCCAATACAATTATTAATGCTATGATATGCGGTGTGGATCTGCCCCAGATCCGTGACTCAAACTTTATATCTGGGGCTCATCTGGCCCTGGTCTGTGATTGGTGAATAATTTTTTTCAGCTACACCTGGGCCAAACATGGCCCAAATAAATCCCCACACATTTCTCGTCTTCAAAACAGTTTATCCATCCATCCATCCATCTTTCAATTTCAAAGTAATAGGAGACATTTAGCTACTCAAAAAAAACTCAGTAACACTGCTGCAAAAATGAGAATCTGCAAAAATTTTTAGGGAAAAAAAAATTTCCGATCACTATGCAAGGGACAATTAAGAAGGTAAAAAAAATCATCTTTCATGTGATTCATAAATACTATATGAGCATAAATATCTGTTTTTGGCAAATTATTCTGGCAGATGGTTTAAATGTTAGAAGGTGTTATTGCCCCCCCCCCGACCCAGGGCCTGGGGACAACTGACCAGATTCTCACCTCCCTCTTGGAGGCCTTGGAGCTGGGTATTTGTACGTCATTTACCAGAGGAAGAGATGGCATCAGGATGCACTATGGGAAGATGGCAAGTTGGTGGGGGCAGTGTAACGCACTGCATAATATTCTGCTGGGAAACCTTGGGTCCTAGCACTGACGTTAATGTTACTGTAACACATATCACCTAGCTAAACATTGTTCGAGACCAAGTACACCCCTTCACGGCAAAGGTATCCCCCAATGGCAGCGACCTCTTCCAGGAGGAGGTGTGCCATGGAATGATTTGAGGAACACAAAAAAGTTCAAGGTGTTGACTTGGTCCCCAAAATTCCCTGATCTCAAGCCAATTGAGCATCTGTGAGATATGTTGGATAAACAAGCAGATCCATGGAAGCCCCACCTATTTACTCCTGCTATGATAGTATGTAGAATTGCTCCATTTTGCCTCTTCATGCCACAGCATTGATTGTCGAGTCTCATCTCCACCGTTACTATAGCTTGCATATTCTCCCCGTGTTGCAGGTAGATTAAGTGGCATCTCCAAATTGCCCACACTGCATGACTATGTGTGAGGGTATATGTGTACAGTATATGTGCCGTGCTATAAACTGGCATCCCATACAGGGTGTACCCCAGCCTGGAGGGTTAGGCTCCAGCTTTCATTCCATATTACAACTTCCCCCCGTTTACTATTGGCTTTAAAATCAGCATAAGTGAGAGGGAAATTCTTTCAATATAACTGAATGCTTCTAAACAAGATGCTATAACGGTTATGGAGGGGGAAGCTAGAAACATAACGTCCAGGAAACAGAACTTATACCTGAAACTTATTTAAAATTAATTTGTAGTTCTTATATCCCCGCGTACCTGTCATACGTCGCTGGCTTGAGACGAGATAACGGCGCCCCAAACGCGCAAGCGCACGGTGAGGGAAACTCCGCGGCTGGGAGAAGCTGGAGCTAGCTAAAATAACAAACCTTAACGTGGATCAGCAACGGCAGCGTGAAGAAATGAAGGGAAACCGGCAAGCAGTGCCACTGCCCGCTCGCATGTGATCGTGATTCTCGCTGGATGGTGTCCGTTTGCATGGTGCCGAGCCCATGAACCTGGCCAGCCAGAGCGGGGAGGCCGGCGGCTGCCAGCTCCTCTTCGCTAACTTCAACCAGGACAACACGTAAGGAGGCATATGGGCGGCTCGCAAAGAAACGTCGGGGATGCGGAGGCCTGACGCTTTTAAAATCACTTACGGGGATCATAGTGATCTTCAGCATTAGGCTGCGTCGGTGCCCGATTAAACGTGAAATCGTATATTCATGATTATTTTAACGAGATGTCCAAAGTTGACTGAGCCTCCTTAAGCGTAATTATATTTGTGTGTATATGTATAGAAATCAGTTAATAAATGAGCAAAACATTCAGACTTGATGCCCACGTGAAGTCCAATTCACAGTAGTTAAAGACTGTTCCGTTTGAGACGCCACATGCCCATGCATACTGGTTATCTAACGTTTGTTTCTGCTTGCTCGCTGACTAACCAGTATCATGGTACTTATTGCTGGAGATCACTGTGCTTTAGATGATTTACAATTACATATCTGTCCTGTAAACCAGCTTTTATCACATAATATAACTACACGTCGATATTCTGCTATACGAAACTTATTTTAAATGCTGACCTCCATTTAATGCTAGTTGAGAGCAAGTTAAGGTCGTGATAGTCGGAGAATGCGAATGGTTCTAGTTTGACTGACAGCCCAGACGGTTGTTTGCTAGTGATTTAATATAATTTGTCTCCTATTGTAATCGACTAAAACAGCCCAACTATTTGTAAAAGGCCTATTCAATAGGGACATACAAGTCATTTGAGGAATTGGATTTTTTCCCTATATAAACGTCTGATTTTAAAACTGTCAGTCTGCTCAGTAGATGTTAAATTGTTTGTGAAGAGCTTTACCTTATCGTACGTTTTTATGTAAATGTATATGGGTGTTTATGTATTAATATGCTTGTCTTTCTCCTCATAGGTCCCTAGCAGTTGGAACAAAATCTGGATACAAATTTTTCTCACTGTCCTCAGTGGATAAGTTAGAACAGATATATGAATGCAGTAAGTATTTCCCTGCTGTTCTGCCTTTAATGTGAATCACCTAGAAGCCTAATATTTAAATAACCATCAGGAACTGAAAAGGATCTGTATCCACGTAGCTTGAATATGGCATTTATTCACTTTGCTAGTGGTACTTTTTAAGATTGTTTTTCTGAGATATCTCTTCTAATGCAGGTGGTTCTCACATCTCGAGAAAATATACTTTCCGAGTATATTTTCCAGCACAAGTTAAACGTTTGTTTCGTAATTAAAAAAAAAAACTTACACGTTGCCCAGAAACGCCGTCCATGGCGTGACTAACTATGCTTTGTGAAATATCTGATTGTACATACCAAGTGTCTTGCACGTTACATGAAGAAAAAAAGTACCCCAGCTGCTGAAAACCAGTGACTAAAATTTACTGTGAATGTTAGTTTTGGCAAAGAAATGTTTTTTTTTTTGTTTTGTTTTTTTTTTAATATGCGTATATTTTTTATAAGATGTTCGTTATAATAATACTTTTGTCTTCCTTGTTTGGCAAAAAAAAAGTCATTTTTATAACATTTCTATGGGAAAATACCTCTCGCTTCACGAGTTATCGATTAACGAGTGAAAATTTGGGACGAATTAGCTGGTAAAGTCGAGAACTATCTGTACTGAACTGAGCCGTGTCAGCAATAGTGCTGCGCGATATATCGTGCACACGTGTAATAATCACGTCACTTTTGTCGGCCTTGGCTTTTTTCTGTTCACAGCTTGTAGCAGCATTTATTTGACACACTGTTGGTGGATAATAATAATAACCTCTTCTGTAGTTTTTTTTGGCTTATTTAATCTGTTTTATAAATATTGCAGTCTTCTGGAAAATTCATATGACAATGTGTATCTGGTGTATCGATCATACTTCGCGGTACATTTTTGTCCTTTCTGATGTGATTAACGGGAACATTAAATAAAGTACTTGTAAGTGGTCTTCAGCCTGGCATTTGACGTGTTGCTTGTGCTTCCTCGCCAGCTGACACTGAAGATGTGAGCATCGTGGAAAGACTCTTCTCCAGTAGCCTTGTTGCCATCGTAAGCCTTAAAGCTCCCCGGAAGCTTAAAGTGTGTCACTTTAAGAAAGGGACAGAGATTTGCAACTACAGTTACTCCAACACCATTTTGGCTGTCAAGCTCAACAGACAGGTAAATGTGATGATTGCCTACTTTTTACTTGGTTATTTTGTACTGGTTTTAGCCTGTATATCAGCTTGTAATTCTTCAGCCAAATTGTAATTTGTAAACATAAAAGTGTAAGATTAAAAGCAATTTTTACTTTATTATTTGTCTGTAAGTATCCAGTTATTAAGGTTCGCAGTAGAACTGGATGTGTTTTTGATTGTCATTTCTATTTCAGAGGTTGATAGTATGTTTGGAGGAATCCCTTTATATCCACAACATCAGGGATATGAAAGTGCTGCACACCATTCGGGAAACACCTCCGAACCCTTCAGGTAGGGTGAAGGCAACACGCGACTAGCATCAGAACAGTAAAAGTGGAAATGAGCCTCCGGCCTTCAGACTTTTGGCTTGCGTAGGTCTGCTGGAGTGTTTCCACATCGCGTGATTTCCATTCTCCGCCTAGCAGATGTTTGCATCTGTTCAGGAATAAAAATGGGGGGAGTGTTTAATGAGGTCACAGACATCCTTTTGACAGTTTCCATATTGTTTTATTCTGGTTTTCTTTCAGTTGTTGAGTTCACTTTAGCGAATGGCTTTTGATGTTGTTTATTTTTTATATAGGGCTTTGTGCGCTGTCTATTAGCAATGACAATTGCTATCTGGCATATCCAGGAAGTGCCACAATAGGAGAAGTTCAGGTTTTTGACACGATCAATCTGGTATGTTCTGTCTTTGGTTTTACGTTATGCTGTGATTATTTAAATGTGTCGTGTTCGTGTTGAGCATTTTAATGATGTCAGACTGCTTTTTGTCCCTCCATCTAGCGGGCCGCTAACATGATTCCAGCCCATGACAGCCCCTTGGCGGCGCTGGCCTTTGACGCAAGCGGCACAAAACTTGCCACAGCCTCCGAGAAGGTATATTGTCCCATCTCCAGGTGTGGGGAATTGTTTATTCTACTTATCTTTTTGACTGACAGTTTGACCTGTTGCAGGGGACTGTGATTCGAGTGTTTTCCATTCCAGAGGGTCAGAAGCTCTTTGAATTCCGGAGGGGAGTGAAGAGGTGGGAGCAAATGCTAACAATGCTAACGCACATCAGAGACGCTAAATTTTCTTGTCACCTTATAACCTTGTATGTCATACTGGACACATGATACCAATGATCTAGTTTTTAAACTGCAAGGCAGCCCTGCTTTTGTGTTTAACGATCATGGCTTTTAGCCTTGGGTAAAGTTTTAGAAGAATATTCGTAGATAGTTTTGAATTATACAAGGCAGTAATGAAATGGTAGTTTTAGCTAATTGTTGGTGAAAATTTTAAGTTTGTGATCAGATGGCAGTACATAATCACCAGAGCGTTCTTGAATAACTTCATGCAGAGCTTTGCTATAGGTTTTGCTAACCTTAATGTTTGTTCATGTCTCTAAAATGTCTGTGTTTTATGTTACAGATGTGTCAGCATCTGTTCTCTTGCCTTCAGTATGGAAGGCCTGTACCTGTCTGCCTCCAGCAACACTGAGACTGTACATATTTTCAAGCTGGAGTTGCAGAAAGAAAAGTGAGAATGCTTCACTTATCTATACATATACATACGACAATTAAGACGAGATCAGAAACCAGCGTGGTACTTTCCGGTTTGTGAAATGCATTAAGGTTGACATATAGAAGGTTTTTCCATGTACTACTCTATCATATTCCAGTACTTCATTTTCATCATTAATAAATGATAATGTTAGTGTTAAAAATTTATAAAGCTAAATAGCTTTACTGTTATACAAACGTGAACCAGAGTAAAACATTTCATTGATGGACCTAGTTGTAGATGTTTACTTGGGTAAATCACCATAATAATTTTATGAAATAATTTTAGATTTAAGAAAAATCACAAAATAATGACTTTTTTGTCTTTAATATAATGATTTATTGGAAATTAGACGCTCCTCTACTTACGAACTTTCAGACATACAAACGAATTGGACTGTAAATCCAAATAGTGTTCCTTGGGCTCCCGTTTCCTGTCCGCAACATATATTTTTTTTTTTCTGCACGCCAATTCCACCTAGTACGGATTCTGGCCGCTACTCCCGCCGCGTCGCAGTGCAGCGTGCATACTCCCAGCATCCTAGTTCTTTGTACTTGCGTGTACCCATAAAATGATGTTGAATAACGACATACAAACGTCGTAGAGTAGAGGAGCGTCTGTACGTGCTTTATGATGGTGTATTTTTTTTCCATTCTTATTGTTTTTTTTTTTTTTGATTAGGCCACAGGAGGAGCCAACAACCTGGACGGGGTACTTTGGGAAGGTGCTGATGGCATCTACAAGCTACTTACCCACCCAGGTCACGGAGATGTTTAACCAGGGCAGGGCCTTCGCTACAGTCAGGCTGCCCTTTTCTGGGCACAAGAATATCTGTGCGCTGGCCATGTGAGCAAATACTGTTTGTTACTCCATTATTACTCACAGTGTGCCTTTATATCCCAATGTAACTGGGTAGAAGTGTTTATTTACTTTTGGTGATTGTGTGTGTTCAGGGGCAAATTAACTACTGTAGCAGATCCATCGGGCTGATTTATTGTCTCACTATTCCATTTTTCCCAAGGCAGGGGCCCTGTCCTGCTGGAGTCCCAGGGCAGCCTACTGATCAATCCACTCCCGTGTTACTTTTAGCTTGTGGGGTCATTTTTCAGGTTCCCGCCATATAAACTACAGTTTTATAAAAATCTGTGAATGCAACCAAAAAACTATAATAGCCAAAAGTCTTGTGTTTTGTTTACCTTGGTTATTTATGGCCTGTGTAAGGGTTAGGGTTGTCATAGTTAGGGTTATACCCATTGAAATAAATGGAGTGTTTCCACAGTGATAAGGATACATATATATGAACTGTGGGTTTTGCAATGCATCCTGGGTGTCTCATTTACATTCAGCACTCACATTCTCAAGATAGTCTTTCCTTAGCAGTAGTAATTGTAGCTGCAGTGTACGTTAGGCATTCCTAAGGACTCCACCTCTCTCCACGTCACAGCACCTTCCATGACCTGCAGTTTGCACATCTTCCCTTCTGACCACATTTAATTTTGGTACTTTTTTTTTAACCTTTGTGTCACATCAAGGAGGAATGGAAGTCATAGCTACATCATTCACTTCTCTTTTAATATATGTGAACGTGCAGGTCTGGGGTGTGGTCTTCACTGGTTAAGGGCCTAAATTTGAGACTTCTGCTTCTGCCCCCATGTCAGAATTCAGAAGATACCCCGGCTCCTGGTGGCCTCTGCGGACGGATACCTTTACATGTACAACCTGGACCCGCAGGAGGGGGGCGAGTGCTCACTAATGAAACAGCACAAGTAAGACGTGGCCAGGCCCCCCCGTTATATTTAAGAATAAAAATGTTAAAATGCATTGACTTTTGGCGCTATCTAATTCCGCTAGATGATATTTCATTGCATTGCATTAATCTTTTAAATGCACTGCTTGACATTTGTTGTGGTTAGTTTTGTGAGTATTGAGGAGAAGGTTTGGTGTTTAGGGAAGCTTGTCTGTTCACACTATGGAAGAATGCAGTGGCAATTGAAAATGTTGACCCCTCCCATCCCAGAGTGATATGACATGTTGCTTTGTCGCAATCTAACATTGTAATACATTTACATCTCTTCATTTTGCATTTATAAAATTATTATGCTCTATCGTTGGAGAAAAATAACACGGTAAAATGAAGAGCTTGGCCTTAAGTCCCCCCCCCACCCCCATGTCTGCTGGCGTGCAGTATTTAGTTGTTCCCCTTTTAATGAGTTCTGCCCACCCCCCACACTTCCTTTTTCTAAGTTTCGCCCACCCTTCCTCCTTAAGTCATTTCAGCTGTTGTCAAGCATCAGTCTTCGATTCCTGCTGTAGGTTTTGTATGCTTGTCCGGTCTGACCTTAGAACAGGCAGAGCCTAAAACTTCCACCTAATTTTTATTTTTGGCCTTTACTGGTCATTATCTTGTTAAGATGAGAGTCATCATCCAAGTCTTGGGTGTTTAGCAGAAACTTTTTAATGTATTGAAGTTTTCCAGTATGGTTAGGGACCTGAATGAAGAGTTGCTATAATGCAAGTTCTATGGAACATATGATAAAATATAGGAGCACTGAACAAGGGAAGTACGAAATCGGCAGCTGCATACATTTAAGATGGCCTAGCTGGAGTTTGCATTTTTAATTCACAACATTTTCTGTATAAGATTAGCAGTTATGTGGCTTTATTGGACAAATCTCTTCTGGATACATGTACATTTGGGTCTATTGTTTTTTTTCCTTCACAATACATTCTGAAGCATGCTGTTCTGAGGAGGACACAAACTATAAATAGCTCCAAGCAAAGTATTTTCATGTAAGACCTCCCTTTGTATACAGCGATCCTTTGCTGTTTGTTCTGGTACAGCTCAACATTGGGGGTGGGGGGCGGGGGGTGCATATAGGTGCGTAAGGAGTCTGATTCGTGGACCTTGCATTTTAATGCAAGTAAATACATCATGGCTTCTTTCCCCATTTTCCTCCCCCATCCTGCTTTCATCAGATTGGATGGCAGCACGGAGCCGCCCAATGAAATACTGGAACCAACCAATCACGAGCGTCCACTTGTGGCACAGACCTATAGTGTGCCATTAGCCAAAGGTAAGCCCAGACATCTTATTGTGTATCTGAAGCCATTTTTGAAGTAAAATCCCAGATGAAGACTAGGAAGTATTTTTGGAGGATGTCCTTTGGGAGGCCTCGATCTATGCCAGGAGATATTGATGGGTGGTGTATCTTTATTCGTGCCTCAGGTTATTCGGAGGACCAGGGGGCTGTCGGAGGCCCTGGTGTGGAAGATGACATGAGTTCCCTGCAACTGGAAGAAGAGAGTGAACAACCCCCTATGATCCTTTTAGAGTGACTGACCCTGTGATGACCTGCTGGTTGATGGATGATGATGTGGGGGCGGAGCTCCAGCAGAGCTGCTATGAACTTGTGATGAATTGGAAGAGAGATTAAAGCACATGAAGTTCTCCCTGTCCTTATCCCATCTATACTGTTTTTAAAAACCACAACCATGTGAAATCTGCCAGCTGTACCGTTCCCCAGCTTAAAAAAAAAAAAGCCTGGTAGTGGGTTCTAAGTCCCTCAGCTTTGCGTGCTCCTGTGCCAAGTTTAGCACTGATGAAAATCTCTTCAATCACGTAGGTATCAATGGTTCCGACACGGTGAACCTTAGGGTGATAGCTGGGATTTTCTGTTCATTTTGAAAGGAGAAAAGTAATGGCCAACAAGTGCCTGTGATGGAATGGTAGAATTCCTGTGCGTTACTTCACAGATTGTTGAGGATTTCTGCAGATGTAGCCTACTGATGCAGGGAAGGCTACCTATGTGTGGGCCAGGATGGGTTACTGAGCTCTTATCTCCTGCTGCAGACCCCAAAGGAGATGATTGCGGCTAAACTATCTGTTTGCTGCTCTTTACTGTACCAAAACAGCTCATTGACCATTTTACTTGGTCTTGATGGACAGTCACCTTGGAGAGATAAACACCCCCTGCTTAGTGTTCGCTTGTTAGCATTTTCTTCTGATTCTTCTGTATGCCATCTTATTGTATTTTTTTACCATTTTGGCCTCCCTTAAGGTAAAACACTGTGGATTTTCCATCTCTCTCAGTGATCGTTGCCATTTTCTAAAGCTTCAAATTCAAGATGTAAACCAAAAAATGTAGTTTTCTTTTAGGATTAATGTTATTCTGATGAGAGCTTTTTTATAAGTTCTGTTTTTTTCAGATTTCAGTTTTTTTTGTTTAACCTAAATTGATTCTTTATGATTCTCAAGGTTTGTTTTTCAGTCTCCGTGAGCATTTAGGATAATACGGTACTTTAATGATTACATTGTGAATGTCCTGTACATTGATAGAATTTAGTCAGTACTATACAATGAAATTCATATTATCATTAATGTCGATTTCTACCTTTAATCTTTCGTCCTTTAAGAAATGAGTTGAACAATCTCTCTTAAGCAGGAGACCATCTATGCTTCACTTTATGTCCCTAATAGCAGTAGGTTGTGAGGGAGCTGTCAGATCACCTTACGTATGTGTGGAGTGTGCAGACTACCCACCTATGGGTGACATTAAACTGAACGTGGTTGGAATTGCAGAGAAGTACTAGTGAATTTTTAACCTGGAGCTTGGTGTCCATGTCTAAGCACAGCTCAGTATTACTTTGCCAGAAAGTTGCCATTTCATCAACCATGGTATGGTTAAAAGAAACAATCTGCTCTTATCAGTATGCATTCATGGAATATTTATGCATTTTGTAATACTATTAAGTAAACGTTTTTCCATTCTGACTTGGTCAAGTTGAATTAAGAATTATTTCATGTTCTTATGACAAGGTCTTTACGTCCCCATTGAAGTAGGACAGCAGGTTAGTGGAACCTGCGTGCCACTGATCAAACGTGGCTTTGTTAGCCATTGATTCTCATCGGTGTACCGTGGCGTTTGTTTGTGATGGCAGTGTAACTGCAGTATGTGTTTATGGCACATGTTCTTTGGGGCTTTCCTCAACAGAATGGACGATTTCAAAGCCTCAATTGGTTATTCTGAAATTATATGGAAATTACAAGGATTTTTAAAAGCATTTAATTTCAGAGAGCTTTGGGTACTTTGAGTGTACAACGTGTTACAAAATGTGCTGTTGCCTTATGTACATTTCAACGAATTTTCTTTCAGGCATAGCAAATGGATGTAATGACTTCAGATTTTGAAGAGCCATAATTTCTCCTTTCTCTCCACAGCCCGTGGACTGTGCCCAGTGCTAATATAATTTTTATAAATAGAAAATCTGTTCCATACAAAGATTAATGTACGCAAAGAATTATTAAGGAAAATAAACATCCATGTCTGCAAAAGGTTTGGGTTTTATTCTGTTTTTGAAGCTGAATGCCCTGCTTTCCCTATGTTTTCCATCACAGCATAAAGTAACTGACCAGGGGCAGCTTTTACCACCACTCAAACCATGCAGTTGCATAGAGGCCTTCTGTTGGCCACAAACAGACACTACATCCCCCAGGGCCACAGTGGGCCCTAAATCGACTTATTGAGGGCCCCAGATCATGCCCACTCGTTAAAACACCCCTTGAAACACAAGGTACCTGCCCCTTGTCTGAAACCCTCTTTTTAAAAGTACTGAGCGCCACTTTAATGTAGGTCAAAGGCTTTGTGTGTCTGGATATGCAGGGGATGGTGTGTGGCTTAGTGGTTTATGAGGCTGTGCTTATGATCAGAAGGTTACTTGTTCAAGTCCCAGGGCTGGTAGAGTGGCCTCCTGAGTAAGGTACTTAATCTCCAGGTCGAGGGACTCCAACCCTGCTTCCATTAAAAATGTATGTCGCTGTGGAATAAGCATCTACTAAATTAGATCTATTTGTATGTAATGTTCCAATATGTAACCATTGCTGCTCTCTGTTAGAACGTTTACTGAGCAGCACGGTAGATGCTGAAGATTATTTTGGCATAACTGCTGTTTCTGTCGTACTAGCAGAGAGACTGGCATCTGGGTTTTCAGACCACTGGGACACAGGAGACCACAGCTAAAGCCATTTATTTAACAAAAGCATAAAATGCACAGAAATGCATGTTTCACAATATTTCCTCATATCATTGCATCTCCTTCAAATTCTTATGTTTAATGCACAGTTGCGAAGAAACTATTGGTTTCAGAACTGATTGATTATTGTAAAATGTATAAGATCCTTCAATCTATGATGCTGTTTAATACTAAGCGAGTTATGATTATATATTTTTTTTATAAGATTTCAACACCTGGAATGTTTTTTTTCCTTGGGAATTTATACCATGCTGTTTGAGCTTGGTTTTAATATATCTTGAAACTACATCTATGCATGAACAAGTTGCAACAGCAAATTCTCTGCTTAATGACAATTTTTATACATCTGCTCATTGACTAATTGTTTTATTTCTCATGTTTGATGCTTATGTCTGGGAATACATTTGGAGTCTCCTTTCATTTTGTATTGTTGCATCAGTTATTCCAGAGTTAAGCGATCTTCAAATTTTTCAAAGCAGATTCCAGGGTCTGTTACAATAAAAATATCAGCATTAGACATAATATATAAAATTATAGCCTGTTGGTATCCAAAGCATGTTTTATTAAGCTCCTTTTCCCTTGAAAAGTGCAGTAAAATATAAAATGTGAAACGGTATCAATGGAATAATTCCGCCTTACCTTGATGTCCCAAATAGCCATCCCCCCGTCCATTCCAGTGGTACAGAATTTAGTGCACTTGCTTTTCCCACCCTCCACGATAGAAACTTGGCTGTAAATAACATACCCTTCTGATTAGAGGGGGTATATTATTCGTATCACTACATTCAAGAGCCGAACGTGTGAAGCATTCTTTTCTGTCTTCTTATGTATAGTGACCTCAGATTAGTTCATATTCTATCATGAAAATTAAGTGATTATTATTATTGGTATTGTCTGTTTCCATCAGATTACTTCAATTGTGTCGTCTTTGAACTGAACATGACTTAGTATCTGAAACAGACTGTTCTATGGTAACTTCTTTCTCATCAATGTTTGTGTAACACACTGTAACACTCACAGCTATTCAGTGTAACACACTGTAACACTCACTGCTATTCTTTTTTTTTGAGAAGAATGACAACAAAAGAAATTCTAGGAAATATTTTTCTAGTGTCACCCCTGCTTTATGTCTGAGGACTACTCTGAGTATCTGCACCTCCTATATCATCTTTACGAATTAATAAGAAGAATAGTATCATTCATAGCACCTGTATAAAATCATTTAGGATACTCTTTTGGATATAGACTCTATTTTCTGCTAAATCAAATGTTTTAATAATTAAATCACAATTATTTAAATATTAATGTCAAAACTATGTTCAGTATACAGGAATTGGATTTCCGTCATATTTCCCAGTGGAAACTTCCTCTGGATGGAATTTCCATAATAATAAATTCTGCACCCATCTACTGCTTCCTGAGAAAGTACCCCCCCCCCCCATTATGTCTATGCAAGAACTTTTTCATGTAATGTATAAACCGGCACAGCCAGCTAGAGCAAATGTATTATAGCAGTTTGATTACAATTTTTACATATTGGGTCATTGATGCGCGTATGATTATGCTTAGCTGATATGGCTTATATTATGGATGGATGTGAATGAATTGCAGATGTTTAAATTGTGCCTAAATAAGAAACTCTTTACTGATGCTGCAAGTATTTTATGTTTCTCATTTGAGTGGAAATTCCAGCATCCTGTTGGGTTCTCAGGTTACAGCTTTGATGGACTGCAGAAGCCTTTCAGAGCAGTAAAACGCCCCAGCGTCCAGACATTAGCCAAGAAAAGAAGCATTGGGTCGGCCTTGCCTGATGCTGTTCTTATGCAGCGAGTCCAGCGTGGCCTCCTCTCGGTCCGACGTGGCCTTCTTGTCCATGTTCTGGAAACGTTCCCTGGCACTCACCCCTCGCTGGGCACTCTGCTTGGGCACGTCCAGTTTCCCACCGAAAGCGATCGAGCCTTTACCCGCGTCGTAGACAAAGAGCACCGGGTAACAGTCGTGCCCCTGAAAGACGTCAGAAAGTGCAATCTGCGGGTGTTTCAGCCGAGGTGTGAGAGCGAAGAGATGCAGAGGCAGGGAGAGCTGTACTCACTGCGGCCACCAGGCTGTTTTCGGTGATGAATGTCACACACAGCAGAGGCAGGGAATCTGAGCTGCAGCTACTGATACTGACCAGACAGGAACAGAAAGATGTTTGTAATAAAAGCAGCCAGCCACCAAACATCTGAGGTTTTCTAGGGTCGCGCTTTGTCTTCATCATACAGAGCTGGACTCCCCCGTCTTTGTCCCAATAAGTTGGTCTTGTGCATCTTTTCCAACACTTTTCAGACTATCAACAATATCTGTATTGGGGGAGCAGCTTATAATAGTTCAATCAAAGAGGTAATTAGCTCAATTCATCACTTAATTCCATAGGTGCAGCAGAAGCCTGTATAGACAACCAGGCTGCTAACATCAAGACCAAGGACCCCTGTATTTTGCCTGAGCTTCTAAACCAGCAGACACCAGACTGTATTTACCCTTTAAAGCATGTGAAGATGTACTGGGCCTACAAAGAAGTATACTGACAAAAATGGGGGTATGTTTCAAGGTAAATCAGCCAGGCAATTTCCTACAATCCTTACTACGCTAAAAACAAAAGTGAAACATCAAGCAAAAATTCTAAATTTTGAATCACTTTTATTTACAGCAGGAGGCAAGATTCACATGTTCAGTTTGACTGGATACTTACGTAGCGGTTTTCTCGCCATCGGCTACGGCTATCATACTATCATGGGCTGTCCAGGCCACGCGATTCCCGGTGCCAGAGAAGGAAACGCTGTGGACCCAGCCAGTGGTGCCGCTCGACTCGAACAGCACCTCTCCAAAGGGCATCTTAGAACCCCAGGACGTAGGGCCAGGCTTCTCCTCAACCTCTTTGATGTAGGCAGAGAAAATTCTAGAAGAAAGTGAAAGGGTTTTTTCAGTGCATGACAAGTACATGCAGCAGACTCTCACAGGACAATTTACAACCATTCAGCTAGGGTGAGACGCATTTACCTGCATTTGAAGTCACAAGATCCGGCTGCCAGCAGGACGTTGTTGGGATGCCAATCCAAACTAAGGACTGTGGAGCGAATTGGTTTTTTGATGTGCTTGCAAACCCACCTAAATGCCAAAAAAGGAAACCACTATTTCATGCAGCGATCGACACACATTTACTTTAGACTCTCACCTAGAATCAAATCGGATTTGATGAATTACTGTACCTGTTTTTAAATCATCGCTTACATTAACATTATAGTTAGTTTTTTGTTTTTCTGTGACAATAAATGGTAGTTATTTTCTCGTAATGACAAGAGTGCGACCAGTTAGTTCCTTCATACATTAAAAAAGTACATTAAAAGTGTTTTAAAACCATACAATAATTTGCATGTCCATCGGAGGAAGAACTGAAAAGACGGGGAACTGAATAAAACAGGATCTCCACCGTAATCAAAAACAAAATGGCTGATTATGGCTACAGAATTACGAAAGGGCTCACCAGTCGTTTTCTTGCTCGAAGTAGCAAATCGAGATGAGGCGGGATCCGCTTCCCACGGCAAACTTGTTTTCTTTGGGGGACCATTTAACGCAGCGAGCCGCACGGTTTATCCTCAGTATGACCAGCATAGGTTTCCACTGGGCTCCCTTCAGGGTCCAGACGTAGGCATTGCGGTCAGTGCCACAAGTGACGATGCGGTTACTTTCCGGGGCCCAGTCGATACCTGCCGTGGACATGAGGAGTCCTTTCTACAGCTTCTTCTGGAGGACCATGACAGTATCCTGGGGAGGCTACGATTACTCCTTACCTGTCACCTGGCCATTATGTTCCTTCAGCTCATGAACCTTTGTCCACTTGGCTCCGTCCTTCTTGTAAATGTGGACATCATGATTGTTCGGGCACAAAGCGATCTCTTAAAGGAACAAACACATCCCTGAATGTAAAAACCACTGTATGGACCTTCTGACTAAATTATATTATAAACATTAACTAATAACGGCAAGACATTTCTCATGAGAAAATCCAAAGTGGCTGGTAATATTTGATTTTTTATCTCAGACTGTACAAACAGTATTGAAAGTCACAGAGTATAACCTAGAAACCCAGTTTTGAACTTAAGACTAACAGCAGTCCAAGTACTTAAATAGAAACAAGAAAGGACGACCTTGATCCTCACACTGCAGCTGAAAAAGTGACAAACACAAATCACAAAGCACTTCTAGTAGACAAGCGAACAAGCTCTACACAGGGATGTCTGAAGCAAATTTATTTGAACTAGGGCTGGGAAAGTTATTGCGTTAACGCATTGCTTCTGTTTTTAGAGCTATTTGCTAAATAGGATTTAGATTTTAGACCAGTCACATTGGATTCAATAGTGTTTCGATTCGCCTGATTAGTACATGTGATTATATGTACATTTGGTATATGTAATTAATTGCCAAGGACAGCGATTAAAAAAATTATTGTTTACCATCTGCTCTTATAATACGATACCCTCTTTTTTATTGCCATCTGTTCATTGAGCCTTTTTGAAAGCATTGAAATTCAGCTTGTACTTGCTTGCAAGTAGTATTTTGTTGGAAATTAATCATTTGTACATCCACAATTTCAGTTAAACGATCACATCTGGGCATTAATAACGGTCCACAACACAGCTTTAAAGTTCAGGTAAGATAATTATAACTAAAGTCACAATACTCTGAAACCAAAAGAGACCATGATGGGTAAAATCCAAGCCAGGCAAGTGATTTGTGAACTAACTAAGACTCAAACTAAACACAAGGAAATATAGATCACATATACAGATTTGGAACAGGGTTTTCAACAGGGACCATCTAACAGCACACACATTCAATAGCCAACAAGGGAAAAGAACATAGACAGGGGTTTATATACATAAATTGCTACCAGCTGCACATTCAGTACTTTCAGCTATGCAGCAGCCCAGGGGGCTGGAAGAACTATGAGGACTGTGACTGGGGATAAACCTATGGGAACACAAGAAGCAAAACGGGAAGACCTGCTGGCCAGACAGGGAACTGCAATATTACGCGACATTGGGAGAATACCAAGACATGGACTATACTAGAATAGACCAGGACCACTAGAAAAGACTAGCAAGACATGTAGGTTAACAGGGAAGAGTAGGAAACTGAGAAACGAAAGAGAGACTGGGACAGGACAGAGACTGATCCTACCATAAACCATTAAACAAATGTAAAAACATACTGCATTCTGACAAACTTGATTTTTTGAAAAAAATCTTATGCTGAAATACAGTGTTTGTTTTTTTTGTAGAGCAACTGGCATTATCTTTAACTTTTAAAATATTTTTAAAATTATGTAATTTGATTTTTAATCATTTTCCACAAATAGGTAGCCAAAAATCAGTAGCACAAAGCCAGGCTTACATAAAATGTTTTTCAGTTCAACTTTATTGCATGTGACCTACAATAGACAATCAACTTAAATAATAAGATGTGTAATATTTTCGCCTTTTCTATTAGTTTTGCCGTTTTTTTTCTCATCTCAGTAACTCTTGTTCTGGATTTGAGGAAAAATTTGAGAAAAATTATATGTTACAGTAATGAGTTCATGACAATGACCCATATACTACGCTTTATGTTAATTCTGCATTAATAAGGGATTTGATATATAAAGATTTATTATTATAATTTTAATGTTGGGTGAGATTAATCACAGAACACTGTGCAATTAGTTAATGTTTTTAATTGATTCATAGCTCTAATTTAGTGTGGGTGGAGCGGTGGCTCTGAGGCTAGGGAACTATGCCAGCAATCGGAAGATTGCCAGCTTGAATCCCATGAATGTCAGGAGCGATCCTACTCCATTGGGCCCTTAAGCGAGGCACTTAACCTGCAATTGCTCTGTCCTGGGTATGCTGTTAACCTACATCCAGCCCTGCAAGTATGTCGTCCAACTTACAGGGAAAATTTGGGGGTTGGTGGCAGGATCAGCACTCCAGCCACTGGAAAAATCTCACACTGCTCCATTTGGACTAGTGTGGTGCTGGGACAGCCCTGAGCTGGTTGGTCTTGTGTTGGGTATGGCAATGCACTGTAATCAGCACATGCCTCTTCCTAAATATGCATTATTTCGCTTAAGTTATACTCATATTTTAGCATATCATAGCAGCCTTTATATAAGTGTAACATTTGCTGTGGATTCTCTCCTTATGTTGGGAATGAACAGTACCACTATGGCTCAGGCGTGAGGTGTTCGCATCTGCTGCCTCCCCCCAGTTCCCACCCCCCCTACCCATGCTGACACATCCAATCAGCCAGAAAACACCATTCATGGTAAAACAGGAAGACTGAGTACAATTTGTCACTGCTGTTTCTGTCGTTGTAGGTATGAACAAGGAAAACAGCAGAATGCATTTAAACGTTCCTCTTTGTGGGCCTTGTTCCTCTTAATTGCAGTGCACATTAAAGAGGAACTGAGTATAAAACTTAAAAGTAAGTTTTTAGAATACTGAGGGTCCTTTAGAGTCACTCGCACTGAGCTGTGTGTGCAACAATTTGAAACAGGAAACTTTTCAAATTATATGCCTTAAATCACAGAGCCATGAACTTTTTGCATTTGCTGAATATTGTAGCTCTTAGCTTACAGTCTACTTTATGTCTTGCTTGTCTGGTTGATTCTACTTATATTTGAAGTTTCCATGAATGAACAATACAGTAGTTATAAGAAATAAAACAATAATAACTGCTTATTATTAGGATGAAATGCACAAAGATGCCACATTTTGCAGCTTAAGCATGCAAACACATTAAATAATAATGTACAGGATGGTGTTATATAACAGACGCTTAAGCAGTACCGCATACAGGCTCATACTATCTATTTACACATGCAAATGCATAATAAATCCCACAGCCAATATATATCAGCCAGTGAGCATGTGCATACAGACACTTAGACCCTAGACTCAAATAGTAATCGGGAGGTGTGTGTGTATGTGTGTGTGTGTGTCTGTGTGTGCGTGTGTGTGCGTGTGTGTGTGCGTGCGTTTGTGTGTGTCTGTGTGTGTGTGTGTGTCTGTGTGCGTGTGTGCGTGTGTGTGTCTGTGTGTGTGTGTGTCTGTGTGTGTGTGTGTGTCTGTGCACACTCACGGCTTCTGTCCTTGTTCCAGGCGTGGCAACTGATGGGCTCCAACAAAAAATTATGGTACGCCATGCCGCCCGGAACTTCTGATGTCTTGGAAAAGAAATCAATCCAGGCAAATTTCATTAGGCAACAATAAAACATTTTTCTTACTTCCTGCCTTGCAAAGTCTAGCATGAGAGATGTACTAGACTGAACATCATAATGTAATATCTATATATAGAATGTAATATTTTACATTTTATTCACTTAGCAGAGCTATGTGCCTGGCCATTTTGGTACATAATGCTACACATTAAAATGGAGAAATAATGCTAAAGTGCAAAATATTGTCTGAGAGTTAAAGAGATTTCAAATATTTTTCATTTGTATTTCTTCTCTGTCACTTGTCGATGGCAGGCTAATATTCTGACTTGAGTGTGATCTTATTATAAATTAATACGCAATTTTCACTCACTTCTTTGTTAAACATCAAACTGACAGCACCACTTTACAGAACGCTGCTGAAATAAGTGCATATGTGATGCATAATGTAGGAAAGTAATCTCAGCCAAGATCTTTGAGAAGCAAACTTGTTTAGCCATTTGCCACACTTAGGGTTAAGCATGTAAATACTTTCAGTCTTTAAGCATTTGTTAAAGAAGCATTTGACTTACCCAGTAAAATAGAGAAGATAGATGGGGTATGAAACAGAAGCCTCAGTTCATGGACTCTGAGCAGTCAACACGAACTCTGACAAAGCTCTGAACCAACTAAAGAAAACTTATTTCTCTCTGATCCGCTCTACTTCCCCTTTCCTGCCTGGGACTTGTAACTACTTCCTTGTGCAGGCAGCTCACAGCTGATTAATAGGGCCAACAAAGTTTAACTCCTCACTTATTCCCATTTGAGGGCGCAGAGGAAATGTAAGGCCTGCATTCATATGGTTTAGATAGCCTTTCATCTGAATCCTGATCGACTGAGACGCCCGGAAACATTTTGGAACAATTTCAAAGAAACTTCGCAATGTCGAGACATTTTTTTTTCCCTCAAGAATTCGGAAATTTCACTGTTTATTTTTGGGTTGGGTTTTGCATCACCCTTGTGCAGTCATACTTGTGAGCTTAGTAGTTAAACTGAGCGTAAGATCAGTGGGTGCAGTTGGCAGTGGTGTTTGATTGCATTCACAAGAACAGACCTGCAACAGAAAACATACCAGTTATTTTTGATGGTTGTCCACAGGGGGAAAAACCAAATGCTAGATAAAAAAAATCTAGCCGCAAAAAATCTATTTTCAAATTTCCATATTATCATTGGAGCTGAAACCACAATTAGCATCATGAATCATTTCTTTTGAATCTTTTTCTGTTCCAAAAGAAGTGATTATGTAATTTGATAAACTGAGGGCTGCAGACTCAAACTGAGACACATCACACTGAGACAAACCTGATTTTTATGGTACAACATATCAGATAGACCACTATTGAATGATTTAATAATCATATCGAAATTTTGATGTTAATAGTAACAAATGTGGGGGCGACATGGTGGTGCAGTGGTTAGCACTGTTGTCTCACACCTCTGGGTCCCAGGTTCGGGTCTCATCTGTGTGGAGTTTGCATGTTCTCCCCATGTCGTGGTGGGCTTTCCTCCGGGTACTCCGGTTTCCCCCCACAGTCCAAAAACATGCTGAGGCTAATTGGACTTGCTAAATTGCCCAAAGGTGTGCATGAGTGAGTGTATGATGTGTGAGTGTGCCCTGTGATGGGCTGGCCCCCCATCCTGGGTTGTTCCCTGCCTCGCGCCCATTGCTTCTGGGATAGGCTCCGGACCCCCCCGCGACCCAGTAGGATAAGTTTGGAAAATGGATGGATGAATAGTAACAAATGTCCTGGTGTGGAAAAAGTAATTGCTTTGGTCAATCAATTATTCTTATTAAGACATTTAACTGGACTTTAAAGGACTTGACACAAAGCATGAGTTTTCTGTGACGGGTCCAACATTATAGTGGGATTTACACCTAGTTTTTAACAGGATCCAGCCCAAACGTTTGGTCTTCTGGTGTGAACTTGTTGGTACGTTTAAAATCATTATCCTCATTTTCCAGTTACAGATTCGTATGCATTGGAGCAGTGGATTCGGCCTTGAAGTCCTTCCACAGGATCTCTTTCTGATGGTGGAGTTGCAAATGCTGACCCCTGGTGAGCGGTCAGAGACCTGCAGGGCACAACTACTGGGAGACCTTTCAGCAACACTGCCACCCTTAGAAAAACTCACTACTGTAACCATCCTTCTCTATTTGGGTTATATGGTTTTAACTGGTGGTTGCTAGTGTTGGTGCATCATGTGTGAAATGCATACGATTTCATATAAAAAGGACAGGCATTCAAGCTATAAAACAAGGAGGACACCAAGGTGGGGTTGTAGTGTACTCTTTTATTTCTAGCAGACCATTTACATATTAATTTCACCCTTACATTACTGTTCTACAATTCCTCCTGAGGAGACGAGGGCCCTTCGCCCATTACCACACGCTGGAGTACCAGCTTTGGTATAGAATCAAGAAGATCACAGCTAAAGTTAAAAAAGAACAAACCAAAGGAAACAGGAAAAAAAATACCACTCCAATGTCATTTCACGGTTGTTTTCCTTTTTATAAATAAACAGCAATGTCAGTTCATCTCTCAGTGCTTCTTTTCAGTTGTCACCTGCAAAAATTGTCAGAAAACCTTCTGTTGGTCTTTCATTTGTGCTAATCATCTGATGATTTTTTTTTCTTTTTTTGAACTTTACATGATCCGCAGCCCTTGGATGGAGGACTCTAGAGTCTAGGAAGCAATAAGCATAGAGCCAAAGTTAAAAACAGCAAAATTCCACACCATATTCTGCAAATTTCAAAGAAAGTGAAACATGTTTTTGGACTACGAAGAGGATATTTACTTTGAAATCCCATATGGTCATTGCCCCGTCGATACCTGTAGTGCAGAATTTACGACAATCTCTTTTGTCTCCTTCAAATATAGACACTTGGCTGCAAAGAAGAACAATTATTTTGAATTTATTTTCGACAGGAAAACGGTCCGGGTGGAATTAGGCGAAACCAAAAAAAAGTCTCTTTTAGATGCATGTTTAACAGATTATTTTTTAAAAGCACAAATATTTAACCATTCTACTTTTTAAAAATGCATTTAGGTCACAAATGGTTATGCATTATCTTTGGACAGTAAAAATTCAACCATGTCCAGCATAAATATTAAGCAGCCTTTATTTTAAAATTACACTGGAAGTTAAAAAAGGGCCTAAAATATGGAACAGTGCACATTCAAAACAGGACGGCGGGACAGGAGAGGCTGTGGAACCCTTACGTGATGCTATTCTGGTGCAGGGTCTCCAGGATAGTGTTCCGGTCCTCAGTGGTGGCTCTCTTGTCCATGTTGCGGAAGCGCTCCATGGCAGAGATATTACGCTGAATGCTCTGCTTTGGAATATCTAACTTTGAGATGAAGGTCAGGCTGCCGTGGTCATCACTGCTGAACATCATCGGACAGCAGTCGTGTCCCTGGTGGAAGAAAGGGTACGTTTATAGTCGAGGCACTGACTACTTCATAATTACAAAAAAAACTTCTTTAATGTTATAAAAATCTAACTTTTGTAACAAAAATCTGATCAAAAAGCAACAATACATTCAATAACACAGGAGACTATATTTGGCTTTTCGCACATTCAATTCCGTGCCAAAACTGATTTATATTGATCCTACGGCATGTAACAAGTTTAACAAGAAGATAAACACCTGAGTCATTTCTTCAACTCTAAGTATAGAGAAGATAACTAAACAGGCAATTTACAGCATGCAACATTTACAAGACAAATTAAGACAAGGCTTTTTGGCAAATCATAAGTAGCAGATAAGATTTTATAGCAAAAGCAGTAACCAGCAAATAGTGCCAGTCAATTAGTCTCTTCCAGGCAGGTGAGTCACAAAGATTTAAAGGGGTGGAGGCATCAGCCAGGGTTGACATCACCACCCCAAGGCTTTCAGATGTTACAGAATGAATCTGAATGAACATGGCATAGTGCTTTTTATATATATTACATATATATATACACACACACACACACACACACACACACATATACATATACATATATATACATATATATATATATATATGCAAATGAATACATATATCTACAGCTGAACAGGTATCCATCCATCCATCCATTTTCCAAACCACTTATCCTACTGGGTC
>JAODJX010000097.1:22697840-22721777 GCA_026776945.1 Isichthys henryi | reverse complement strand
TTAGCAAC
The DNA here is from genome assembly GCA_026776945.1 of Isichthys henryi. NCBI lineage: Eukaryota > Metazoa > Chordata > Actinopteri > Osteoglossiformes > Mormyridae > Isichthys > Isichthys henryi. Next base: position 22,721,769 of record JAODJX010000097.1, on the reverse strand, counting down.
TCCAATTAGCCTCAGCATGTTTTTGGACTGTGGGGGGAAACCGGAGTACCCGGAGGAAACCCCACAACGGCATGGGGAGAACATGCAAACTCCGCACACATGTGAGCCAGGCGGGGACTCGAACCCGGGTCCCAGAGGTGTGAGGCAACAGTGCTAACCACTGCACCACCATGCCCCCGTCAGTATCTTGAAAATTGATTTAATTTGACATTTTATTCAATGCCTTTGTATGATGTACCGTAGTGTTTTGAGATATTCTTATAATTTTTTCAACTTATTAAAATTAAGATGAATAGGCTTCCCTGCAAAGTTATCCAGGCTCTGTAAATGTACCCCAAAACTCACACATTATGGTGTTACTATATTTTGCCCTTGATAATATTCTACCACTAATATTTTCTCAACACCTTATAACATCCTTTTGTATATAAGCACATACAAATCCAAGAACATCGAACTTGTCCATGGGCGTCGCCACCATTAAATCTGAGGGGTACGTGTCCCCCTCACGTTTCATAAGTATTCATTTGGACCCCCCCACATTTAACATAAAATATTAGTTTTATGCCAGTGTGTCCCCCCCTCCCCCACATTCCAAATGCTTCTGACGTCACTGAACTTGTCCGATAGCATATGCTGTCAATTTTGTTGAAATAAATATCCGGTGAACAGAAGAAAATCTAAAGATACATCATTGCTACTAATGCAACATTTGCCTAAAGTGTAAAAATACAAGAGGGACTCCCCTGGGACCATGATGTTAAATTACTTTTGCGGAAGTAAAGACTACGCAGTTACTATGTAAAATGCACACCTGTGGTAGTAATGCATCCAGTAATGGCATCATTTTTCCTTTCTCAGAGTTCTTTTTAATTTTGGAAACATTTTTTATGATCTATATCATTGCCATCCATGTATTATTATAATGGATGAATATATAAACGTAAGAATGTGAAAGGTCTTTAAAAATTTTGAACTTACCCTGGATGCAGAACATCTTCTTGACTGACGATAAATCCATAAAACTGGCACAACATTGCTGATTTTATCATTTCATTCTTTGCAAGAAATTAAATGATCAAAATAATTGTCAGAATTATTATGATAGAACTCATTCACTTTTGTTTAGTGCATAACTTCACATTTCAGAGAGCTTTAAAAATATTTTAAAGGAAGTTTCACAATTCAAACACTAACGCCAGTACTTCCTCACATTATTCAAGTTCATTACCTTTACGCAAGGACCTCATTATATAGAAAAATCAGCGATAAGGTTAAGGGAAATGCGCAATGCAAAATCACGTGACTATCCACCAAATGATTTTTAAAGATTTGGTCATCACTGGAAAGATCACGGTCTTGTGTCAAAATAAGCTGAAAACAAAGCTCCGACATCAACAACATTAAACTGAGAGTAAAACAATAACAACATGTTGGATTATACATTGTTTTAAATGAACAACAGAAGGAAACTATATGTAGAAAAGGATTCAGAATCACGAAAATCATGGTCCGGCAGGCATGAGGTCATAGCGCTAACAACCTGGATGGGAAGTACTGTGATTAAATTCTCCTTTTTGATTACTGATTGCTGATAATACTATAATGTCGTTATGTAACGTTCTGCGTACAACAAATAAATACAAAAAAATAAAATAAAAAAGTAGGTAAGATTGAATTAAAAAACACAATAGATTTGTTTGTTGGATTAAAAAAATCTATTTACTAATCGCTGCAAATTTTATATGAATATGAAAATATTTCGATTAACTGAGTTACACGTATTCAGGGTTGTGTAAGCAACATCAAAATGTAAATTTTTTACCATGAAGAGCAACATTTTAGAAGCAGAATTTATTGATAGTATAATATAAATGTTTTAAGATCATTATAAATAGTACTTTTTGTCTGAACTATGAAGCATAAAACTAAAAATTTAAATGTTTAGATACCAGGCTGCCTTCGAACTTCTAAAGACATTACTTTTTCAATTCGTATTAATACTGTGTCATACTCTGCCCAGTTTCCAGCAATGGAAAATTCATTATCTGAGGCGTCGGGCACTGGGACGTTGCTCGGGAGCGCGCACGCCCTGTGCAAGGAGGGCTGACGTCAGCGCGCCCTTAAGCTCGAAAATGCTTAGGAGGGTCGCCGGAGCTGTGGTCACTTCAATGCGGAAAGACATGCGATTTTACCTGCGATAAAAGGGGCTGCACGGTAACACCGGCTCGGTGTCGCAGTCGTCCAGCTAGGCCTGAGCTTGCGGTCTTAGGTCAGTCCTGAGTAAGCCAGCAGTAGCCGGCGACATTCCTGGAGGGATGTCGAATCCCGGGACTCGGCGAAACGGCTCCAGCATCAAAGTCCGGCTGACAGGTAAAGCGCATCGGACGGGCCAGGAAGCTCGACGGCTTCGCCGGCAAATCCTTTCACCTGGGCGGCTGCGTGTGGGCTACCCAGGTTAACGTGTCGGGTGTTTTAAAGACTGAGTCGGTTTTCAGCTCCACCATTCAGGGGGACGTCTCTGCTCTCCCTGCCGCGCCGTTTTCCTGTCTTTTTTTTATCCGTCTCGGTATATAGCTCCGAAGCTGACTTTCCTCCTTTAACCTAGTTCTTATTATTTCTTTGGCCGTGATATGTAACTAGTTATCTAGGTGTCCCTACCGACGGCTGGCTTTCGTTAAACGGGCGGCCATACGGCGACTGGGCTGTCTGTCTTTTGCCAGATGTTTAGCAGCTTTGGTGAGGATTACAATAATGTGAATATGCAACTCCGAGGCTGTTTCCCATCTTCTAACCGCACCCAAAGCTTCTCTTCATTAAATCATAAATTCTCGCTTTTAGAAAATTAATACGTTATTGCCCAGTGACGCATGAAGGGATTCCCCAGTGCCAGATTTATGCTTTTATTATGAACTTGCTATGTTAATTAATATTAAGAAGTCCTTGACTGCATTCAGATCTCCTTGGTGTTACGGTTAAGTTTATTTATCTAGTCTTTACACTAGAATTAGCGGATTTTTCTTTTCACTTACTCTTGGCTGGCTGTTTTCACTGCTTTACATTTGGTATCGCTTTCAGTTCTGCATAATGTGTACAATCTGAATTCTGACACTTTAAGTCATAATTGAAACACTGACATTACGGCACAATATGTTATCAACATACATTAGTTGTTTTCAGTCCCAACTATTTTTCAAACGGTATTTAACATTATTTCGCTAACGTCACATTCTTGACTTGAATAGTGTTAACGATTTAATAATCTGGTTGAAACATTTCCGAAAATGAAATCAGATGCAGCTTGACTTTTATGCTTGATAACTCATGCGTGAACTTTGACATAATCTTTTGTATAACCGTTGTTATGCAGTGTTTGTTAGTCACTTATGCTCTGGCATGCAGATTCAAATTGTTCATCTTAAATATTGTTTTCTCTTGTAAATTTCCTATGTCAGATTTTTAGGTTTCATTTGCATTTGAGACATGTTCCCAAATTTTCAGTTTTTATGCACATGCAAATCTCTGTGTTGAACTTACATTTGCTGTATTATAATGACATTTTTACAGTGTCCCCCGAATCACTTATTGTGTGAAAGGAATCAAATTCATGAAGAAAATCCATATCTGTGCATCGTGCTTGAGAAAACTGCAGTTATAGCAGAATGATGGTTTTGAAGAAGAAAAAAAATTCATTTCAAACTTTGACTAGCCTGTTTGTTTTATGAACGCTTTTTGCAATTTAAGCTTCTTTTAGTTAATACAGAACCAAAATGATCTTTGGATGCAGCAATGAAAATGGCCAGGTTAAGTACTAGATGATGAATATGTAAAACAACATGCTTTTATAATCTGGGATTCAACTTGATATTTCATGTTTCATACTTCGTTTATTCTTTCACTGTGGTTGCAAGATAGTGAAGATTTCTTGCGACGTCACTATCAAAAGAGCTTTTTTCCTCCTGGGTAGGTGAATACACAACAAACAGTGCAACATGATAAGATCTATTTCTAGCTTTCTTTCCATGCTTGATAAGGTGGAAAGTATTCTTAGGATGAACTGTGAGTACCATCCCGGTGATTTCCTCTTGACTTATAAAATTCCACTCAGCCAGAAGAACAAGCTGTAACTAACACGAGTCCCAAAATGCATCGAAAAAAGTACGTAACTACAAAGAAATGATCGCCAGTAGCAGGTTATCATTTGCATTTGTGTTAGCAGTAGTTCACATCTTCCCCCTTTTCTGTTGAATTTCTGCATTTAACTATTGTCTCAAGAAAGAACCCCCCCCCCTCTTTGTAGGGGAGTGCTCCAGCCTTGTGGACCAGTGTTTTGATTACGTTACTGTCCCGCTTTCCCCTTAAGACATTCTGATAGGCTGAGGACTGTCTGCAGTGTCACATAACAGTGGCCTTTAAGTCATTACCCTGATTGCCAGCTTGGTTTACATTTGATATCTTTTACCTTATTAGCCCTGATGTAGGGGACTTTGAAATTTCTTGAGTCTTTCTTTGAATACTGGGAACCTTTTGTGTTGCTTTTGTCCCTCCCTACCTGTTATCTGAAGTTGTGGGAAAAGGTTACTAATATTTGCGTTTTAATATGTACCATTTCAGTCTGTGTGTGTGTGCATGTAGAATGTTCACTGTGTGTAATGTTAGGATAAGGGGCTTTTATGTTACAGTTAAGCTCAGCCACTACTGGTGTTTGCAGTGGGTTGATATGCTGATATTTATCATCATTACTAACTTGTTACTTGGGTTTAGTGGAAAAGTTTATGGTAAAGCACTGTTTGCACCCCATTCTTGGATCATATTTATAGCGCCCAACAAGACTCATTGATGTACTGCTTTGATCGCCTTCTGTTAGAGAATGGATTTCAGGAAATCGATGTTTCATTGAGTTAATAAATACACCTAATTGTAAACAGTTGTATATATGTAATGGCTGCTTTTAGAATTAAATGTATTTGGACTGCAGAAATACAGCCTAATTGTACTAATATGCCAGTCTAGGTGATAAGGTTTTGATTGTAATATCACTTTTCAGAACAGCAGTGTTGCATGATCAGCAGTAATTTCCAGGTTATATTTAGTGTGTCTCTTCTCTTGGGCTGTTTACTGTGAATAATTCCGTTGTTGAGTCACAGCTCAGTTTATACCACTTTTCTGGGGATGGGGTGAATAAGAAAAAATGGGGGAAATGCCTTGGTTTTATTAATCACCTGTGATTTGGAACACTAAAGAGACGAACACTAAAGAAGATTACATAGTTATTTCATGTGAAGTTAAACAAAAGTAAATTAAAATTCTATACTTCACTGGATAACCAAAAATGTGTGTTTTTTTTTTTTTTGGTATTGAAGCTGAACATTAACGCTGCCGCTCACTCTGTTTGCCACTCAGTGGGTATGAGTGCAGTGATTTCCGCCTGCCGTGACGTCATGCGCATACCCTTCACAGTATGAGGAGTGTAACAACATCAGCGCACAATCTTTGTAAAAAGTTTTGAGAGGTGGAAATAGTGTTTAGTGGAAAATCCCTCTAAACAAGGTGCATGCAACTGTGTAAGACAAGGCAAGTAATATTACAAAAGCAATGGATGGTTTGGGAGTCGCTAGCTTGAGCTGTTTTGCGCCCTCACTGCAGTTTCTGATACACGAGGGGCTGCTATTGCAGTGAAGTGTGAGTGACGCAGTTTCCAGTGGGAGAAACATTGTGGGGCATTTTAAGCGTTCACCACCTGCGTATTCTCACTTGGAAGGAGTCTGTATCACTGTATCGGAGTCTGTATCAGTATTGGCAGCTATATATAGGAATCGGATCGGAACTGAAAAAATGTGGATCGGCCCATCCCTATGTAATATTAGTAATGTAATTGAGAGCTCAACAGACTGCACTTGTGGCAGCGGGTTGGGGGAGTGGGGATAGATATCCGTCTTCTGGAACATTGTGAATGTTGTATCATGGTTTCAGAATCGCTAAATTCTTTTGTTCTGCTGGAACCTATATAGGAAAACACATATGTGTGTGTAACATATGTTTTGTATGTTTATTACTTCACACAATTGCCCCAAAAGGCAGTGAAAGATGTATTCCCCCTGTAAAAATAAAATTTCAGGAAGTGTGGATGAAGTGTAAAGTGGTGTGAATGAGTCTTGTCTAGCCAAACACGTCTGGGGGTTTGTATCTGTCTAGTTAATTGTAGTTTGTTTGTCCTCATAGTAATATAAAAGACTCTGCCGTGATGCTTATCATGGAATGTAGGTCATCCTTTCTGAGCTGGCCAGTCTCAAATAACAGAAAAATGTGATTTGAAAATATTTTTATTTTAGCATAGAAAGCCTCATGGTGGATCCCAAATAGATGTAGCAGTCAGTATAGACAGTGTAATTTCTAGGGTATGGCCATTTTCACAACGTACACTCAGGAAACAGCCTCTGTAATATGTTTTAGACATCTTACCATCTGAAGCCTACTAACTTGTTATTAGTCATAATTACCAGCTGTTCTCTTTCTGATGCAGACATTTTCTAGGCACCTGAGTGTGGGGTTTGTAATTTGGGATTTCATGCCTGTATGAGATCACCAAGAGAAAGGGGGAAAAAAAGCTTGTCTGAGCTGAGCTGCCTTGTTTCCCAGGGAGATACGCAGTGACAGTGCTGCAACTCGTGTGGATTAATAATGTAAATAGTAAATGCTTTGAATCTCATTTATAATTCACTTTCTCAATTACAAATTTTCCAGTGGGTCCTCCTAAGACTTACGGGAAGCAGCCGAGATTTATTTTTCAACCAGTCTGCTAATATCTTATAGTATTAATAAGTCTAGACTCAACTATTAGAGATGCCCTAACATTTTGATGTTTGTTTGACCATCATACAAAAATGTGATGGGCCGATGAAATTTGCTGAATGTGGGGGGTCAGGCACGGAGTTTTATTTTTCAATATGGGATGATCTGGTAATTTATGGAATAGGTGGCAACTCTACCCCCAGTGTTCTGGGACACGGTGGAATACTGGCTGTGGAGTGGCTGGGAACCCACCACTCTAAGGAGAGTTTACAGTACTTGAGCATCAGAAGTGCTGTTATTGCTAGCCTTTTGGTCAGGCTCTGTTGGACTGTATCACCAGCCCTGTTGCCGATATTAGTACAATACATACACCGTCGTGGTACATACAGAGCTAGAGGTGTCATGTCAGGTTAACTTCCCAGCTTTTTTCCATTGTGATTAAATAGGTATTTAATACTTTAGTCTCTGGCTTCCTTTATAAGAACTCTAATGAGAAATCCATTGGGGAGTTCTGAAAAATTGAGATTTGGGGGAAATGTTTGTGGCTACAATGTAAGTCTAACAGAATGCATTAACTTTAATGAGGTTTCTCCTTTGGTTCTGGCTTCATGGCACCATCAAATCTAAAATTCTTCCCAGTGCAGTGTGCTTCAACTCATGACCAGTCGCTCACTTATAAGCCATAGAAATTCTGTAATATAGTTATAATAGAAAGGGTAGCTATTTCAAATATTGGAAGCAACTGCACCGTAATACGACTTTCTCATTTAATCTTCTCTGTGTAGCACTTGCAGTGTACAGGCTAGCGGTCAGAATGGAGGTCCTTTGTTGTCCATTAAATGCAATTGCTAATGTAGACTTGAATGACGGACATGTGAAACCTCTTGTTCTTTTAAGTGCTTTTATTTTATCAATCACTATTTACCTTATTTATTAAGGCTTTGCTTAATATTAGTTAAATTATTTAAATTTCCTTAAAATTAAAATCTTTCACAGAAAAGTATTTCTGTAGATGAATGTAGTCTTAAGAGAGACTTTAGGCATTTTTTGCTCTTTAAAGTGATTAATAATGAAATTTGTTTTACTTGGTATTGTTGTTAATCCTTAATGTTAAACAGTAAAATGGGATTAAGATTGTTTTTATGTTTTCACTTTTGCTGGCACCCGTAATTTAAACTACTTGAAAAATCCATCCATCCATCCATCCATCCATCCATTTATCCTGGTTGGAGTCATTGAAGGGCCTGCAGCATATCCCAGGCAGCATACTGTGTAAGACTGGGGTACACCATGAATGGGATGTACTCACAATTTAATTTATAAATATCACCATTCAGTTTCAAGTATCATTACTGTAGGTTTATTTACTACAAACTTAAAACCCTGTCAATGATTTCTTGTTTGTTAGACAAATGAGATTTACTTTGCTTTAAAATGGAGTGCTTTTCATTAAGAAAAAAAATATTAGAAGTATTTCTGTGCCAGTGTAGCTTCTGCAGGGCTGCAGTCACTCATGCTTCGTTGGGCTCAGTCAGCCCTTATCACTGATTTGACTTAAGTAGTCAGCAGTTTGGGCAGATACTTGCCAAGTTTACTTGATGATCACTCTGCTGTATATCACAGTCTTGGGTGGGAAAAAAATCTACATTCGAGAAAAGCACTAATTACATTGCATGAAATCATAATTTATATAACTAAGTTATTCAAAATGTATTCTATGTTTATGGTAATGTGGTGGCTTCATAGGTAATACCATTGCTTCATGCCTCCAAGGTTTGGACTCTACCTCTGCCCTTTGTGGGTGGAGTGTGCATGAAGCTAAGCTAATTGGTGCCACACAATTGTCCATCGTGTATGATTGTAGGTATATGTTTCTTGCAATGAACTGGAGTCCCATCCAGGATGTACTTCTGCTTTATGCCCTATGCTACCAATATTGGCTGTAGCGCCCCCCAATGATCCTGACCAGGATAAGTCATTGGAAGATGGATTGGTAATTTTTAGTGACAGATGGATGGATGGATGGTTGAAAGAAATGCTGCAAGTTAAAAATATAAAAACCTTGGCAGGATTATTTATATAATAGTACCTGTGAGTTGTAACTGTTATGAGACACACACACACACATGCTCACATCTGAATTTTGTAGTAGCTTGTTAAAGGTTGATTGTTTGGATAGGAACCTAGTCAACACAGTGAGCTTCCAGGAACAGACACTAGTCTAGGATTAGCCCATAGTGAAAGCTGTAGTATTAAATGATATAACCTTCGATCTTGATTTTTTTTTGGTGGAGTGTATTGTGTGAATAAAGCTTTGAAAAGATTTGAAATTCATTCATGTTGTTATTTGGCCTTCATCCCACTTTCATCAAGTAGCCAACCCGCACGGACATTGATAGTCTGTAGCATTGGTCAAAGTTCATGTTTAAGTGCACATTCATTCATGGAAGTTATGGGGGCAATCCTGCTTAGTCAGTCATGTACTGAGGCACGTATCCGGATTAATCCTCTTAGCGCTTTGGTGACTCGCATGCTGGCTGATTTCCTAGTCTTATTATTTTATGGTATTTCCAGGGACTTCCCCAGAAAACCTAACCCTCCCCCAGCGCAGGAAGGTGCTGCAGGCCTTTCCCATGCATGGGGTGTTTTCTCAATGCTGGCAGGCTGTCGATGCGGTCTCCCCGAAATCGTCACCCCCCCCCATTGTGTAACTCAGCTGGAGGTAGCAGGAGTGGGCACTGTTAATTGCTCTGTATACTGTGACCATCTGCAATCCTATGCCTTGATTATATGGCAATTGCTACCTGGCCTGTGGGAAGAGATTTTGGCATTAAGAAAGTTTTGAATATTTGCACACAGAGATGAACAATTAGGAATGTATTCTTTTAAAAAAAAAAAGAAACAATACTGCATAACTTGGGGCCTGGGCATATAGAGACAGGTTTATTAGAGACTGGGGTTTTCTTTTTGAGGTCTGTAAATACCTCAAAGGCAATTCTTCATTTGGCTGGAGATTGGATAAATATGTCAGAAGAAGGAAAGAAAAATAAGAGCTATTTCAGCAGCAGAAATAAACTAAACTTGGAACTTCGTGACAAAGGAATTATGTGTTAAAGGATTGAGGTGAACCTTGTGGTCAGCTCAGGTTCACTGGAGCCAAGATAGAAGAATTTAATATGCCTGCTTGTGAATAAGGGATAACTAGACTGAAAAGGGGACAGTGCCGGTCACAGGACTCTCCTTCATACCCACGTATAAATCCCCCGCCATAAAAAAGCCAGAACAGCCTTTTGACAGTGGGTCATTTTTCTGTTATTCATCTCACATTTACTGACTCGTATACTGTGCATTTTATACCAAAGCACTGTTGAATTCTCAAATCTGATTGATCAGAAGGGCGTTGATTACTTTTCTATACCTGTCTGCGTAGTGCCAGCCAGGTCAATCACAGTAGTAAATCAAGGCGTTATTATAATCTTTAATTCTAACAAACTTTATTGAATATTCCAGGCATAGAACACATTTTCAAATTAATGGAATCTAAATAGAAATGTTTAATCTTTGGTGGAAGAAAATAGTTCTACTAATGAATGTGTTTTCGCCTTAAACGTGAAAATATGGTCTTTAGGTTCAAACGTATGCCGAATGTGTAGTGACTGTGATATAAGTGGTTTAGTGCAATATACACTGTGTCAGGTGGGTCTTCACCTCTGCAGTTATGTGTTTAAAAATGTACAGTGCACACCTTGTTATGCATTAACCCTTACGTATTTTCGGTATATGTTGTTTGAAGGGACTGATATTACTCCTATTTTTCAACTGTATCATTTATTAAAAATGATCCATGTTAAGGTTTTTATACAGGAAAAAAATAACAAAATTTGGGAATCGCCTAGTCGATCCACTTGTTGCTGTTCTAGGAAGTATTTGAAAATCAAGCTCTAGTTGCTTGGGATGTAAGAAAAATGTCCATCCACTTCTCCATGGCAACTTATTCCTTTTCATAAAACCAAATAAAATTTGTTCAGGTCGTGCCGTTTCCCACCAAGGAGTAGCTGCAAAGAAAAATTGATTTTATTTCTGTTAAACAGTCAAGTGTGGATGGAAATATTCTGCCCACAATGTGGTTGGTAGCAGTGGGAAAAGTGCCATGTGGGCTTTGGGATATATAGGGTCTCATAAATGATACATCAGAAATAGTGTTTTCCTCCCAGACACAGCAATGCATAACCTTGACTAGTGACATTTTGAAATGAGAGAGTAGCGCTGCAGGCTTGTAAAGGCTCATTTGATGAGTCACATCCTTTGACCTTGTATACCTGTATGAAAAACATCTGAACAGCTGGCGAGGTTGACCACTAGATTAAATGTACAGTGCGCCACTGAGCAGAAGGGGCATTGTGGGTAGTGGTCATCAGCGTTCTCATGTCCTTTTTAGGTTTCTTCCAGTGTGACTGTCGGGTTCTTTGGTGTCTCCATGTGGCTCCTTTGCACAGGATGAGAAGAAACTGATCAAGTTGTTTGTTTTAATTGTTATCAGAAAAGGAAGCATTTCTGTTTTGAAATATTCTTGTTTAGAATGTTGTGTTCCCATCCATCCATCCATCCATCCATCCATCCATCCATCCATCCATCCATCCAATTTCTGTAACTGCTTATGTTCTCATCAGAAAAAAAAGATATAATTTTGCACTGTAATTAGAATTAATCAAGCAATTAAGCTAAGTTGGTTTGCTTTACACCTTATTTTATTTCAGTCAGGTGTACCAGTACCTTTGGCAGAGTTTTCCAACTTTTTTGAAAGCATTACATAACTTTTAAGGGAGGGGGGAGTTTGATGCATTACAGCCAACCCTTCAGGAAGTTGACAATCAAGGCTCTGGGCTAGAAGATGAGCTTTGGGGGTGAGAGCCTCAGAATCAGGTGTCTGAATAATAGACTGATGACCTTTCCTGTTCATTGAGCTGGAGGCGGTATGTCTGTTTTTGGTGGTGTGTGCTTTGTTTGGTGCTGCAAGTGTAAGTGCAAATATAAGTTCGCTCCTGAAATTCCTGGTACTTTTGCTTTCCTTAAATCTGAATTTAAATCTTGAATATGGAACATGCTATTGACAAACCTGATAGATAATACAATGTAGAGTATATTAGGTGGAACTTTTTGGGGGGGAAATTTCTTTGTTCAATAGCACAAAGAAATACAACAAAAAAGCAACTAGAAATAAGTACAACAAAGTATAATGTAAGTAACAAATATGTGAAGGAATATCAGTAATTTAAGCGTAAAAAAGTGATGAAGAAGAAATAAAATTGCAAAACAATGTACCAGGTGCAAAATGGGTTTGCATAATTTGGGTTATGATTGCAAAATAAGTGATGTTTTAATGCTTGGGGAGTATCTCTCTTCTTTAATAATAAATACCCCCATAGCATGCATTCATATATATATTACAGTGCATATATATATGAGTGTTCACATGTGAGTGTTCATGTGTTAATGAAAAGGCCTGGTCACTGGTCACCTGGTCACTCTTAAAAAACGTTTTGGCCAAAGTGAGTCTTTAACACTTCTTCATTGTCTTGGCTTTAAGAGGTAGATCTGCCACCCCTGACTGATTAATTTGAGCAGATTTCCTGTGGATCCATAACTGCACTGCCCGTTTGGATACATGCTCATTGACTTCCTGTGTATCTGCCTTTGGAAATGTCACAGTCGGCTCTCCCCTAATCAATTTCTATTAGATTTTTTTTGTAGAGCTACAGAATGGACAGCCAATTTTTACCCTGAGAGGCTGAATGAACAGACATCCCTTTTATTTTAATTTGCCTGTATACATTGTAAACAGAGTTGTCTTTGTTTCTGAAGGTTGATGGTTCTGGGAAATTTATCGTTTGGGGGGGTTGCGTTTCTTAGGTTTCACAAATGTATCCTAAAACACTGCAGTGTAATTAGTAACAACAGCGGGGCTGTGCACCTTATGTGCATTTCCTGCTGCTGTAATTCAACACTTGGCACTACAGGAAATGGTGTCTTATCACTCTCTGCTGTTCCTGTCAGAAGGTCAGATAAAGAACAGTGGAGATGTAGACAGCAGGGCATGAAACCATCATTTATTTCCACTGAAAGTCTCTCTTCTAGGTTAAATGACTTCAGTATTGCTCAGTTACAAGGTCAGTAATATAGTTTTCTATGAAAAGTACAGATTATACTTTGTCCTGCCAAATGCCCCTGGATCTCTGCCTTGCATTACTGTGGTCAGAAATGAGTCATGCAGTATGAACTAGCACTCACAAGACCAGGAACGGTAACTTCACCTATTCCATAGTGACCATACTTCCCTTAGGAGTGAGTCAACGGCACATGGCTGGCCTTGAACAGACGGACTGTGAATGCAGCATGGAACGTAGCGGACCCTTGTATCTTTGCGGTCCCGCTGACTCTAGTGGAACCACAGCCTTGAAGCTCCCTCGACCTCCTTCCTGCGAGCTGTGATGGAAGAGAGCTGAGCTGAACTGGACTCTCAGCACTCATTCCATTTGGGGGGGAAATGCCCTCTCGAGTGTAGTTTGATCACGGTGCAAGTGTTTCAGGGCTATACGCTTGCAACGGATATATTCCACAAATAATTATAGTACTTGTATCATGGGAATTTGTGGCAGTTAGTGAAAATAGCTCTGCACGGGCTTGGCATTGAGGTAATGTTTAAACTAAAGGCGTTCTCCATAACGTTCCACACTGCCAGCGACAATCGGCGATCAATCCGTAACGCGCTCGGTTTGGCACGCGGCCAGTAGCTTTAGTCAGAAGACGTTGCTAGGATCGTTCCCAAGGGCCGCCAGCGCTCGATATGGCTTGTGAATGAACACCACCCCCGCTTTGGTCCTCTGTCTAGGCGAACAGGTTTCTGTGTGTGCTTAGAGCCTGAAGAAAAGCGGGATTTTAAGATCCTTTTAAATAATTTGCTTATGAGTAGTGGTATTTCTCAGCATGTTCTTGGTTCTAATCACATAGAGTGGTCCCCCTCCCCTTACTCGCAGATTTGCTTTTTGCGGTTTCATTTGCCAGAAATATTTATGGAAAATTCCAGAAATAATTCATAAGTGTTAATTTGAGCGCTGTTCCTCAGTATAATGATAATCTCGCACCGCCAGGGACGTGAATCATCCCTTTGTCCAGTGTATCCACTCTGTATATGCTGCACTCCCATCAGTTACTTAGTAGCCATCTTGGCTATCAGATCGACTGCCGCAGCATCTAAAGTAACCCTTTAATATAAATGTTCTATTTCATTATTAGTTAATGTTGTTAATCTCTTATTGTGCCTTTATATTAATAATTGAAAACTTATCATACGTATGTATATATAAGAAAAAACTATATATAGATAGAACTATATATAGAGCGCTTTGGGACGACTGTTGTGAAAGGCACTATATAAAAAGAAATTGAATTGAATTTAGTTGTGAAGGCCCAGAATTACATGACTAGACCTATAGGACTGTTACAATTTTGCACAATGCTTTTGTCATGGATGGGCTGAATATGGTCTTTGTTGCATGTTCAGAAATGTTCAAAATAAATCCAGTTTTCCATTTTCCACACACCTATCAAGTGCAGGGGTGTGAGAGGGATACAGCTTGGATGGTAGGTTTCCTATTGCATAGGAATTGGATTTTTCTACGTTTTATTTACATTGGGAGCACCCACCTTCCAAGCGAGAAAACACATGCTCCACACTTCTGAAAATACATGGAGGGGAACATAGGAAATATATATTTGGTAGACATGCACAGCACTCAATTAGCACTTGTTAGAAGAACATGCCTGAAATGTTTTTGGTGTATGCTAGCATGACATGTCCTAGATTTCTCGGAGACTTGGTAAACTGCAGAGGTGGATAGTTCTGGTCCGAAAAGTAAAAATCCAGACCAAGACTTTGTTTCAACCAACCAGTTCAGTTCTCTGTGACTGTCACTATTTAGGCGCAACTGGTTGGTTGAAACAAAATCTTGGTCGGAATTTTTACTTTCTGAACCTGAACTGTCCACCTCTGATAAACTGAAGGTTGTATTTGGGGATCAGGGCTCTGAATGAACTGCCTATACCTTTCATTGATTTTACCTCAACCTTTTTGTCTTTTTTTGCCACCATCAAGCCTCTCTTGCATCCTAACAAGCATTTCAGTGCCTAATGAAGGGAAAAGGATACTGCTGCAGTCAGGCTTTACTGTAAGAATTCTGTGCCTCCAGTTATGCACAGTTATCGGGTTTCACCATCTTCTTGTCATTAATGTAAAATATTATTATCTTGCTTTCATGAGACCTCTGTTTCCCACATGGTTTCACAAATGCCAGGATGTTTTGCATACCTTAAACAAGCCTCCATGTGGACCCTCTTCTTAAATAAAAATGTTTTCTCTGGCACCCTTTCGTAGAGCCTAGATTTGTGTGGAGTTGATCGTCTCACACAACTTTATGATTTTTTGACACAAAGGCCTTCAAAATGACCATTGGATTGTTTCCTCATTCTCTTCCCCAGTATGGTGAGGCAGTGTAATCTTGGTAAGGTGACTGCATCGTGCTTGTAGCTCAGTGTAATTCTGTACTGTGAGAAGCCCCACCTAGTAAATCAAGCTATTAACAGCTGCCGTTTTTCTGGACAAATTGTGATCATTACAATGGAGCGCAGGTGGAGGCTAATTAGCTTCTTGGCATGTGTTAAGCCTTCAGTCGTATCTGAAATGATGACTGTTACTGAGGGTGTGCACATTTATCCAACGGAAATCTTACTTTTAATGAGTTTTCTGAATGGGGTGGTTTTTTTTTTTGGTTCTGACCTAAATGTTGTCTGATACAATGTTAAAATAAAGGTGAAATCCATCTGGTATAATGTTTCAGTGTCTGACTGTAATTGCAGCTGAATTTTTAAAGCATGTGGAGATTTTCCATATGTTCTGTATCTGTTTTGGTTTAGCGGTCATGGAAATTCTGTTGGGTACTATTAGTTTTGTATGCATTTCTTTCATATATTTGTTTTATAGGTTAATGTCTTTTTGGTAAGGTTTTTATATTTGTCTTAACATTGTCCTCTAGATATTACATGGTTTTATAGTTGATGGTGCACTCAAAAAGGGTGTTTTATATAAAATCATTTTAAAAAATGTAACTTAATTTAGCTTTGTGAACCACTGAGAACCACTGAGTTGAATAACTCCCCTATTAATAGTAAGAAAGCAGTCACCACCTGTAGCCTGTATAAGTGAAACCATAGAGGAAATGGTGCGGGATGAGGTACTGCATTAATATGTCGTTTATTTTATCCTCCTTATGAAGTGTTCATGCAGGTGTGCATGTCAGATGCCTCCCTAATTTCCCAGCTTACGCTGGAATCCGATTCATTACTCGTTCAGCGGACAGGTGGTGGCCCATGATTTGTTCTGTGGGGGTGTGTGCGGCTCACACTCATTTTTAAATTTCAAGATCTGCGTTTTCTTTATGCTTCCGTTTCATTCACTTGTGTCCTTTTTCGGTGGCGCATTTTTCGGATGCAGTTTTGTAAACACGAAATGTTGCATTACTGCCTTAGCTTTAATTTTTACAGAAGCACAATCCACTTGCGTCTCTACATTTCTGAACGGTAGATGTGACGCGGTCCTTCACCAACATTACAAGGACTGTGACTTTAGGCTCGTTAAACCTGCTGCTGGCTAGTTTGTCCAGCTCATCTTCGGTACATGGCACCGGTTGCCTCAGTGATCCACAGCTGGGGGGGGGGGGGTGGAGAGCTCGCCGGGAGCTTATGAGACATACCACACATACCACGGCTAGCGGCTGAACGGCAGACAGGAAGTGACCATGTGCAGCCTTCGGGCCGCCAGAGATTTACGTATTTCCCCGGGGGGGCGCTCAGTCAGCCTAAAGTAGGTTACACTGTGTAAACTAGGACTTTATACGGTGCCTCTCTTCAGGATTTCTCTCTGTGAAGAACATGATAACCAAAAGTTCCTTGATTAACAGGCAGAATACTGTTTTTTCCCTAAATTCATCAGGAGCTATGGTACACTTGTAATGTAGGTGCAGTTACATTTTGTACCTTTGAACACTAAAGGAGAGCAATTAACATTTTTGTTTTTTAGGTCATATAAGCCATTGGAAAACCAGGCTTGGCTAGTCAGAATAGTTGCTGTTAATCTTTTTACATTAGTAATCTCAGTTCCCCATGTAGAGATATGATTCCTGGTAAACACAGGGTGTCCGCCTCACTTAATTAGGGTTAAAAAAAAGCCCAAATAAAAGGATAACTTTACATGCACTGTTGCACATTTTACATACTACTTAAATGCTCTGTTTCCCCAGCCTTGTTTTCCATTCTGCTGTGTTGGAACAGAAATATCTGCTGCCTAGTTTAGCTTGTAGAAATTTCCGCCTTCACTTTATCCAGAGACAGTCTGCATGTCTAACTGCAACAGTAGATACTGATATGCAATACCCACAAATGTCAGGCTGTTACATTTTTATTAATGTATGCTACTGTTATATGATTTGTTTGACGACCAGTGTGTAGCACATTTTCTTTAAAGTCGACGATTTAAAAAAAAAAAAAAATGATCAGGTAAATGAGGGTAATCAGTTAACAGTGGTAGAAAATACAAGACTCATCACTCAGTCAAAATGTCCTGAAACTACCTCATTCCTTCAGGTTTTTGCTGGGTGTTTTTATGCAGAAACTGCCATTGGACATCCAGCCATGTGTGTATTATCACAGTGCCTCTAACCGTTTTCTTATTTCCTTTTAGTATTATGTGCCAAGAACCTGGTAAAGAAGGACTTCTTTCGTAAGTAAATGCTTTACTATTTTGGTGCTCTGCTGCTGCTCGGAGTGGGAAGCGTTCTGCCTGTCAGGGTTCTCTTTTCATGCAGCCTTTTTTCACAGAACAGAATCTCCCATGTTCCTGCGTTATGTTAACTTGAAATTTGGTACAAAGAGAATTTGAATAAAGACATAACAGAAGCTGAGTTGACTTTTTTTTTCTTCTTCTTAGGGGAAGGGGGGGGGGTCGGTATGACAAATTTCATGTGACACCTCCATGCATTTTCCATTGCATTTGGGGTCCTCCAGACAGTCCAGGTTTTTGCTTCCTCCCAACTCCCGGGGAACTGGGAAAGAGCAAAACATGGACTGCCTGGAGATCCCTGAAGACTGGTTTGAGGAACACTCCTGTACACTACCCAGTCTTTTTGAAACTTAACTGGCTTTTCCATGTATTGCTCACTTGGGGTCATTCTACAATATTTCAACTGAAGTGAGATCCTGACATGCAGTCTCCCCAACTCTAAAACCTTTTAATTATGAGCTACTCATAGCAATCGGCACTGAGAATGCCACAGAAACTTGTAGACCTGCAGCTCTTACACTGGGCTTGATTATGACCTCCAAAGAGCAGTGTTTCCCAATCTGGTCCTCTGGACCCACAGTCGGTCCAAGTGTTTGCTTCCCCCAGCCCCCTAGCAAAAACGTGGGTTGCCGATGGGTCCCCATGGACCAGATTGGGAAACACTGTCCTGGAGTATTATTTTTTGACTCTTGGAGTGTTATTTATTGGAAGCAATA
Source organism: Isichthys henryi (assembly GCA_026776945.1). NCBI lineage: Eukaryota > Metazoa > Chordata > Actinopteri > Osteoglossiformes > Mormyridae > Isichthys > Isichthys henryi. The sequence continues at coordinate 22,703,370 of JAODJX010000097.1, read as the reverse complement.
GTGTTTTTCTTCCCTTCGTTCTCATTTGCTTGTAAACTACCTGCCCTTGGACTGATGCAGGCCAGAGTCCTTGGAGAGGCTTTGGTAAACTCTGTATAGCTTCACGAGCATCAGCAGCTTGGGCAAATTTCATATTTCCCTTGGCTCATTGACACATTTTCATTTCCACAAACCTGCATTCTGAAGAACAGACCATGTCATTGAAAATTTTACATGCTGTTTTTTTTTTTAAAACACGGACCCCACAAATATGGAACTAAACCTCATTTCTTCTATTTCATTTACCCTGTTTATGGAGCTGATTAATTCAGTGGTTTTCATTTAGTGGTGTGTTGGCTCATTGTATTAGTCAGATTCTCTTAATGCATTTTGAGGTTTACTTAAGGATCTTTATAATACTGGCCAAAATAATTCAGGAAGTAATACTGTTAACACACCACCTCTCAAAATCAGGTACGGTCAGCAATAAGAGTGACAATTTTTTTAGGTGGAATCCTGACAGGTCCTTCCAGTCTTAAAATATCAGCTGAGGTAGTCTCCACTCGCATCACATAGAAACGATAAATGAGCTCTGACTCAAGCTTGCGGTCTACAAGCCACATATAATCCTGTAATGTTCTGTGGTCTAGATTTTTTAAAAAAGCAATCTCTGCAACTGAGCTGACCATTTTGGAACAGAAAAGCCTTCCCAGGACTGTGCTCTGTTGCACTCAGACATTCAGTGGACAAGAGTGTGGATGCATGCTTAAAATCAGTAAGGATGAGTTCTCCAGCACAATGGTGTCATGAGATACCTTAAAAAAATCCATATTCCAGACCTAAAACCCGATTTAGGTATCTCAAAATCAGAGAACACACACCCATCTACTTTTGTCCTTTACTGAAATATATCTCATAATTTATCCCATAATTTAATTGTTAACCACAGCTTCGCTATCAACTTGCCTTCTTTTTTTCTTTCGTCTCTTCAGGGCTTCTGTGGTCTGTTCTCTATATTCCGAGCAGATGTTTAGACACTGGATTCGACTAGTGAACGACTTTTCAGAGTTCCCTTCCATTATGTATTTCACCCCATAGGTCTACCGGACCCTTTTGCCAAGGTCGTAGTTGACGGATCGGGACAGTGCCATTCTACAGATACGGTGAAGAGCACTTTGGATCCCAAGTGGAACCAGTATTATGACCTGTGAGTGACTCCCACGCTACATCACATGCGATCCCAGCTAGGAGCTGGTTGGCCACACGTTTCCTTCTCCTTCTCTGTTTCCAGATATGTTGGGAAGAGCGACTCCATAACTATCAGCGTGTGGAATCACAGGAAAATCCACAAGAAGCAGGGAGCCGGCTTCCTGGGCTGTGTCAAGCTGCTGTCCAACGCCATCAGCAGGCTGAAGGATACTGGTTGTACGTGCATCTGTCTCCTATAGTCACCTCAATGGCAACCAAGCCGAACTTGTCGCCATCACTGCAGTCAGCCTTCCCATTTGTACAAGCTTGCATAAAATATGCATTTAAGGCAACATTTCTACTTTGAGGAGATGAACGTGAATGGAACCTAGCTCCTATAAAGCTCTTTTAGGAAGTGTTCTGCTAATTTTGGACTGATTTTTACATGGGTTCATTTCTTTTTCTTGTCCAAGTGGGCATGGGGGAGATGGTTGGTGAATTGTTAACTGCTTTGCATCAAAAAATGAAAGTGGGGTGGGGGCTCTTTACATGCTTTTTTTGATGCAAACAATACTTATGTTTGTGTTTCTAATGGCAAACGCTACAAAAAAATGCCACTTAAGTATGGATGTGTGGGGGGTTGGCATTTACCCCAGCTGGAAATGCTTGCAAACACTGGCACTACATCACTTTGTATGCGGTCAGCCCTTTTTAGATCCAAGTTTAAAAATAGTCTGTAGTTCATACCGGGTCACTGTCTCTAATGACTGTAAGGTAGAAAAACAAAGTCCTTCCTGGAAACTGTCACAGCATAGGACGCCCGTTTCAATTTAAACCGCAAACGCGTTTAACCGTTAATCTTTCTGCTCGCAGACCAGCGTCTGGATCTATGCAAACTTAACCCCACTGACAGCGATGCTGTGCGTGGCCAAATAGTAGGTAAGGGCAGAGAGGAGGGCCCCCCCGCCACGGGCCGCTTTCGGAGGCCCCTTCTCGTCCGCTTGTGCCGTCAGTAACGTGCAGCCTTTCTCTCTGCGCCCACAGTGAGTCTACAAACCCGGGATCGGATCGGCAGCGGCGGGCCTGTCGTCGACTGCCGGGGCCTTTCAGAAAACGAAGGGTGAGTGTGCCGATGATTATGTGCCGCCTTCGCATCACAAGGATAAAATGTGACCCATTCTGATGATGAAATGCTTCCTATTTACTCCCTTCAGAATATGATTGACATATATGTGTGTGAGGGGTGGGGCTGGCACCAGCCCTTTCCAAGGCCTTAAGCATAATATGATTAAGCTAGTTGTCATTTGTCATCTTCCTTCCCATTCTGATCAGATGAGGGGGCCCCCTGGTGGCCACAGGGCGCTCAGCAGCCACTTAGATCACTTGTGCCTTGCATCAGCCCTGAATGTTTATCTCTAAAATACAAGGGTGATGAGGGGTGGGGGGTTTTGTACTCTAGGCTGTGGTAAGTGTGTTGTGATTTGAGTGGCACCCCCTGTCTACCAGGCCAGTCTATGAAGACTCTGGGCCAGGAAGACCCCCCAGCTGCCTCATGGAGGAGCCGCTGCCCTATACTGACAGCACGGGGGCGGCAGGCGGGGGCGTCTGCCACTTCCAGGAGTCTCCCAATCAGGAGCAGCGGCTCCAGGTGCAGCGGATAAGGAGCCAGGAAGCCAGGGGCCACGCCCACACACCTCAGAACCGGCCACATGGACACCAGTCGCCAGAGCTGCCCGAGGGCTACGGTGAGTGCCGACAGAGGAGACCCCCTGCTCAGGAAAATGGCCGTCTACTTGCCTAAAGCCATTTTAGTTGGCTTCTTCTCACTACAGAGACACTGTTTATTCCTGTTCACTTGCACTAAAGGCCAGCTGGAACGTAATGTGTTTGTGTAGTTTGTGTAGTTACGTTACATTTCATCCCTTTTATAGCAATGTTTTATGGTGCCATATCGCGTAACATATGTAGTTCAAGGTAACCGAAAGCAACAGCATTCTAATTCCTTAAGTGCTGTGTTGCCTCATGCCCTTAAATGGCTGGAAAGCCACTGGCCACTGAACCTTGCTTACGCTGCCCTGCTTTCTTGAGTTTGTAGTGCCATGAGGAAGTTGAGCTCCTCGGATCTAGTTCAGGTCCCCAACCTTGAGAAGTAGGTGCGAGGTGGACTGTCGGGCTCCCTACATCAGGACGGGAAGGGGCTTCCTGCAGAGCAGATGGCAGTGTCAGATGCTGCAAAAGCCTCATTCCCTCTCAGGGCCTTTTACTGTATAGAGCTCCTGAAATCTAAGCTGCCTCTGGCAGCTGATTGTGTTTTATGGCCTCAGATGTTAGCACGGTTAGCTTGACTAGGGCACATCAGCGTGTAGTGTTTTCCTGCCTGAAATGTTTTGTTTCTATGCTCTTTCTACAGAGCAAAGGACCACAGTGCAAGGGCAGGTTTATTTTTTACATACGCAGACTGGCGTAAGCACCTGGCATGACCCAAGAATACCACGGTAGGCTAAAGACCGGTCCATCCAAAGTGTGTGCCATGATGTTAATATTTAATGTTTCGTGTTAAACAAAAACGTCTGGCTTCAGTGTTAAGATAGATAATTTACAAACATTGGTGTTTGATTCAGTCTGGCCACTGTTTCATTGTACTATTTAAGCTTTCAGGCTCATTTGTTTTGTCTGCTTGGAGTGCAGTACCATGTCTGAAAGGCGGAGGGGGCTAGAGTGCGCACACGTTCGCACGCGCACACACACACACACACACACACACACAGAGTTATGTATTGGAGCTTCAGCCCAGCTTCTCCCTCAGGAACCTAAACAGCGTGAGCTGTGAAGACTTAGGCCCTCTTCCCCCAGGCTGGGAGGTCAGGAGCACCGTGTCAGGGAGGATTTATTTTGTGGACCATAACAACCGGACGACACAGTTCACAGACCCCCGGCTGCATCACATCATGAGGTGATTATTGCCTGTAAGAGCCCCTTTTGAAATGGTAGCATTGGTCCCCCGTTTATTGCCTATGCGATGTCTGTCACAGAGGCCTTCAGTCAGTAGTGTCAGAGACTCAGAGTGGTTTGTGCAGAATTAAGGAGCTTCATCTTGATTGGACCGTGACTGCGAACGTGAACGTGATCAGACACTTTACCTCAACGTGCCCGTTTTAGTTGCTTCTGTCAGGTGTGTGCTTGTGCAATGCGTGTAGCCCAGCGTGACCCACGTGTGCTTCGCATGCCAGTCAACATTCGCAGGCAAAGGAGTCGAGCCAGGCCCTCCCGGTGCCGCCGGAGACCCCCGTGGACGAGGGGCCCGAGGGCGAGCTGCCAGTGCGCTGTGAGCGTGACTTGGTGCAGAAGCTGAAGGTGCTGCGTCACGAGCTGTCGTTGCAGCAGCCCCAGGCCGGCCACTGCCGTGTCGAGGTGTCTCGCGAGGAAATCTTCGAGGTATCTGAACACCAACTGTACCAGTGCTCTCTGCTTCCAGTTGTTCCACCTTCTTATATCACCTGCTTTACAACCCTTTCATAGTGTCCCTCCTTCCATCTTCATTTGCATTTGCAAGCTATGTTGCTTCTCTATTCAGTTTTTTTTTTTTTTTCTTTCCCCAATTGCGGTCTTGGTTGTGCCCAGTAGGTGTCAGTGTATTGCACCTCAAACACCAGACTCACTGATGCTCAGGGGTACTATATGAACTAGTAGAGCCCTTCTCTCATGGTCAATACAGGAGTACAACAATAAACACACAGTACCATCTAAATGATCTAATTGTCTTTCTGTCTAATCTATCTAGCAGACTCTTTTGTTCAAAAGTGACATACACGTAGGGTGATCACTTGTCTGGAATTTGTCTGGGCAGTACAGTGTTTTCCACACTCTCTCTAGACTGCTGTTGGGTATACTCCTTTTGCCCCCCTTGTCAACCTCTTTCCCACCCCCCTACCTTCCTCCCCAATCAACAATTGGCGCCACTCAATTCAACCCCCAATAGCACATAATGGAAACCTAGAATGAGCATGGTTGTGATATATTTTTTATGCCATTCTTTCTCTACATAAGATAAATATTGTGATGGATATACCATTCTCAGCTTCCGTAATATTTGTACAGCCCCCCCAATAGCATTTCATAGGTGTCCTATGAAAAGGTGCCCTCCTTTTTAAGCCTTAGTCTTCCTAGTTCGATATAGGTGTCCTCCTTTTTAAGGCCTTTGTCCTCCTATTTGGACAAGGGTGTCCTCCTTTTTAAGCCTTAGTCTTCCTATTTGGACAAGGGTGTCCTCCTTTTTAAAGCCTTTGTCCTCCTATTTGGACAAGGGTGTCCTCCTTTTTAAGCCTTAGTCTTCCTATTTGGACAAGGGTGTCCTCCTTTTTAA
>JAODJX010000097.1:22680612-22697740 GCA_026776945.1 Isichthys henryi | reverse complement strand
CTTTTTAAAGCCTTTGTCCTCCTATTTGGACAAGGGTGTCCTCCTGTTTAAGCTCTAGTCCTTCATTTTGAATATAGGTGTCCTCCTTTTTAAAGCCTTTGTCCTTCTATTTGGACAACGGTGTCCTCCTTTTTAAAGCCTTTGTCCTCCTATTTGGACACGGGTGACCTCCTTTTTAAGCTCTAATCCTTCATTTTGAATATAGGTGTCCTTTTTAAAGCCTTTGTCCTCCTATTTTGACAAGGGTGTCCTCCTTTTTAAAGCCTTTGTTCTCCTATTTGGACAAGGGTGTCCTCCTTTTTAAAGCCTTTGTCCTCCTATTTGGACAATGGTGTCCTCCTTTTTAGAGTCATACTGGTAGTCACACTATGTACAAGTGAGGAAATCATTCAGCCAGCATCCCTAGAGCATCTGGAGGTTAAGGGCCCTGCTCACAGGTGACACGGTCACTCTGCCAGATATGGGGTTTGAACCCACAACCTTCTGTGTTTACTTATTAGTCTTGTTCTTTTTTAAGGAGTCTTACAGGCAGATTATGAAGATGAGGTCTAAAGATCTGAAGAAGCGTTTGATGGTAAAATTCCGTGGAGAAGAAGGCCTCGATTATGGTGGTGTGGCAAGGTAAGTCAAATCTAGGTAACTGAAAGACATGACAAGACTCACTGCTCAGTTCATTATTGTCGCAAAAGCAAATGGATTGCATACTTCTTACCAGAATAAATTCTGTGTGCTTTGTTAGGGAGTGGTTGTATCTCCTTTGTCATGAGATGCTGAATCCGTACTACGGACTCTTCCAGTATTCAACTGATAACATATACACCTTACAAATAAATCCTGACTCCTCCATCAACCCTGTAAGTATTAATTCTGTTCCGCTTAAGTAAAATTTCCTCTTGACAGAAGATGGTCTTAAATCGACGGAATTATGTGATCCTTATGCAATTCTTTCAATCATGTCAGTCAAGCGCTTAAATTTTTCTGTGGACCTGAAAGGGCTTGTCTCTTGTAGGACCATTTGTCTTATTTCCACTTTGTGGGTCGGATAATGGGCCTGGCCGTGTTCCACGGGCACTACATCAACGGCGGCTTCACGCTGCCCTTCTACAAGCAGTTGTTGGGGAAGCCCATCCAGCTGAGCGACCTGGAGACGGTGGACCCCGAGCTGCACAAGAGCCTGGTGTGGATCCTGTAAGTTCCGCCTTGTAGGGATTAGCCGCCCGGCGTCTGAGCTCCTCTGTCGAGGCCTCGGGATGCTCCGGGCCTCATTAGCACTGTCATTTCTAGGAACTCTTCAAAGCCGAAATGTAAGCAGCGATGCACGACTGCAGCATATGGCTGCCGTCGGCCGCGCTGCCGCCTGGGACATTGGCACTGTATAAGTATTAGGCACGGTCTCGAGAGCCTTAACAATACCTCAGACCTGCTGGGACCAGCAGCTGCTGGTGCGTCGGTTCAGTTTTAAGTGGTTTTACAAGGAAACCTTTACATAAAGTATTGAAAACGCTCATCAAATGTATCCCAGGGTATTTCTCACCAATCCTTTTAATACCTTCTATTCTGAAAAAATTATGACTAAATTTTAACTATACTGGTACAGGAACCACATCACAGAAGCATACACAATCACACACTCAAGGTGAATTGGAGTTTATCTGAAGTACCTTTTAGCCTGTAGCAGTGTCCATATATTAACATTGATTGACCAGCTAGTTATTAGTTACTATACACATGTACACAGCTAAACACGGAACCAAAACTAAATAGCCTTACGCGTCCTACATACACTGCATATATCCCCTAATTGGATTAATATAAGTAGGCATGATGACAGTGTTCTGATTTGGTTCAGTTTACCAGTCACATTATTTAACAAATTACATTTCAGAAATCTGTGAACTGCTGTTTCCTATGTGTGGTGCACTGCCCTGAAATACAGGGCTGGTTCTGTAGTCTTTCTAATGGTAAGAAACTGAGAGGTTAGCTTTTTTTAAAGGACCAATGACACTTTAACAGACAATTAGTATTTGCAAAAAGCCCACTTATTTTTTCCGATTTAAATATGACAGATTGATCAGTACTGTTTGTAAGTTAGGAGAGTAGATTTTGAAGAAATGACATTCTTTTCTCTGAAGACAATTTGTTTTTCCCAAATTCTTCCAAAATAGTTTTGTTGATATTTTGTGAGTTTTTACATTTTTATAGTGATTTGTTATGGATGCTTCAGTGGGTCTGTTATTGTGTTCATATTTCATGTGTAAGTGAAGTCAGCTCCCCTTTTTTATTTTAAAACACTGCATTGACCAAATGAGTAATGAAGTATTAGTTTTGTTCCTGAGGGTCTTTTAGCCAGCAAAAATATGAGAGAACGGAGGGGGTCTGGGATTTTGGAAGAGGCGTGACTGCTATGTTTATGCAGGCTGTCACGCATTCTCAGCAATCTAGCGTTCGTTATCACGCTCTGAGGTGTAAGTGTTTTAGTTTTGAGCAGATTTGTTCCATGAAATTTGAAGCAGTTAGAGCACCTGGATTTTTGGAACGCCAGCTTCCCAGCAGATTTAATGGAGTTCTGGGGTTTAACAGGACGCCCTTGTACTTAAAGATAATCGACACAGTGAGCAGGTATATGCACATACGTGCAGTTGAGCTTAACAGGAAATAAATCAGCATCCAGGAACAGGGAAGTCCGTTTTGAAAGGAACGCAATGTGGTATTCTGTGGTTTAAGCGCCAGGCCGCGCATCATCACGTTTCTGCGCAATGCTGTTTTACGTGACCGTCCAGGTATTTTTCTGTAACATTCAGTGACTGAGCTACATTATGATCTATTCAGCATAGACTCGCTGCTCATTGTGCAGCCACAATGTTGAGCAACTGCACCGGTGTCCAAAAAAATGTACCAGTCCAGCGACTAAATCAAGATGATTGTGTTTACAGAAGCAGTAACTCCGGTTAAGCCTGTGAGCAAGATGATCAGCCCAGATCGCCTGAAGTTTCCAGCTGTATAAATCAAGTGTGAAACTGCGATTTGTTCCTCGCTTTAGGCAAAACAATCTGCTGTGTGACTTAAACACAGTATAGCTAATGACCATTGAGGTAGTAACTGCCTTTGAAGGGTAGTTGCGTCTGAGCTTGAATCTGGTGTTCTGCTGCTCTGCAAATTTGGTTCCTACTGAATGATTTGGATGCACATAAATTTTAAGCATGATTTCAAATGCATATGGAAATTTGGAGTGCAGTTAGTCCACAATAATTTATAAGCTAAAAATGTGTTTTGTTCCTTACAGAGAGAATGATATCACGACTGTCCTGGATCATACATTTTGCGTGGAACATAATTCTTTCGGTAAATTTCTTCAGTATGAACTCAAACCTAATGGCAGAAACATCCCCGTCACAGAAGAGAATAAGAAAGAGTACGTGAGGTGAGGATTTCAAATGGACACTTCTCTTCCTGATACTTTTGCATGCTAAGGCTTTTGGCGTGACAGCTTTAGTCTTTTTCTTAGACCATTGCAACATTTTTGTGTGGAAAAAATGCCTTGTACTTCTAAGAATACATGTAATAGATTCCAGACATGTTTTGCAATGCAGGTTACATGTGTTGCTTTACATAATTTTAGCATAAGCTGGATGAATCTGACGAAACTTCAGAATTTCCTTCCGCCTTCAAAGCACAAAACATGAGGGTCCTGTTTTCTGCCTCTGAGTAGATTTCCCCAGCTTTCGTTGGCCTGTGTTATGAAATGAGTGGATTCTTTCACTTTCCTTCAGCCCTGCTCCTCTCTGCTATGTCTGTTTCACAGGCTCTATGTCAACTGGCGCTTTATGAGAGGCATTGAAGCCCAGTTTCTAGCCCTGCAGAAAGGCTTCAATGAGTTGATCCCACAGCATCTGCTAAAGCCGTTCGATCACAAGGAGCTGGAGGTAATGCTGGTTTATCCCATCGCACATGCCGCGGCTGGCCTGCCGTGTCTGCGTGCTGTCTCTAACCTGCCTCTGTGTCGTAGCTGATCATCGGCGGCCTGGGCAAGATCGACCTGAGTGACTGGAAGGCCAACACCCGGCTGAAGCACTGCGTGGCCGACAGCAACGTGGTCAAGTGGTTCTGGCAGGCGGTTGAGTCCTTCGACGAGGAGCGGAGGGGACGTCTGCTTCAGTTTGTCACGGGTTCCACCCGTGTGCCCCTGCAGGGCTTCAAAGCACTACAAGGTGGCTGCCGTACAAGTTGAGGCCTGTTTATGCACCGCGCCTCCCGGGTGGTGGGGTGGGGGGGAGTGGTCGGGTGGGGACTGTCCTTGTCCTGTGGACAGGCAGCCTGGGGGCCTTCATAGATTAATCATAGAGGTCGAGTGAGTTTTCCCAAACTCCATCAAAATGCATATGAGTGATTATTTTTAGTGTTCCTGTGTTAGGTTTGTGTGTGTGAGCCAATATTTTCTGCAAACCAAAATATAGTAAATTTACATTTTATAGTCGCACCATTTTTCCCAACTTAGCAAGAAATCATAAAATTAATGTCGGAAGTAGGCAGTTCTCTGTACAGAAAATGACTGCTCAGCATTTTATTTTAGCCCGGGCTTGATGGATCACTGTCGCTTTTAAGGCATAAGTCTTCTGCTGTTCCTGTTTGTTTTTTTTTGCTCAAATTGTGTACCTTTCTCAAAAGGGGCCATGTTAGCGTTGACTAGAATGTATGTTTGCAAGGTTCTGCAGGATCTGCAGGACCAAGACTGTTTACCATCCACCTGATAGATGCCAACACGGACAACTTGCCGAAAGCTCACACCTGGTGAGATTTTATCCTCCACATGAAAAAAAGGACGGAATTACTCGACTTCATATTTAGATTTGCATTATCCTTTAATATTTAAGGAACCAAAAGGCATTTAATTCTATGGATTTTTCTGCGATCACTGGTTTCAGCTTGGAGAGATGGGTGCCGGTCTTGGCACGTGAGCCCTAACCTCCTCCCCCCTCCCCCCCCCTTCCCTCCTCAGCTTTAACCGCATTGACATGCCGCCCTATGAGACGTACGAGAAGCTCTACGAGAAGCTCCTTACGGCGGTGGAGGAGACATGCGGCTTCGCCGTGGAGTGAGGAGCGTCAGCTTGAGCGCTGGTCCATTTCACTGAGGAGGCCAAGAGGGGTCTGTCTACTAGACCCAGCTGGATTTGGAGAGGGGGCCACACGGGTCTGGGCCTGGAAGCACCGTCCCCGGGCCAACTAGAACCACCCAATGAGGTGTGGCTGCCTGAGTGTGCAAACTAGGAGTCCCTCTCGTCTGTGCGGTGTGGGGGCCACGTCTTTAGCATTTCCAACTGAGCCTACGTGTCCCCCATGAAGAGTGTAGCCTACATCTGTGGAGAACAGATCTTTCTGACCCTGGAGGCTAGAGCCGCCTCCCTGCCATACATCAGCTGCTCTCTGTATCAGAGGGAGGGTCACCACCACTGCTGTAGGCTGTATCTTCTCGTCGGATAGGTTTAGGCCCATCTAGAGCATGGAATGCTGGGTAAAAAGTGGCACTGCCACTAAACGCTTCAGTAACACAGATAAATACATGTATTGTCTCCTTCGTGCCGGCTCGCAATATTTTTCTACGATCCCTTTAGGAAGAGGATGGCTTTGTGCGTTTCAGGCTTCCGGCCCGATGTTCCTGTTTTTTAGGTCACTGTAACTTTTGCAAACCCCCCCCCCGATGTTCGTCCTTGGTGGTTTACCGTGTAAAATGTGTTTTAAGAAGAAGGTTTCATCACAGTAAAGATGTTCTCATGGTAGGCCATCCCTCAGATATCGACGGGGAATCTCGGCCAAGGTGGCCGTCCTCCTTAGACTGCCGCAGATGTGACGGAATAGCACAGAAGAAGAGGACTGATCGCGGCCTGTCAATGGGCAGGTGATGTGACATCGACGCAGGGCAGTGTGGGATCCACACTTTTTTTACATTTCAAGATCAGTCCATGTAAGAATGTTCCTGTAGACATATACATGTATGACACCTACGCTGGAGGAAGGCGGCAGCAGTGATTTTGTGCTGTATGAAATTCACAGCAGAATCAAGGTACACTGGCTTAGTTGAATATAATAAACTGAATAGCATCTATTCTGATATAAGAACTCAATGTTTACAAGGAAAACAATGTGTGTCTATATGAAGCCTTGAACTAATATGGATTCCAAAAGTTTGTTAAAAATGCAAAAAGCTGTCAGATTACAGTGTACAAACTACAGAAAATTCTGTTGCTCTTTCTAGATCCATACTGGCAACCATACCTCAGTCGCTTTCTGGAAGTCGTTGTAATATAATAGTTTATTTTTGTATTTTTCTTTTGTGCGGGGAGCAGTAGGAAAAGTATTTCACAATGCCCTGAATGCTTTAAGATGTAATCGGCCAAGTGTTGATCGGTATTGCTTGATGTTTGTTAGGCCTGTTAAGGGAATGGTTTTATAGCGTAATAGCTCATTGGTTTAGCTATTTCATTAGACATGTAAGTACCATTTTTTTTTCTCGGCAAAGAAATACTGTGAAAAAGGTGCTTTAGCCACTTGATTGTGAATAAAGTGGTAAATTTTAACTCTTAAATAGTCTGGTTCCCCTGTAACTTCATTATAACTGGAGGGAGCAAATTAGGTCAAATTTCAGAGTTTGGCACTTGGTTTATATATAACTGTGTATATATAAGCCAACTTTATTAGTAAATGTTCTGCAACCACTTCATCATGTTGGACTAATTATTTATTAATTGCGTAATTCTTTTTTTTATATTGCTGCTATCACCATTGTATACATTTAAAGAAAGTTATTGTCTGTATGTCTGAATAATAAAAAAAAATTTGCTGCTATTATACACTAAGGAAGCTCGTAGAAATCCTTAAAGATGAATGGAGCTAGTGCCCAGAGGCCATGATGTTCGTGTTTGTGATATATGCAATAAAAAGTGACATTTATACACTTACCCTTGGGTTAAAATAAAATGCCATTATTGTTGTTTTTTCCCCTCTGTAGTGTCTCTGTATTTGCAAAACTCATCTAACAATGATAGTGGGTCTTGTTGGGAAACTTTTAATTCTGCAGATGGATTTGTTATTAAGGTTGAACGTTGGTGGACACTAAAATGGAATGTGCCTATGGACTGTTCAATGTAGCCTTTGTAATAATATGCGTTCAGGAAATACATTCCTATATAGTTTATTAAATGCATTATTATTCTGCACTTGTAGCTATTTTTTATTTTTTATGTGCTTTTGTGTTTGCAGAAATCGTCTAACCTCTAAATTTGCTGAACATCAATTACATTTCTTTTGTAAATATGATTTTGAAATAAATTAATATAAATCTACGTTTCATTTGTTTATAACTTTTATTTACATTGAACATTTCGGTACTGTAAATAATCTAGTTGTTATAATGATGCCTTACCAAGGTAAATCTGAATCCTCTTCCTTAAACTCGTAAGATTCCACTGCAGTCAGTTAGTCCCTCTTAACTTTTTTTCTGGTTGATGAATTCCAAAAAAATCTCAGCAGAGTCCAACATGCATAGCAGAGTAGAAGGCATATAAGGATAATGAAGGAAATCACGTCCAAAAGGAAGTACTGGTAGAATGGCAGGTCGTTGCCTGCTGCTCGGAGATGCTGAGCCCCCTTGTTCCGCATTACGTACTCGGTCCAGAAGACCGCCAGATCTCTCGGCGGAATCGGAGTGTCTCTATGTAACCGCGACAGTTTCTGCATGTTGGCCCTGTAGGACGGATTCTCTATGACTGTGCGAACAGCAACATAAATGTCCTGCCTGGTCAGCTGGTGTAGGTTCTCGAGAAGGACGGCTGCCCCTTTTATTGACAGACGAAGGAGATTTTCATAATTGTCCCCAAAAAGTGGGAAGCCCACAATTGGCACTCCGTGATAGATGGCCTCGTAGATGCCGTTTTCCCCTCCGTGTGCGATAAATGCCTTTGCGTTAGGGTGGCCCAGGAGGTCATTCTGGGGTATCCAGCTCAGAAGCTTGGTATTCTTTCCTAAAGTAGGAATCGGAAGACCCGAGTAACGCCACACCACTCTTTGTGGAAGCAAAGCCAGTCCAGCTGCAATCTCTGTGGCCACGTTTGCAGGCAGAGTGCTGGTTATTGTACCCAGAGAGAAGATGATGACACCATTTTCTGCACCATCCATAAAATCCTTGAGATCTGGAGGAAGGGGCTTTGCTGGCCTGGTGTGGAATCCCCCGATATAGATGGCGTTTGGCATGCTTGGTTTAAGGAACTCCAGTGCAAAGTCGAATTTCATCAGATAAATATCAGCCCGTGTGTAAAGGGCGTATATGCTTTCGTCCGATTTCAGGTATCGAGAGCAGAGATCATTATAACTAGAATAGATAAAGATGTGGTTCACTAAATTTCCAAAGCCATACATAATGACGTTTTTCAGTCGCTGTGTGAAGGACATTCTATCCGTGAGTCTGGAGTTCAGCACAGGAACGTATGACAGAGGAGATGGGGCAATTTTGAAGTGAATGTCTTCAGTGGGCATCCACCTCCCGAACAAAACGATGGGTAGGTTTAAATAGCGTGCCAGCATCACCCCCCCCGGAAAGAAAGGGTCTGCTAGAACAATGTCGAAATTGGTCTCTTGGAGTTGCCTCATCAAAATGGCATTGTCAAACATGGCCTCAATTGCAAGCCTGTAATCGCTACTTACTCTTCTAATGGACACAAAGAGTTGCCAGATGCTAGTGACTGAGCAGCTCTTTCTGCTGAAGGCATTATGGAATATCCAGGACTGGGCGACTTGTTTCTTCTCCTCCTTTGTCCTTGCTTGATTCTCCGGGAGCTGGACCGTGAGGACATTGAAGTCAGGAGACGAGGCGTCGATGTTCAGATTGTTCGAGAATCTGACCACAGTGATGTTGTGGCTCCTTGCCTTGAGCTCCAGGATCAAAACCTTCATGGTATTCCAATGACTTCCATCCACGGGCACTGTGAGCACCTTCCCGGAGTACACAGGCCTGTAATCTGTGAAAAGGACTAAACAAATGAATATCCATAAAATTCGGCATTTTTTCATTCTTGTATTTTACGTAGGATGTCTCAAGTAGCAACTGCCAGAGTAGGTTTCTTAACTGTCTCATATGGTTGCTGTTTACTTTATGTGCCTCAGCAGGAAATGTTTTTTTCCCCTCCTCTCCCACGTGGTTTATGTTTAAGCAGTTCTTATCAAATGAATGGTTCTTGTATGGGGAGTGACAGCACATTTCCCCCCACCATGTTTTAAAGAGAAAAACTGGCTGAACAAGTTGTGGCAAGACCTTTGAACACTTGCATCACATAGTTCATTTGCAATATATCAGAGAGTTGATGTTGACAAGTTGTCCTTGGCTTTCCGCACGAGTTCAGTAATGACATCGATAGGGCTGATTCGCTAAAATGGATTTTTGTTTTTTCAAGCATAACCGGACTTTATTTAGTTCCTTCGTTTTTTCTTTGGGTTGATTGACAAGTGCTGAAGTTAAACTTGCTCATGATCATGCTGTACCCTAGATGTGTTTTAAACTGAACAGTTTTTAATGAGTTTCAAGTTTAACTAACCTTCTCTGTTACAGCAAATGAAACCTTGCCTAGAGACATTGCTAAGATAAACAGATGTAATGTAAGAAACCATTGGTTAGGCTTCATTTTGGCAAGATTGTGCTTACTAATTAGGCCTTAGGGGCATACATGGTAGTGTGCACCATACTGTATGACAGCATTCCAGGAAGGGTTGAAGCTGTGTTTAAGTCAGTGGCGACCCAACACCGTATTACAGCCTCAACATTGATCTGCTCTTAGATGTTCCGTTACACTTTCCCCCACGTGTTCCTATATACCTCGATGGGTCACAGAAGTGAGGGTACGGTGGTTTTGAGGCTGTACTTGTATTATGTTTAGCAAGTATCCTGTTAAGTATGTATCTATCTACACTGGTGAACCTCAACTTCTGACCACTGTTGTTCTTTGCTGATTCTTTGCTCATGTTTGTCCATGCGCTGTCACGGTGTCTCAGCCTGTCCCCCTGGAAGACCGCAATAATTTAGCAGTTTTTTGTGACAGGGTTGGGATGCTACGGTCAGGTTGCGGTACATAATATCCTTACTGCATCTAATGGTGCACTTCTGCAAGCAAACCAAAGGGAAGAGCACAGATGGTCTTCTGAGCAGTGGAAAAAAAATTAATAATCAGGCGAGTCGTCCTTCACTCTGTTCTCGACAAACAGATGAATACATGTGCACCGGGCCAAAAGAAGCGTACAGGACTGAGCAGACGTTCCCTACAGTGAAGCTTTCTGGCAGCTCACACACAGTGCTGGATGCATTTTCCTGGCGTGCTTTAGTTCCACTTAACCACTTGGAGGGTTAGGTTAATGCCAATAACCACAAAGTCCTTCTGAGTGATTACGCTCATCCTATGGTGCATCGAGGCCATCCTGACAGAGTGTGACTGGCCAACCCCCTATAAAGAATTCTGCTGCTCTTTCCTTTATGTTGGCAGTTACCTGTGCTTTTTTCTATAATCTATAATCTTGGCATCCAATGCCATGAAGAGATTATAAGTAAATTAAAGCAAACAAACGCATTCGTCTTAATGTGTTTGAATAATTAGTGATCACTTGAAAGCATATTTGAGGAAGAGATGAATATTAATGCAAGTGTGAGCAAGCACATTAAAAGACTAGAAAGTAAATGATTTGCAATTCTAATATGTTTTGGAAGTATGATGGAAGATGGGCTGCATGTGCAGACCTGTGGACGATATGATATCCAGTCTTGGACATAGGATAATCTATGATGTCGCACCCTAATGATGTGGATTACACATCAGTGTGCGGTATTGGGCAGTTCTGCACAGGCTAAAAATATTCATTATTATTAATTAGTTCATCCATCTCAAATGCTTATCTTAATCCAGACCCTGGGGTTTAATATTAATTTTCTGATTCAATTAACTTGAAGCTTGCAGTACTTACATTGTAAGAGGTCCAGTTTCTGTTTATTGTGCTTTCTTCTGTAGCTACACTTTCAACAGGTTTTCTTGACAAATTCTGAATAACTTCAAAATCTTGATCTGTTCTCTACATCGGAGCTGAACACTTTACATCTGCTTCAGTGGCCATTTATACTGCCGACAAACACAGAATTCAGTACAGGAGAATTCTCCCATTGTATTCTTGTTTTATATTTTCGTTAATCTTTAATTTCTCTCCTAATAACATTTACCAACAGCGTAGAAGAATAGAACACTACATTAGTGTGGCATTCTTTTAAACTTTAAACTGATTTGGTCACCACCATTTCCACATGCTGGAATGCTAATTGTTATGTTTGATCCCAGGAATCTGCTGTTATTCTCAGTTTGTGAAAGTAACAACCATTGTTTAATGACATTGGGGATATACAGTACCAATCAAAAGTTTGGACATGCCTACCCATAAAAAAGTTTATTGTACTATTCTCTACATTTTAGGATAATTATAAAGACATCAAAACTTTACAATAAGATATGGATTATGCATTTGAATATGCACCAAAAAAGTATATAAAAAATGTTAGGGGGTAGGGCACCTCTGTGGGTTGGGACTCAGAAGGTTGCTCGAGCAGCTCATTCAAAGTCTCAAATTCTTTGGTTGGTGGAATGATCCCACCATTGGGCCCTTGTGTAAGGCCCTTAAACTAATTGTTCCAGGGACAGGCTGAACCTATGTTTTCTCTATGCCATGAGACGGTCTCCTGTGATGCTTTTCCAGCTGTCATGAAGGAGGTCCCACATGAATGCTGAGCACTCATTGGCCGATTTGCCTTCAGTCTGTGGTCAAACTCCTCCAAAACCATTTCTACTGTGTTTAGGTCAGGTAGCCAGGTCATATGATGCCATACTATCACTCTCCTTTGTAGGCTGCTTGGTGCGTCCACACTTTTAACTGGTACTGTACTTCTGTAATTAATAATTTATCCATTCTAACATTCAGTCCAAGAAGGTTTGGATCAGTGTCCTGGCTCCGTAGTCCATTTATAACATTTATAACAACATGCCTAACATAATATGACATTCTGGGAAATGTAGATTCTTTTCTTTGCTCACCTTTAAATCCTGTTGATTCTGTCATCTGCCTGACCTGCTCTACCCTTTGTCATTCAATACATGAAGATCATTATCAGTGACATCGTATCTTTTGTTCGGGTGAGTGTCACAATGGTGTTATGCCAAATAGATATACTGAGACCTCGCTTTCAAAGTGAGATACGAAGTGAGATGCACAAAGATACAATTTTCAAACACATGCATTTTCTCCAGGCAATGTCAATGCAACCATTTATAGGTTATAGGTTGCCTGAAGCCACTTTCTACAAGTTGTAATCAGAATGTTGTTGACTTGCTCAACTGCTATAATTTACTTTGAAGTTAGGATGACTATCATTCCTTCGATTACTTTGTTTAGTATTAGAAAGTGCACGCAAATTGCTTAACACTTTCCCATAATTCCTTAGGGTATGCACTACAAACACACGCAAAACAACATTTGTCCTGTAGGGCGAGAAACAGAACCTTCTGCTTCCTACTCTGTGCCGTGAGTGGTTGGCAAACTTATCAACTCCTACCTATCCTGAGCTAAGGCAGACATCCTTAGCCGAATGGGCTATGGTATCGATTTCTCCATTACATTTCACTGCAGGTTGTTTCTCAGAAGACGCTACGTGTCGTGCACGCCGACCAGGGAAGCAGGAGCAGGGAGGCGAGGAAGCGGGGAACAAGGAGTGTATTATAGAAACACGTGAGGCAAACCACAAGACTGATGGAAGACTTCAATGACTGGAATGGGGAAAACATATCTAATGCAGACTTAAATTCACTGGACTAATGACAACTATCAGAAACAGCTTGTAAACAGGGGGAATCCACACGGGGTTAACGAGGGAGCGTGGCATACGGAAGGAGCGGACTATCGGGGCAGGACACTACGGATCAGGAGATGAGGGGGTAAGGATCACCAGCAAGCTCTAGCTGAACCTGCAAACCATGTGTTTTTGTCTGGGGTGCCAGCTCAGCTTTGACAATGACTCCCATTCAATGGGCATTTCAGGCTTGGGTAGCAGCACTCAGTGGGCTGAACTAACAGACCAGACGCCTCTGTTGGAGGGCACAGCTTAGCATCCTGCTGGGTTTCCATTCCAGCCTTACTCCCCCTCAAACCCGACAGCAAGAGGGTTCATTGATGTAGAAGAGCTTGGACAATGTTTTCAACCCTTCAAACAGATCACAAACCCAGCAAGTATCGAGGGCAGTTAGGACATCTGAGGGCAGTTAAGCCCTAAACGATGGCTATCGCTATTACCAAGCAAGTGGGCATAAGGCAATGCGATCTAACTAATTCTCACAAAGTCGCCGATGCCATAAAACTCCCTGGTGATGCAGACCGGATGCGTTTAAGTAGTTTAAGCATTCCACAGTTTTTCTTACAGGGCAAGGCTCATTGTAGCTGTACCATGGCCAGCAGGAATAGGGGCTGCTCTCGGGGGGACCGGGTGACCATTGTCCCCATGACAACATGCATGGCCCCCACTGTGGCCCCCCTAAATATGTATGCTACTTCGGTCTGAAATAAATGTATTATTATTGGTATTATTATTATTTACATTCATATTTGTAAGCTAAAACTTTGTGTGCTGGGAACAGGCATAACACAGATAAGCACATTTTCAGCCCTTGAAACAGATCCCTATCACTGCAAGTGTCGAATAGGGATAGGACATCATGACAGACAACGTGCATACGCTGGATGGTCGAGTTGCTTAGGTTGGTGAAAAGCAAAGTTAAAGAGAGAAAAAAATAATCACGCTTGCGGAGAAACAAGACAAATACTTACATATTGGTAAAAAATGTACAATGTGACTGCAAAGCATTGGATAAATAGCAGTTGTTTTCAAAATAGTCTTTTGCTTCTTAATGCTGAAAATCTAGTGTAAGTAACAGTTGGAGGACATTAAGGTACAATGCATCTGCCCCCCAATACAACAACTGGCCACAGTCTGCCCCCCCCCCCCCAGTTGAAATAGTCTAGAACCACCACTGACCCCAGCTCATGGGACCCACTGAAGCACTTCCTGTTTATCAGAGTGGGTATAATTGAAAATGAAATCACATGACCTCTTTGCTAAGACAGTCCAACATTATCAGTCAGGAAAGCCATAGGACTCTATAAGACATTTTAAGATATTTGTGACTAGATTTCAGAACAAGAATTCAATTTGCTTTAGATACAGGGCAAGCTCACTTTGCATAAACTACACTTATCAAGAACATTGCCTGATGATTTTAATCTATCGCCACTTTTATCATAGTAAGAGAAATAAACAGCAACATTCACAGACATATTTATCTCTAATAGAGCAAATACAGACAACAGAAAATTAGAAGCATTGCAGTCCTTCGAAAAACTAGTTTACCCTCCTTTGCCAGCTTGAATTGATCAAACCTGAAGGACTCATTTTTATCATTTGAAAATTATTTTAGCACATTAAAAATTAAGAGGTTAATAGATTATTGAAATGAAGTCTCAAAATCTCAAAAGATGAGACCAAACACTTAAACCTACTTTTTAAATTGTTGAGTTAAAAATAATAGGCATTCTCTTTCATGTTTTGACACTGTACTACAGGAATTCGCTTTGCTGAATGGCTTCAGAAAATCGCGATCCCTAGAGAAACAAATCCATCAAGAAAACATGCAGAGGCATCACCCTGGAAGACGAGGAGGGAAAATGTGGTATGTCACAAATGCAGCTCCACGAAGTTGTGCAAGTGTCCCTTTGGCCGTGGTTGAGTTTTAGAACTTCTTCGTATCTAATGGAGATAGTAATGTTATGTTATTATGACTCTGGTCTTATGAAAGGTTCCAAAAATCAAGAATCTAGTTAATATCTTGGACTGTTGAACTGCAGATGGAAATGTCCTTGAGTAGTAAAACTCAAATGCTCAATTATAGTACAAGTGATATGGTTTTAAAATTGGATTTGCCGTATATGTAACACACAATAACTTTAAAAACTTCCATTTCCTGATAAAAGTGACATCAATCGCTCACTAGCCTTATAGCCCTGGCTGTGTTGTTGTTAATTCAGAAGGGTCATTTTCTTTTCATATAACCAAACATTAGTGGTCATGAATGTCTCACCCACAAATGGCTCAATTTATGCATTAATTTTCCATATCCCCCTATCCATTACAAGGCCACAGAAAGCCTGTAGGCTGGGTGGGACACCAGTCCGTTACAGTTCACACACTCACTGTGGGCCATTTACTGAGTTTGTTCCCTTAAAAAGCGGATGGAGGGAATTTGCCGTTACAGATGATGAAAATACAAACCCCATCACACACAGAGATCGATTCCACGGCCCTGGAGGTGTGAGCCCATATGATAAAGTCTTACATCAAGATGTACGGTCATATATCATACAAGTATGATTCATATATGAAAGGGGTGTCAATCCTCTATGTGAAGTAGTATTCATATAAGAACCATAATGTTTTTTTCTATATCGGGGGGGGGGCTTGGTGCTCTGCTGCACCAAGGTAACATCATAAAAATGACTCAACACTTCCACTGCGGGCATCTGCAAAACTTTAAGAGGAGTGCAAACAAATCTGCTGCTGATCATCTGCTGTAAAATATCCATCCATCTTTCAGCTGTTTGACATAAGCAGGGTTGTTGGGGATGTGGGGAGGCTGTGGAGAGACTGAAGCCAAGCGTGGAGCAGAAGGCGAGCACAGGATGCCGTCGCTGGGCACGTACATGCGCCCACTTGCACACAGGGGACAATTTAGGGTCTTACTGCGTGTCTTTGGACTCTGGCAGAGCACCCCACCCACATGACACAGGGAGGATGTGCTGCCTTCCCACAGGTTGAATTAAGGCGGGATTTGGGTCCACTTAGCCGCCATGCTGCTCTGTGGTAACACATTCTTAATTTTTAAACTTAGTTGTCAAGCGTTTGACTACTTATGAGTGCAACTATGCTGAGCATCCAATGGATACTTGGGTACGAGTGTGAGAAGTACTGGAATAAGAGATACACAGCATCTTCCAAACTGAGGTAGAACCTAGTAAGATTTTATGCAGTGACCTGAAGTGCAACGCAAGATCATTTGGGGAATGTAAAGAGGGTTAGGGTTAGTAGGGGAATCACTGGAACAGAAGGGTCTTGAGGCGTTTGTTGAAGGTGGGGAGGGACCCTGATGACTGGACGTAGTTCAGCAGCTTATACCACCATTGAGGAAGCAGACATGAGAAACATCTGGAGTGTGACTTCTTGCATGGTGGTACAAGCCTCAAGCGGCGTTGGCTTGATGCCCAAAGAGGGCGAGATGGGACGTAGGTCTTAAGGAGCCTCTTGATGGAGATGGTTGCCTGTCCATTTCTAAAATCTGAGTGTAAAAAAATGTGAACAGTAATATAATAAAAGTAGAACCAAATACAGAAATTACATTATACTTGACATGAATACCTGTAAGACAAATCAAATTTTGAACTCTGTGGTTGCAATGTGTTTTTTTTCCCTCACTTTGGACAAAGGTGTCTGTTATCTGAAAATAAATGAAAATGTAAAAAGTAAGATACGAAACCTGAAATGGAGGAGGTTGCAGATATTTTCAGGATTTTTTTTTTTTGTGTACTTTGTGTTTGTGTATGACAGTTAGTGAGCTTTCACATGTGCAGATCTTAACAACAGAATTCAAGCAAACAAAACACACCCCACTCATTGTGTGATACTAATATTATCAGGGTTAGCTTGATGGATTGTTGGAGGTAATGTTTCCCAAACTCTTAGATACCTAATCAGTCATCTAACTACTTTTTCACTCAGGCCAACACTATAGATAGAAGTTCACTTACTGAAAAATTCCAGGAAAACAGAATAAAGAAGCACTTTGAATCCCAGACATGATTGTTGTGCAGTTTTGCTGCTAAGTTGTATATGGAAAGACTTTGCTACAATTTGTACTTGTAAGGAATTACATAGTCAGGTCCCTCCTGGAGCCGACACCTTATCGTGGTGGAGGGGTTTGCGTGTTACAGTGATCCCAGGAGCTATGTTGTCTGGG
>JAODJX010000097.1:22665172-22678370 GCA_026776945.1 Isichthys henryi | reverse complement strand
CTGGGAACGCCTCGGGGTCCCCCCAGAGGAGCTGGACGAAGTGGCCGGGGAGAGGGAAGTCTGGGCCTCCCTGCTGAGACTGATGCCCCCGCGACCCGACCCCGGATACAGCGGAAGATAATGGATGGATGGATGGATGGATAGCACAGAACTTTCTGTGTTTTATCAATTAAAAAAATATATCCTTGGAAATTTGGTCATCTAGCAAACAGCAAATAACTATCTTATTATTATGTATTATCTGATTTTGATGTCAACTTAGTAAACGCGTAAACCATACAAAAACTGGATAACGACAATGCTTCGACACATGGGCTTCTTCTAAATGGGAGGAGTCAGCAGAAGTGTATATAACAAAGGATTTTTGTGATTTTTCTATTCCCGCCTCTGTGCTATACCTCCCCCTGGTGGAGTTTTGTAGATCTCACAACTACTGTATTGATTAAATTACTATAACGAAGAGGGGTTACAAATAAATGCATCACTATCAATGAATATTATACTCATTGTATTATTGTCAGTCTCAGTATCTGTGCAACCTGTCTAGAAGTATATTTTTACCTTAAGTATTAAGACATACACTGCTGGGTAAACAAAATGAAACAAACACGATTTATTGCATGTTTTATGATTACTTTTCCTGTATAAGAAATACAGGTGAAATAAGTAATTGTGTTTTACAACATTGTGTGCATTGACTGTAGCCAGTGTACAATTTAGAAGGGAATGGCTTTTCCCTGCTTTTCCTTAGAAAACAGTCATTTAGGCCAGCTGTCTAACATCCATTCACACTGTGCTGCATCAGTGCTGTTCCATTCACGTCTGACTGAAGTCTGAGAATATCCAGCTCCCACGGTCTACAATTCAGAGAATTGGTCACACATTTCACTTGACAGGATCTGTCGCATGGAAGGCAGGTTCTGGAAAACCTAAAGTGACAAGTCGAGATTGTCATGACCTGCTCGTACGATCCTTCCGTGTGCCGTGCCCCCCTCGTTACCTCGTGTGAATTCCTGATTGTATTCAGCTGTTTCATGTTATTTCGATTTGTCCTGTGTACGTTGCCCTAGGTCTGTCATTGAAGTCTAGTGCAGTCTTATGGTGTAGTGTTACCTGTTTGTTACGTGTTCCATGTCCCTACTTCAATTCCCTATTAAATTCCACATTACCCCATCCAACCTGTTCCCCTCCTGCTTCCCTGCTCAGTGCACCTCTACCATTCATGATAGAGATGACAGAAAATGACTGTTCTGAAGAATCATAAGAAGCTTCTCACAGAATTACCACAGGAACTCAGAAATGAGCAAAATGAGGCTGTTTCACAAAGAACAATGACAAGACAGCTCAAGGAAGCAGGTTTCTCATCAAAGGGGTTAGGGTTAGGGTTAGGGTTAGGAAAATGACTGTTCTGAAAGGGGTGTGCATGGAAACCATTGCTGTCGACGAAGAATGTTGCAGACAGACTTTTTGCCCCTTTATGCTTACCATGATTCTCAGTGGTTTTAGCGTGATCTATGGAGTTATGAGTCATGTACTGAGCTGCACACTAATGATCCCAAATGCTGTCTTTGTAGGTCAAGTGAGAAATTCTACCCAGAATGCCTGTCCACCACTGTGAAAAATGGCAGTGGTGGGATAATGGTATGGGAGGTGTTTTCTGCATCTGGTACTGGTGAGCTGGTGCAATATGAAAAGTCCATTAATGCAAAAGAGTAGCAAAAGACCAGCACACAGAGCAAAACTAAGTCATGGTTGGAGCTTCATTCACCAGCAGTGATGTTTTGGCCTGGTCAGTCACCAGATCTTAACCTCATAATATATATGGGCACATATCAAGGCCAAACTTGTTGACAGAAAATTTGGGACCATAACCAGCTATGAAAAGCTGTTAAACATGAATGGAAGAGCAGCACCCTGCAAAAGGCTGTTCTTAAGTAAAACAAGGGAAAAGCCATTCCTTATTAAAATGTGCACTAGATGCATACAATATTGTGTTAAACAGTTGCTTCCTGCTTACACTGTTGCACTTGTATTTGTTCAAATAAAAAAGTATGTATAGAAACTGTGATAAACGCTGTTTGGCTCATTTTTTTTGCCCAGGAGTGCATATACCACAAGTATGATAAGTACATGTTAATTCTGGATGTTATTGAACTAGTGCCACAGGATAAGATTTATTTACAACCTATAACAGAATCGTAAAATGTTTTGAAAAACATCATAGTAGAATGATGTTTTTTTATTTCTGATAAATACTGATGCTTACAGCAGATGTAAGAGTTAAAACAGATAATATCAGATAATAACAGGTGATATTTTTATGTCCAATATGGTCCTTTTTAAGGGGCAAATTAAGTTCACAGCTTAACAGTACATAATATGCAATTTAACCGTGTGTAGCTACATGAATTGTGTTGAGTCCAACTCTTTTTTTATACAAAGTCACAAAAAGAATCATCAAATGTCCTGCAGGAGATGCTACTGAGCAAATTATTACTGCATTATTATACTGTACATCTTTATGCAAGAATTTAGAAAACGAGTTAATGAATTCCCAAGTTAAAGACAACTAGATAACAGCACACTCCAGTTCAGATATTTTCAGTTACATGCATACTTATGGACAACGCTGATCTTTAAGCAATGGATCTGTTTGCCAATCATGTTACTTTGTCCTGAATGTAAAAGATCCTAAATCATATCCTAGCTGTGTGGTTTCCAGGTATAATTAATGATACCGTACGTAAACATGGGCCATGGGTGTAAAGTGTTCAGTTCCTTATTGGGAACTAATTGGGCCGTTGGTTTGATGAAGACCTTTCAATATGCTGATATCATAATGTCCTTATTCAAATGTTCCTTAACCAACAGCTTCAAACATCTATGCATTTTCCACACCATTAATCCAGTGGTGAGTCCCAGTTGGCCATCTCATGTCATAATAGTTATTCATTTGAAAATAAGTTGGTGAAGTACTTAGTCACTGCTGTTTTTGGAAGGACACTCCGACCTCATCGTTATCGGTCATTATAAATGGGAATGAAACATCAGCTTCGTGATGACAGCACCTTGTTAGCTCAGCACTACGCTCCTAATTACTTGCAATGAAACTCCTGAGCGAATTTTGAATGAGAGATGATTACAGTACATGGTTTTATCATTGAGAATAAATAAATTTATTTCTTACATCAGTATCTCAGTATTAGAGCCAGCTTAGCTTCAACATAGCTGGCAGATGGTATTGAAGGGCCTGATAATCTGTATGAAGTGTGTTAGATTAGGGCTGTACCTAAACTCTACAGGCTGGTAAATCTCCAAGAGAACTCTGTGACTGTGACTCTTTGTGCTCAACTGGCTGGCTGAAACAAAAATCTTGGTCTGGATTTTCACTCTCTGGACCTGAATTACCCAACTCTGTCAACAATGCATCTAATTACTGTAATGCTGATATTTGCTTCAGTTTTTTCACAAAGTAGCTGAAGTTTGTTTGATTTGATTTTGCTCAAATCTCAACACCTTGCCAGGAGGCCTGTTGTATAATATTAAGCGATTAACCAGTTTATATTAACAAAAGTGGCCTCTGCTATTTTAAGAATGAGATCCGAAGTAAGAACCTTGTTCTGCATCCTTCTGGCTGTGCCTGGTACAACTGGATAATTGACAGAAAGTTTAATGTTTTTTCTTATAGAAAACCATTTGACATTTGCTGGTCATAAACTGCTATGTAAATATGGAAGAGCATAAAATATTCCAGAATTAGAGGTAAGGTTTATTATAAGTTATACATTTGTCTGCTTTTGGCTCACCAACTTAAGAATTCACAAGCAATTGAATATTATCAGTCCTAAAAAAATATTAATATCTAATATATCCAATATCTAATATAGTCAATACCAATAACCAACCTCCAAGCCACCTGCTGAGTGGGGGGGAGTTCTCCATGTCGATACTTGTCCTGCTTGCTGGTGCAGATTAATAGAATGACATTTCATCATTTTTTTTTACTCTGTGATCAATGAAAGATCGATCTGTGACCCAGATTTAATATTACATTTGGGCTGGTACTTTGAGAGCCACTCTAATGACGAAATCCCTCGTTCTCTACTATGGAAAATGCAGGCATATCTATCACTTTGGCCTAAGTAGTTGTGTTTTTAGCTCTGATGCTGCTAACTTTAAATGCTAATAAAATTTCACCAGGATGGCGCACATCTCTGCACATTGTCTGTTCATTCTCAGTCTCGATTCATGCAGCACTGCTCATTTTTTATGATTCTGTTCTGGACATTATGAGGTAAAAAAAACCACATGTAATGTTAGCCAAATGATAACGAGTCTAAATGCCACGAGTATGGATAGCGTGTACAGGCATGCAGCTACAGGTACCCATAAAATAGCAAGGGTAGATAACTGGGAACTGGCAAACACAGATAGCAAGGACTACTGCGGACAGGAAAACAGAGACCCCTACATCCCCAATGGCTGACCCTCACAATCCATTAAACCACGGAACAAAAGGTTGGGGAGATGGCAGAAGCGGGTGTCTTTGAATAACCCACCAACCTATGGGTGGCCACAGCAGTCTCTGTGCACAAAACAAAATCCCCATAGCAGTTCTGCAAGAAGGAAGACTCCATTTTGGCAAGACACCAGTGCCAGTCAACCCGTTAGGTGACATACGACCACCTAGGGCGCAACCTTCTGAGTAGGTGCATGCTTAGCTAGGCAATTTCTCTTTGTCTCGAGTGGCACTGTACATGCTCCTCAAGCTCCCAGAGGTCCTCACGCCCTCAGCGGTGCTGGCACAAGAGAGCTACACGATGGACTTCCACCAGCACCGCTGGACACAGTGACCAGAAAGTGTCTGTAATTGAAGGACTGGAAGTGTCAGCACTGAATCGGGCCTGTGACTCAGTATGATATGTGATAGCTTCATCTTCAAGGTGTGGTGAGGCACTTCTAAAGGGATACCAACCTGTAGCAGTCAGTAGCACCCTGGCCACTCTGCCTCCAGATCATACAAATGGTTTAAAGCCTTGATGGGCCCTCACCATATAATGGCCTATCTGCCATCAACATGAAGAGTGGAAGCAGAAGTGCAGTATGAAAGCAGGTACTGACACTTGATCCTGAATTAGCCCTATTAATCACAGTACTGCTAATAATGACAGTGTGGATTAAGCATTACATGGAAACCCATGGTTCCACATGAATGGTTAGGTGAGACCTGGCTGACTGTGACTGGACTAATTATCTTGCTTAGAATAAATGAGATCAGATTAGAACAATAATGCAGAATATTGAGGATTCTAGGGTCTGGTGCTCCTGGGATGTAATTTGTATGCTGGGCTTTTTGAAGTGCTGTTCCATTTCTGTTCTGTGTTTCCTTTCGTATGTTTGTCCTGTCTGTGCAGTGAACTTCAGCCTTATTGAAACAGGCTGCAAACAAACATTTTGCAGATATCAGGAGAAAATGGTGCCAGACTGGCTGCCATTTATCTTTGGCTTTCTCACAATGCATATTAATTGAGCCCAGAGTAGATATGTTTCATTTTACTATGTAGCTTATGGGCATGTTTACTTGCACGAATTGTAAATCCACCAACAGAGAAACAAATACTGTTCTTAGGATATTTATAATTACCTATAAAGCTACTGTGGGGTTTTAAAATGGCACCAGTCATTGGGTTGAACATCACCAAAAAAATGTAGTGGATAAAACAGATGGTAAATGCAGGGATTCTGTTATCAGTTGTAAATAAATCTTATCTTGTGGCACAGGTACAAGTTGTTGGTGTATATGGTAATAACAGTATAGCCTAACTAATTAAGAGACTTTGACTGTCGGCGATGTGCTTTTGGCATGACAGATCAGTGAATGTAATCACATAGTGTGGTCTTTGGGTATATTTGTTACTGACTTGATGTTAATTGAACCATGGGATCCTGCTGCTGTATGCTAGTATACACTGTGCACACCCTTGGCTTTTAAATTTGTTTTTTTTTTGTCTCATTATGTCTGCCACAGGTAAATGTAGGTAAAATCTGAATCACAGGTTTTTTTCTACTCATATCTGACATTGCAAATTTCTCTCATGATTCTTGAGCAATACAGACGCTCCTCTACTTGCGAACGAGATACGGTCCGAACGGCCAATCGTAACTTGAAATGTTCGTAAGTCGTTATTCAACATCATTTTAAGGGTATACGCAAGTACAAAGAACTAGGATTCTGGGAGTTCGCACGCTACGCTGCTGCGCGGCGGGAGTAGCGGCCAGAAGTCGTACTCGGCGGAATTTGTGCGCAGAAAAAAAAATTGATGTCGCGGACAGGAAACGGGAGCCCAGTGAACACAATTTGGATTTACAGTCCACTTCGTTCCTATGTCTGAAAGTTCGTAAGTTGAACGTTTGTTAGTAGAGGAGTGTCTGTATATTTCTCTCATTATTATTTTGCATTATATATTGTTTTTATGAAAATGGAGCAAACAATTTAGGGATGCACGATATATCGGTCAGCATATACTACCGATACTGCAAGCTGATATTCAAACTTTATCAGTATTCAAAGTTCACAGAGGAAATCAGCTGTTTTCCTTACTGGAGAACAAGACATTTCATCAGCTCAATCTCCCCTTGGATGAGGTTTCGAAGTACTGGCCAGCAATATGTTTATGATTAAATCTGCCCCGTAGGTGGATCTTTCATTTTACCCAAGACAACAAACCTGCCACACTGCAAAAATGTTCATGAATGGTTTGAGGAACATGAAAGAGAGTTTAAGGTGTTGATTTGACCCCCAAATTCCCCAGATCTCACTCCAATCGAGTATCTGTGGGATGTGCTGGACAAACAAGTCCGACCCATGGAGGCCTCACCTCACAACTTGCAGGACTTACAGGATCTACTGCTAACGTCTTGGTGCCAGACACCACAGGACACCTTCAGAGGTCTTGTGGAGTCCATACCTCCATGAGTCAGAGCTGTTTTGGTGGCACGAGGGAGACCTACACAATATTAGGCAGGCAGTTTTAAGTTTATGACTGATCGGTGTTTGCAATTAATTTATGTTCTGTGCTGTCATACAAGTGCCTTTTCATGGTTTGCATTGTAATGTAACTGAGGACACAATTAATATACTGTGTTTTTTCCCTCATCGAGCACCATCACTGTAATAGTTAAAGAGCATAACTAGTATACTGGACTATTTGAATTGATCTATTTGTAGTAAAATGATTATAAACATCAACATATCAGAGAGTACAGAATGGAATTTTCCATGGAAATCTTCATATTGGCAGACAGATTTTTATATTTCCACCCCTCGCCGACTTACTGTATGACTGATTGCCATCAATGATTTATTCCTAAAGCAAGGCAAAGATTTAGTAAAGACTCGTTAATAACTCATTGATAACAGTGCAGGCCATTTAAGTTACAGATCAGAAGTTTGTCTTTTCAACTAAAATTACAGTGTTTCAAACACTAGGCTATAGTTATGTGTATTGACTGGCATTATTTTTTCCCCAAATGGAATCATCTCATAATTAAACTTTCTGTTTCTAGTTCTGCTTCTATATGTATTTCCATTCTATTACTATACCTTTATATTTCTGTCAGAGGGCAGGGTGGCGCAGTGATTAGGGCAGCTGCCTCAGGCCTCTCGGATGGAGGATCATGTCTCCACTCAGCCTCTACATCTGCACGGTCTGCATGTTCTCTCCGGGTCAGTATGGGGTTTTTGGCTGCTTCTCTTCACAGCCCTAAAACACACTCACCTTAATTGGACCTGCCAAACTGTCCCTGACTGTCTGCGCCCTATTCTGAGTTTTTCCCTGCCTCGTACCTGTAGCTTCTGGGATCGACTCTGAACCCCTGTAACCCCACACAGAACAAGCGGGTACAGAAGACGGATGGATTTCTATCATGATTATATGTTTAATTTTATACCTCATTCAACCACCTGCACTAAAAGTTCCTTATAATTTCGTACTCGGTTCAGAGATGATTTAACCTTTTCGTGATGATTTACTTATTTCCCATTCATCTAAATAATTGTCTTTATTTTACACAGAGAATATGTAGCAGAGCATTCTAAGCTGCAGTTAATCCTTTGAAATTTCTGTCTCCTTGCTGGTTTAGGCCACTCAGTCTCTCACGATTAAATAATGTCGGGCTTAGCCTTCACAGTCCCGTAAAGTGTAACCTGTAGTGATGCCTACTGTCCTGTGTATATCATGCATGATGCCTTTTACTTTGGGTGGTTTTCCAAGCTTCATCCTACGACCGTCTTATTTGCTCTGTATGTAGTCTAGGCAATTTATAGCCCCTGTCCTTCTCCAAATATTTTCATATGGATATGATGACAGTAAAGATTCTTCATTGCCTTATAATTGCGCAGCTCTGCTGATGCAGAGTGTATAGTCGGAACAGTAGAGCTTCCAAGCTAGACTACACTACACTGCTGCTCTAATAATAAAGATCTCAAGGACAGCTAGGTAATGGAAGCCCGGGAAGCCAGCCAGCAAACACCGTGAATATCGCTGTGCTTATTGACCTCCGTGGTCACTGTGTCTGCTCTGTCCTACTACAAGCTGTGAAGTGCCATTCATGCATCATAAACCAAATGAAATTCTTTTTGTTTAGCTTAGTAGAAGGGTTGGGGAACAGTCAAAACTTTTATTTAAGTTTTAGTTTCAAAATGTGCTTTAATGTAGAACGCTGTGTTACTTTGATAAGTTTTCGATTTGATTGTTTTTTTAACACTGGGAGAGACAAAGGTATTGGGCAGATGCACACTGTGTTTATATGGGGCTTCCTTACATAAGCCACATGTGAGTTTGAGATGAATCGGTGCCTCTAAATGTGTGTGTAGTATTCACTTGTAAGCCTGTTTGCAATGGAACGTGTTTACTGCTCATGTCCTTGCTTATGAGTGTGGGTGGGCGCCCTGTGTTGGATTGGCATCTTATCCAGGGTGTCCTCTTCCCCCTGCTTCATGCTGTGGACCCCCTGACATAGACTCCAGTTTCACCCCAATCCTTCAGTGAAAAAGCAATTATGGTCTGTTGAGTATGAATGCAAAAAAATGCCCTCACCAATACTAGTACGTCTGATTTTGGAATATATTAAAAGCCTTATTGCCAGGGGACAAGGTGAGAGCTTCTTAATCCATTTCAGCCAGATGACTGGGGCTTTCAGCCTTGATTCTTTGCCTGCTGTTTTGCATAGATTGTTGGTTCTCCATTTCTCAATCAGTCTGACAAAACAGTTAGCTAGACTGTTTTGTCCGTGTACAGGTGACAATAATGCTAATCTGGTAAGATTTGTGCAACCCATCTGTCTCACAAGCCTCTGTAAAACTAGGTGAATAGTTTCATTGGACATATTCTCTGAAGAATAAAATCAGTAAAAGGCTTTCATTTCAAAATGATGCACATAATAGGAATGGAAGGAATGGAGTCGTTTTCTAATGGGATGTTTGCATAAAAATTATGCAAATTCATACATTGAAATATAAAATACACTTTTTGGTGTATTCGACTGCATCCTGAGACGTAACACTACTTACAAGGAAAGTTAGAAAGTTGTGTCCATTCTAAAACAACAGATTAACCACTTCCTTATGGTTTTAATGCTTTACTGCATTAGTCAACATTCATTTATAGCTGCAGAAGAAATTGATATAGACTTTCTCAGATGGTAATAGGAAAGGAAATACCAATATGATGATGTAAGACTAAGATCAGGCTGGCGGACAGAATCACATGATGTAAAGGAATGGAGACTTTATTTTTTTCTCATAGGCTGGTCACCTGACTTCACTGCGTTGTCTATATGCAACATCTATAATGGTAAAGATCTGGAATGACACATTATATAACAGGCATGCGAAGTAGAGGTTAGTTTATCTTTGTGCTAATTTGTTTTGTCTTTTTGCTGTTCTCAAAGCTGTTAAGAAAGCCATTTTACAAATCTTTCCAACACCTACAGGAGCCCACCTTAGCCCGCTGAGCTACATGCTGCCCTATAAAGGTACGGACGGGGTTCGAACCCGCGATCTTCAGTTTACGAGACCGACACCTTACCACTTGGCCACCATGTCTTGCAGCCTCCATGATGGCAGCTCAGTGGGGGGAGGGGGGCGGTGACGTACATGTAACTTTTAAAACAGAATACAAAGCCAGGAATGGAATTCATAAAAAAAAAAAAAAAAAAACACAATTAAACATAGGTAAGTCACTTCATTTGTACTTTTATTTGTTGTTTTCAAGACTGCATAAACTGGAAGTAGCGTGAGAAAAACTGATGATGTCACAGTAGCTGAACCGATCAAAACAAGATTTATATTGATTGTTGCCATGGGGTAAAGCTTCTAAAATAATATGTTTTATCGAGGACAAAAGTCTCCAAAAATGCTTATAACGCCAAGGGAAATGCCATATTAGCATTTCTGTGATTGCAAGTTTGTTTACAAATGTACTATGTTTTTCTGTGCAAGTAAAATTTGGAAAATTGGTTTGTGTTTGATTAACATCTCCTCACTGTCAGGATTTAAACTAGAACATATCTGGGCAAGTTTGTGCAAGTTGTTTTGGTGTTTTAAGCATTTTATTTGGAGTCAATCTGATCACTTGTGCTATTTTCAGATAGGTGGCATAGGCTTACCTGAGTTTCATAGTCCATTTTCATAGCATTTTATAAACAACACTACATAAAAATACGCGGAACAACCCGAGTAATCTAACCGACATCTTTCGCTTCTGCTCTAGATTTTATTTCTGACAATAAACCTGTCAACAACATCCTTAGGAAGGTCACTATGCAGTAATCATACCTCAGTTCCTGAACTGTATCTTACTGCTGCCTTGTGAGAATGAAGTCTGTAACGAGAGGAGGACCGGAACGAGAGAACACGTTTGACCAGAAAGCTTAATTCCCCAAAAAACTAAACAAAAGTGCTTAAAACGGCACTAGTATTAAAGTATTAAAACACCTATAACACAATAAGAACAAATCACCTTAAATTGACTACAGCCGATGCAAAACCGCAAACAGCTCACTGCGAGCTGTGTGTCACTCTCTTTATCCCAACTAACCTTGTATAAGTGATCAAAAGGACAGAGGGGGGTCAGCTGGGGTCAGTATTACTGAAGTCCTTCCCAGCCCTCAGTCATTACTGTATAATTGTAGCCCACCAGTTCCTAGATACTTCGAAATCTCATATCCTTTAATCAGTTGTTTACCAAATCAAAGTACTCTCAGATGTTTGTCTGGTATAAATAAATAGTTACATTATTAAAATTCTGTTGTCATGCTACATGAAAGCACAGCTAAAAGGTGTTTCATCAAAAAATACCATCAATTTCAGGCCTCCACAACAATATAACTTTCTACATGTAGTACACAAATTGTTCTAAATTCTATGTTAATTATCATGTAGTTTATATTAATTTATTGTAGCTTATATTAACATGTAAATGCATCGCATGCTAAGATAACAAAGAGATTCACATTATATATATATATATTAGAAGACAATGTTCCATTTCCCAAGGTTTTTGGGAAAAAAGAGGGGGCATCCAAATTTATACTGACAGATAGGTTTGGAGAACAAATTAAAACCACTCTTTTTGGCAGGATGGAGAAAATTGAAAGTAAAACATTCTGGTTCGGGTAATTGAGGACAAAAGAAATCATAACAAACACAAGGAATATGAGGGAAACAGATTAAATTAGAGCCAGTAGTCACTGATTTTCTGTTTGCTCCCAGAACAAAGCCACATAGTTACGGAGCTGTTTCCTTTGTATACCAGTCTGCATAGTGATCCACCTTCCTGGGGTTTAAGGATTCCAAAAGAAAAAGAACTATGTGACTACCACTGGCATGTGATCATCAGGCAGTTGGTTGTAGTTGTGGACCACCTACTCCCCTTACTCAATAAGGTACAGTAAGTGTTGATGAGGGTATCTAAAGTAATTTTATGAAAACCACATACAGTGAGGGAAATACTTATTTGACCCCCTGCTGAATTCTTAAGTTGACCTATTAATAAAGAAATGAGAGAAAGTCTGTAATTTCACTGATATGTTTAAACATTAAAAGATAGCTTATTAACAAAACAAGCAATAAAAAATCATTATATGACAGTTACAAACCAATTTGTAATTTATCTAGGGAAATAAGTATTTGATCCCTTAGAACACATGCTTTAGTACTTGGTGGAATAACCATTGTTTGCAAGCACAGCTGTCTAACGTTTCTTATAGTTGGTCACCAGAATTGCATGCAGATCATCAGGGATTTTCATCCACTCCTCTTTGCAGACCTCCTTCAAATCTTTAAGGTTTTTAGGCTGTCAGGGAGCTGAAGGGAACCCCGACAGGCGAAAGGCGTAAGCCGCAGGGGCAACAGGTGACCGCGAGGCTGGAGCAAGAGGAACCCTCAGCAACTGTGAGGCAGGAGCTGGAAGGGATGCCAAAGAAGGCGAGGAGGCAGATGGAGGGACTGATGGAGGGGGTGAGGAGGAAGGCGAAGGGAGCACCGGAGGAGGGAGCAGAAGCCGCAGCAGGCGAAGGCATAACAACAGCCGGAGAAGGCGCTTGTGACTGACGAGTCGGAGCAGGGGGACCCGCAGGCGACCAACAAGCTGGAGCCAGGGGAACCTCAGGCGACCACCCAACTGGAGCTGGAGGACCCACAGGCAACCGCTGAGCCAACGCCAGGGGGACCAAAGGAAAGCCAGGGGGCTGGGCATCTGGGACCAGACACCTCTGCAGATGTCCTCTCCCTCTGCGGGAAACAGAGAGCCGAGGTCTTGGCAGGGATCTACCACGATGGGATGGTGGCTGGGGTGACCCACTGGAGGGGTACACTGAGGAAATCAGGTAAATCCCAGAGGGGTCCCACTCGAGCTCCTCCTCCAAGGAGGAAGGAGCGGTGATCTGACTGTCCAGGACCTCCTCAGGGACAGGGACTGTGGCCATGGGAGCCGGGGGTACGGGAGCAGGGTCAGGAACCAGGGGGACATGGGGTCGGAGGGTCAGGGCGGAGCTTCCATCGCCGGCACAGCAACCACGAGATTACACCACCTTGCAACTAAAGGAAGTTGACCTGACTAACATCCATCCATCCATCCATTTTCTAAACCGCTTATCCTACTGGGTCGCGGGGGGTCCGGAGCCTATCCCGGAAGCA
>JAODJX010000097.1:22628484-22644220 GCA_026776945.1 Isichthys henryi | reverse complement strand
ACTCTGCACACATGTGACCCAGGCGGAGACTCGAACCCGGGTCCCAGAGGTGTGAGGCGACAGTGCTAACCACTGCAACACCATGCCATTATTATTATTATTATTATTATTATTATTATTGTAGTAGTAGTAGTAGTAGTAGTAGTAGTAGTAGTAGTGGTAGTATTAGTAAAAGTGAGCCCGGCAGCAACATGTTTTATCTGTAGAAGTAATTAAGACCAACAGAGACACCTACAGTCAGTGTTGGCCTACAAGGGATGCCGGCGGTTAGAACTACATCTCCCACACACCTTCGCCACGTAACGTGCGGCCCTGCGTATACACGTTCAATGTCCTATATAGTTGTACGTGCCACTAGCTTTGGTTTCCGGTCGATAAAGTGTAACTATCGTTAGCGACTGGTGTGTTTGCAGGTCCTGGAAGCCTCTTGAAGCAGCCTTACGAACCGGGTATGTCCGTTACGAGCTGTTGCCGTAGCCCATATTACCGCCGGTAGAAAGTCGGAGAGGTGTATACGTACTGAAGGCAGTGCACGCAGGAAAAGTTAGCTCGCTGGCTAAGTGTTGACACTAAGCTAGTTCGCTCCTTGTCGGTCCTGGGGAAATCTGTGGGTGTCGAGAGTCGGTAAGAGAGTAGAGAGAGAGAGACGGGGAAAAGAAAAGGGACGAGGCGGTTCCGCGTCCCCCTCACGGACAGAGGTCTGTAGACCCTGTCTGGACTGTCATTTGCCGAAACGCGTTAATTGAGGTGGTAAATTTGTGGAGTTGGTGCGGCTTGCGGCTACGGTTCGCACTGGCAAGGCTCCCGCACTCTTCACGGGACGCGGGGCGCTGTGTTTATGTTCGGGCTACCCGATTCGGCTCGCTCGTTTCCCGTAAGATGTCACCTGGCTTATCCCGAAAACAAGCTTTCTTTCATTTTCGTAGTTCATGAGTGTGTGGTGCGTATCTGTCATCTGGCGTGCCTGTCTGATGTGGACAAAATATACGTATGTCAACACACACAGACGCCCGCCCCCATGACAAATCTGTTTTGCGCTTAATGCATGTCAAATTGTCCTTTGTCTCAGGGTTTGTGATCAGGCTACAAATGTTACATACTGTCTGGCAGTTGTACCTGTGACAGGGTTACTTTGTCTCGTAGTTTAAACTGAGTGCTGCTTGGCCAGACAACGTCGAAGGCATTAATGCTGTGTTAAATTATCATCCATTCTTAACAATCAGTACAGTGTATTGTTGACTCATTGTATTGGCGTAGGTAAATAAGTTTTCCATCCTAATAACTTCTTTAAAAAAAAAATTTTCTTGTTAGAATTGCACTAGTAAGTTTGTCTGCTTGAAAATACTCTCGGAGTTTTCGATCAGTTAGGGATGTGTCTGACCTAAGGTGGACCGTGCATGGGCCGTTGGTTAATGTCACCTTGCAAGCCATTAATGACAATTTGTATCAGATATTCAGAGTCATAGGATGAAGAAGTTGGAGTTGTTAACTTAACAGGTAACAGGCTAGCTATTTTAAATGAGGAATTGCTCTTTCCTTTATTGTTATTAAATTGTAGTTTAACCATCGCAGTGTGGAGGCCTGTGTAGTTATTTCATTTGGAATTGATCTTACTGCTAATTATGTTTAGGTATTTTTTTAGGCCGTCGCTCAGTCATCTTGTAAATGTACAGGAAAAGGACAAAACAGCAGCGCGGTTTTACGATTGCATTTGGTTCGCCCGCCTCTGAAGTACGAGCACTTAGGATACATTGTGGCATGGAGCAGAATTGTGTGTGGGGAAGTGGTTTGTGGAGATTACGCTGAAGGATGGTATGTCAGTCAGCTTTGATTTCTCTCATTTCTTAGCAGTTTGATCTTTGGCCGAGTTCCACTGCAGAAGGCATCTCCAGGTGTTCTAGTAAACTTTTTTTTTTTTTGTTTGCTTGTTTCCCCACCCTGTGCTTTTAGTAGTTTTTGATGTGGGGTGCCTATGTCTGGCATTAAGCTCCTCCTCTTCCCCTTGGGCTTTCAGACACGTCATGGTTCAGATGCCTGGTTTGCGTAACCTTTCTCAGTTCAATGAAACAGAAGTGATTTTGGCAGCGGTTTGAGAATCTTCAGTAAGAGATCTGCATATTTCATGTGCTATTCATGCATTTACGGTGGCTGCATGTGCGTACAAGTTAAGTCTCTATCTTAGCTTATGTCTTTCTGTTTTTCTTGTGTAATATGCCCCTTACCTAACATGCAGCTGTACAGTGACATTGTCACTAAGCTTTTATAATTCGGATTCTCTTTAAAACAGCCAAATGCAAAAATTTGTATGCAGTGGCAGACTTACCTGGAAAGCTTTTCTGACTTAGGATCATGCAGATTTGCTGATTTCCTGCGATCGTAAGCGTGTGGAAGTCTGTGGCCTCTGCGTAACTGACGATGGCCGATGGAGCGGATGAAGAAGAAGTTATTCATTTGGCTAGTTTCCATACGCACCGTGGACAGGGTAGGTAATGGTGACGCCTTTAACCCTTTAGGCGCCTTGTAGAACCAGATGTTTGACCTGTTGACCCATAAATGTTTTAACAGATGGCAAGGCCAAGTACGACACTTCTATTACCATATCTGATGATTCGGACGACGAGCTGCTTACATTCGCCACAAGTCACACGATTCAAAGTAAATCGGAGGCTGAGGACGAGGATGAGGAGGAAGATGTGGTGATTTTGGAGGTAATATGAAATTCAGCTTTTTATTAAGTTGTGTTCTCTACTCTGGTACAGCTACACTGACTTGGTTTGGATGTCAGGCGAGGAACATCTGTTATAAAGAAGCATGCAGATGTTATTTTGGTTGCCGTTAGAGGGTAAGGGCTCTGTGTCCTCTAAAGCAGTTTGTCATGCTGCATTTCAGCCTCAAGCCCCCCTCCGCCCCAGTGTCATTCGTCCTGCTGCTCCTTGGGGCGGGGTGCGATCTCAGAGGCCACGGCCAGCTGATGGGAAGGATAAGGCCTCTGCCGAATCCAAGGCGCAGCCCTCCAATCACCACGCACAGCCTGAGCCCAGACGCAACACCCTTGGTGTCTTAATTGAAGACCGGAATGCTGCACCTTCCACGTCCAACGCACGGCCCACTCCGGAACCCGACCCGGTTCCTGCAAGTGGAGCGGCGCCTGAGCAGGAGAACCCGACATCCTCCGGGCAGCACACCGATCCAGGCGGGGAAGTCCTCGGTGTAGCAGCACCTGAGTCATTAGGTCCCCTCGGGGCGGAACTCGAATCTGTAGCAGACAGCCAGCCGAGGCCTGGCGCGTCTTTGGACATTGCAGCAGCCCCATCTCAGGAACGCCCCGCGGAGCCGCCGCAGGTGGGGCAGACCCCTGCCACCCCACCCCCGCTGCTACACCCTGCATCAGATGCCGCTGAAGCAGCCACCCAGCAGGACGCCTTACCAGAGCCTGCTATCATGCGTCCTCTAGGGGCAGAAGTGAGGATTGAGGACGAGAGGCCTGGCCCATCTGCTGCTAACAAGGATCATGGACTTTGGTATGACCAGGAGACCCTGAGCGCTCTGGTGAAGGGAGTGGTAAGTGGAGAGATCATTGGGACAAATGTTTGCATGAGGAAATAAGGTGTGGTCTGAAGTATTAGTCTGGCAGTTTGACTTTAGTGAGTAGATTCGAAGTACAAAGGGATCGGCAAGTTGGGACTGGTGGTTTTATTTGGCAGGGTTGTGGTACTTTTTCGGCTATTTGAACAACATAAATACGCAGCCCTGTAACTTGAACAAGCATAGTAAAGCCAGGTCATTGCTCCCAGTCTCTCTCTCTCTCTCTCTCTCTCTCTCTCTCTCTCTCACACACACACACACACACACACACACACACACACACACACACACACACACACTAAACTTGCTTTACATGAGCTGAAGGCTTTGACCCTTAATGTCACCCCTCTGACCAAAACATTCACACCCTCCCATGGTTTATGGGCATTTTAAGTCAAAACTCACATACACAACATGACTCGAATATCTATATCCCAGATTACAGTGGCACAAAGAGACCACAGACCTGTCGTCATTTAAAAACCTTTTTGTAACCAGGAGATGCAGAATTTCCTGTATTACATTTAGCATCTCATCTTAGAAATAAAATCACACTAAAATCACATTGTTTGCTTATATATATATATGGCTCTGTTTTTGCAATCTGTTACAAAATGAAACCATACTAAGCTTGCAGCAGTGTGTGTTATGAATAGGCCAGTCGCTGTGATTGGCTGCTGATTCCACTTCTGTATCACTAAACAGCGCCTCAGAATCCATACATAACTAAATGTACCTAGTGCACGAATGAGCAGCCCTGGGATTAAATGTACTTTTTGATAAGTGCTGTTCTGAATATTCTGTTTGATTCCACTGCTATGTCCATCTTTTATTGATACCTTCCCACTTGCGAATGATTATTTTCTGTAAAATTAAAGTTTTTTTTGTGTGTATGAGAGACACACAAGTGCTCTTGGTGTTGTTTGTGACCATATTATTAGAGATAAATAAGTTCTACATATTGTGTAGAATTTCCACAATTATGACGTAAAGGTAAAATGATTTATCCCAAAAAATGTGAAACTACCCATGGATATTGTAGTTGTCTCGGGGTAACGGTGGATTGTAACTTTTTTAATCTGTCATTTGGATGCTATGTACATTAATGGGACTGATATATGTGTGAATGAGTTACTTGCATCTGTCTCTCTGTGCAGATGGACCTCTTCCCGGATGTAGAGGAAGCCTTTATAGCAGATTTGATAAGGAGACATGACTTGAAAGATTTAAATTTGTAAGTGGATCTTTGTATTGTGCTTGTCATACAAGCTTCCGGATTGTAAGTGTGAGAGACGTGGTGTTTCAGACCTGCCCCTTCACCAAGGGTTATTTTTGAGTCTAGGATGCGTGTTGCCGTTTAAGTTACTGTGCAGTGTGCTTTGTTTATTTCTGCTTATCTTTACAGAATTTGCAACTTTTTGTTAGAGAACCCCGAATATCCAAAGAATGAGAGGATTTCTGTGTTGAATCAGCACACCAGTATTCTTCTAGAAGCAAATAATAATGAAATGCAGGTAAGTCTGAGCTCTTAGTCCTCAGTGGCTGTTAAATCGAAGGACATGGTAGAGCGCCTCACATCACACATTTATTTTTCCTCTAACATCCTTTTGTTCTTGTCACCTTCCTGCTCTTAGGAAAAAGAGAATTATTTTGAGTTCTCAAAGCTGGGCACTGTTGACCACCGCGTCCTCCTGCAAGCTGCAGACCTTCTCATGGGGGATTTTAAGATGCTGAGCAGCCTGGACATAAAATGGGCTCTGAATTCCCTTAAAGGACACTATGCAATCACTCGCAAGGTACTGGATTCTCTCACCAGTATTGGAGTTCTTACAGTGGTGCTCCATCGATGCAAAAATGGGTCCCCGGGGCGTGAGGGGGGGGTCAGGCACTGCTCCAAACTTGTCGACTGAGGACATTGTTCAAGGAGACTCTGCAGCATTTAGCCTATTGCTCTGTGTAGTTCTGAGTGAGCATGCCCAGTACGACCTTCTGTGGCATGCAGCTGGACTTTGCAGCATGGGCTCTGTAGAGCAGTACCCGGGGACTCACTGAAATGAATCATGCATTCCTGAAATGTCAGTAAAATCTTGTTTACGCAGAATAGCAGCATAACGGGAAATCCGAATGTGTTCCTGTAATGTTAGTGGTAGGGGGTCCTTAGAACTAGTCTGTGTTCAGTTGGGAGTGTAAGGAAGGTTGAAAACGTCTAGTCTGGAGGTCTATGCTAGTCTCTTCCTTTGCTAACACCACCCACCAATAATATAAATTATAAGCTGTCCTTTGACACTTTGTGCATGTAGCGTAATGGTCAAGGGCGAACCAGCTGTTTAACCTTTGAGTAGTGAATTTAACTCAAATTTGATCGTTTTTTTCAGCTCTATAAATAAGCTCAAGTGAACATTATGAAGAAATAGTTTTTGAATGATAAAATTAAAAGTGGATACTAGTTTAGTGGTGATGAATTTATGCCTAGTAAGTGTTCCCACCATTTTTTAATTTGAGGATACTTGTATAATTTTCAGGGGAGCCCTTCATTTCCGAGACAATGGGTTGCTGCATGTTGGTAGTGTGATCTCAACAAGCTCTGTTTTCTCTCTGTACCAGGCCTTATCTGATGCCCTTAAGAAGTGGCGAGAGCATTCCGCTGAACCATCGGGAAAGAAGAGGAGGAGGAAAGAAATGAACCAGTTCTCTTATATAGATTTCAAGTTTGAGCAAGGTGACTGTGTGTTTGATGTCCAAATGCAGTCTGGGTTGTGTGAAAAGGTCCAGTGAGCAAGTCTGTCTGCTTTAGCCTTTTTGGATCACTGTCAGTTACTGGTGTCTTGCTTAAAGGGGAAGTGAACCTAATTTAGTGATTTTCATGTGTTCCTTATGCATCATTATGGGGAAGCTGCTGAAAGTATTATTGATTTGTTTTAAGATTAGGATTTGTACGTAATTTGGTACCTGGTATGTGGATCGTGGTTTGGTGGAAAATAATTTGTTTGAAAGGGCACCACTGGCCACCAGTGACTTTGAATTTAATTTTACTAACCAGATGTTGATATAGAATGATGGAAAGGTGAATGCTGGGGCTTGAATGCAGAACTTCCAAAAACAAGCTAGGCCAGCGAAGGCAGCTGGGTCTGGGAAGGGTGTTTGTGGTAGCGGAATCATTGGGCGTTTCTCAATCCCAAGAACGCAAAGATCTCACTTTTGGTTTTGGCAAGAGCAGTCTTGCTAACTTGTTTCTCAAAAGTGAACTTGGGACGCAGTGAATCATGGGATTGGTCTTGTTTCCAGATCCAGGGATTTTTTTGCTGTTTGGACTTCTGTCCTTAGTATTGGAACTGATCTTTGGCAATGGAAGATGGCGTAAAACGGGTGCATGAGAAAACGAGTGTGGTCAAGTATGCATATTGAGAAACGGCTATTGTGTTATTGGTAGAGTGGAGTTTGCAACTTCATTATAAGCTGAGCTTATGCGCGTCGCTGTGAACCATTCAGAACTCTTGGATGTGTTCCGGAAAGAAACCCTTACTCTGTTTCTCCAATAAAACAAATTTGGTGGCAGAAATTGTGACCTACTGTACAACTAC
Organism: Isichthys henryi; assembly: GCA_026776945.1. Lineage (NCBI taxonomy): Eukaryota > Metazoa > Chordata > Actinopteri > Osteoglossiformes > Mormyridae > Isichthys > Isichthys henryi. Next base: position 22,637,054 of record JAODJX010000097.1, on the reverse strand, counting down.
TAATGATTTTATTGGCAAGATGTGCATGTTCCCGCTCATGTCAGTCTAGGAATGGCCAATATGCACCAAAAATCATATATATCTCTATCTTTTTTTTGCAGAAAGTAACAAAAAGCCATTTCCAAGTTAGATTCAAATGTCTACAGTGTCACGCATGCACTTTTATTAACAGACAGCTGTACATGCCTGTTTTACCCTGGATCTCTTTTGTGTGTGTGTTTTAATCCCTTTACTTTTTATTAATATGTTGTTTAAATCGAAAAATAGTATGGCCATATAGCGAAAATACATTGTGATGCATTTTCAAGACCTTGACAAAGGTGAAATATAGGAGAAAATGTCTTTGAACTATAATCTCCAATCTTACTCCATACCATTGGACTGTTTTTCCCCAAGTATTCGGCCATATCTGTTTTAGTAATTGGCCAATGGTGCGTATGGTCTTAAATTCATATTTGGATGAATTTTGACTGTCCAAATCCTCTTGGAGGTTCCACAAAGTTGGAACGGCGCATGTTCTTCCTGGAAAACAAGAGGAGGTACTGGAGATCCTACGATAAGAAGTCGCTCCACCCAAGTTTGCAGAAAGAAATGAACTTCTACGAGCAGAAAGCCAAAGAGATGGCTGAGGTGGGCTTCTCATTTCACGTTCTCTACATATTTAACAAAAAGAATTTAGGATCAAAAGTATTTAGTTGCCTTCCGGTCCCAACATATGGTATAAATATGTTGAGTACCTTAAAAACCTTTTGGGTTTCAATTCAAAATATTGAGCATTCTGAACGTTATACGGGTTCCGTGAAATGTGCCTTTAATCATCAAATTCAGGACTGTGAGACATTTCCGATCAGTGCTTTTTGTGCCTAGCAATGTCAGAGAGATTAGCTCCTGTTAATAGCAGTACATCTGCATGCAATTAATGGTTCTGAATACTTTTCTTGGCAGCACGAAGACTTCCTCTTAGCTCTGCAAATGAATGAAGAGCAGTATCAAAAGGTATACATTTCTTTTCTTTTTTAAAAAAATATTTTTCTGACTATTGAGGTAGCTCTGTCATTTCCATCGCGGTGAAAGCACTCTGGGCAAAGCTGATGTTGGTGTCTTGCCACTCTTTGCCTGCTGCTATTCCGTGAGCAATAGTCTGGAAGCCCGGTGCTCATGGATCGTCTCAACAGGTTGTCGGTGCCAGGCCACCCTGTAAACCAGCACACACATCCTGCACTTTTCTGTTGCAGGATGGCCAGCTGATCGAGTGCCGCTGTTGCTATGGCGAGTTCGCCTTCGAGGACCTGACACAGTGTACCGACGGGCATCTCTTCTGCAAGGAGTGCTTGGTGAAGTACGCTCAGGAGGCTGTGTTCGGCTCGGGCCGGGTGAGTGTCCGTGCTGCGAGGTGTGAGATCTGGGGTGGGGGTGGGGGGGAACACGGGGCATATAGACCCTCGCATAGTGTACTTGGAGTCACGTACCCAGCCTGAGAGCCCTAATACCAAAGCCTTGCAGTAACACAGTGATTTAGGCCACAAGCTTGTTTACTCGGAAGGTTCCAGTGCATGTCTCAGCACTGGCGGTACTGCTGCTGCTCTCAATTTTGTTCAGTCCAGGTGAACGTCTACTTGTATAGTAAAAAGTGCCTGAAACAGAAGTATCAGCAGACAGTGAAAGAGTCGTGAGTCTTGGTTTGGCAAGAAGGCAGCATATGGAAATGATAGCCATTAACTTGAATTAGATTCATGCTATTTGAGTGTGTGCCATTAATTTTAATCTGGCTGTAAAACAAGTCTTTCCCTTTTTCCATATTGAGAGCCGTTTGGTCATTATAGTGTTTTGTGGTGCTGTATGTGCTTTCATCTTGTGATTGACCATATCGAGATGAAATTTTCTTTTTCTGCGCAATGATATAATTGACTCTATTAGTGTAAAGTACTGCTTTGTTAGTCTTTTTACAAACTCTTTGTTTTTATAAACACTAGTCCCAGAAATACTTTTTTTCTTTTTTTTCTTCTTCTTCTTCCCAGGACACTGTTCCCGTCTAGAAGTATGATGGTTCAAAATTATTGAATTATTGGCTGAAAAGCATCTCCTAACTAGAGACGTTAATGTTTGTCCCACAGTCAGAGCTGAGCTGTATGGACGGGAGCTGCACGTGCGCATTCCCCACCAGCGAGCTGGAGAAGGTTCTCCCGGAGAACATCCTGTACAAGTACTACGAGCGGCAGGCCGAGGAGGCCGTGGCCGCCACCTGCGCCGACGAGCTTGTCAGGTTGGGTCTCCTTGCTGCATCTTACCCGCTCTTTACCCCGTATATGGGACCGCTGATCACTGAGTCACAGCGCCCAACTCTGACTTGCGTGGTTTGTTTTTCCATTGTGTAATTGAATCAGGCGCTGCTACCTGCTCTGAGCTGTGATGCAGTGTTACCATGACGATTTTAACCTCGCCTCCTGACTCCTAAGATCACATCTAGAAGAGACCTGAAGCTGTCTTGATCTCTTTCCCAGGTGTCCGTTCTGCAACTTCCCAGCTCTGCTAGACAAGGAAATCTCTCTCTTCAGCTGCCCGAATCCCCGCTGCAGGAAGGTCAGTATACTCTGTCCCCCCCCCCCCCACATGTGCAAACAGTCAGCTTTAATGATCTGTTGACTGGGGCATATGAGGTCATGGTTTCACTGAGGAATTACACAAATTTAATTCATTTTTGTAAGGACATTGAATTACCTGTCTCTTGAACGTTCATCTGCTGGCCATGATATATGGGGAAAATGGACACTCAATGCCTGTTCTAATACCAGAGCTTATTGCATCCATCCAAAGTTTTATACTGATCCCTTAGTTCATATAGGCAAGACACCCCTTCGGTGTTGTGCCATAGGTCCCCAGTAACTGTTTTTGATCTTCATTTTACCGTAAATTCATGGAGCTATGAGAGCGAATGATTTACAGAGTTCCAGGAGGCTCCCTGGTAACCGTGTTAAAGTCAGCTGTGATCCTAATGTTTGGAAACATAAGATTTTAAATACACTTGAATATTGTTAGAAGAAAAAAAAAGCATCGCAGCAAATTTTTGAATTTGGATGAATTTCCTCAACAGTCGAACTATACAAGTTTCATAGTGAGATTTGTGGTGTGTTTACAGTAGAATATTTTGAGCAATCTATGCATCTAAGAAGTACACAAGCTGACAATTTGAGATTTATAAGCTTGGCAAATGATTAATTTCAGGTTTTCTCGGTATGCTTGTTTTCGTAATTACACGTTTTCAGCATTCTCCAGTGCTCGGTGTTTTAATAAAAGGTTCTATTAAATATCTGTAATGAACAATGAAAATGCAGAACACAAATTGCTGGCTTCCTTAGGCCCTTGTAATTCCGCTAGTGTCCACAGGATGGCTCTGTGACTCCGTGGGTGACACCAAGGGTGTTCATCCCCCTGCAAATACAGCTAGGCTGCCGCCTCCCCAGGAGTGCTACTATAATTTTTTTTTATTTATATCTTTTTTTTTTCTCTTTTCTTTTTAAGACCAAAAATGTGGTCTGTTGTGCACTTATTTGTGTAATTACATAAATACATTGCGGGAGGTAATAAATTGAACACTGCAGCTACTTAAGTGCCTAAACAGTGGCAACTGTCATAGTAATACAGTAATAATGCTAGAGATAGTAGCTGAACACTTAACATGGCACCGCTGTTATGTGGGCTTCAGTCCTTCAGCCACACGCCAGCCCCGTCCAATCAACAGGCCCCATGGAGCTGCTGGGACTTGTTTCCATGGCAGCTGATGATGGCTCAGCCACTGCAAGCTGCTGGTGTGCGAGTAAAATCAGGAACGTGGAGGCTGCTTTCAGTTTCTACTCCGTTTCCGCTATGCTCTGTAAGCAGAGTGGGAAGTAAGCGCTGTCTTTCTTAGCCCTTGACAGTGTTTTGTTAGGTCCTGGCACCTAAGGTTTTTAAACTAAAACAAATCAGCCGTCCTGTGTAGTCTTCGCCTTAATTTGTACTTGGGGTCTCTGTTGCCTGTTGCCTCTGAAGTTTTGTGGATGCCTTTCTGCTTATCAGCGCGTTCTCTGCATGGACAAGATTCTGGGTTTTTCCGTTGGTTGCGGTTTTGTGACCGAATATTTTAGACTGATAGTGTGTGAGCTTTCCTGAGCTGCACGCTGTCGCCCTCCCATCCGGGACTCTCTCTGCTATCTCCAGCTTCTCCCAATGAATCCAGCCCTGCCCTGGCCCCCGGGCCCTCAGATGAATGTCTCTGCACCACCCACTTCGTAACTTTTACAGTATGCTTATGGTCAGGGTTTTTACAGTGATTTATGATGCACTGAAAGCTCTTTTTACGCCTGTTTAAAGTACAAAATGTCATTCACAAGAATTTTTCTGTGAAGTATGTGGTGCCGGTGAGAATAACATCAATCGGTTCTGTGCCATCATTTTCAGTGAGTGGGAATTTTTACCTTTTTTCTGCCAAAAATTTGAATCTTATCAAAAGTAAATTGTTAATCCTCTGTAATAAGTCGTCTTATTTCAAGACGACTCCAGCTGAACGTGAGACAGAACTTGAGTGGACTGCTGTAGGAGGGCAGTACTTGTCCTTGTTTGTCAATGGGAATGTCCTTATAGGTAACATACCACTTACGCAGGCATCCTTAAGTGCCCAGGGATGTAATCACTCTACTGACCCTGGGTTTTAAACTGGTGACCTTCTGATCACAAGAACAGTGTCCTAGCCTTCCAAAGCGCACACCGCCCCGCAGTTACCTTTGGTCTGTTTAGAGCTGCCAGGGAAACCTGTAACGCTCTGTCAGTTTACATTTCTAATGTCAATTTGTCACTCAAGGCCCCCACTTTATGACAAATGCGTGACACAGACGAATGAACCTGGATCTCAGTTCATGTCTTCAAACATCAAGTAAGACGCTCGGCTCGCTCTTAAGTGGGTTAAATGGCGGCTCTAGAGGCATCAGGTCCCTGGCTTGGGGGCGTCCTTGGTCTGGATCTATGGCGACACCTCCTTTGTTGTGTGCTGTGGGAGAGTTCAGTCTGTGGAAATAACCCTCTTTGTGTACATGTCTCCAGACTCTGGGAATGGCTTTTTCCCCACTGTTTGATCTGTCAGACCAGCCTAACGCACAGCCGCTTTCTACTCCATGGATGACTCTGAAGTATTTCACTGTCAAGACTCCATAATACTTTTCTGGATTTATCGGTTTAAAAAGACGGTCATTTTAGCATTGTTCATTTCAAAGGCTTAATAGTTAGACATATGGTGTAGCACACCAAAAGAACAAGTACAACCGCTAGGAAATTGGCCCTCAAGTGTACTTTTTAGTTTGATGGTTCATTTATGAAAATTGTATGCAATTTTGCGTACAATACCCGTGTCGTTTCTGATTACCGTGACACCACGCCAAGCCAGCTTCTCTGCAGGGTTTTGACCCTATTGGAGCGACTGATGGGTGGCAGAAAGCAGGAGCTATATTCAGCCCATGGGAGCTGGCTTGACAGGTCCTTCCTAATTGAGCTGCAAGGACAAAAGGGCCTTTTATGGTCTTGCAAATTGGTTACCCTGCGAGGTGACAGGCTAGCTGGAGGGTACGGGATCCTCATAAGCTCTCTTTGCTTCTCAGAAGGCCTCCAGATTAAGCTGCTTCTCCAGGTTTAGTTTCTGCCAGGTTAATTCAAGACATAGCAGTGTAGTAGTGGTCGTAGAGTAATATCGTGTTGGGTTTGTACTCTATCGTTAAGCCATTGACGTTGTTGGGGCTGTGAGTGTAATTGGATGGCCCATCGTGAAGTCCGGCCCTGAATGCATCTGAATACTGGGTCGCCCTTTGTTACATTCTCCCCTTATTTTGGCTCTGAATGCACGTGCCGTAGCTTGTTAAACATTTTGTTGATGCCACTGCAAGCATCCCCAGTTGTGGCTTCAAACACATGGGGTGGGGGTGTATTTTTAGCCGGGTTCGAGTATGAAAACGATGGGAAAGAAGGTAGTATGGGAGATCCTCCTTTAGGCTTCCCCTCACGCCTTTCACCTTGGCATCTTGCAGCTAGGAGTGGGTGACCTTCCAAGAGTGATGCTGTCTCTCCCCTGGTATTGTGACAGAATTCATTCACTTAGTCAGTATTCTAAGAGAATTAACTGAGGATCAAAAGGAAAAAGTATCAAAATTAAATGAGACGAGGCGCGAGTCTTATCAGGCAGCTCGGCTGCACCAGTGTACAATTGTGCATAATGTCCCCTAGGTGATGGCAATCATTTTAGCGCATGCAGTTCTATAACCACTTGGAATAAAGAGAGGCTATAATCACTGTATTAAAGTTCTCTTTACGCCACTTTGCTTTTATGAAATATCTACATTAGCAGCTGTTATCGCTAAGAAATCTGAAGAGCTTTTTTCCTAAAAGCAAAAATCAAGAAAAGTGAAAATAGCATTTAGCGTTTTTTAGGTGAGGTTTGTATAAGTACGCTTTACTTCTGTTTATTTTTTTGTCTGCTGTGACTACCATTCTTGTTTTTACTATTTGTTAGTGTAATTTTTAGGTTTTGTGTGTCATTTGATGTAATGTGGTAGGATTTCTCGGTCTTGGAACACTCAGTTTTTTCCCATATAAGTTAACGGCAAGTGTGTTTTCACCTTACACCAGTTTGGCTTATGAAAAGTTTCATAGGGATGCTGTAATCTTGGATAGTGGGGCAAAGCAGTACTGTGTATAAATCCCCAAATTATCATTGATTAGTCTGAGGTCATTGACACAGAATTTGTTTCCACAGTGTTATTCTGCGGACTTTCTGAAAAATGTGTATGAACTTTAGTCTGTCATTTTACTGTACTTGCGATAGTACATGTCGTTCTGTGCGTGTCAAGTTCTGTAATACATTTTTCATATCTGGACAGATTGTCCAACGCTCTGCCACCGAATAGAGCAATGAAACTGCAGTCAAATATCATCAACTTTTTGTGTGTTTGTCTGTGTGCTTAATGTACCTCTGAGCTGTGGTGAGACCTGAGACATTGGTACAGTGTGGGATTTGTGGCAGGATCAGGCTGATCCTTCAGTCTGTCTTGATGAGGCCTGAACACCTTCTGTTCTCTGCAGATTCCTCCAAGCTCAGCTCTCTGACTGCTTTGGCAGAATAATTTGTGGAGTTTATGATCCCCTCTGAAATTTCCCATATATTCTTAGATGAAGTCCTTGATGTGGCTGAAGCGGGCAGCTCTGGCTTTATGCTTACCATTTCTGAGCTCCACAGCCTAATACCATTTATATGTATCTCTCTCCATGTAAGCTGTATTTAGACTTTAATACTAGAAATATTTCATGGTCACTTCCTTGCATCCTCTTATCATTCAGCCGTAAGTCAACCAGGCCAGATCTTATAAGTGTAATGTTTGTGTCTGTTTTTCTTGGGTAGTGAGCATTGTGAGCGCGTGTTTATATGCAGGACAGCACCTGGAGTCATTTTGAAAACCCTCTGGGCAGTTTTATAGGAGATCCCTCTCAGATCTGCAGTGCTTTGGATATATTCATGGTTCTGGAGAGCCTGGGTTGTATAGTTAAATTTTATATAAATGTCATGTTAGTATTGTTTAATTTAATATAAATGTTCTGTAATAGTTGTATTTGACCATTAGATGGCAACAACAGACTGCCTGTCTGCAGCCCCCCCAGTTTTCCCCCCCTTCATAGGTGCTGTTTATTATAGGTGTTTTCCCCTCACAGGAACCTTTTTTTTCAGGAACCCGGGACTTCTGTTGCATTCCCATCGCAGAAACTCAGCCTAATTGCATAAAGAGAGTTCCTGAAGCTTTTTTCAATCCTTACTCCGAAGGAGGTACTTTTCTCTGAATCAAGAACTACTGAATGTGGCTTATAGCGATAAACTTTGCTTATTTGGTTGATTAGAAGCGCCGGTGCTAATTTAAAAGTTGCACTGGAGTGTGGGTAAAAAAGATGGTTCCGTAGCAAAAAATTTTCAGACAAATTCATTTTTGTTTCTGTTACATTTGAAGTGATAATGAATGCCTTTACTACAAAAGTTCCCGGTCGAGAGAGCCAAGAAACTCGAAACCTGGAACTAGGTTCCTGAACTTCGGTGGGAAAGTGCCTTATGTCATCTTTCTGACACCAGCCATGACGCAATGGTGAAATAGGAGCCTGGGAGAAGTGGATCTCAGATGCGTTCTCTAGGCCTTAATAAAGCAGAGGCCATTAAATACTGATCCAAATGTTACTTCCCCTCCCCTGTTTTGGTGGAGCTGTAGCAGATGGGATGAGAATCCAGGACAGTGTGCTATGATGTCATAATGTGGCCTGTTTTCTGCGCTGTTCCTCTTGTTTGTCCGTTAGCCTCACACTATACTTTCAGAGACTCCAGATAGACTAACAAAATGGTACGTTTTGGAGCATTCTCTCATTCTTTCACTTAGCTGAGCTAAGTAGTGATTACTGACCTCAGCCAACCACACCTACAACTTAGATTCCAGTGGCTCTCAAACTCGGTCCTCAGGACCCACTGCCCTGCTTGTTTTCCAGCTATCCCTGCCCTACACACTGCTGATTACCTG
>JAODJX010000097.1:22599550-22617419 GCA_026776945.1 Isichthys henryi | reverse complement strand
GTTCGCGGTGCATGTCTGGTACGGCTCGCGTACTTCACAATGGAAAGCCGCCTGTTCGCGGTGCATGTCTGGTACGGCTCGCGTACTTCACAATGGAAAGCCGCCTGTTCGCGGTGCATGTCTGGTACGGCTCGCGTACTTCACAATGGAAAGCCGCCTGTTCGCGGTGCATGTCTGGTACGGTTCCCGTAATTGACAATGGAAAGCCGCCTGTTCGCGGTGCATGTCTGGTACGGGTCGCGTACTTCACAATGGAAAGCCGCCTGTTCGCGTTGCATGTCTGGTACGGCTCGCGTAATTGACAATGGAAAACCTCCTGTTCGCAGTACGGCTCAGTTCTTCTTGTCAGTGGAAAAGTACCAATACAGAGAGGGATAAGCACAGAGGTGTGGAATCAGGTTTTATGGAGTGAATTTGTAAGGTTGTCTTTTGTAAAGCTTTCTTGAAAATTTCATAATTTTTAAATGAAAACTTTAGATTCATGGTGTTTTTGTAATAGATATGATTGATAAGATTTTTGTTAAATGCCAGCAAACCAACATCTGCTCTTCACAGTTGTTTTACTTGGTCCTGAAGCTTGGGGAAAAAAAGCACTATTATGGCCCAGGGAATGTTTTGGGCCTGAGTCCTGTGTAGGGTGTGTGTCTATATGTGTGTCTGCACTATCACTTGAGAATTTGAACATTGTGTGAATCCATCCATGGGCTGTCTTTCAGCTGCTTATCCAGTGCAGGGTCATCCTTCTTCGAATAATTTTAATGATAATACGCCCAATGCGTTTCCCAGATGTTGACTATTCACTAAATTACAGTTTAGCAGTCTTGTGTGTTTCTTTCCCAGGCTTGTGCAGCCAGGTGTGTCTTTGTGGACCATGTGCCTCGGCCGAACAATGTCCTCAGTGAGAAAAATGGCTTGGTGTCATTGTTCACCGTAGCCAAACACCAGGAAGAGGGACCTTCTATAGCTCGCAGTTTAAACAGGAAGGAGCTCTCTCACATTATAGCTTGTTAACGATGTGGCAGAAGAGCTTCCACATTTAAATATAAACTGACCATTGTTTTGTTGTACAGTTGTTTGTAGGAAAACATGCTTATGTTTCCCAGTATGAAACGGCACACTTTGTGGTTTTCATCCCATTTCGTTTTGACCATTGTGGTTCTCTTTTCTGAGATTGACAAAATTGGTCAAAATTGGTTTGTGTTGCATTTATGGACTCTTTGGTCTTTTTAGGAATGCTGGATTTGCAGAAAGAAGCTTCGATGCAAGATTTCGTAAAGAAATTGTGAAATACTAAAAGATGTCCCCATAACAGCTGTATCGTCTGTGTCTGTCCTCTGTGAGCAGACGGCAGTGTTTGCGATTGACTCGACATGGCATGACGCCCATTCGCTGGTCACGGCGCCATCTTCCCACCGTGCTCAGTCTCGCCTCTTTCAGCATCTCAGCATCTTGTTTTGGCAAAAGCGTGGCCTGGTTGGACACCGAGACCGTCGGGATTGTACCAGAGGAAATTAAAAGGCGCGCAGCCTGTGGTCTTGAGGCTTTGTCAAAGATTTAGTTATGATGCTGTGGTGTGAGATTCCCGTTTTTTGGTCTCTGTCCATTCGCCCAGGCCTAAAAAACAGAGCTTTCCTGTCGTTTGATCACAAATGAAAGCTCCTGGAGTTTGCCAACCACTACTGGAGCTTTGTGAATGTATTTTATCGTCAGATGAATCGGAAATTAAGTTTAACTAACACTCAAGGTGGGCTTGGGGTGAAAAGGATGGTTGTGCTGAAAAGATCCTGATCCCCACTGTTAAGTATGATAAAGAGAATGATTCTGTGATTTCATCCATTTTCCTGGGTTTTACCCTATTCATGGTTACCGGAGCCTATGGGCGCAAGGTGGGGAACAACCCAGGATAGGATGCCAACCCATCTCAGGGCACACTCACACACCATTCACACCTATGTGCTATTTGGTAAGTCCAATTAGCCTCTGATTGTTTTTGGACTATAGGGGGAAACCGGAGTACCACATGAAAGTCCATGATAACATGGGGGGGGCAACGGGTGATAATTGAGGTCATTAAAATATCCGATTTGTTTTGAATTTTGTAATGAGACTCTTTAAAAATGATTGACCCAAGAACAAAAAATCTCATTGTCTGGAGCCGGGTGGCATGATTGAAATACCAGTTTAATACATAAGTAGGTCATCATATTCTAGTCATATTTTCTGGAATCAGACTTCATATGTGAAAATTAAGACTTAGAAATCTTTACCTTTCGTTTTACTGATAAAAGGAATTCACTTTAACACCTGGCACCGCCTCCAGCCTTGTGCCCTCTGCTGTGACCTGCAACCCTGACCAGAAAGCAGTGACAGGATGGATGGATGGTAAACAAGTTTTGTTGTGGACTTCTATATTAGCCGTAGAGAACAATTACAGTAGGACAGTGATAATGTACGATACTTTCAAAGTATTTACAAAGTGAAACTTTTATTATTATTTTCATTGATATTCCTTTTGCTAAAGAAAATCTTCACAATTTAGTGCTTACCCTTGCCTGGTGCAGCTAATAGTATAAGTAATATTAGATATTGATTATTAAATATAAGATGTTGACTCATTAGACTTGAGGTTGAAGGAATCTGTTGTAGTTAAAAGGCAGCCCAGATGGTGATACTCAGTGACAATGTTACCCAGTATCCGTTAAAGGATTGTCGCCGTTAGGACTACTGACTTAGCAACTACAGTGCGGTTGCTTCCACTGCCCTGTAAAATAACAATTAGCAACAAATGTAATGCTTGGTGAAATTTGGGCTCTTTGAGTGAAGGCTGTGTCTAAGATTCTACATTTTGAGATTTGTGACAAGTTGCTTGGCACAGCATTAGAGGGAGATCGAAAGGCCTTTAAAAATATGAGTCACTGAGTATTTGCTTTAGGTCATAGAAACAGCAAACGATGAAACTAGTTCTCTGTATTTCAATTGCAAACTTTATTTCAGCATTGAAAGGTGTAGAAATGACACGCTTTGGAGCAAAAAAAAAAATACAAATCTAGAGGTTACATTTCCCATCTTCCCATTTAAGTGGTTCTTTTGGGGGTAACTAAAGCCTATAATCTGAACAAGATATAATCATCCTCTTTGTCATGGGTTCAGGCTTCCCATCAACCACCTATCCATCACTGTGGCACTTTACCTCCCAGCACACAAGCATGTGCATGTTCACAACACAGCGTTTCCTAACTGTGGGCCTTGTAGTACATAGCAGATGGGCCCAGTTGAGCTTCGTTTTGATTGAGACTGAGGGTATAACGTGATTCAGATCATGTGACCTCAATTCAAATCATGCAACCTCACTTGAGGATTTCATATATTTTTTTATGTAAAGTTGTGTTTATGCTAATAAGATATTCCCATTATCTGACATTTATGGAAAATGCTTCATTTAAGAAAATTGTTGACAAGTGCTAAATAAAATAAAACACTTTTGGGGACAAAACTAGACAACACTTGTTGGTTTAGCACCCAAAATCATGGAATCCCTAACAGATTCATCTGTTTCACACTCATCTGTTACTAAATATGACCTCAGCTGTCTCAGCAAAGGGGGAAGGGAAAAAAAAAAAAGTGGGTCTCCTACAAGGTCCACAGCTGACAAGTGCCCTTCTCAAAGGTGACAGTAGCTTTGGAGCGTTAGCTGTAAACCAAACTTTCAATATGTGCTCTTTGGTTAATAAGATGCTCTGTCAACGTGACAGTGGATTTTTAAAAATAATCTTCTGTGCATAGTCACTTAAATAATTAATCTCACATTTCTGCATTAAAGAAATTTAACTTGCCTAATTTCCAGTCATACTTTAAGTCCGGACACAAAGTACTCACGTCTTACCTAATTAGCTACACCATCTAAAAGACCCTGTTTGTAATTTGAGGAGTCATTTATGAAAATGCCCCAGGGCAGAAGTTCAAGGTACCTCTACCCTTGAAGAATAACCCTCCCCCTCCAGTGCTAGTACATGTACCTTAAAGTGAATATGTGCTGCAAGTATTGCCTGTAAAAGGATTGTCCACACCTAGGAACTGCTTCTCACATGACTGTGCATTAATACTGCAACACACAAGCAAGCATTTGCACCAACATGAACTAATAGTTCAGTTTAAGCTGTACATTGTACCTGCAACATCAGCACTTCAGAGATCTCTGCGTTTGAATTTAACCTTTATGTCGTCACCAGCATTGTTGAAATGAATCACTTCCAAAACACGATTTAAATTTTTTACCACAGTCAACACAAAACACAGCCATACAAATCTAGAGAACAGATGTCGTGGAATAATTCTGCTCTTGTATGATAATTTCAAGTTTAGTTAGATATGAATGGCTAAGCTCGCTAAAAAGGAAACATTGTAGAACTAGCATTTACAAATATTGACCACCAGCTCAGGTGTGATGCTGAAATCACAAGCCATCCTTAACATACAGCTTTGCATGAAATAGACTTAATGCAAAGCAATGTTGAATTTAAGAAAAAAAAAAAAAAAAAACTGTAAAACCTGAACAAATACACATTCACGAATCCATGGTCTTGTGCAAGAATAAGCATTATAAAATGCTGAGCTTTGCAAAAGGGAAGAGTTACGCTATAGTTTTCCAGAAAATGCATGGCTTGTAGCATCGCGTTATATGACCCCGTTCAGTAGATATGAACAGCACTTAAGGCAGAGCCAGTCCTACCAGTTTTTCTGCAGGTCAGCATCCTGAAACCTTAAGTGCATGCAAACTGAATTTATAGAAAGGCCTGATCATTGGTGAAGTACAGCTAGTACTCCCACATAGTGGAGCTGTCAGCGCCGTCAGCGTTGGCCTTCAGAGCACCAGCGTAGTCTCCTCTTATGTATTTGCCCTCCATGGACTTTATGGCCAACTTGTTGTAGTCGCAGAACTCCAGCATGAAGTCCACAGGGGTGTCACTGCCGCTGACCACAGATGCGTCATCCCCAACTGTCCAGTATTTCCCGGTAGAATCTGGAGAAGAGCGAGTAAGGGGTTTCCCCCACTTCAGGGATGACTGGGAAAGAACACTGGAGCCACTGTATAGATTTTTCCATCATAAAATCCCAACAAAACCAGCCTAGTGTTACTTAGGTTACCAAGCACTGAATTTGTGTACCAACTTCTAGACATTGTCCTAGAAAACACTAGTGAGTTTTGGAATTTCACTGTTTCTCCCCAAATGCAAAAAAAAAAAAAAAAAAAAAAACTAACTTCTTTACAAGGCCAAAACAAATAGGGTATAACCTTTCACAGAATCCCCCAAACAAGTGCTTGGCCCTAACCTCTGAGACTATAGGATCCTTTGTTGAAGTCTAGCTGGAAGACATCGTATGAGGAGCGGTTGCAGTCCAGGGTCCCCGTCAGCTTCCGGCAGCCGATGAAGCCGAGGTCTCCACGAAGCACAATGATTGGCCTGTTGATGAGCTTCAACAAGAACTCCTCCGTCTCACCTAAGACAGTGTTTAATTCCATCTCACTCTGAACCAATGTCACTGAAATACCTCTTATGAGACATGTTGTACAGGACTATAATGGTCATAGAAAAGGTAAACATTCAAATTCAACCAGTTAGACAGGCCCTGTATTGACACTGTACATCAGCCAGTACAGACACTCTTCATCACTGACCTGCAGTGTCGTTAACGGCAGTCAGCTGACCGTTCTTTTTGGCAGACACATATTTTCCATTTGTGCCTTTTAGTACGATCTTCTTCCCATGCCATTCAACGTCAAAATAACAGCTGTCAGACCTGGATGAAGAAGGACCTTAATCTGAACAAATGCGCTCCCTAGTTTGAGTGACGAGTCACTGAAATGGGCTACCAACATCTAATTACATTCAGCATCTAAGCCAAGCCCAAACTTCAGATTGCTGCAGTCGGCTGTTCGGTAATCGTTACCACCCACAGTCCTCTTCTATCGCTCTTCACTGACGATATAGGCACCTAACAAATGTTAATGGCTAAATCACTTCCCTCATGTGGTAGAGGTTATTTTAAGGATTGAGTGGGCATGATATCAAAACATAGCACAGCTAGTATTGATAGAGAACACTGATAACAGGTGCCAAGTAAAATGCAGATTCAAGTTTGTTCATTTCATATAAACCACAATTCTGCTGCCTGTGGTTCTGTTTAGCTGCATAAAAGACTCTGGTATTTTACAAGAGTCACTTACGAGTCTGAAATTTGCCACAAATCGAAGTTCAGTGAAATTGTGAGCATTTAGAAAAGAGGGGAAAAAAAGAAGAAAAAAAAAAAGCACTGTTGCACTACTATGAAAGCTCACTTCTAGGCAATAAGCATGACAAACTCACTTTGAGTCAGCAGTGCACTGTAAACCCCCATTGGCTGTTAAGATCCAGTATTTTCCAGTACAGGTCCGAAAAGCACATTTCTTTGTGTCCTTGCTGATTTCCATCTGAAAGGTCTCTTGGTCACCCTCCTCATCCTGGTTAGCAGAGAGGTCCATGCCTGAAACAGGAAACACATGCATGCCAATTGAGTTGAGGTGATAGTTGTCAGATGCAGACCTGAGGTACTGAGATGTGGAAAAACTAAATTGAATTCAACAAAGAAAAAAAATAAATAAATAAATGTACTAAATCTGTCTGCCGAAAAAGTAAGCCACAAACTGCATTTAAATACATCAATTTCCAAAATAAACATTTTTTTTTTTTTTTTTTTAAAGAGCCTAGATCTGCCATCACTAAGGAACAGGATTTCATGCAAGCATGTTTAAAGCTCTCAGATGAAGGGGGGAATTTTAGAAAGATAGGTCAAGCAGGGAGGGACATGGAAAATAAGGTAGTTTTGGGACAAGTATACCCATGTGGCTACATATTGGATAACTTTAGGGCAGCTAGATCAGCCTGAGGAAAGAATTCATGTCAGGCATTTGTTGCAATTGTAGAGATAGAAAGTGCCCCAACTTAGCTGGAACGTTTTAGTGAAACCCTATAAAAAAAGAACATGCTTTCAGACTGGTGACTAGACACCTGCACAGTTTTATGTTCAAGACACCTACCATAAATTAACTACCATAATGGCATGAAAAGTTCTATTTACAGATAACAGAAGCAAAACCGCAGCGTGACAACACAGCAGCTGATTTCAATTAAACAAGCCTCTCAGAACTGAGCAAGATCCCCATTGCCAGAAATTTCACTGCAACACTCAACCGACATGAAGGTTCTTTCGATGATTCTGGATTTAAGTTCTACACAGATTACTCATTTCTGATCTTCAGATTTTAGAAGCCTTACTTTCCAAAATTTTTGATCGTGAAAGAGCTCCTTGAACAGAAGTGTGACACTTCGTGCAGGCATTTCATTAATGCGGCAAGCTGCACGCAGAACGGTCCTCAGCCTGATAGTCTACTTAAGCACTAATTAGTTCCAGTGATACGACTATCGATTAAATCCTCCATAGTTTTACCAAACACTAAAGTTTATCATGTTACAGGGAGTTCATTCTGTTCCGATTTAACTTCTGAAGACTCAGTTTAACCACTTTTCTTACACATACACCAAACCACTACATATTTACAGAACAAAAAAAAAAAAATAATAATAATAATAATAATAATAATAATAATAATAATAATAATAATAATAATAATAATAAAAGAAAAGCACAAAATAATTTTGATAAAGCAGGTTGCATGGGAGTAATTACTAGGACCCTAGGAAGTTTGAAAGATGTTGATTTTCTTACCTTGTTTGATAGACACGTTTCGCTCGTTACCAGCCGTAAGCACAACTTGCGGGAGACTCTGCTCGAACATAAACAGCTCGTCTTTCCCGACTTTGGTGTTCTTGCCTGATTTCATGGTTCCGCTCGGACCGCTGGGAACCAGGTACTTCCCTGAGCAATCTCTGAAGGCCACCTTCCCCGATCTGAACTCCAAGGTGTAGCCCGTGGTCTTGTCGGTGCCAGAGGTCAGCGTGCCGTCGTTCTTGAGGAACCGGTTATCTGAGGTCTGCAGATGGTAGCGCTGATCTTGGAAGACCAGAGTGATCATGGAATCGACGCCCCATGGGGTGTCCTTATCGATGACCATCTCGCTCTGCTCGGCCACCAGGTGAGCGTATCTTTTTCGCGTGACGCTGAAGATGTTGAGCTGCGGGTGCATGGCGAAATGCACGACCCATTTCTCGGCCAAGGTTATGGTCTGGGCGAAGCAAGTGATCCGGTCTTCAGTGCCGCCGAGATAGCGCTTGTGAGGCTCGGACTGCAGGGACCACTGGCCATCGTCGTGGGCGATGATCGTGAACCTGCAATCCACGCTGGCCGTTTCACTATCACCTGTAACGTTACCATCTTTGTCACTTGCGATGTACCTGCCCAGGTGACTTTTCAGCATTATAGTGTTAGAATCATCGCCATCCTGCTCCAGCGTCCAGATCTGTTTCTTCTTCATGCTGGTTGCCGAGGCATTTATCTTGAACCCAAACGTTTCTGCTGTGAGATACTTGTTTCCACAACTAATGAGTCCAAGTTGGATCTGAAGCACGTCACTGGTCCCATTCGCCGTCATGGTTGTTGGAGGTTTAGGAAGGGAAGAGGAATGATGCTTGCTTCTCTAGGACAACGATGATGTTTTACCGGTGCTGGAAGAACCTGGCTTATCTCTGTGCAGCCACACGATCCGTGACATCTACTCTCAGACCGCGGAGTTTGTTAGTCACAGCTGTAGCTTTTATATAGAGGTGTGATGTCAGCGATCCAGCCCCGCCTCTGCTTTAAATGGGGGCTAAACAGCAATTAAACTTGTCCCTGTATTATTTTGTTCAGCGTCCTAGAGGCCGTCTTCGGTATATAAAGTGAATATAGATTTATGCAAGATGTTGCCAGTTATGTTCTCCAAATATATATATAAAAAATATAAACTGTGTTCAGTAATTTTAAAAGAAATCCTTTTCCATGCTGGGCCCAAACTTATTTTCTTGCGATTTATTTGGTTATTAAAGCTGGTAATAAAATAGTTTCTGGTTCTGAATTGCTTTATCCCCCGCTGGTAGACGGGAAACAATGCTGAAATTGTGCATTTACCATTGCGACACGCTATACGAAATGTTTTTCAGCAGCAAAAGATAAAATAAACACCCCTTTGTGTAATTTAGGAGAACTAATAAATATATCGAAGGTAATATGAACGTTTATTGAGGTAAGGTAGTATTGGAACTATTAATAACTAGCCTCCAGGCGTCTAGTGAAAGGATCGAACTACTGCAAGTAAAATATATATATACGCATCACTTAAGAGTACCGTAAGTTAGACCCCCAAACGAACACTGCATAAGACTCCTTTTCACACAATAAAGACTTAATAGGTTAAGTCACAGAATATAATATCATTGCGTAAAGGCTGTTGCTTTGGGCTGATTATACCAGCGAAGCCTCTCAAGTCCCGTGTCTTCTGTTCGCTAACGTAAATTCACCCGTCCTTTTATCTCACCTGAGAGTGACTTCATTTATCGTCATGAACACAATCTCCCCTTTCTGTGGTGTTGCCCTTACCGTTCTTATTTGTATAGTGATACGATATTTAGTTTTAAAATAGATATTGATTTATTTGATGTCAGTTGTATAAGAAGAAGGCAGGGTAGCAATTGTATATAATGGTGAAGTGTTAGATTATCTCTCTCTCTGTCTGTCTGTCTGTCTGTCTGTCTGTCGAATCTAACATCAGCTAAACATGTTTCTAAATTGCTTAGATTTGGTTATGACATGTTAGATGGTTTAAAAGATATCTGTTAGAATTTAGAGGACTATGGAAACCAAGCTCCAATCTGCCACTGGAAAGTATATATCATTGCTGTTTTTGATTTAATGATTGTGGGATAAGGTGAACAAATCAAACAATTTTCTTTCCGTGAATTTTCATGTTGAGAAACAGCAACACCAAAAATCATTATGGATAGTATGCATGCTACAGTGTGCCAGGGCTGGCATGAGAAAACAAATTTAGCATAATCATATAGCAATGTAAAGCACATGTAAAACAAGTATGTAAATATATCAAACAATGGGCATTTCATGCAGCTTAGGAGATGGAAATGGATTTTAACATATTTTAAAATGTCAGTGTGTGTCTTATTACGCGGTCATGGAGTCATGTGACACCAGTTCTTTTTGTGCTGTGATGGGGAGTGCTTGGGTCATGTGACTCTTCAGCTGCTGCTATGGACGTTTTAGTGACACGCTGTTCCATATGCCAACAGTTGTTCACATGCTCTGTGACATGGGCCCAAATGCTCATTAATGAAAATCCCAACAGAATTTGAGTCGATGATTGAAAGCACCTCACCATTAAAGCTTGGTACAAAGGTTTTTTTTCTGGATTTGTTCATGACTAATATGAAGTTCCCATTTCTGAAACCAAGTGATGGAGACAGATGACAATTTAGCTGGAATTCTATATGTAACTATTTTAAAAAGTAAATAAATGTGCTCAATACCTTGATTGAGGTAATGTGTGTGAGAGTGATATTTGGGGGAGATTAAAGAACTAGATGCTTTCAGAATGACAACATATTCCCCAGACAATTCCGTCACCCTCCACTCCCCATCTCATTCCATCTGCTCTCACTCCCCCGACCTCTACAATATCTGTTTCCCAGCACACTGTCCCCACTTCTCCAAAAAAAATTTATTTAAAGCATAATTTTGTGTTATCAGTTTCTCCAAATCTGCATCTGTGGCTGTCCTTTTGTATGTCACCGTTAAGTGATATTGCTTTAATTTTGATAGAATTTGTCTTAAAATGAAATAGACAATCATCAATACAGTGCTACTGGGAAGTTAGAAAAAGATCCATCTAACACTTTTTGAGTTATCACTCTAACCAACTACATATCTATAACTGCCTTTTCTTTGTTGTCACTCTGTGGCACTGCTTTAATTTTGGTGCAGCCCAACTCAAAATTAGTTCAGTTCCAGATATTCACCCATAAAATGTGTCTGCAGAGTCTGGTAAAGATCCATCAAAACAGGCTAATGAGAAAATGTATGTAGTGTCTGACTGGCCCCAAAACCATATTTATTTCCTCTGGAAAATACAATAATTGACCTGCCTATAGATGCATTTAACTACAGACTAAGTTGATGTCCAGATATTTGTGCAGACATAGTCTAGGGGTTATATGTGATATCCTTGTACAGGACGTGAAGGAACAAGTCCTTGTACAGGAACCACACAATGTCTTTCCACTGAAACACTCCCAGGATCAGTCATTTCCTATACTAATTATTTTCCTGTGTTGAGTATCTGTCAGAATGGACCTGCTTAAAACATCTGAAGACAGGAGTATCTACAAATTTTAGTTACATCTATAATGCCTTTAGCTGGGGCGGCATGATGGTGCAGTGTTTAGCACTGTTGCCTCGCACCTCTGGGTCCTCGGTTCAAGTCTCCACCTGGGTTACATATGTGTGGAGTTTGCATGTTCATCATGGGGTTTATTTCAGAAGTCTTTCAGTGGTCATCTAAAGTTGCTTGAATCATCTTCAGTAGAGTTAAGTCTACATCATGAATACCTTAGACTTGTGTATCACAGAGCTGAGTTTGTTTCAGGCATTTCAAGTGCATGGGACCTCCTTGTTAGAGTAAAATGCTTTGGCTTGCTTAATGTCCATTTAGACATGTCTCATAAAATTATCACCAACTCAGGAAGTATGCTCATTATTTTTAAGGAAGGACTGTTCACGAAAACATTGACACGCACGGTGTATAATTAGTGTGACATACTTTATATGTATGCAGGTGGCCACTTTAAGGTTATAGCCAACAAAGGTGTCCTCTCCCAAAAAAGCCTGAAATCTATGCTAAACATAAGGCTCCATGCATGTGTTTTGGAAAAATAAATGAGGCCAAAAAGGGCACTAGCAGTTCTATATTTTTGTAGTTATAAATATTGATTTACTTGTGAAACTATCTATTCATCTTTGATTTCATTTTTGGCATTCTTGGGGAAAGCAATGAACAGTCATTGATATTGTGTCAGAAAAAAATGTCATCCCTCGAAAAGTGGTACATGCACACATCTTGTGTGACCTTCTCTTTTCCAGGGTCTCAGATATAAACTTGTGCTACAGTGTGAGATCGTTCAGGTACCCTAATTCATATGGATGTGGTCTCCTATGGTGGTGAAAAGTCTCACTGTTTGCGCACTAGTGTCTGCCAGATAAGATCAGATAAGATAATATATACTCTATTTATTTCAGGCTGGAAATTCGTTTGGTACAGCAGTGAGATATGTAAAGCGCACAGGCATATATATTAAAATGTGTAAAGACAGTGCACGGAGTGCAAATGAGTGCAAAAACACTGTGCAAAAAAAGTGCCCTTGAATGCTAGCTGTTGTGATTCTGGTAGTAAAAATATTTATCCTGGCCAACCAAGAGCAGTAGAAATGGGGAGGCAGATTTCCTCCTGTCAGATAGCGAGCATTGCCCCTTTTGATCTGTTATTGCCACATCCTTTCATACATTCCAAGACAAATATTTTTTTATCGTCATTGCCGTCAGCCATTAAATCCTTTCGTGTGTGCACGGAAGAAAGGATAGGGTGCATTGCATTGATAAAACAGGATAGACAACTGTCCAACCCAGAAAACTCTGAAATAAACACAGTGATCTGGAGTGGGAGAAGGCGGAATGACGTCACTTTGTGGAAATGGTTTTGGAAAGGAAAAAGGCTCTAGGTTAGATGCAGAGCATGCAGATGTAGGTCAAGCCTGTAGACGCAGAGGAGAGGGAGGGACGGTGCAATGCGCTGGGAACCCAGGGGCTTGGCGTCCCAGATAAATGCCTCCAGATCCTGTGTTTCGGGTTCATGCTTCTCTCATAGATCCCAGGACCCTTTTAACAGGAACAGGTTACTCTATGTAAGCGGCAGACGCCGCATCGAAGAAATTCAATGTACTTATTGTATTACGTGTTAATGTCTCACATAGGTTCTTTTATCGAACTAGAGAAGGTCCCGCTCAACTGTTTTTGGAAATGCTACACTGTTTGATATAAATTTCATGATATAAAATCATTTTTCCACTCGTAAGGACCCTTGCAGGGCTAAAGAGAAATGGAGGTCAACTATATCGCCTGTAAATAATTCAGGGATTATAAGGTTGGGACTTTATTGTTATGGCTGTGCGTTTCCTGCCGTCCATATCAGTCTCCCTGCGTGAAGGTCTGCATGCAGCACACGCTGCAGTCAGGTTTTTGTACCGCATTCGTATAATGAGCCGGATCAGACGGCTGTAAAATACGCAGAGAAGAAGCCCGAATGAGGAGTGGTGTACAGACCTACAAGGTCAAGAAGCTAATTACTGAGTCCCTAGAGCACAGTTTCCCAATCCGGTCCTTGGGGACCCACAGCCGCTCTACGTTTTTGATCCCTCTGAGCTCCCTGCCAGAAAATCCATATTTTTGCTACTTCCCCGCTCCCTGTCTTAAACCCTATATGTCCTATAACTGAAAAGTTTGCAAAATGTATGGAAATTGTGTACATAAACAGACAAAAGCTTAGTGCTCCAGGAAGCGTAATTGTGCATGTTCTATCCTAAGCTTAAATGTGGCAACTCGTCTAATTCATATGACATTTGAATAAATAAATTGATGATAAAGTGGTGATGAAATCAGATATTCTCCATATCTGTCTAAAAGACAGATAATGACTGATTGTTTTGTATATAGCATTGCATGGGTACTGCCTATTCCCCCTTTCTGTTCATTGTAACCTTTGTTACTCACCATTGTACACAGTGTGCATGAATCTGTATCTGTATGTTATCTGAAGATCTGTCCTTCATCTGCTCATGTGTTTTTTATTACTGTGGCCTACTTACAATTATCATTCCTATATTATTAACTTATTACTATAATGAGAAAATAGCAGACAATAAAATATCAAAGGCTTTCAGCTTTGTGGTAAATTTATGAAAACCTTGTACCGCAAATATGATTAGAGAAACAGAGGATGTGTATTGATGTTTTCTGTAATTCTTAAACGTTCTTAAATGGAGGCTAGAGGCATATTAACATGTATAGGTGTATCATGAAAGATCTTTCCACATTATTGCTCAGTACAGCAACCTGCTCTAAACAATTCCTTCACATGGCTGCAACACTATATATGATGAACACATACAGGCTCCAGAGGTTTGGTCACTGTTAGGGACAGCCCGTGCCTGCCCCCCCGTGACCTTTCCCCCTCTCTCTCATATAGTCCATCTCTGTCCTATGTGTTCAGTTCCCATTTGGCCAGCAGATATTCCTCCTGTGTTTTTATAATAGACCCTTGTGTGTCTTCTTAAGTCCCCAGGGTGCAGCATAGCTCAGTGGGTTGAGTATGTGGCTCACAGGCTGTGACCTCCCCCCCGTCAAGGGTTTAAGGCTGTCCTCCCCAGTTTGTAATTATTGGATTTCTGTTCTCTGGTGTTTATTGGTTATCTTTGCTTCCCTGTTTTAGTTTGCCCTGCTTGTGCCCTGTTTGGTTTTGCTTTTTCTAGTGTTTGCCTTAGTGCTTGTTAGGTTCCCTGGTTCCTGTGGCCTGTACTAAGAAGCGGGGTTATTGGCTTATCAGGGTAACTCGTCAGATTTAAGGTAGTCTGGACAAAATGTAAGTGAACGAATATATAGTTAATTTAAACCGTGGTACCTTAAATCCGACAAGTTACACCGATAAGCCAGTAACCCCGCTTCGTAGTGCAGGCCACAGGTCTTGTTAATTGTAAGATATTTCACCCGTATCTTGTTGTTCCATGGCCTTGTTGATTAGTCATTCACACCTGCCCTTGGTTAGTCCTCAGCATCAGTGTATTTAAGGGCCTGCCTTTGTTTGTTTCCCCAGTCAGTCATTGTGTAATTAGTTAATGGTTTTAAGTTTATTCTGTTTTCCAGGTTATTTTGGACACCTTGTGTTCGTGTTTTGTTGGTGATTTTCCTCATGTGGCCCATTTATTTCGATAAACCCCTGTTCTCTTGGTGCCGCCAGTGGATTGTCACCCTCTTTTCCCGCCAATGTCATATTATTCTGTAACAGTTCAAGTATTACAATGGGAATGACGTGTGACTAAAGCACGTGGAGCTTCCAGCATATCAAGCAGTCTCCTGGGATTTTTACAGATAATGTCGTGGCGATCAAAAGCGTCCAGTCAGTAACAGTTCAGTGTGATAAACTCTCTTTTTAGTGAGTGGCTAGAGGAGAGTGACAGACTTGTTAAAGTTAACAGGATGGCCAGAAGAGCAACAAAAAAATAAAACAGCTACTGTAAGTGTAACAGTGTTGTGCAGTAAGACTCCTCTGAACAGACAATTTCATTCTGTTGTGCTGTTATGGGGCAGATTGGAGTGGTGCTTGGGAGGGGCACCTCATGATGTAACAACCGGGAATGCATGCTATCAACATATTACCGTTACATATGCATAACACGGAACATTTTTTTCTGTCTTATGTTGATGTTTTTTCCTACTTCCATCTTTAGGTAACTCTATCCCATACCAAGGTGTCCTGATCTATGAAGGAATCTGAAAAGACAAGTCTGTTCTTCTCATGCAGTTGTTGCTGAGCACGCCATAGCTCTGGTGCTTATTAAATGCATATTAGGAATAGCTTCAAGCAGATTAAAGTTATTAATGCCTATTTTGAAATGGCTGCTTTTACAGGAAGGCCCACCTTCCTGTGTGACTTTCAACAAGCGCTTCTCAAAGTAGACGCTACTGCGAAACTAAATTTATGGCCATAAATACTATCGGCAATTTGAGTAATGGAAATATGGTCGATTGAACAGAATTAACAGGTAGAAATAAGATAGAACCAAACTAAACTCTATTAATTGACAGACTCTCTGTTCTTATTGCACTGATTGACTGTAAATTCTCAGAATATTTGTTTGGTGACTGGTCAATTTTGCTAGATTGGCAAACAATTCTGTGTGCTTGTTAGAAATAATAAACCAGAACAAACTAAGATATAATGATGCAAAGCATCACTGGTTCCTTGTGTTCTTGCATATCCAAATGACTTTGGAGGAAAAGCCTTCAGCCAACAAGCCTTGTTCTGTATGTTACACAAAAACACTCTGGTTCTGTTTTTAGGCCATTTGCATTTTGTTGCTTACTGGATCCATATCTACATCAAATTTGCATTGAGCTGGGAATTAATGACACTATTTGTAAATTTATCACGTACTTCTTAAAGCTAGCTAGCCACAGAACATATACTGCCAATGACACTGCATAGCAGTAAAGGTGTATGTGTTTTATGTTTCCTTGTGAAGTGAGTAAATATTTTACAGCAATTAAACAAATGCTATTAAAGAATGGAAGCATAATACAGAATAATAATACAATAGTGATGCTTTATTTTGCCCCTGGGGAAATTCTATTTGCAGCTACAGCATCTTTCTTTCCATAAGACACCTAAACACATATACTGGTGGGAGCAAGTTTTTTGGGGGTCACAGTGCAGGATTAGCTAGAGTGCAGTACCCCTGGAGCAATTTGGGTTAAGGGCATGGGTGTATATTATGGGGGGGAGGGGTTGTAATCCTGACAATAATCAAAACCAGCCAATACAACCCCCTGAACCCCTTTAAATGGGTGGAAGCCTTAACTCCCCCAGTCCTCAACCCAAAGTTATGTTCTTGGTTAAGGGCCTTGCTTTGGAGCCCAAAAGTGGTGTTAGTCTGTTGGCCCTGGGATAATTCAGATCATATTAAAATTAACTTCTGTGTTCATGTTATAAAAATAAACACCTACATAATGTTTGTTTGTTGTGACAGTAGTTTGATGCTATGCCATACCATAGATTATCAGGTGAGTACTGCTGTTTCTCTGCAGATATCACTTTACTGTGAGATATTAATCCAGTTTCATCCCCTACTTACTCTAGGATAAATGATTGGGTAAACAGAAAGACATGAATTCAGTGATGGGTGATGCACTGACACAGGTGGGATAATCTGCTTATGAGATACACTCAGTGTCGCAGGCTTTTACAGTGGACATCATATCAATTAATGGAATGAAGGACGTATTCTTAAGTCGAGAAAAATCCAGCAAAAGTTTTTTTCTTTGGCAGATGTGCTTGTGAAAGCAGGGGGAAAGACAAATGAGCAAACGATGTGATATTTGGAACAATGGGGTCTTGATGGGCAATACTCGAGTCTTGAGGGGAAGTCTGACAAAGCGAGGGGACAGAGGAGCATGCAAGATGGTGCCCACGAGTGCCAGGAAATGGCAGTCATGCCGGGCATCGCTCATCGTCTCCTATGTCAGCGTTGATTGATTGAGTGTGGACATATAATACTTGTGGTAAAAGTATAGTGGGACATGTTTAATGGCATTGTGAGAGTAAGCGTATGTATTCAGTCTGCAATATAGAGCATCCTATGCCATCTACTGGTTACCAGAAGTAACTGCATCAACCAAACGTGACAGACAGGATGAGTCAGTGAAATGCACCAATACATTGTATACCATTATTCATTTAGGCATCTTTGGAGGCACTTAATGACATCTATCTATATAAATAATATGCATCTGGAACATATGATGAGTAATTATTTTTTTTTATGGAAAAAAATTTGAAATTTCATATAAAGATGTTAGAACTTCAGAAGCCAGCTACAGTGTCGAATTTCATGTTCATGCTACCTTGTGCAAGAAGGAATAATAATTCCAAGTGTCAGTATCATGATCATTATCATCATACTTTAACAATTATTCAATGGTATTTTTACACACACACACACACACACACACGTAGGGTATACCTATCCTTATGGGGCCCGCTCATTCACTTCTATGGGAAAAA
>JAODJX010000097.1:22573151-22597854 GCA_026776945.1 Isichthys henryi | reverse complement strand
CCCCCCCCCCCCCCCCCCCCCCCCCCCCCCCCCCCCCCCCCCCCCCCCCCCCCCCCCCCCCCCCCCCCCCGGCCACAAGACTGGATGTCAACAGAACTTGGCCCTGCCCTCTGTGCAAGGAAGACTGTTACTGCTGAAAATGTTAAAGGTGGAGTGCATTGCTAAGGAGACGTTTTATAAAATCTGACCCAGAAGAAACTATTTTATGAAGTACAGTTGTCTACCGCTGCACCTTAATTAATAGACAGGAAGTAGAGATGAACATGCTTTATTATTATTTACATTCTGTAGTCTTATATTTGTTAGTTCCCCACTACTCTTCCCAGCATTCACTCCTTGAGCACATGGCAGCATTTGGACCAATGAGGATCCAGTTTTCTCAAGGCCACCCTAATGTACCCCACAATTCTGTCGGTTTGCAAAGTCATTTCCTAGCAACGGCACCTTTGCTACGTGGGAAAGCCATTACAGCTATGCAGTGTTTTTTTCACTGAAGGAAAGGCATTGTTAATCCCCCCCAGTTCAAGCCCTTGAATCATCCAGCATGGCTGATTCGTTTTTCTTTTCTCCATATGCCAGTAAATTTCATACACATGCTGTGGATTTTAAGATATAACTGCTATTCTTTCCCAGGGTCTCTAAAACTGCTATATATCCCCACGTTGCTATTTTGGAAACAGGAAACACTCTTTGGCCAAACGTGTAAATACAAAACAACCTCTTAAATGTTATTAACCAATCAATTTACAGCATTTCTTTCATCCCAGTAAGGGTAATAACACTTAGTTATGCAACAGCTGCAAACAAAAGCTTACTCATGCGAAGGGAGTGAACGGTTGGTGTTTGTGGCACAGGCAGTTAGGGTTAGTAAATTTCTCGGCCTTATCTATCACGTGCATTCTTGTCTTCCTGCATTGCAGGGGAGGGGAAAAGTCCCAGCGAAGCTCATGCTCTGACCCACTGGCATTCCTTGGATTGCAGATAGTTGAAGACCTTCAACCTTGCCTTATTTAGGCAACGGCTGTCCTGTTTATCAGTAGATATGGGCTTACCTGTTGCTGACGCTGGACTCTGTCAGCAGGAAGAATAGGCTCTCCCTGGTTCTGTTGACCCATAATAAAATAAGCACTCAGTGTGGTATTGTCTGGTTTGGCTTTACAATTGGTTTATTGGTTACCTGCATTGACATCCGCCATAAGGTGTTCTGACAGAGCCCTCCTCCCTTCCTCCTGCTCACGTTCGGGCCTTGGATTACCTTTTTAGGGCATGACTCTTAGCACTTTACAGAATACTTCCTTGCCTGTTTTTCATCAGGAAATCAGGATCATTTAGTGTATCGCTTTCTTTATCATTTCAGTGATATGTCTTCCACTTTGCCCAAAAATCAGGTTAAATGTTGCAAAGTGTTTTCACATTTTAGGATTTTTAAAACCTCTGTTTACTGCTTTTGAGTGTTCATACTGTAGTATCATGTTAAAGTATAACTTGGAAGAGAAGGATTATGTAAGATATACGATACAGAAATGACTTAGGAATTAATGAAAATGATGGACATTAGCTGGAATGTTTTAGGTTTTGTTTTTTTTAACAGATTAAGGAGCTTCTGTGATGTGAGGGTTAATGAGCTGTCCAGGTGTACTTCATGAAGCACATGATTGCCAGATACCCTGACACACCCTGACCCCTCCACCGTTCTCCCTGTTCACTTTCTGTTTGTTTTTATAGCATGTGAGTTAAAATTCTGGATTCCTCCCGGTTCAGGGAGTGACAGGAAGAACCATGGGGGATGGGAACTGTGAATACTAGGTCGCTCTAATTCATGGAGATATAAGTAGGCACAGCCTAATTGCTTGTTTATTGTCTGTCTGAATGTATTACGATGATGTGATTGTACTGATTTCTATGATTTTTCATTATGTGCACTAAGATTACAGCTCTAGGATTTTGTTGATGACAAGGAAGGTGACGTAGAGTGGGGCAGGGATTTTGCATGGGGAGGGGGGTGCACTGTGCACATTCAAACAGTCTGCAAGCTTAATAAACTGTACGGCAGCCAACTTACTTTCAGATTAGTGCTGCAATTACTGCCGATGGGGCAGTTCGTAAGACAAAGCTTTAGCTTGTGCTAATTGACAGAAGGACCTGGGAATTGCACTCCACTCGCAGGAGAGTAACATTCTTGAGAAATACTAGAAAAGAGGAAGTATTGTGAAACGGAACTCGCTGCCAGAAACATTTAAAGTGACAGGGGTTTGCTGGCCTTGGCTTGCATATCATCCAAATAAGAGAAAGTAAATGCCTTCCCCTTTTCATATACCCGTTTTGATAACAGTCATATTAATTATTATTGATTTACTGGAGATTCGTTTGCTCCATCAACCCACCAGGTATAATATGTTTAGAGATCTGGTATATTTTGTGAGTTTTGTGCTGTATGCTGATGCTGAGTGTGTCAATTAGCATTCCTGAGATGCATACACAAGCCCAGACAACTGCTCCGATTTTTTTCTGTTTAGCCAGAAATTGCAGGCAAGTTTGACTGTACTTTTTGATGCAGGGTAACTGCTAGGATACAGATGTTTCAAATTTAATATGATGGGTTAAGAGTAAGCAGTGATGTCACCATAGGAAGTGTTCCAATCTATGACATACCAGAGTTTCATAGGCTGGGTGTGTCATTTCAGGGGATTACTGCTAATTACTAGGCCATTAGTTTGCTTGAAACAATCTACACAAGGTCACAGGAAACAGCGTTTTGAGGCCCGTGTGCTTCACGAAGGCAGGGACGTGAAACAGGACACAAACGGTTAAAGAGGCCAGGCTGCTCCTCTCTGCTGTCATGCACACGGTACAGAAGGAGAAAAAAAAGAGAAGAAACAGAGAAACACTGCGCTGACATGAGAGGAAATCAGATGCTGACTGAGCAGCCAGTGGATGGCTTTGATGACTAAGTTTGGCAATCAGTACCTGCTTTCCTTTCCCATATATGGAGGCAACACAAGACATGAGGCAGAGCTCCGCCCTGTGCAGTTC
Organism: Isichthys henryi; assembly: GCA_026776945.1. Lineage (NCBI taxonomy): Eukaryota > Metazoa > Chordata > Actinopteri > Osteoglossiformes > Mormyridae > Isichthys > Isichthys henryi. The sequence continues at coordinate 22,594,821 of JAODJX010000097.1, read as the reverse complement.
GTTCTAAGGATGGGTTTGCTGTGTGGAGAGCGAGTGTGCAGGCGAGAGCGAAGTCTGGAAGTGGGGGGGGGGGGCTTTGTCAAACAGAATCTAACATGATGTTTATGTACATTGTATGTATGTACAAGTATGAGAAATATCTAAAAAGAAAGATATGCTTATGAACTAGTGGCCTTCCATTATTTTATTTCAGTAAGAGTCTGCATGTTATAGCTCATGCCCAGACAAAATGTGTATATTATACTTGAATTTCGACTGCTGACATACATACATATTATACAAAAAGGTATATACTTGTTTATATACAGATATATTTTAATTATTTTCATAGAGGAGGCTCCAGCTTCAGATGGATAGATGGATGAATGGATATTTGCTGCTTTTAGATCTCTGGTAAAAAAAAAATAAAGAAATAAAAAGTCATGTAATTGTTAGCAAAAATTCTGTAAAGATATGTAACCTTTTAATGTGCTGGAATGCTGAATTATACATTTTCCTTTCTAACCTTGAAGAAATAAACTGACTGGTGCTGATAGCTAACGTTAGATAGCTTGTCTCTGTGCAGTAAAATGTAAGTCACTACAGGTATCTCATGCATGAAAACAAACGGGCCGTGAGAGGATAAGGAAACATGCCGAGGCCATTTTCTGTAACAAAACAGAAGTGAGAATCTTCCCCACTGTATTTTTCATTTCATTTACCCATCCAAACAGTTTCAGTCTGATTTCCTTGAGAAAGGCCCATGTGACAGGGCTCTCGCATTCTTGACATTGCTTGCAAGTGACATTCTGATAGATTTCCATTTATGGTGGGAGAGGTTAAGCGAGTGGGCGAGGCACCCCTTAGCTAACAGAACAAAAGCTGAACATCCAAAGCCATTAAGGAAAGACTGATAAGGAGCGAACCTCTGAATATGAATATGAACTGGAGAAGAGCATTTATTATTCAAACGGTGCTCATGTTCCACTTTAAATGTAGCTCCCTGAGTCACATTCATACTTTCCTATGTGTCCTTATTTTTGTCCATTGCAAACCTGGCAAGTCTATGGCAGTAATAATGTCTAAGCCATGGTGAGAAATGTGCCAGTGCTGAACACAGAGGAGCAGGTGCATACTGCATTACTTCACCATAGAACTCATAAAATAGTCAGTTATATATAGTTATGAAATAAACCCTGCCCCCTTTATCCACTGGCCATGTCCTTGCTGGGATTAGGTCACCTGACTCTCCCAGCTTTGCATTCTGCAGTGACAAAGCAGACCCTGGCTTTTGATTTCTGTAACTACTCACCTGTTACACAATGGATTTTTTTTTTTCGTTTAATTAAGTCTCGCCTCAGGCCCCGGACCTGTGGTCATATTTGAATCCCTGACAATCCATGATTTAAGTAAACACACCCTACCCTCAGGGCATGCAGGTTCTGCAACTCACAATCAATGGCTGGTTTATGGAGAATTGGAAACCTTCTGTCCAGAAGAAAGGATAGCCAATAAATAGGGTGGTCATGTGGCTTGTTGGTAAATTGACTTGGATGTGTTCGATTTCAGGTTTGCGGTTTTAAACCTTCATGGATATAATTACTGGCCTGAGGTAAGATGATCACTTTACATATGATACATATTATGTCTATGAGACCTCCTTTGCATTAGCTTGTATGAGTACATCCAGACTGTGATTTTCCTCACTAATTTGTCAGGTGGCAAAAAATGAATATTCTGCAGCTTTTTCAACAAGTATGATAAGGGGAGCTAACTGAACATACGTGTTTTAGCCTAGTGTTTCCCCCGGGGCTCAGCTATCTGTGAGCAACTTCCTATATCAGCTCAAAGAAATGCAGTTCCTGTTCAAACGCCTGTGTCTGGCTGAAAATGCCCTTATTTGGCTACTGGGAAAATAGGTTTGTTTGTAACAATGATCTGTGTCAGCTTCACTGCTAACGAGGAAGTTAAGAGGGTTATGGAATGCTCCGGCAAACACCTCTCAGAGGTAAAAGCATGTAATTAGCTATGTTTGCTTACACTTGCTCATACTAATATTACATTGCAGATTGTAAGGTTTAAAATGTACTAAAGTATTAACAGTATTGAAGGGATATTTAGGGCATTCATTTGTACTCCAAAGATCAAGAGTTTCCTCTCTTGGGTATATATGTGATATATTTTAATGTTATATGCTGCACAATCTAAGCTATGCTAAGGCAAGTTACTCCAATACGCTGCCAAATTCCTGTAAAAAAAAAAAAAAAAAGGTATTAACTTCCTCTTTCGTAACTTTATGGCTGCCAGTTCGGTGCTTCATCGATGTAACATGATGGCCACTTCTTATTTATAGAAAACTTATAGTTTTGTGATACGAAGTATGCAAAATCCTCTGCAGCATGCTCAAGTGATTTATCTAAGTGTCTTTGGGTCGACTGTTATTCACTCCTGCATTATAAACCAGCAGAGCAGCCAAAGGGGCCGGTAGCTGTTGGTACTCCTGTGTTAGGCAATGTGGAGACATAAATTCTAATGACGCATCTTGGGAAGGATCTTGGATAGATGCTGTCTTTCAGTAGCGGCAGTGTACAGTGTGAAAGCACACACTCTAAAACAAAAACAACGACTAATGAGCTACAAAAAGTGAAACCCGACAGAAGAGAACTGTATGTGGTTCAATAACATGAGTTTGTATTGCAGAGCCAATAACTTTTAGGGTAACTATGCAACAGTGGGGCGAATATAAATCTGGGAATAGCCCCTGGCCCTACTTATCATCAAACATTCATTGAAGCATTTTGGAAACAGAACAGAAAGCTGCCCTTTACACTTGTTTCCAAAAGTATTTGGCAAAAATTGTATTAATTTATAAGAAATATAGATTGATGTAAAAATACAATGTAGCATAAGCCTGGACCCCATCCCAAGAAGTACTGGAAACAATGTGGATGGAATCCCAAGGGTGTAACTGCTGCATCACACCTCCAGGGTTGTGGATTTGAATCTGGCTTATGCTCTGTGTGAGAGCAGCTTTACATATCCATCCGAAGTCTCTTGGCATTTCAGTTTCCACCCACAGTCTGAAAACATGCAGGTAGGTTAATTAGGTTCTCTAAATAGCCTATAGTGCATGACCATGTGTGTAATGGACTGGCGTCCCGTCCAGGGTGTACCCCAGCCTCGTGCCCTGTGATGGACTGGCATCCCGTCCAGGGTGTACCCCAGCATTGGGCCCGCTGATGGACTGGCATCCCATCCAAGGTGTTCCGAACCTTGGGCCCACTGATGTACTGGCATCCCGTCCAGGGTGTACCCCAGCTTCGTGCCCTGTGATGGACTGGCATCCCATCCAGGGTATACCCCAGTATTGGGCCCGCTGAGGGACTGGCATCCTGTTCAGGGTGTACGGAGCCTTGGGCCCGCTGAGGGTCTGGCATCCAGTCCAGGATGTACCCAGCCTTGTGCCCGCTGATGGACTGGCATCTCATCCAGGGTGTACCCCAGCCTTGTGCCCGCTGATGGACTGGCATCTCGTCCAGGGTGTACCCAGCCTTGTGCCCTCTGACGGACTAGCATCCCATCCAGGGTGTACGCAGCCTTGGTCCCACTCATTGACTGGCATCTCGTTCAGGGTGTACCCCAGCATTGTGCCCTATGATGGACTGGCATCCCGTCCAGGGTGTACCCAGCCTTGTGCCCGCTGATGGACTGGCATCTCGTCCAGGGTGTACCCCAGCCTTGTGCTCGCTGATGGACTGGCGTCTCATCCAGGGTGTACTCCAGCCTTGTGCCCGCTGATGGACTGGCATCTCGTCCAGTGTGTACCCCAGCATTGTGCTGTCTGCTCCCTGGGATAGGCTCCAGGCCTCCCCTGACCAGGGTAAGTGGTTAGAAGATATCCACCAAAACCATGACCATGGGGACAACATACAGCGAGGGAAGAGAAACAGAATCCACAAAGAGAAAACCATATGACCAAATAAGCCTACATTTAAATGTAATGACGTATAGTGGTTTTTGTTTTTTTACAAAGGACGTAGCCATAAATGACCCAAGCCACTCTAGTCATAGTTATGAAATATTTTTTTATTAGAAGTATATATATTTTTTTCAATTCTATAAGAATACTTCCAGTCAGTTATTTGAATCCAAATTAGCTGGTTATCAGTTTCTATATTTTCTCAGCTGATTTAGTGTGGTCAGTATGTACTGTCACTATGAGGTATTAATGTAGAGTCATCACTCATCTCTGCTGATCTGCCAGCAATAAACTGCACAAACATAACTTTCGATGTTTCTTTGGTGTCATTTAACAGTTAAGATAAATTAGATCCTCTTGTGCTGACAGTCACACAAATCTCAGGCCAATGGTGACAGCCCAAATCCAAAAGTGGCTTCCAACATGATGCAAGAGGAATGGACATCAGAACTCAAGAGGTGTATGTGTTAACAGTAGCCTTTCCACACACTGTGAATCCTTGAAAGCCATATATAGGCACATATATAGCACTTTTGTGCTACAAAGAGGAAGGAGAGTATGATGACAATAAGGCTACATTTAAGAAATACTTCAGACAAAGTTAGTCATACTGAGCAGCAGGTCAAAAGATTTTCATGAAACTGAGGGAGAATTTTTTAAATTCGTCAAGTCTTCTTCATGGGCACAGCAATAGACTAGTACACAAAATACTACAATGCATACCATAACTCATTAACATAATGTAAGTCAATTGCATACATGTAACTACTTAAGTTACAAATGCCAAAGGTATTCATGTAATGGACAGAATGTAACCATCTTTGTTAGAACAACTGTCAAGGGACTCATAAAAAATAAAGAAAAAGAACTATTTATGAAGAAGGAATCAACTGTTATATGAAACCAAATGCAGCATATTTATAGACAAAGTTATAAGTTATCTTAATTAATAGTTAATATAGGTAACAGAGTTGTAACTGAAAGATTTCACATTATAAGGTGTGAATATTTAGTATATAGACAACAAGAACATGAATTTTTGAATTTTAAGATTATAAATAAATCTTGTACATAGAGTCTTCTTTTTGGTCAATGTTGGGTAATGAAGATCTCTACACATCCATCCGTTCTTCAACACAGGGCCTGTATGTAATCCCAACTAACAAAGGGCACAAGGTGGGGGAAAACCTTGTCCCGAAAGTCAATCCATCACAGGGCACATGAACCCATACACCAGGCACAACACAAAGATGCATGCCTTGAATGAATGCCTTTATTGAATGATCTGTAGGAGGAAACATGCACAACACAGGGAGAACATGCAGACTCTACACACACAAATGTGAGTTATCTAACCCCATACTGAAGGATTACCTGTCAATAACACGAAACCACCAGGGTAGGTCATCAGTGCAGTAATCTAAAAAACGTTGCCCTTTATATAAAGGGACTATTACGATGGCATGAGCAAACACCTTTGTGAAAATCTTACGCCACACGATACCTGTCACCTACACCCACTGCAGTCAGAGCAACCAAAGCTCTGGCTGTACATTATTAAAGATTGACACACATCCGCTCTTCAAATTGCCCAATCTGCAATACTGTAAAAGGGATTGGAACTTAAAATGGTGACCTTCTAGGGAGGCAAAGAACAGGAGATTTATGGCCTCCTCAGCACTATTCAGTCAAAATAAACCTGACAGTTCCAAAGAGAGTGATCACTACACTGGCCTAAACAGCAAGCAGGGGTAACCAGAATGTCCGCAGGGTTTGTGTTCTACATGCGTTTTATGGGTTTCCTTTGGATGCTCAGGTTTCCCCAGTAGTCCAAAAACATGAGGTTAGGTGAACTGGTGTCATTATATTACCCACTGTGTACGCGCGCGCGCGTGTTTGCGCGCACCTTGGGATGGACTGGCATCATGTTCAGGGTGTCCACTGCCTTATGCCCTGTACTTCCTGGGATAAGTTCCAAGCTCACAGTGACCCCATACTGTTAATCAATATGGAAATTTGATTAACGCTTTAGCAGCTTTAAAACGACTTAAAAATATACACTGATTTCCCATGTAAGTTCCTAGATCTTAAAACAACTTGCTTAACACAATTATGCATGCAAGTTATTTGACTGAAGCATTTACATAAGGTGTCCCTTAAATCCCTTCAACAACAGTTCCTTAATATAAAACATGCTGTTACTAAGAGCACAACAGCAGACTTGATCCTTGGTCACCAATCTTTAATATTAGCAGCTAAGACAGAGAATGTTTTGTGCAATAATGCCCATCTTTAACTAACATTGCTCCTAAGGATACTTAACGCGCAAAAATGATTCCACCGAATTATATACGTATAATTTTATAACGCGATCATTGAAATAAAGAATTAATTCACACCAAAGGATATGTCTTAAAGGACAACTTTTAAATCCGTGACGTCCTGAGAGGCTTGGATTAGTAAACTGGAAACGTTCAAAATGAGGCCGAAAAGCATCGAAAGAGCAGCCCATACCGTGACAGCAAACTTTGCTCAGCTGATAACTTGACTGCCGCAATGAATGAACCGACGGCTGACATTTTTTTTAACCCAGGTGCCACGCCCTCCCAGCCGGAAAGTTGACGTTTGCCGGTTTGCTACTTTCGATGGCAGCTAACAACCAAAATAATATTATATACAATTCAACAATGTTTCAAATAGATCAAGCATTTGTGTGCTTCATTTATACTTTATAGTATAAATTTAGTAATGAACAAGGAGAACGTTTTTTCATTTTCACAAAAACTGTGTCACATCATGACTCCTGTAACTACATTACTTATCCAAATCAGTGTGATGTGAATGAAAAATATGAAGCAAACATATTTTTGCTGCACGGGGGTGCCTCCTTTTTAAATGATAATAATAATAACATTAGGAGGGGTCGTTTGTAAACATTTATCTTAAGTGGACTGTTCTATGTAGGATTATAGGCACCTGGAGGCGCGGGTTGCATCCCCAACATGTAGCCAGTTTTTGTAATTGAACACACTGCCAATCATATGTACACTTGTCCACGTTTATGCAACTTCTGCGCACGCATTCTTCGTGGCTGGAACGCAGGATATGCCAGCTTGCGTATACCAGTCTTTTCGTAATATCGTAATTATTGGAAATGCATGTATGTAAATATTGTTATATATAGATTTATGCATCTGTAGCTACTTGTGCGCTAATCGTAAAAGGAGCAGGTAGAAAGCAAGCGATCCCCAAGCAGATATGCTCCTGGCTACCTGCCACAGACGGTGAAATAAAACTATATATTACTTCAGTACTATAGTGCAAAGATCGCAGGGGTGAATAAGTTATCTGTCGCTGTTTCTTTCACTTTGCATTGAACACTTCGCCATTTCTCGCCCTCCCCTACCCTCCTTTCTCGTGTTGCAAGGGACAACGAGGTGCAGCAATGCGCACGCAGCTCGCGGGGTCCATGACGGCCGACCAATCCGATCGCGCGGTGCCGAAAGTTTACCTTATATGGCAAGAGCCGGGCAGGGCACCGGCGATAAAACTGTGCGCCCCTCACCCGTAACTTTACTTCGGGCTTCTCCAAACGCAGCTAGTGCGGGAAAGACCTGTCTGGTTTTCTTTATCTGATTGGTAAAGTCATCTCCACGCTAGGTAAGTGTTTTATCAAATTTCCCCCCTTTTTTATTTGATGTTAAATATCTCAATCTCTTAATGTTTCAAATAATATTTATATATATATGTAAACTGATGGTTACAGTAATGTTGCGGCGTGTACTCGACTTTATGCAGTAAATATGAATGGAATTATAAGGGTGTTTTGGTTTTATTATTTGTTACATGGAAATTAAATATGCACAATGCCAATGGTAATTTTACGGTAACCTTGACCGTATCATTAACTTCCATTGTTCTGAACCTCCATCTGAGGGCAGCTGAGGAGCCGGTTTGCTTCAGTTTGCATTAATGTTGGAAATCTTACGTGGTGCTCAATTTATTTATTTATTTTTTTAAATAAAGTGGTGGGTTTAAATGTAACGGCCGAAATGAAGCCGGCTTCATCTGGGTTGTTGAAGGGTGTGACCAACCTAATTAAGGCACTTAATATAGATACAAATGGAAATGCATTCTTTCAGCTGGCTTTTCAATCACAGATATGCGTATTTGTAAAACTTAACCTGTTGTGTCACTTTATTAACCCCTTTCATTGTAGTAAACGTGAAAGGCTACCGAGTTGAGAAATGCGTAGGATAATCCTTTGGTCTCTACTGCGCCATTCACCTAATTGCTGAAATGGACACGCTGTCTCCTTTCCTGATCTGTAAGATCATGGTCTTTTAGGCGTGTTTCAGCATCTGGAAAACGTACCCAGATCATCTAACTCTTTGGATGAGACTGCAGATGTCCGAAATGGGAGTGAAATAAACACGATTGTTATACTTTTATTTTCTTTTTTTTTTTGCCCCTTCGGAAACGCCTATTAGGTTGCCTTTCCCGAATGTGAGGTTTTAATGAACTTTAGTGTCAGGAGGCGATTGCAGAACCAAGACCCGGTATTAGTAGCCCTAGGCTGCATCTGGAAGGTGCAGAGGAAGGTGAAGCCTACTAACTGCTTGTTTAAACGGGCATGCCTCCCCAAGTCCAATTTAAGGGGAATCGATGAACTTGAGCAATGGCCACTCCCTAACGTCAGATCTATTCGTTGTGGCTCAGCCTTTTTCTCTCTGGCCAAGGGCCACGCTGCCGGCAGATGCAAAGCGGCTCAGACCATTTCCTTTTATGGTAGAGAATGTAGTGGGGCTTCCTTTGTCTCGTCTGCAGCGCCAGCGCTCCCCCTGGTGGCTAAATGAGAAGACAGGAAATGGTCCTGTCACATGGTGACAGGGAGGCGTAGCTTAACATTTGAATTTTAACGCCTTTCCCCCCCCCCCTTCCTTCTAGTTTAACAATGGAAGACGAAATTGCTGCACTGGTTGTTGACAATGGCTCTGGTATGTGCAAAGCTGGATTTGCTGGTGATGATGCTCCACGTGCTGTCTTCCCATCCATTGTTGGTCGCCCAAGGCATCAGGTATATAACACACAATTGTGTGTGTGTGTGTTTATTTTTTTTTTTTTAAATGTTCTGAATGCCTGGCATAGAATGTGCTTGATGTTAACATTGTGCTCTTTCTCAGGGTGTGATGGTTGGTATGGGACAGAAAGACAGCTATGTTGGTGATGAAGCTCAGAGCAAGAGGGGCATCCTGACCCTGAAGTACCCAATTGAGCATGGCATTGTCACCAACTGGGATGACATGGAGAAGATCTGGCACCACACCTTCTACAATGAGCTGCGTGTTGCCCCAGAGGAGCACCCTGTCCTGCTCACTGAGGCACCTCTGAACCCCAAGGCCAACAGGGAGAAGATGACGCAGGTTAGTTGACTTTATTTGACTTCAGATGTAATCCTATTGAACACTTGTATGTGAGGTTTCATTTCTTTCATTTCTTCCAAAATCTTAGGAGTTATTCTCTTCATCACTGAATTTCTCCACTCTTGCTGGAAGCTGCAGGTTTTCCCTCCTTTTTGATTGTTTGCTATTTTCATCCTGCACTTGTATTAAGGAATGTTGTGTTGTGCATCTGAATAACCTATATAACCCTTCAGGTGTGTGAAATGCATGCGTTGTTTGTAGTTCAGGATATGTCCTGAAGATCTCTTCTGTGTGCTTTCAGATCATGTTCGAGACCTTCAACACCCCAGCTATGTACGTCGCCATCCAGGCTGTGCTGTCCCTGTATGCCTCTGGTCGTACCACTGGTATTGTGATGGACTCTGGTGATGGTGTGACACACACCGTGCCCATCTACGAGGGTTATGCTCTGCCCCACGCCATCCTGCGTCTGGACCTGGCTGGCCGTGACCTGACTGACTACCTCATGAAGATCCTGACCGAGAGGGGTTACAGCTTCACCACCACGGCCGAAAGAGAAATTGTCCGTGACATCAAGGAGAAGCTCTGCTATGTTGCCCTTGACTTTGAGCAGGAGATGGGCACAGCTGCTTCCTCCTCCTCTCTGGAGAAGAGCTACGAACTGCCTGATGGGCAGGTCATCACCATTGGCAATGAGAGGTTCAGGTGCCCAGAAGCCCTGTTCCAGCCCTCATTCCTGGGTAAATACTTTTTTGAAGGCACTGATGCAAGTCTTGTTTCCATTATGTGTTGGCAAGAACTTAATGTGATTCTGTTCCACAGGTATGGAGTCTTGTGGTATCCATGAAACCACTTTCAACTCCATCATGAAGTGTGATGTCGACATCCGTAAAGACCTGTATGCCAACACTGTACTGTCTGGAGGTACGACCATGTACCCTGGCATTGCAGACAGAATGCAGAAGGAGATCACATCCCTTGCTCCTAGCACAATGAAGATCAAGGTTGGTAGTCATTTACATGTGTATGCTTTTAGCCCTTTTCAGTGTTCTGACATTCAAGTAGTGTTTTACAATACTCACCGGTTCTGCTCTTTCAGATCATTGCCCCACCTGAGCGTAAATACTCTGTCTGGATTGGAGGCTCCATCCTGGCTTCCCTGTCCACCTTCCAGCAGATGTGGATCAGCAAGCAGGAGTATGATGAGTCTGGACCTTCCATCGTCCACCGCAAATGTTTCTAAATGGACTGTTACCACTTCACACACCAACTCCAATTGTGCAGAGAAACCAGAAACGACAAATTGGCATGGCTTATTTTTGGCGCTTGACTCAGGATTTAAAAACTGGAATGGTGAAGGTGTTGGCAAGGTTTGGCAAATAAGCATCCCTGAAAGGTCTACAATGCCTCTGAGGACTTAAAAACCATGCATTTTTGTCATTCCAAGTGTTGAATGCATTGTCCAGAAGTTGTTTGCCTCTATGAAGGCTGCCCTGTAGAGGTGGGAGCACATACTTAATTTTGATGTATTGCTTATGTAAATTATATAACCGGAAAAAAAAAAAACGTCTGGGTTTTTGTACTTCTCAGCCTTAAATTCATGGTCTGGTTTGTTATGCGGGCGCTTTACCTTTCAAACAAAGGTTTACATCCACCTTCAACAAACTTGTGGAAAGTGGCAGTGCCAGACTTGGTGGAGCCTACTTGTACACTGACTAAAATTCAATAAAGTGCACACATCTTAAAAATGCACCTCTTCAAAATGTTTAATCTTATGCATTTACACCCCTCAACATCCTGTAGATAGCTACTTAACCCTCAAACTACTTCTGCATAAAGCTACCTTAAAGCGCTTTCTTTCACTTTATCTGCACACTACTGATCAATTATAACTGGAAATATTGAATTTCATTCATGATGGCTACTGTGTAACTTAGTTTCTTGAGGTGGGGTAGGGCCCCTCAGTAAGCATGCATTGCATACTAGAGTTCACACTACCATTGGTTAGTCAATGCCAGATACACTGCACATGAACATGAGAACTCCTGTCTGCATGGAAATGAAGCATGAAGATGGGTTGCAAGGGCCCACTCCACCCTGATTATTGAGGTCACGGTAATGCTATATGACAAATTCGAAATACAACACATGTCAATGAGTGTCATTGAAAGGTGAAATCCTAGGTATTTCTGGATTGATTCATCTTTGGATGTACATCATGCCAGGCCTTTGAAAATGCTGGTTTGTAATAGATTAAAATCATCACAAATTGACTAATGCAAATGACTTCACAGTAAGTCTCCAAATAATTCATAATACACAACTGGCTCAAACATGAGCATCACCACCTTTTTTATTTGCAAACGTTTATAATGGTTATTAAAAATCTGCACTTCTGGGATAATTTTATTTAACCTGTTAAACTTTGAGCCATTTTCCCAGTATTTCCACTTAAATTTACATTTCTAATTGTCAAAACGATTAGTAAGCAATTACTGTATGTCAAGCCATCAACTAGAGCCCTTGAGATATTGAAAAAAATGTTTGGTCAAATTATCTTTGTCTATGGGGAGCAAATGGCAAAAAACTAGCTTATTTTTTACTATGAAAGAATTTTATGCAGTATATTACCCGATACAGCGTATTCTATAATTTGAATACCATTTGGATCAATGCTCCTGTAGGGTATCTTTCACCCAAAAAATAGATATAAACTCTGGAAATTATTAAAGACTGAACAGACATGTCCAAATGGCTCCTTTTGGAGTGTCCAGAAAAAACCTAAACACAAAGAAGGTCTCGAACAAGCATTATTGCAGCTTCAGGCAGTATGACACATCTTTGTGGCCTTGATACACATTTTAATATAAATGGAGCAATAAATTATAAAAAATGGCACAAGACTCCAAAACGCAGAATTTACCTTAATTTATATGATAAACCTTATTGGACTCATTTTTGTATACTTATGAAAGAAAAACGTTCAGAATACAGTTTTATTATTCAAAGTCACACACGTAAAAAAGAAACTTTCAGAATATAGAACTATTATGTATGTATATATATATATATAAATATATAAAAATGCAAAATACAGAAAAAAGGAACAATAAAAATATAATCAGCATGCAATTCAATAGAATTCAATGGTGCAGTCCCTCAGTGTGCCACTGCAGGAAACAATTGTGTGTTAGCAACAGACACAACGATACCTGACTGCAAAACACTGGGGTCTTTATTTCATACCCGTCTACAGAATTTGCACTTTCTTCAGCCTGATGCGCTACTTCCAGCATAATAGTATGGATAGCAAGTGTTACTACTTGTGTGGAGCTTTCAAGGACACGGCGGGCCATTCAACTTTGCCAACTCTAATAGATTTTTATAGTTTTGTGTTTCAGCCAGTTCCTTGTACGTTATAACTATTTACAATGGCAATGTCCAAGAAATGGAAAAAAAAATATTGATTAATTGAGGGCATCTGAGATGTCCATGACTCCCATATTTTTGTTATCATTCTTGATTGCTGTACACCTTCCCCTTTCACCCTCCTCTTCACCATGTCGCCACCGTAGGCTTTGTCCATGGTGGAGCACATCACCACCTCTCTGGTGTCCATTCATTTGACAAAGAGGAGATTCCCATTCAGTGCATCGAGCCCCTCTGAGCATTTCTTGGCAGGACACCAGACTTTCCTTTTTGGGAAGCCCTTTTGAAGGGATTTTGTGGAATTGTCCCACATGCAAGATGGCATGCATTGTATAGATCTTCAAAAAGTGTAGAACTTTTATAAGAATGATCCATGTGCAGTTTGTACTCCCTGCCAAACATGGGGTGGACCATCATTGCCATGACAGTCATAGCTCAGTCCATTTCATTATGTCATAGTGTTCCGGCCCTCATATACAAAGAAGTTCCACATGTACCCAGTCTCAGAATCTGGCATCACAAACTGTCATTCCAAATGTGTGGTGCAGGCTAGAATGATGTCCTCAAACAAGGGCTTGATTTTCCACAGCATGTCCCCCTTTTTGTGATCTCCTCATTTATGTCCTGAAATATGAAGATTCCATATGATTACAGAAAAACTGTCCATAGACATCACAGAACATGGAATGGGAATATTGTACAGCACTTATCTTGGTCAGCTATTATAATTCAGCTTGAATAACCTCATGTAAATGACAAGTGCAATAAAGCCACAGTGTTCAGTTACAGTAAGGGAATGCCACTGGAATTTTACCCTGCCTACAAAAAAGGGCAGGGGAGGGGAAGATGACTATTAAGATATTTGTAAATCAGAATAACGCAAAATATTTTTGCATCGGTGTAATCCATATATTTTTTCGGATAGTTAACTTTTCATTTCATAAAAAACTGGTGTTCGACAGAGGTGTCGCAGTTTCCCTTTATTTGATAAATTCAATTTATATTGATAAATAGCAAATGCTGTCTAATGCCAAACGAAAGCTAGTTCCGCCCAGCATTATTCTACTACATTTTTTTCAAAATTCAAGCAATGTGTCCACACAAAAAAATGCCTAACTCCACACACTTCAAAAGAGAAAACAAAACAGAAAAAAGTAAACGAACATATACATTACGAGGTAAGATCAATTCGTACTGTGGAAAGCTGAGACGATTCACTGTCGCTCCTATTGTTACACCTGCTAATTCTTACACCTTAATTCTTTTTATTTAGCCATCTATTACCCTCACTGATATCGGCCAGATTCGCTCTTATTCACATATGAATAGAGCCTACGTTGCGGTACGGAACGTACTCCAGTTACTTGATTTGGCGAATGAACGCGCGCAGGGGACGTCACGTGACATGACGGACACCGGAAGTACAGTTTGTGTTTCGGAAGTGTGTCCACGATCCGGTCCGGTGTGTTACAACTACTCCTGGAAATGGGCGCAGTGGGGAAATATCTAAATAAAACGGAACAGTTCTTAATTATAAGGACTTACATTTGATATTTGAGTAGATATGTATTCTTGTCGAAAGAGGACACCGAACATGGATAATCAAAATACAGAGGTAAGTTAAATCACACAGCATCCAAAGGTGTCACGATTACCTCACTAGCTATCTATTGATAGCGAAGTTCTTTCTTTGGGAAAGTTACAGTCGCAGCTAAACTGCAGGTGCGAAAAATATATGGACAGATTTTTAAAATAAAAATACAAATGGGTGAAATGTCCTTTGGAAACATATATATTTTTTTCCTTTATAAGGTATATCATCTATCCTCATATGAGTAACTTAAGCTCATCTCGTTTTCTGGTTACCTCCTGAAACCGTAAGCAGTATTAATTTAGGTAGTTTTGTAACATTAATTTAGATAAATCCATCATCAAGCCTAAACAAGGTATTTATATAACGCTATGTTTCTCAGAATGTTTGAAGTCTTTTTTTTTTTTTTTTTATCCCCGATGGAATACTGTATTTGGGTTACGGACTGCAGCAGTGATGTTGCTTTATTGGTTTATTCTATTATGTAACTTTTGAAGTAGGCATTGTTCCTTCTGTAATGAATATTGAATATACAGTAGCAATAAAAATATTTCTACGCCAGAATGCTTTGTTCAGATATTGATGAAGTAGTGAAGTTTGGTCAAGATTATAAAATGAAAATACTGTTATACTTTTAAGCTGTTGTTAAATCACCGAAAATAGATTTAATGCTATGACAACTCACTCTTGTTGAGTTGTCAGAAAATTACAATGTAGTATGTTTATGTTTATTTATTAGGTTTATTTATTAGGCTTATTCTATAGGTATCACAAAAAGTAACTCATTTACAATTTCAGCTAAGAAAATACTTATAACATGAATTACTATGGATTAATTTGCTGTTAATTAAGCAGTGGTACATGCTTAATGTTGCCTCATGCTTATTGGTTCATTCTTGCATATCAACACATCTGTGCACTCTATGCATATGCAAGCACTTAGCTAACCACTAGTTTCTGACTACTGGACATTTACACTTAGCACTTAAATCCAAGTTGCCTTGACAGCCGTATGCTTGTGATGTATTACACTGCACAAGAAAGTTTTTGCTTCTTGAAAACTGCTGGCTGTTCCTTGTAGATCTTTGGCTGCTGATCACGAAAATCACATCCAAATTTACCCATCATGTACCGGTTCATCGAAATCTTCAGTTTTGTCATGTATTTTTCCTCATATTTGTGTCCAAAAATGTTCATTTCTGTAAGAGACCTATCAAAAATGTTCTGAACAGTCTGAGAATGGAATCAGGCCAGGTTGGAAACAGTTCTGTGGAAGTTTGCAGCCTGGGCATGCCTGGACAGGCCGGAGCCAGTGTGATGCTGCTTCAGCAGGCTATGAAAGTGGCTTGCATACACAAATGCTGCTCATTGGGTTGATATAGAACTGATAGTGTGTATGTATTGTTTCAGAATATAGCATTGCCTCAGTAGCAATGTAACAAGTAAGGTAGATGCTATAGACATTTGTAGGACAATTGGTGTCAGTCGATAAGTCTTGTCTATGTCTTAACAGCCACAAAAAAATTCTGCTATATTTGTTGCGAATATGCGCTTTCGCCTCACACATGCTCACATCCTCACAATGAGTGCTCTTGTGAAGAAAGCATATCACCTGTACAGCTGTAAAATCAGTGATTTAAGACAAGTAATGGGTGCCTCACATTTGTTGTGCGACATGTGCTGTCTGTCTGAGACCCTGCCAGATGAAGAATCTGCAATGCAGGGAACTGGCAGGGACATTGATCCAGATTTTGAACCGTGCTCATCCGGTGATCCAGATCTCATAACACCATCAGAATTAAACAATCTGGTCAGAGATTTGAGTTTCTCAAAAGCAAAAGCCAAATTTTTGGGTTCGAGACTGTTGGAATGGTGTTTGATGTCAGCAGGTATGAATATTTCTGCTGACTACTGTTTAATACTGCAACGTGATAATTGTGTTTTAATTATGTTGAATTTAATGGCATATGAGAATTATTAGCGATTAAATACGTTATATTTAACGTTAACTGTCTATTTCTCAGAGTTCCTATATTATGCAGCAAAACCAAAATTATATTTGTGCTTACCTAACAGGTACCTGTCTCAATCAGCAAAAACATTCCAGGAAGCAAAACGTTTTAAAAAAAAAAAAAAATGTTGTGCAGTTTTTCCAGATGTGTAAACCGGGGAAAATGCATTACTATTTATATAATTTCCATTTTTCTCAAAAACTGTATGTGCTACAAAGAAACTGATTTGAATTCAGCAGCAAAAATTCCTTTAGGAACACCACTTTTTATTTCGGAAGCACAAAAAATTTCTTGCCCAGTGTTATCCGCCTCAGTTGCATGTTGCTTTGGACACAATTGTCTGCCAAATAAATATAAAATAAATGCAGATGTATAGCATAATACATTGAGGCTAAGTAAAATAAATAAGTAAAATATATGAAACGATTTCTTTTACCATTAAGATCTTAAGTTTGTGATATTGTATTTGTATGTCCTGTTTAGGCAAGATTTAGTCTGGACTGTGTTGAAGAGAGCGGCCTCAGCATTTCAGGTTTTTCCGATGAGATCTTGTTGAACATTCTCACGCATGTGCCCAGTCATGATCTGGTACTCAGCGTGGGCAGAGTCTGTAAAAAGATGAAGACACTGAGTCTTGACAAGAGTCTCACTAACCATGTTCGACTTTCCAAAGAATATCTGGTAAGGAAAAGAAAATATTTGTAATTATTTTCATTTCTGGTTGTTTTTCTGTTCAGTATGTTACTGATTGTACTATTTTTTGTGAACAGGGGAAAAACATCTAAATGGTTTTCAATCAGCTCATGCAACTTTGTAGGAAAAGGCGCCATTGTTTCCATTGCATGCTAATATTCCTGTGTGTTTCCGTTAGGCCAGCGATGATGCTGTTAAGCAAGTAGTGAAAGAGCTGGCCAGTGACATCCAGACCTTAAGTATGAGTGGCTGCTACTGGCTGTCTGGGGCTACCATCGACCAGTTAACCAAGTGCAAAGGTCTGGTCAAGCTGGATCTGTCAGGTTGTCGACTCACGTCGCTGAGACTCTCAAAGATCCTGTCTATGCTCCGGGGCCTGCGATCCTTGGCCATTGATATAGACAATGGGTTTGACCTGAATCAGCTAAGCAGTGAGAGCAAGGCCACCCTGAGCCAGGTCAACGAGCTCAAGCAGACCCTGTACACACCCTCCTATGGTGTGGTCCCCTGCTGTACTAACCTGGAGAGACTGCTGTTATACTTTGAAATCTACGATGTCACTCGAGAGGGCTCCACTGTTTGCTGTCAGCTGATGGTGGGGCAGAGCAGCATACCACACTACCAGAACCTACAGGTGTTCTATGCTCGGCTGGCTCCTGGTGAGGTCAACCAGACCCTCATGAACCTGTACCTGGCTGTCTTCAGTGTCCGTGTCCCTGAGCACCTGCGGGTTTTTATCATCTCTATTCCTGGGAATAACCCGGGCCATTGGCCCGCTGCCCGGAGCCTTCTAGAAGGCATGGCTAGGAACGGAGCCCTGGAGGCCCTGCAACTGCCGAAGACCTGGGTGGAGCACTCCTCCCTCAAGTGCATCCTTAAGCACAGCGTGCCCTCCCATCTGAACTTCAGCCGCTGTTCTGTGTTCGGGAGCCACCTTATCCACAGCATCCTCAGCAATGTCCAGGATCTCCAGCAGCTGGTCAGCCTGAACCTCAGCGGCTGCATCCAGGGACTCTTCTTAGACTGTACGTGGAAGGCTGACGAACAGATAGACAGCTGCGCCATGGAGTCACTGGTGAGTGCTTGTCCCAACATCAAACACCTCAACCTGTCTGCAGCGCACTACCACGGCACACCTGGCTCGGAGGAGCACCTCTGTACCATCCTGGCCAGGCTGAGGAGCCTGCGCTCCCTGGCGCTGCCTGTGTGCGCAGTCTCGGATGGTGCGAAGACCTCTGAGCAGGTGGTGCAAGACAATGTGGCTCCACTGTCCAGCTCCCTCATGCTGGGTCTCAAGAAGACTGCCCGTGTTGGCCTGCAGACCTATAGGGTCAACTCGGAGCCTAGGGCCAGTGAATCCAGCTCCGCCTTCCGGGCCCTGCTGGAGGGAAGCCCCTTCCTCGAAGAGTTGGAGCTCATAGGGTCGAACTTTTCTTCTGCCATGCCCCGCAATGAGCCAGCCATCCGCAAAGAGCAGGCGGCTTGCAGTCTGGCGGGACAGATCGGGGACTCGGAGGTGGCGGTGGTGGGTAGGCTGCTCTTCCTACGCAGGCTAACCTTGGCGCAGCTTCCAGGCATGCTCAAGGGAACTGGCTTGCTGGAGGTGGCCATGAAATGTCGGGACCTGCAAGCGCTCTCCCTAGCTAACCTGGGAGTTCTGAAGAACATGACCTACATGCCATCCCTCATTGAGGCTCTACCTTACTGCAAACAGCTGAGAGACTTAAGGTGAGTTGCAAAGTGTAAAAATATTCTCTTTGTAGTACAAATAGTATAAACAAATACAGTTTGACAAAAAACTATCAAAACTTCCTGTTGAGTTCTTGACACATGTAATTCATTGGAATGCCCACAAGGGGGGGAATAGGTTCTGTGTTATACTTTTGAACTGGCAAATGAAACGCCAGTAGATTTATTTGTTTATATTTTGACAATGTGTTTGGGAAGCCAGATGGTAAAGGTAAGGGACTGTGAGCCATATTTGCCTTTATATGTGTAAAATATGAAATGTAATTATAGTAGTCTGTGAAATGAAAGATATAGATTTTATATACATATAGACTTAATAGAAGTATGACTTGGCTGCAGTTGTGTTTTTGCAGTCTTTATTGTGTGTATGTGTGTATGATTGAGTTAGTGTTGGGCGGTATACCGGTTCATACCGAAAACCATTTTTTATTATTGTTATATGAATTTTTCTTATACCGATTTAAATAGCCTACACAACGTTCGGAAAGTGCCGCAGCTGGAAACTGTTTAAGGGGGGACCTTTTTCACTGCTACACCACTGAAAATGTACCGGGAAAGATGAGAAACGGAAGATACAGCTGACGCTGGAGTTGAAAAAAGTGAGACACAGGGGTTGTAAAAAATCGATTCTCAGATTTTAATCGCAAGCTGCTTTAGTAAAAGTAAAAAAAAAAAAAACCCAAAAGTGCCGTTTGGAAGTATTTTGCAGACGAGCATGGAAAGGCTAAGGATGTGAATAAGCCTCTATGCAAACAGTGCTACAAAGTCATGGGGACTGAGTCAAGTAGCACGTCGAACCTGGCGAAGCATCTTAAAGACCGACACTTTCGCGAGATCAAGTTCGCGTTCCAGCAACACTGAACTATTAAACACTTATCAAAAATGTTAACTTGGCGGCGCACACCTTAACATTAGCCATTTATCTATAAGCAGTTAGCTAACAAACACGTTAGCCGTATGTTATCATTATCAAGTTAGCAGATAGGCACCATAGCTAATAATAAAATAATATAGTTAATGTGGGAACAATGCAAAAACGTAAAACAAAAATGTGTCCTGTACAATGTCATATTTTTAAAAAAATACCGTCGTATACCGTGAAACCGATATTACTTTGAAAAACACCGTGATATAAATTTTTGGTCGTACCGCCCAGCTCTAGATTGAGTGTATCCATTAACCTGGGCATTTAAATTTTCCCATTTTAATTTAAACTTGTGCTGTTTAATTAAACTATTTACACCAAATTGCTATTGTGTCACCATGTAAATGCCCTGCAATGGACTGGTATCTGTCCAGCATGTAGCCCATCTGGTCCTGCACGTGGGTGTGTTTCCTGAAATCGCTTTCCAGCCTTAGTTGGTTGCATAGATCCTGAACATTTTATCTGGGTGACACTCAAATATGCTGCTCTGATTTTGATTTGAACCGACCCTGCATTGGATAAGCGCTTGTGTGGGTTTTTATCATTTTTCCCTTTCTGCTTTTTATATTTCATAGTTGATTTCTTTTTTCATTGACTGAAATTGGGATATAGGTTTTTAAGAGCAGTGTATGCTGTCTGTACCATTCTGCTCTGTGCTCTTTAACTGCAATATGACACCATGCACTGCCCCTGTCCCACCTTTAACTGCCTGATTGAATGTCTTCCATCACAAATGTACTGAATGAGCATAAAAAGAAAGTTGATTTATAGCGGCAGCAGATTCACAAAGTTATTAAACAAAAATGTGGTCTGTTGCTGGACGGTGGTGTACTGCTGTACGAATGAGCTTCATACCGGCTTTATTTATGAATAATAAATAATTATTACCCACGTTATTGATGATCCTTCCATCATCAACAAGCCTTTTGTTGTATGTTGTCCTGTTCCCTTTCTAGAGCATTGAAGAAAGTGGACTGTTAACTGCTTTGAGCCACACGTCATCCCAGCTTGTTCAGCCAATATTCATTGAAACAAGTAGGGTGTCTATGCAAAAAGCCTATTGCCAAATTGGTAGTTCACTAGCAAAAAAACATAGCTGTTTCTTCTGGAATTGAAATTTGCTAGTGTTTTCTCATAAATTTTATTCATACCTCGAATAAGTCTCTGTTGATGGTTAGGGTAATTTTGTGCGTGTTTCAGATTTCTTATTCCAGGTTCTGATGCAGGAGAAAGACAATGACCAAAATAATGTAGTTATGTGATCTAATAATCTGAAACACAGCTTTTGTTTTGTCTCCCATGTCAGTTTGTTTTGTCTGCTATTGTCAATTTGTTGTGGTTTGGACGAATGCCTTAATAGCAGACGTAAACAGAGCTGAGCTCTTCTGCATAACCGGCCGCTCCCACCCTGCTTGTTTCCCTCAGACTCGAGCAGCCCTACATCAATGCCAACGCCCGCTTCTTCCAGGCGCTGAGCCAGTGTCGTGCCCTGCGTCGGCTCTGCATCATCTCGCGCAACGGCACCTTCCAGGCAGACGCAATCGTGTCCTTCATGGAGAGCTGCCTTGACGTTGTCGTGTGTCACATGTTCATGGGTGGGACCCTGGTGGCCTGTCGGAATCTTCAAAAAACCCTTCAGGACAGGTGGGCGCCAAAGGCCGCGTGAGTCGGGGGAATGTGGTGTACTGGATATGGGGCTTTAGGGCTCTACTGCAATTGTGGCTGATTTATCATGTCTAAAAGCAGCAATTTTCAGCATTTCGTAAACCAGGCCTCCCAAATGAAAATAGACCACAGCTTGGAACCCTCTAGCTCTCATTCCTCATTGTATAAGTAAGAATTAAGGTCCACGGGGGGGGGGGGGGGCTTTAATATTTCATTTTCTTAATA
>JAODJX010000097.1:22547716-22573051 GCA_026776945.1 Isichthys henryi | reverse complement strand
TTATTCCCAATGTTCTTCTCCATTCTTCACAATACGACCTCTATCATAATCACTAAAAGGAGCCCGAGGTGGGGGGGTGTGGATTCAAGAGTTCATTTTCTTAATATTTTTTGCAATCGGTAAACCAGCTGTTAATACTAACTTACAGAAACCTCTCTGGACTCCCTACAACTGCTCTGTAAGCCCTCCTGTATAATGTGGGCAGAACAGTTTCCCATATTGATGTGTCTGACCTGTTGGCTATGACCAGTTTGTGTTATGTATTCACAAATTCCCCTTCAATTCTATGGGCTGAATTTCCCCAGATGAACTCTCAGTCATTTCCATGTTACGGAAAATTTATGACTGTTAAAACCCCAAAGGTTCTTTTAATAGTCGTGCTTTCAGAAGCTCGATGAGAAGCATCTGCCGTTGTATTTTAATGTTGCATGACTTACTGTCAGTTGTTTTATTGTGAGCCTTTGCAGAAGCGTTGGAATGGTGTGCACGATTCACATGAACACTGAAGGAAACCAAAAGACTTTCAGCCAATTCCCAATTCCTTGTGCTCAGCCATTGGTATACTGCCTTGGGGGATACTACTCATTAAAACACTGTTTGCACTTTGCCTTGCCTGGTTTATTATATGATTTGAAACCGTAGCAAAAGCAGCTTTAAGACTGAGTTCCATATGACCAGCTTTCAGTACAGGAATGTCCATCATTATATTTTAAAATGAAACACTGTGTTGACTCTGACGAGTGCCCAAAGGCACCTTTTATGGTTAGAGCAAGATATCGATCAGGCTGTTGGGGATTGCATCGCTGCCATAGATCACTCTGATGTAAAAGACTTTGTTGTGTTGTGCTTTACTATGGCTGTAGCTGATTTGTATCTTGAGCATTAGCACAACATACCAGTATCTGTTTCTGAAGGCCTTTTTTTATTATAACATTTAAGGACACGCAAGGAGCGTATGCACATGGATTGTAGATGCTTTCTCACTCTTTTTAATAACACATGCTTGTTCAATCTGCTTTTGATTTCAGTTCTCTGATACGCTGCCACACTGATACTGCTCCATATGAGTTGTTTTAGATGCATGCAGTTTTTGGGTTTATGTGGCACGTGTCCAGCAGCTCTGCTGGGCCAGGGGTGCGGCCAGTCCTGCAAACGTGCGCTGAGAATGTGCACCCAGTCGTGAGCTACACTGCAGCCTCCCCCTTGGGGTCCGGTGACAAAGGCTTCAGCCCGTCAGGCTGGCTTCCAAGCTTTTCTCCAGGCTTCCAAGTCTGCCAGGCAAGCATGCAAGGAGGCCCTAGAAGCCATGTGTTCACACGAGGCCCTCCAGCTTCCATCAAAGTGGCCATTTTCCAGTGTGCATGAAAGCTCTACGCTTTACAAGCTGTCTGTTTTGAAAGATTGAGGGGGAGGAGCACTTTGACTTGTTTTCTTTTTTTTTTTGTGCGACAACTATCGTCTTTCAGTCTTGCCCGTATCTTGCCCTTGATAGTGTGATATGTTTCGGAGACGCTTTTCATTTTGTGCATAATCCATTTTGAAAGAGTGATGCCCCTGTCCCAATTTGCTGGTCATGTTTCCCCCTGACTTTCTGACTGCACGTTCTGACCCGCCAAAGCATTTTCTGCAGTAATTACGCTGTCGCTCTTTATGAGCCTTAATGAGTGGGGAATAATGATGTCATGGGGATACCGTTGCAAGAAATGGGACCTTGCAGTCACCGATTTTATGTGCTGCTGCAGTTTGTTGTGAGTGCCAGCAGATGGCGCAGGTGTTTACTTTATTGTGGTATGACGACCCTGTATGTTTTTATAAAAATGTATAAGGAGAAGAAAACATGAAAATGTGTCTCTGTAAACTGTCCAAAGAGTTGGAAGCCATATGGGTGAGTTCACGTGGGGCTCTGTACAAAACTCACACTGCATCTGCGGGTACTGTCAAGCTAAATGGAAGTAAGCTGTCCTTATTGCATGTGATGCCTGTGTTGAATGCCTGATACTGGTTGCTCTACTTTAAAAAAAGCCTTTTGTTTTTGGGGGATAATGCTTGCTTTCTCCCTGTGGTGCCTATTTATACGACTTTACTTAAAGAAGCTGTTTTTCTGTTTTGAAAGAAAAACAGTAGGAAGCTGTATTTAATGGAAAACTGAAAATAAATCTCCTTCCCAAATGAGAAGCCCTCTTTCCAAAAAAGTAATCTTAGGACGAATGTGTAGCCTCTCCCAGAAATGAGAATACTAGGTTATTTGAGAAGAATGCAGGGCAAATTATTTAAAATGCGATGGCACACAGAGGTGAGCTAACTTTAGGTTTACTCTAAATTTAGTGTTTAACGTAGAGTACTGTGTGGTTTTTATTGACTGTAATGGTGCGCTGTTTGCTCTAAGCTTTCACAGTCAGATTGGTTTATGAAAGCACTGGTGTTTGAGTCTTTCTAGTGTCCCTTTAGTACCCCCTCCCTCCTATTTCTTGCTTGCTACCCTATGTGACAAAAGTAAGGGAAAAGATGAGCCTTAGCGGATAGCGTGGCTTTTTAAGTTGAAAAGACAGATGGGTTTTACACATCGAGTCCAGAGTGCTATGACATTAAGTATTGTTGTGTCAAAGGAATTCTTCTTGGCCTTGGTGAAATGAGTTCTGGAGGTCTCTGAACAATTTTGCATGGTCTCCCAGCAATTTGACATGGAGAGCCGAACTTTTTTCCCTCCCTCCCCGCTGCCTACGACTAGACTCTCGCATTGACCTTGTGGTGTGATGCCATTTTTAGGTCTTTTGGGATTATTTGCAAGTCTGCGTGGGGCTGTACGCTATGTCTGGTGTTAGGGGATTCCTGGTTCTGTGGTCTCTGCCTAATCATAGACATGATCTTTGAAGTGTGGCTTCATTACTGGTTTTAAAAAGGGAATGTTTATTGATTCACACAAAGTTCCTATTGTTTTATTGAGCACAAAACTGCATTGACTTGGGTATCGTGGACTTGAGGTAACCATGATGTCGTACTAGGCACACAACTGTGCGCCGACTGACTGAGAAACTCTTGTCACTGGTCTGTACTGTGAACCATTTAAGATATGGCTGTTTTTAAAAGCTTTCTGACTTCAGTTCACTTCTGGGTCATGATGTGGTTTTTTTACTCGTCTTCCAGTGGAAAAATGGGTGTCGGACTACTTATGTGATACTGAATATGATCCTAACATTACTAAGTCATGGAATGCCTTTAGTAGGCGGTTAATTAACAGTATGTTGGACTTAGTGACTGGTTCAGTGTGTCGTGAAAAGCTTCCTGTTAATGTCTGGTGGGAAGTTGCAGGTATACTGCTCTCTTAAAGCATTTGTAAACTTGACAAATGCTGAAGGGGGCTGTTTTGCCTTGCCCTGATTCTGTAATGTTCTTCTGGGATGAGGTCAGGACTATAAGCTGACTACAGCTGTGCCCCAGTGTTTTTGTAGTCGTGTCCTTTTTATGTGCTTGAGTATATTTCTTGGGCATGTATTAATTCCACGATTCCTTAGTAACAAGTATTGTGGTTTTCTGTGATTGGCAAATAACGTAACATGTTTTAGGTCGTTGGTACCAATGAGAAAGCCCTACACTTTGTGTGAATTATGTTTTGGTATGATTGAGGGCTAATTTAGCTATTTTGATGTAATTGTAGAATCTTGGGGGGGGGGTGCTAGATTTAATGATGAAATGTGACCTTTGTCTCACCGTTGATTATGACGCCTCTCCTGGGGTTTTTAGGGAATCACCAAACAGATATCATGCTTTTAAAAGAAAATCCCCTTCTTATAATGACTGTTATTCATTCAGTTCAGTAGTGTTTTGGCTCTTTGGATGGAGTCCTATTGGCCTGATTGAAGCACAAGCAGATCAGGTTGGACAGATAAGCAGGTGTGGCTCCCCCTGCGAAAGCATTGGTGTGCTGGTCTTCAGAACATTCTCACTCCTCTGGGAACACAGCTCTCTAACAGCACTCTGACAGTCTTCCCTTTATCTCTGTAACAACTTGATTATAAGGAGTTTTTCCTCATAGTCGAAAGCACGGCACACTTAATCACAGCTTTGGATAATGTCCTCCGAGATCTAGGCTGGCGTTCATTAATACCACGGTACTTTGTTATAGTCACTCTTTGTTTTGTCAAGTAAGCAGTCTTGTTTTTAGTCTTTGGTGTTTAACCTTGGTGCCTTGAGAGTGCTACAGAGCTTCACTGTGGGTGTTTGCTTAGAGCCCATTGAAGGTTACCTCGGCCATATTTAAAAAGGTGGATAGACATAATTCATTGTAGCTACTGCACTAAGCTATAGCGCCCACCAGCATGGTTCACTGAATTGTTGTGGAAATGTAGGCAGCTGTTTTTTTTTTTTTTTTTTTAAAGGTGGTGGTTTTCTGTTGCATCTTTCAGTAGCTCCCCCAGTGTACACCTGTCTTTGTGGTCAATCCATTGGTCAGTCAGAGCTGATTTTAATATACTGCTTTTTCACATGCAGGGTTTCACAAAGGCAATTTAGCATTATTATTCCAATCTGATATGGGTCCTTTGCTTCAAATAAGCTCCTCGATAACCAGAGACTTCATCTATGGCCTCAAAAATGGTGCAGTACAACAACCACTGGAAAAGATTTGCTACTGTCTTCAGATAAGAATAGCCTGTCATCAAAGACTTTGACAAGTTTTGTTTCAGTGCAGGGATGTTATCTAAGCCCAGATGTTCATGCACACAGATTATTGGACTATAGGAAGGTTTGATAACTGTAGGGCAACATAAAAATTTTTTGATTAAAATGAAGAAGTTTGGAGAGATGCCTGGAGCTAGACAGACCGTGAGAATCCAGGTTTGCCGTCTTCCAGATTAGTAGGGGCTTGATTACAACATATCCAAAAGCAAGACATGAATTTATTTTATCTAACATGGGCGTTTTAATTGCAGTAATTACTTTCCAAGGAGCTGAGCTTCCATCATCGGCTCTGTGGGTACAGGAACACGGGAACGTGACACAACCTGTCTGCAGCTTGCAACATGCGCTTAGATCTGCTGGTTGTTGTAGATATGCTTTGATTCTTTTGTCTAGTTTTGAGAGCACGGTGTGAAATTGTAGTCAGTGTTTAGTACTTGTGCTAGGTTGGCATAGTGTCTCATTGGATAGTGCTGATCCCACACCTGCAGGAGTGTTGAATGTTTAATCCCTGCCCTTGCACTCTGTATATGGAGTTTGCATTTACTAACCATGTTTGTGTGGGTTTACTCTTGGTTCTCTGGCTTCCTGTTAAGGTGGCAACTTTTTGAACAATGTTTCCGAGCAACTGCCAGCAAGGTGAGACAACGGACAATCATTTTCGATCTGGATGATCACGAAAAGTTGCCCACTGCCAATCAAAGTTTTTTCAGTCAGAAATTTGTTACCTAATGTTAACAGGAAAGTGCCCGAGCAGCACTGGTCAGCAACATTGCTCAGAAAGTTGCGCCGTGTGTTGTCACCCTTACAGTCTCGTAGCTGAGCCGATATGTAAATCATTCTTAATGTGCTGCTGTGTACGTGTCCCCTGCCTTATGCTTACTGCGGTAGGCTCCAGGCTCACTGTCAGCATGCACTGCATAAGTGGTTATGGAAAATGAGTAGATTGGGTTGCATTACCTTTTGATAGGTTGCATTGTTTGTTAGCGGTTGTGTTTTTCTTTTTTGTCAGTAGTCAGAGAAATTTTATCCCCTTTTAATTAGGTTTGAGAATTATGTTGACAAAGCTATGAAGTTTTTTTTTTTATTGTTAGTCCGTCTTTCAAAAGATAAGAAGAAAGGCCTGTAACTTAATACTGTGTGATTTGCATTCTAATTTTTGAGAAAGAATGAAATATGCACGTCTCAATAAACAGCACTCTGCTCTGTGTTTACTTCAGGGATAGGGTGAGCACGTTCTGAACTGTAATCTTTTTCCTATTTCACATACTGGCTGGTAATCTGTGATTGTCCCACTTAGACACAAAACTGGGAAACAGTACATAATTGGCCATATTTTTCTGTTCTTTTATGCTCTTGTTTTAGTATTTAAGCCAATAAACAAACGTTTCAGAGTACTATTTTATGATTGTTTCCTACTTTTATAAAATATATTATTTTACATATTTGTATATTTAAACAGTAAGGAATCAATTTGACATTTACTTATTTGCGTATTTTTTTTACTCTTTCCATTCATAAAGCTGTGAAAAATATACTTGCTTATATTGTTGATGATTTTCCAAACCTGGCTTGAGTTTAAAATTGCCTGAGGTTAGGAGACCGAAATTAACCGTGACCTACACTGACAAATTCTCCCGGTGCAGCCTAATGACCCAGCTGTTTCTGCCGCCGTGATGTATTGTGTTGACCTAGCGAGGGACGACATTCTGGTCCGGAGTGGGACCGCGAACACAAACGGGCTGAATCGCCACTGCTCTGCATGTATGCTGCTCGCCATGGGAGCCGTTCTCCACGCCCCAGCTCCAAAGAAATAAACCACCCCCTGTCTCAGCGGTTAAATATTTACGCGGGTCCTCCACGTAGCTTTACTTTTACAGACGCTCGGAGGTCTTGGAGGTGGTGGGGCGTGAGGGACCAGAGTGGGAGGCTAAAGGTCAGCAAACGCTGGAGGAACATCTGTACGCTGTTATGTCCAGGCGATCGGAAACGTGACTTACTTGTATCAGCAGACCGTTGCTATGACTTCACATTGAACTCTATTGTTAATAATAATAATAATAAAAACACATGTTTATTCGTTAACTGCAGTGTTGTGTAAAGATTTAAAATAATCACAGCAGTGGAAGAATGAAATGCGTTCGGTGGGTCCTGAAAGCCACTCGGGCGTAAGACTGCGGGTTCTTTTCAGACATGGTCGATTACTCTGTGCCGTGATCTCGTCCTCTGCTCAGCAAATTTTTGACTCTGCGGCTTGATACCGGAGAGTCAGGGGAATAGGACAAAAGGAAAACTACCAAATGAAAAATCACCCCCCCCCCTTTTTTTGTCCCTGTCCTGAGTGTCACATGCAGTCAGTGTAGAGTCTAGGGATTCTCAGCAGCTTGGGGGGAAGAGATGGGTGTAGCAGAGCAGAACATAGCTGGCTTCCACCCGTGCTCACTTTTCCAGGCTACCTGAGGAGTGGTGCGTGGGGATATCTGGACCTCGCCTTAATGTTGAATGATGCCCTACAGTTTTTCCTTCACCCAAAGGTTCAGGCTCTAATTTCCCAGAACCAAAGCCATCTCTATTAGTGCCCGATTATGTCTGATTGCCACTTTGCTTTATTCACCCTATTAAACATGGCTCAGCTATTTTTGAAAAGAAATTGAGGGTTAGACATGTCAGCAGTTGGGGGTATTTTTATGGCAGTCAAAGTGCTCTGCTGTTTATTAGAGGGAGCTGAATTACATCGTTCATAAATCAGATGAGTCATTTCAGCAGAAACTTCTGGGTTATACAGATGCTCCACTCATCTCTGTTGCCACTGCCATCATCAGATAGCACACCACCCTGATGTTTTCTGGTCTTATTTTCACATTCTTGAAAGGACTTTAAAGAGCTTGTGCTATTTTTATTCAAGTAAAGACTAGTGCGACATTGTCACGTAATGAATGGTGGGGGGTGAGGCATAAAGGTCCATTTGTTTGTTTATTTATGGCAATTGATCATTAATCCATCTCTGGAGACCGCTAGTATATGGAAAACGTAAAGAGGTTTTAGTTAATCAGCTCAAGTGAGCTGAGTTAGCTTTGCCACATTTCATTGACCGTGCGAGACTGCTGTCACGTTAGCGGTCCCGATGTCGAAGTTTTGCGGAATTACATCCGCTCGGCTACTCGGAGCATGTTACGGAGGACTGGCTGGCTCTTGACTGATGCGCATTGCTTTGTTTTTATGTGTGAGGCGATACATTGGCATTTGTTTCCCTCGCCTTCTCTGTGCCCTCTAACGGTTATAAGTCATTACGGAGAACAGAGCCTGCCGCATGAATAAATAATGTCCAGATATAAACGGTTAGCTGGAATGTCTACTTGATGTACGCTGAATGTTGCATTTGAATACATATATCTGTCGTCATTGCTTAAACTGTGTGGGATGGTCACTGCTGATGGGAAAACTCATCTTGAATGAGTGGAAGGTCCTTTACAACTCAAATATGAACTCATTTTAACTGACGCCACCTGACCAGGTGCATAGAAGAGACTGAGAAGCTTTAGAATATCTTTGGATGCCCAACATCAAAGGCTTGTCTCCTTCCTCCACATAAGTGTGTTTCAAAAGGTAACCTATTAAGCGTGTTGAATTGGTTTCAAGTGAAGGGTTCTTGAGAACTCGTGATTAGAGGGGCCTGTCGCCTCGAAAGGTATGCTCGTGCTTTCATTTGCAAATAAATTCATTCACTCAGTCAAGCTGAAAGTTTTGTATTAGTAGCTTTCTAATATTTACAATGGTTTCATCTCTTTGCTCCTTGCATTCTGTTCTCCTTGGGCTTTTAAAATATTAATTGAAAATAGCTTTACGTCCAGTGGTGTTTTAAAATACCGTTATTTAAGTAAATGGATAATGATGGGTGCTGTATGTTGGCGGCATTTTGCTGTGGAGTGAATTTTCATAATATCATCTTAGGGTTGTAAAGTACGTCACAGAGTTAGCTTTTCCTAAACATAACTCGGTGTCCATGAAATGGAGCCTTTTGCCCTTGAGTACCATTGAAGAGTATGATTAACTAATTACTTTTTTACTTCCAGAGAATAGTCTTGCCCTATTTCTGGGATGCCCTCTACTGACCGTCTCTTTCATTGTCCATCTCACTCTCTCTGGATATGAAGGTTTTCGTCGGAGCGTCCCGCGCTCAACGTCGTCATCTACCCCTTGCTACATGAAGACCTGGCTCTAATCATCAGAGAGATGCCCCTCCTGCACCTGGACGAGATCACGCTGTTCAAGAGCCGCGTGGCTGAGGATCCGCCGTACCTGTGGTGGTAGTTGTCGCTGTTTGTCCCTCGTCTCCATTTGTCCGCACAAAGGAGTGATTTCAAGGGACTTAACCACCAGCTGACGACGTGCTCCAACCTCAAAGTCAAAATGCTCAAGTGAGGTTCTGCATAGGAATTGTTCAGGAAAAGGGGCAAACCCTTGCAAATCTCTGTATAAATCAGTTATTTAAAGTGTATTTAGTGTAGTCTTAAGTTCTGCAAGCTCTGACCCCATTTTCAGACACACTCTACCCTACTCTCTTTCCCTGTTTGAAGTCTCTATTTGGGTAGTTGTCACCTTTGGATTTCCATCTGTGATATTGTCAGCTCTTTGACGGTGATGTTTACAGTGTGGCCCAATCACAGTTAAATGACCCAGTTTTAGGAGCCTATCCCACCCAGTGCTTTTCCTTGCGGAGGAAATAGAGAGCTCCTGCTGACTGAATTTGTGCTGCCAGTCTGGTCTCTGCGGAGGTCTGCTATTACAGTCTCATTACTTCTCATCCTCTGGCCCGGGCACGTCACAGTCGTCTTGAAAGGGCCGTGACTGAGGGGAAAGTAAGGACCTTTCCTGATCAGAGCTGCCACCTTTTGATTTCTCCCCCACAGCAAATGTAACCGATTGTCGATTTTTCTATTGAGCAGCTGTAATGCCTGAATAGCAACCTAATGGTGGAAGGGAGGGAGGGGAAAAAAATATGTTGAGATTCCATTTGCTCCCATTCCGTCTTCTCTCAGCTGGTGCTCTTTTGCAATCATGGAGGATTTTATAAGCTATAGATGATCATAGACTCTGCTAATGTCACGGCAATCACCAGGCCCTCAGAATATTTCCTCACATGGAGCTGGAGATCCTTTTCTCTCTTTGATTTTACTTTTACCTTGTACATTAATGCCTGTCGATTGAAGCACTCGTCCTCTTGGCTTTTCAGGTCCTTGGCATGAGTTTTCTGTGTTTCGTCTTACTGCTCTGTACCCTTGGTTTTCAGTCAGTGCCAATGTAAAACTTCAGAAGCTCGTGTAACACAGCAAATGCCAGCAAATCAGCAGCTTGTGTTGGGCAATAGAAACTTACTTGGATGCATGATAAAGACGGGGATTGTGACGCATCACTCTTGCTCACGAATGGCTCGGCGTTGAGTACCCTTTGAGAAGTATGTTGTCATATTCTGACTATGTTTAGTGCAGTATACGGGTCTGCCGTCAAAGTGAAGCAAACGTATCTGTCTCTTTGAGAATCTTCCTTGTGGGAGTTGAGAAAGGAAAGGAGAAAGACCCTAATCCAGTGAGGCTGAATCCATCATGCTGTGAGTTTAATTAATTGCTTCAGTGATCAGATCCATTTTTTTTTCTTTCTCTTTATTTTTTTTTCCCAAAATGTACTATCCTCTTGGTCTTAGCACTTCAAACAGCTATTATTTCTGTTGATTTTCTGATTTTGACTGTTGAACATCTGTGTTCTTGCAGTGAGCTGAATGAATGGACGGATGACTAGATTTTCAGACGTACTCTGTTTCATTAATTCTTTTCTGACCGTATGGAGTTTTGTTCTATGATGTTGCATAGCTATTGGATGAATGGAGATGTGTGCGTAATATGTGAAAATTTGACAATCACTATTTTAACTTTTTTTTTTTTTTACTAAATTTCCCAGGGGGATTTGTGGGGATTTTTTATTTCACTGTACGAATGTAGCACTTAGTCAAAATAAATTTGTTTGTGGTTTAATTTTTGAAACAGTGATCCACGTACTTCTAATGTACACCAAGCCATTTATTTAAATTCTTCACACACCAGCATCACTTAAATATGTGATAGCATGTTTTCTGAAATGTTTTAACGAGGCTCATAAAGTTTAGGTGCTTCTATCCATCTGGTTCTCCATAAATGTTCTTTTTTGGTCGAGTTACACTGATACTTCAAATATATTTTGTATCATTTTGTACAATCATATGCTTTTGGACTGGAATCAAGTTAGTGGTAATATTTTTATGCTGTTTGGTAAATAGGTCATGTACATGAAGCTTTAAAGAATGTGCATATGATGTCCATATTGGCTACATAATGGAATACTGAGAAGTTTATAGCATAATTCTTAGTCTCTGGAAAAATATGGGGAAAAATTAAGTGGAGATAAAAAAGAGCAGCTAATTTTTAAGCAGGTGTCCTTTGTACACTATGAACTTATAAAAACACAAAACAGCTTTACTCTGTTGCTTACCATAGCTATTCGATACTTTTACTTATGAGTCAGTGATTCAAGTAAACGTGTCTGTATTTCCTTACATCTAAGCATTACTATACTGTAGCTGCGAGTTTCTCTGTTCAAAATGAGGAAATCTTACGTTGACATTTTGCAATTGGCATTTATAGCTAGTTAAAACGAGTGGTAGATGATTCATGTTTTTGTACAATGCATAATTCCAGAAAATTTCAAAGGGAAAACATTGCACACTGAATCAAGGTTTCAAGGTTAGTGTGCTATTTCCAGTGTCCTCCATCCAGAACCGTACGGTGCCTTGTGATCTGTACACCATACAAAAATGGCACAAACACTTTTCCTGCCCCCTCCCCCACATCAGTGTCGTGCTACATGTTAACCATGTAGTAAGTCCACAAAAAAGTTATACTGTGTAGCTTAATGGCTTATGGATCCATTTGAATAGTAGGCATAGTAATCAAATCACTGCTGGACCCTTGAGCAAGGCCCTTGACCTAAATGCTCCAAGGGTGTTGGATGCTGACTCTCTCTGCTCTCGATCCCTAAACATTCCTCATTTGCACATCTCTTTATAAAAAAAAGTGATCTGCTAAATGAAAAAAATAAAAATCATTGTAGGTCTACCTTAACTATAGCTTTGAAGTAATCTAGCTATCAATAAATAAAATTCAATAAATTTGTCAATTATAAATATAAATTGTTGAAAACATTGTTAAAGCCGTGACAACCTGTGCATGAAATGTATGTATGGAACATAAAGCAAAGCCTGTTTGTCTGTGTTTTTTTATTTGCTTGACATCATACACATGGGTAAATGTTCGTATAAAGTAACAAAAAAACATTCCTTCTGAAATGACTCTACAAAACACCTAAGTTGATTTAGAATTTCACAATAAGCCTTTTTACAATTGTCTTGTAACAGTCCTCTGTGTGGCACTTTGACACTGAAAGAACAATGGATTGAAGACCAGTGAAGGACCAGCCTCCAGTCTACATCCTTTTACACATTCTTACATCCTTCCATGCCTTTCCACTAGTAACCACCTCTGGGGACCCAGTCAGCAGTATTGCACATTAATACGTTATACTGAAAACTATTTTTCTGTGTGGGTGTACAGTAAAATAGATACTAAAAATGGGGGGTGGGGGAATAAATAAAAATAATCATTTAATAAAATGAAATCCAACTCATGTATAAACAAGCTATCAAATGCATTGAAAGGCAATGGAATAAAAAATACTCATGTAGAAAATGAAGAATTAAAACATTTTAGCGGTAACATGTAGGCTACCCTTTTCTCACGTACTGTCTTGAATTTATAAGATTATAGAAATGTACCAGGCCCAGAGTTCTTTTTATTATTAGTTAGATTGGGCTGGATGTGTGTTTGTGTAAAGAAAATATCCTGGCTAATAGGGGAACTCTTCAAATGCTTGGACCCACATGAAAAGCCCCCAGAAGCCTGCAGTGAAGCTGCACCCAAATAGAGCAACTATTTACGAGCTTGGGAAAGGAATTGCTGGGGCTGCCTATCCGTGGCCTTAGTGCCCGATACTGCAACTTCTAAAAAGTCCCTTTCATTTCCAGGATGGTTGCTGTTCAGTTTTAATGTGAGTAGAATTAAAGCTGGCCTCTGTCTTTCAGCAAACATCTTCCAGGAGAACTTAAGCTGGGGAAAAAAAATCAAGAAAAAAACTTTACATGTAAACAGGAAATGTTAGAATGCAGTAGCAAGGTCATGGTTCAGTGCCTTTGGGGGGGGGGGGTGAGTAAGAGAAAACACATAAATATAGCACTAAATTTAATATACACATCATTTGTAGTATAGCATGGCAAAGTCATGAATTAAAAAAAAAAAACACAAATTTAAAAAAGCAGAAGCACTGATTCCAGAGATTACGTAAGTGCTGTACCTCATGGCTAGTGTGATGGCAATTTCAATTATTGCTGCATTTTGATCTCTGAGGTATCCCCTTATGAATCCTAAATAGGTAAGCAGTTTCTATGGTCCAAGCATTTCAAATGGATTTACCGCTCTATATCAACTTCTAAGACTTGCATTTTGATTCGAAAAATGTTAAAATCAAACCACCATTGAAACAATTCCATACAACCAGGCACAATGGAAAAAGCAGAACTAAAATACACACTACTGTGAAGAGTTGAAAAATAAAATGACTGGTCTTCAATTGAAGTGCAGTATTTAAAGAAACTAAGTAGTACACGTTTCTGGTGAGTGAGGCCTTTGGGTCTTTGGATTGAAATACAGCTTACAAATAAGGGGAACATTTACAATAAAGCAACATTTAGCAATATGTTTACACTGTTATGGGCTCTCACAGGAAAGGCTTTTATATAGCAATATATCTGGTTCACCTTGCTTATTACAAAATCTAAGATAGACTTTGAAGTGCTCTGGAACATGCACAAGGCAACAGAGTTTTACATTTTACAAAAAAAGATGGAATTGACGAAGTTCCCAATTCAATGTCATGCATTGTGTTTTTAATCTCAAACACCAGGGATTTTGGTATTTCTGAATGCTACTCAGGTTCCTGAGCTGTTACTCAAAAGTGCCATTAAACACCAAATAGAATGTATTGGTGGCATCGTGTAATACTAATAGGGAAACCAAGTCATGTAGGACTGAAGCAGACTCTGCCAGTGAAGACAGGGCAGATGCCCAAAGCGTGAATACCATCTTACTAATAACAGCTTCCACAGAAGATAACAGACGCCACACATTCAGTGTTCCTCCGCTCCCGATTGTCAGATGAATTGTTATTGACAAAGCCATGGGCAATGAATAAGTGCTCTTTGTTGTACATTCTTGTCATTCAAAGCAGACTCCAACACTGTTTAAGGATTCCGGAACATTCTTTCTTGTACCCCGTTGTTCTGTGAAACAATTAGCTAGCACATACAATTTGTGTGCTGTCAATGCAAACTCTGGGAACAAAGTTCGAATAGTATATTCCACAATTTCATATTCCATTTTTTCCCAGACCATATTCACAGTTTTATAAAGCTTTTCCATTCTAAAAACAGTTTAAAAAAATTACAAGAATACATTTAATAAATGCATTCCATTTATAACTATAGCATGAAGTATACACAAAATTTCGGGATCCCTTAAACTCTATTTAAGCCTTAGGATTTTAGAAGGCTGTAGGTGTCCTTCCATTTTTAAGTAAGTTGCTTAATAGACCAGCATTTGCTTACTGATAAAGGTGGATAAGCCAGTGTAGAAATTGCTGTAAATGTACATCTCAAGGAATATAAGCAACAAACCATGCACGACTCAGCCCGTCAGCCCGGCTGCATGGTACTCAAGGGTTAAAAGAAGCCTAACATTTCTCTTTGTATTTCATGCTTGTTTCAAGAGTCTTGTCCTGGCTTCAAATGTCAGACTAATGTTGTGACACAGAAAAGTGGTCGGTGGCAGAAAGTCAAGGTGAGGCATGTTGTCAACATGGGTGAGAAACCCCTTATTTCTTAAAGCACCACGTTATGTTCCCAGCAGGTTGAGAGATGACGACGGTAGCGTTGCATTTGCCTGATAGGTCTGTTTTCCCTGTTGAACGCATACTGTCATCTCTGAATGGTTGATTTCTGTGCCGGACACTGGGATACAGATACGCCTGAGGATTATTATAAGCAAACCTTCCAGTGGTATCATCTGTAATTTAAGTCCTGCTGGTACTGGAGCCAATGGTGGCGATGATGTCTTTGGCTGGCGGTGCCATACTGCTACAGACATAACAACCCCAGCTGTGAAACTTACTTTGCCCCAGACATTTCTGACACTCAATCCATGATGCCAAGTTTCACGCTCACTGGAAGATCACGGCTTTCCAGGAAGGCTACTAATCAATGTCTTCTTCACTTCGTAAAATGGTTAAAGACATCTTCCTTGACAAGTTTCCAGATTTGGCACCTGAATATCAGTATGTCCTCAAAGACATCCAAGTCAATATATTTACATTATGAGCTGCCATTGGATTAATTTTCTTTCAGCCGTCTAAGTTCCAAGTCTCTTGGGATAAGTTATTAACCTAGAGGAAGATATGTCCTCAGGGCATGTCAGATACACTGAAGCACTTCACACCATCATCTGAGAGGGTGCATACTCACTGTGCTTCTGCTCGCTGTCACCAATCATCTGCAGCGTTTGAATTTAACTATGACCTTTAACAGGCAGCTGGTTTGAATCGTGTTTACTGCAGTGTGGAAGATCAGAAATTAGGGCACTCTGAGGCATGAGAGAGAGGGGTCTTCAGCAGATGATCGGAACACCATTTGTGTTGAAGATCATCCCAGTAGTGGGCTCATAGGTACCAGCCAGGTAGTACAGATCCTCGCTTTCTTGGTACTTCTTCGTTTTAATCATCTGTTCATATTGTTCCAAACTGACTACTAGACACTTGTGAGAAACAGTCTGTACATCATTTTCATCAATGTGGGAGGACTGGTAGAGGGCATGCTGAAGAAGAAAAAGAATGATTTTAATTCTTAATACACAAATTCATCTTTAAGTGGATATCACATTGTAATGAAGCACTACATTTCTCACCTCCATAAAATCCTTCCTCTGACTGGAGGCTTGTAGAGTGGCTGGTAGTGCCTTTGCAGATTTCTGATTCCAGTTCTGGCAAGATATGGTAACAGTAAAATGTTATGTTTATATTGACATGACAAATTACAAAAATCATAATAGCAGTCAACAGGCTCTATATATATATATGCCCTATAAAATACATGCAGGAGGTATTTACAGTCACAACATAAGCAGATACTCATCTCACATTTCATTTCCATAAGACTATTTTTAAGGATATACCCTATAATTCAGTATGACTAAACCTCATAAACAGATAGAGATTATATTAGGCAGCAAACCTTTCTATCATGAAACTTCTTGCCAGGGTTTGTTTCTTCTGGATGGTAAAACCATTTCACTCTGACGACCATGTTATTCCCCCAGGATTCCCACATGCTCTGGATGCAGCCTATATACGGCAGATTGGGACGTCCTGCAGACAGGAACACTGCGCAGTCTCCAATTTGAATCATCTCCTTCCCACGCATGATAGCTTTGTAAAATAACTTCTTGGCTTTTCCCTTCATGCCTCGCCTCTGAAAAACAGGTGTTGCGGATTTAAGATGTCATTGTTAATTTTTTTTTCCCCCATGAGTCATTAATGGAGGAATAAAGCGATTTCTGCTTTTGAAAACTATTCTTACCTGCGTGGGTTTGCCAAACCACTTCCACAGTTGTCTTGCTGGGAGAAAAGCAGCAATTTTGGGCCGGTTCTCCACCGAAGGCAGCCTCTGCCGCTTTGCGAGCTCCTTGGTGGTAGGCAAATGTATGCCCTCTCGTTTTTTGGGACGGCTCTTTCCTTGAGGCTGCTTCTGCTGCTGCTTCTTCTTCTTCTCCTGGCCCTTGTGCGGAGTAAGAGTTGACTCCTGGAACTGTTTGGGCAGCTTGTCCTCTGACTTTTGCTGAGATTTTTGGGTTGTGGGAGACATCCGTGGCGAGACAGCAGTCTCCTCGTCGGAGCTGCAAGAAGAATCGTCTGACGTTGTGGATGAGGAGGACGAGGAAGAGGACGATGAGGAAGAAGAAGAGCAGGAAGATGAGGTAGAGGAGGATGACGAATTGCTGGTGGAGGAGTGGGAGGATTTGGAGGAGACTGGACTGGACGCCCTGGAGCTGGCGGATCTGTCATGGTCTTGACTTCCCCTTTCTCGGACCTGCTCATCTAATTCCGAGCTGCTCATGGTGCTGTTTGGCATGGCCTCCCCTTTTAG
The DNA here is from genome assembly GCA_026776945.1 of Isichthys henryi. Taxonomy (NCBI): domain Eukaryota; kingdom Metazoa; phylum Chordata; class Actinopteri; order Osteoglossiformes; family Mormyridae; genus Isichthys; species Isichthys henryi. The sequence goes on along the minus strand of JAODJX010000097.1, from coordinate 22,556,043 downwards.
CTGGGAGTTCTTCACTTTAGCCAGCGTGTCCTCATTACTTCCCAGCACAGCAGTGTTACAGGTGCCCACCGAATCTGTCTTTAGGCTCTCCTTCTCAGAAGTTTTGGTACTAAGTGTTCGCTGTATGCCTTCTCCCGGCAGGCCTGTTGAGTAAACTACACCTATGACGGCCTTGTGTTCCCGGCCAGAGAGAGCGGCGTCTTCCATCATCATCAAGGCTTTTGTCTTTTTCGTTTTAGGCGACATCACCCCTTCGTGATCCAGCTTGATGAGTATCTCTGAAGATTCTCTCTGCATCTTTGCTTCTAGACCCGTTTCTTGGTGTTCCTCACTTTTCTTTCCTTTTTTTCCTAGTTTCACATTTCCTGGGTTGCTGCTGTCATTCAAAGTGACCGAACTCTGCGATCCAGACGGCTCATTGTAGATGTCGACCGAAAGAACTTTTCCATAGAGCGGGCATGTGTAGGGCAACTTCACTTGAGAGGTGACTTTAGCTGAGGTCTTGATGCTTTTATTCTGAGTGTCATTAGTCCCTGCAATAGAGGAGCCAGTGGAGCTGACCTGCTGGAATTTTCTTTCAGGTAATGGCCCTGTTCTTGAGGAGGAAAGTGGGCTCTCTGTGGATGTCTGAGGAGTGCTAGGAGTCTCCCGCTCTATATTATCCTCTTGTATGTCGTCAGGTGCTGTAAGCGTGAATGGGTTTATATATTAAATTTTGATGATTCCGCAAATAAATTCCTTTTCTCTCATGAATGTGTTCATTAACTAACATGATTGGAAGTACACTGATCAACCATAACATTAAATCCAACTCTTTAATATTGAGTAAGTCCCCAAAGTGCTGCCAAAACAGCTCTGACGCATCGAGGCCTGGACTCCACAAGACCTTTTACGGTGCATGGGCGCTCTGACTGGTCTGTGGCTACACAGCCCCTACCACTACCTGAGATGTACTGTGTGTTCTGGCACCTTTCTATCAGAGCCAGCATTAACTCCGCGATATGTGCTACAGTAGCTCTCCTGTGGGATCGGACCAGACAAGTTAGCCTTCGCTCCTCACGCACATCAGTGAGCCTAGAGCACCTATGACCCCATGGCAGGTTCACCAGTTAGCCTTCCTTGGACCACTTTTGGTAAGTACTGCCCACTGCATACCCAGAACACCCCACATGACCTGCCATTTTGGAGATGTTCTCACCCAGTCAAAGTCGCTCAGATCTTGGCCATTTTTCCGCTTCTAACTCATCGACTTCAAGAACGACTTCAAGACTGTTCACTTGGCTAATACATAACCGTACCCTTGACAAGTGCCACTGTAGTTAGATAGTGGTTTTAATGTTATGGCTGAGGAGTATGTAAAACCATAAAAAATTCAGATTATGGCATAGAAAACAAAAGCTGAACAGGTTCACAGAACCTTGTAATTAGTGACCTAATTGCGAATGTTAAAATACCAGGCTTTAGCTTGGGTTTTCGGCCCCGAGGTTTTGGAGTACGCTGCTCGGGTGTCTGTGGGGTCGACTCCTGGTTCTCAGACACATCCTTACTGGACTTCCTGCCTCGCTTTTTTGTGCTGGGCACCAGGAGAGCAGGAGAGGGCTCAGCACCTGTAGAACGTTAACAATTCAGGGTTTAGAACAGATCATTTTACCTGCTCATAATCGGACTGATTCACCTCAGATTGATAAATAATCTTGGGACGTTCAAACTTTAAATTATTAAACAAACAATATGTTTGCAGTATAGGTGTCTGTTGACTTGGGTCCACATTTGGGAATGGGGCCACCAGACGCAAGTCAATTTGGGCATATCTTGATAGTTATAAGGGAGAGATAGATAGAACATGACAGATACCTGCGTTTATTATCAAATGCGAATTTCACAAAACAGAATATCATGATCAAAATAAAACAATGATATTCATGCTGAATTTGCTTAAAATTATATTGATATTTCAAGAAAAGTTTTGATTAAAACTTTTACCATTTTTCTATTAAATCCTAATTAGTATTCCTTAACATAATACCCACATTGTATCTTATAGTTGGGAGGAAGCAACCTGATGTGCGACAAGGGAATTCGTCCTGTATCTCCATCGTCAAACTCAACTGTTATCAAGTCATCCTCTGCATCTATATCAGAATTTCCTGAAATCACAAAACGAGAGAAGGCTTAGAATCATCCATCTATCTATCTATCTATCCATCCATCCATCCAGCCAGCCAGCCCCATATATGGCAGAAGGCAGAGATGCACTCTGGATAGTGCACAAGTTCATCACTGGGCCTGCAGATACAATCATGTGTCATACTCTATGGACAATTTAGAGATTCCAATTAGTGCAAATGCTCTTATTCTTCCAACACAAGCAGAACATGCTAACTGCACATACACACTGAGCCAATGTGTCACCTGCCTTAGAAACTATTACTTTTGCCAACTTGTCTGCAATTTCACCTCTGCAGTATAACAACATTAATTTACTCTCCAATACTAAACTTGCCTATTATAGGATTTTGAATTTGAAGGCTGACTTTGCCCCATTCTGTCAAAAAAGCGAGGCAGGGGCCACAGAGGATCTCAGCGGAGCCTGTTTCATGTCAGATGCTCTCCCAGTGGAGAGTTTTAACTGATTTTCCAAAAGCAGCTTTTGCAGCCCAGTTTCCTCTCTGATCCCAAGGAGTTCCTGTCCAATCAGCATTAGTTCTAGTCCCATGACCACAGTAAGAGACGATCTTTTGGAAACACCATCCTCATTAGGAGGAAATTTTCTTCCCCTCCTAATGGTGCCATAGATAAAGTGCCTACTCACAGAGCCCATTGCATTAAGGAATTCATTTAGCCTTTTCCCTCCCTGTAGTCTAAAATAATATAGAGCAAGGCCTTTGGAACAACTAAAATGTAATCAACCAGTTTTAATAATTAGTTTACACAAAAATGCATGGGGTGCTAGCAAATATTATTCCAACTACGTCACCCTGCCTAGCTAATGAGGTTTAATTTCTGGATCATAATATAGTTTTAGTTTTTAATAAATGACAGATTAATTTATGTCAAGTAAAAATATTGTAGCAACATTCATTTTAGGTGCTATATTATTTATTAATATGGCTCAACCTTTCTCTGCAAGATGTTTTTTTAACCCTCTTCCTGCCCCCCCCTAATAATTCATGTGTTTTTTGTAATGCTTACTGTTTAATACACTTACTGTAATCTGACTGTCTCTGGCTGCTTTTTAAGCTGTGATTGCTGGGTAACTTTTTATGTTAGAATGTTCGAATAAAATTATTTTTCTTTATAAAGGCAAGATTTGGTATTCCAAAAACATTTTGTCAAAAAGTAGGGGGTCATCTTATAATATGTCTTGTATTTGGGCCAATATGGTAACAATGTTTTCACATTTTAACAGGATGAAGCAGCATATACCAGCAATGTTTAGAACAATTTTAACAGTGTTAAATCTAATCTCAGAATTAACTATGGTTAAATGCTCAATTAGCTTGAAGGTTCAATACAAGTTCACTGTGGATGACCTTTAAACCCTCTGAGCCCTGAAGATGCCCCATCCACCAGCTGCTACTGTTTTATATATTAGCTAAACATATCCTTCCATCCATTTCCTGTAACTGCTTGTCCTTTTCAGGGTTGTAGGGAGTCTGGAGCCTATGGACACAAGGCAGGGAACAACCCAGGATGGGGCAGCAACCCATCGCAGGGCACAGTCACACACCATTCACTCACACACACACACACACACACACACACACACACTCACACACACTATTCACTCACACACACACTCACACACCATTCACTCACACACACACACACACACACTCACACACCACTCACTCACACACACAAACTCACACACCATTCACTCACACACCATTCACTCACACACACACATACGCACAATTTAGTAACTCCAATTAACCTCAGCATGTTTTTGGATTATGGGGGGAAGCTGGAGTACCTGGAGGAAACATGGGGAGAACATGCAAACTCCGCACACATGGGGCCATGCTAGTGGCCCTGGTCCCAGAGATGTGAGGCAACAGTACTAACCCCTACACCACCATGCCGCCCCCATGCTAAGCACATGCAGGTGATAATGAAAGTGAGGACATTCTGACCTTTTAAACGTCCACAGTGCCCTACACGGTGGGGCTGTTTAACATTACAGTGAGACAATGAGAAAGGGGACGTTACCGCGGACGACTGTACCAGGGTACAGACACCGGTACTGCTGGCTCCAATAGGCGGCGATCCTCGTGCCCTCAGGAAGGCATCTCACAGAGGGAGGCTTCACATCAATAATCTGCACGTGCGACACATTTTGTGAAATAGCAGTCACATGCACGTAAATTTAACGCATTAGAGGGATTCGTGGGTAAAAATAAGGCCCACTGGAATACATAAAAACTGCATTTTTAAAAATAAATGCACATTATAACCATGCATATCGGCATCCCTATGCAATCCCTTCATGAAGGAAATAAAAATCACTTTGGAGTGATACTGCACTGCATCCAGCTGCCCTTGCAGATCCCCTAGTCAGCAGAAAGCAGTTACTCACCGCCTCCTGCAACAGCTGCTCCAAACAGTAGATGTGTGGCCTGTTTCCTCGCTCGCCCTCCACCATGACTCTATATCTGCAAGGCATGGCCCACAATGCTTAGTTCACCCAGAGGGTACGCAGTCATGTAAACAAACCCCCTCCCTCATATACCCTCACCTCTGCACGCCATTGAGAATCTCTACATGCAGACCCATGGCTGCGGAAAGAGACGCAATCGGCGAGAAAAGGTCATAATTGCACTTTCTTAGGGGCGATATTTTCTCTCATTCGATCTTGTTATTCGAGACAGTAACCCCCAGACAGCTAGAAGAAGCTGCGAGCATTAACTCAAGGCTCCCCTGAGGAGCAAATGCAGTCTTGAACAGGCGTTCAGACAAAATATCCACCAGCGCCTAACCTCAGCTGGTAGCCCTGGTTCAGGGTGTCTCCTCAGGGAGGAAGAGTCTTACATAGCGCATAGATAACAACTTTAAGGTGATGCACCAAAATGGAAAAACAAACAGAGATTAGAGGAAGAAAAAATGTTCTCAACTGACCCGAGTATCGTAACCTGACTTTTTTTTGGCAAACTGAGCAAAATTATGAATACTGTAAAAATAGCATAAAAAAGACTGCATCCTGGCATTTTACTTTAAATAAGATGCATTTCCAAAGTGAGAACTTAAGAACATTAATATGCACAACTTCCCAAAGTTTAAGAATGTCCAGCTTAAAATTATTAGTGAAACTGAGAAGCTATGAAACATTACAAGTACTCAAGCATAATATATTGGCCCAGTTCCTAGCTTAATAAAATGCATGTAACTGCAGTGGCTGCCCTCGTCGAACCACTGGAGCGCCAACTGGAGGGACCTAAAGCAAATGCTATGGTGCTTCACTCCAGCAAGTCGGGCTTATTGTGGACCAATTGGCTCACATAGAGGTTCTCAGAGGGTCGAGCTTCTCTCTAACGGCTAAGTCAGATGTGTATCCTCAGCTGCTCTTACGCACCACAAGCACTGACACACTTTGGGGGGGGGGGGGTGTTTGTTATGCCTTCTTCTTTACCCAAAGCAGGTCTCTGGAGTTCTCCTGCCAAACATTCAATAAAGCCGTCTACCGTAACAACCCACAGAGAAACCACGGGAAAGGCTAGAGCGCTCCTTAAGTAGAGCCTCCGTTCATGTTTAACAGGAACTGAAAGATCCACATCCTCCACACAGTAAAAAAAAAGAATCAGTGAGGTGTGTGATATTTAACACACTGGTTTAGCTTTACAAATACAGCTCCATTGTCTTCTCTCTGTACACACAACTCTTTATCAAAAGCAGCTGACGCAATATGTCTTAAGCTCTCCTGCACATTCCTTTGCTGATTATGTCCACTGTACCAGGCATGTCTGATGTCATCTGGAGAAGAGGAGAATCCTCCGGTCTCACAACCCAAAATGTACAGAGATTACGGACATGGGAAGGCCCTGACACACGTTATGATGATAACAGAACTAAACCACAAACAGGCAGATGGGCTAACATTCCGAACAGAGCCCTGAATGATACCACCTGCCCCTTGCAAAGACTGTCCAAGCAAGTCTGCTACAAAATATATTGAAGCACATGGATTGCCGAACAAAGAACTATCCAAACAATTTCCTCTCATAAGATTATATAACATGATAAGAGTGCAAGTCACTGCAAAGAAGGCAACAACATGTACAGTGATTAGTCCACAGCACTAATTCTAGTATTACGAAGTGGTCCTGCCCTTTTCTTATATTATAGGGGAACAGTTCTTGCCAATGTAAAAATTACACTACAACAAAAAAAATCAAGGAGTGCTTCAAAAATGTTGTGTTTACCTTTGAATTAAGGCAATGTCGAAAGCACCATAATTAGTAGTAATTTTCTGGAAGCGCACAGATAACTACAAACATCATATTAAGATTAATGCTCACTTTCATTGGAAAAGTGAAGGGAAAGAAAAAAACTGAAAATCATTTTAAACATCATGCGCATAAAAAAGCAGAAAGTCGGGATGCTGCTACTCATTAACTAGCCATGAAGTGTTAGCACAGCCCATGACTCCAGTCACGAGCTACATCCTGTTCCTCCCTCTCGCTCACCTTATAAACCATTATGACAGCAGGCACTAAAGACAGGGTAGGGATTTTACCCCCTAGAGTTCCAGGGTTTTATTTTTTCTCCACCCTATGGACGACTAACAGGACAGCAATTTGTATATATTTACTCCTTTATCCCTTTCTACAGCTTGAAGAGTAATTCATTCACCCCTACAGGATCATTCCGACTAATCAAGGGGAACCCTGGGCAAACATATACCACTGTGCATTATCATAATCATTCACCAGACTGTGTTGTACTACTGAACAGATTTTCCCTCCTTTGAATGCATTTAGGTGTTGTGTACAACATGGATTTGAATTTGAATGTGAGAATAGATAGGGAACAATCAATCTGTTCCATTCGGCCATCCATATAGACTGGAGTCTGTATTTCCACCCCTCGGCACGGATATTTAAAAATCTTTTCAAAACTGGTTTTCACTGTGATGCTAAAGCTTCCATCGCAAAGCTTTGGGGTTAGGGACTGGGAAACCAATACATCCTTAGACAAAAGACCCTTACAGGGTGGGAGAAGGCCTTTATGCCATAACAAAATGAGAAATGGTGTGGAAATCACAGCGGCCAACAATGGGGAGCGCCGCACAATTTAATCCTCTGCAAACAAAAAGCCTCACAAGATATGCTGTTCTGAACGGAACTGTATGTTTATCGGCGAAATGAGACGACTCTGTTGGTCAAAACTTAAATTTCCAAGTGTGAATATCAACAAAAACTGTTTGCCACGATGCTTTAAAATTGATGTTAAGTTTTTGTTGCATATGACAATTGATTATGTCCAAAATTTACTGAACCTATGATATAACGGAAACATTGCCAAAAAACTGAAACTGCAGATACCTCCTGCTGAAAATTCTGGTGTTGACTGCTTCAGTACAGCATATTGTCAAAAAGATTTCAATTTTCAAACTGCCCTGCAGCTCCTTCGGATTGACTTTCAGTTAAATTTCTTTATTCCGAACTGCAGAAGTGTGGTTTTAGTAGCTTGTGAACATTAAAGCCATCTATTCTTTCTTGGACGCGTTCTGAGACCACTCACATAGTCTTTTTTTTTTTTTTAGCTAGCGCTCACTGAAGCCAAGATAGACTCTCCAAATGTTGGTTATAACAGCAGCGTCCCCAATGCGAGCCAAAAGCTAAGCTGAACTTGGGCCAGGAAGCCGCTGTGAGAAGCCTTCCTACCGGAGCTGCTGACTGAAGAGCGCAGACCGTGCCGCAGTTCACCTGGGGGACATTGTGTTTAGCGGCGAACAGGGAAGCAAGTCAAGGTGAAGGTGGATCCGGGGCACTGGCCGCACGCTTTCCACAACCGTTTCGGGGGACATAAAATATATATGTCATCCCAGCATGACTATAACTAATTAATCGCACCAAAGAAATCTTTCTGCATTTTGCTATCTTAAAGAATAAGTAAAGTGTGTTGATCATTTTGTGTGTCTGTGTTCAAAATCGTACAGTGACAAAGCAAATGGCAGTATTTCCTCCTGGACGTCTGATTAATATGCAAGGAACCTTCGCTTCTTTTAACTTTCACATGATCAAAGGCCGAACTTTGGGGGGGGGGGGGGGGGGGGGGGGGGGGGGGGGGGGGGGGGGGGGGGGGGGGGGGGGGGGGGGGGGGGGGGG
>JAODJX010000097.1:22518682-22545844 GCA_026776945.1 Isichthys henryi | reverse complement strand
GGAAAAAAAACGGATATTTATCACGTTATGAGGACATTGTGTCCCCATAAGGATAGGTAAACCCGCTCACACACACATGTGTGTGTGTGTGTGTCTGTGTGTGTGTGTGTGTGCTTACTTCCTTCCTGGCCCCCCCAGGCCTGGGCTTGCTCTTCACTCTTTGCCCTGGGGAGGTGAGTGAATGGGAGAGGGCTCTCCGACTCCCCAAAATGGGCTCCGATGTTGGCAGAGAAGACGGGCACCTTGGCGCCTCTTTACCCTTCTTCTTCTGAAAAAAAAAGAAGCCCAACGGCCACGCCATCAGTTAGCATTCCTAACACTCCTAACATGTTCCCTAGGGAAGAGATGCACACCAAATGTCGAGTGCTCTATTTGCATGCCTTTTATAGGAGACTGAATAGGACACTCAGGTGTCACCACCGCAGCCTGTAATCTCTGTGTCTCACAGAGGGGTGGGGATGAGGGTGAAGCCGAGAGATGGAGGAGGCAGGAGGGGAGAGGGGGAAAGAGAGAGTTGTAGATGGAGAGAGAGAGAGCGACAGATCAGGCAGCGATCACTAAGAGTCTTGGGTCATGCATTAGTGTCCCCCAACACGGCGAGCTCAGCAGGAGGCTGAGGCTTGCACTAGAATCGCTCCAGAACACCCGCTGTGAGAACACCGTAAGCCCGTGCCCCATGTCTGCTCTGTGGGCACGGCTGGCGGGGACAAGCTATGCGCTGTACAATAGGGGTCAGTGTGACTCGGTTCACGTAAATAGAGGGACGGGTCGCAGCCTGGCAACGCTTCTCACCTCCCTGGATACGGCAGCAGGTTTTTTGGAGCTGCACGGTGTGGCCTTAGAGCAGCGACTGGGCTTGGGCTCGGTGGCTGGGGGGCTCCTGGGGGAGGGGGAGAGGGGGGCGGGCGCAGCGGCGTCGTGGAGGAAGATCCGCTCGCTCCTCCTGCGGGTCCAGCGCTCCTCGTCGGTGGCCTCCGCCTTGAAATCAAAGCCGAGCTCCTCGGCTGCCTTCATCTTCCTGGGCTTCCTGGGGAACTCCGAGGTCTCCATGGGCTTGCCGGGGCCAGACTCCTCCGCTGGGCCACCCTCACGCCTCAGGGGGCCGAACGTCCTCCCGGGTGCTGCGTCGCTCTCGGAATCCGTGCACCCCACCTCCATGCCTGGACGAGATAGTTTGAAAGGAAACATAAAACACCCCACCAAAAATAAGGACAATTTCACAGAATTATAAATCCAAAAGCTGGACTACCCTTCAGTAAGTATGAGCTGTGGTCTGCATTTGGCTTTGACCGCTGAGAAGAACAATGGCAGAACAAAAGAAGGCTAACAGTTATGACCAGTCCTCTTCAAGTGATGCACACGCGTACAGCTCAGTGCATGCACTCACACTGTCAGGCGTCGCACCTCATGACTTTAAAGACCCACTGCTAAAATCCCCTTTGCCAAGCCAGGTTCAGGTTTCAGGCAGATTAACCGCCACGATAATGCTTTTAACCTGTGTAATTGTGTACCATAGGGGAACAGATAAAAGACTGTACTGGCTCTGAGGATGGAATGATGATGAATAATGAATCAACATGACAATCCCTGCTTGTGAAATATGAAAATTATAAGGGAGTGATTTTATTGAAGTTGGAATAATCCTGCAGGGACAAGGCCTGTGATCTTTTAGCGGATGAAAGAGGACAATATGTTTTGTGTCACAGAGTGCATTCTTTATTAAAAGGGCAAATAATATATTTCTTAAACAAAGACCAATAACTTAGCCATGGTCTGAATTATTCATGAAAGCAGACTTCGTAGTAGGCTTGCACTTTTATTTCCTGATCTAAGACCAGAATTTGCTCACATTAAAAATCTGTAATGATGAGCAATAAAATCAATAAAGTCGTATGTGCTTTCGTCTGAGGATGACGGCAGATCTGTGATGAAAGGTCACCAATTGGCATGCGAGTGTTCTGCACGGTGAGCCAAGACACGTCAAGCTCTCTCTATGAACTGTCAACTCCCTACATTTTCATTCTCAGTCTGAAGTAGCTACTCCTATTGTTACCACCAGTTCATTGTAGGTTATTCCTGCTGTCTCTATTATTCTAACAATACCAAGACTAACAATGCTGTCTACACTCAGTAAGACTACTAACAGAACCGGATGTGCGTGGGAAAGGACTATGAACGCGTCCTTATAACACAGCATCTGGGGTATTAATTAGGAAGACGGTTTTCTCATATTCCTCAATCGAGCACTTGTCAGGGGCACACGAGTAGTGCGGTATGCGCAGCTACAATCCAGCCAGGCAGAATGCATGACCAGATTTACCGAGGAGAAAAGCAAAAGGACTCTCAGGGTAGAACGAATGTGCGGAAAGCTATTTTTAAACTGTTGTTTATTCTACCTTATTCATTCTGCACGTGTGGCGCACACGCATGGGGCACTAGCAGATGACATTCAAAGCCAGACAGTGGCAACACACCAAATGATTGCATTTGTTTATAGGTCAGGCTTCATTTGATTTGCAAAAGACAGAAACTGCTCACTTCAGATGGAGCAGACTGCCTTTTTTTATGACTGATCGTTACAAGGACGTGCACTGTTTACCACGTCTGCAGATAAAGGGTTATGAGACTCACAGAAAGAGGCAAGTGCCAAGGCCATTACCCGGAAGGCTTTGTCTGTCCTCTTTGTTTCTGGCTTTCTGCTTTGCTTTCGGATTGACGGTGGAGATCGGGGTGGACGTGACTGGGCTTGGCACGACTCTCGCTGCAAAGAGGGCCAGGAGGCCCAGGCCACTTTCCTCCAGAGAGGAGGAGCACAGCCCAACACTTTCGTCCAGCACAAATCCATAGCCGTCCTCCATTTCTTTTATGTCACTGCCTTTCTTCCTGGAGAAATCTGTGAGGGGAAAACAAAGCACTATTCTGAAATGATCAGAATATTTAAACCCAACGTTAAATCTATAAGGCTTAAAATATTTAATACTTATCATAAACAGAGTCCAAAATATCCCTTCTAGGCCAAGTTATATATCAACAAGACCAATAATTCATATGAGACGTGTAGGTATGCTGTTGCTCACCATCATCGTCATCTGTCACGGTACTTTGGCAAGGGCTAAATTTATTGGAGATAATAGATATGTCCTTTAAATTTGCTCATAGGTCTGCTCACTAATAAAAATGATTAAAGCATGGGAAACAAGCATGATTAACTGTGGGTGCAGTGCAGGGCGGCACACTGCTCATAAATACAACGAAATTGAAACAATTTAAAGCTGGATTCCCATTCAGGCAGCTCAAGGTGAAAGGCTGGGTGTGCGAAGCCACAGATAGCGGCAGACCTAACGAGAGACAGCGTTCCCATGCTGATACAGCTCAGCACAACAATGAGTAGGCGAGCGGGAGCGGGTTCGCTGCTACAAACATAAATTATTAACTCTTCATTCTATGAGGTTCTCGTCTAGAGGCAAAAAAAAAATAATATATACGGGCTGTCAAAGAACACACTCAACAACTAATTAGGGAGGACAAGTGACAACGTTGAGGGTTTGCTTAATCAAAGACAAGGACATGTTAACACAGGAACGTCTGCTGGGGCCCAAGATCACATTTGAAACTGAGAAACCACCCTAGCCGATGTATGCAACTATGCCAAACGACCAGAAAAGGGTGTTAACGTGCAGCTGCTGTAGGAGTTCGATGAAGCGCCTTGTAATTTGGAAGAGATGAAAAAATAAAACGGAGTCACACTGACAAAAACAGGCTAGCCACGTTTCTCTCGGCACTATTTACAGTACATGCAATAGCTTCTGTTTTGGGTCCCCTGTGTAAAAAAGCTGACATAAACAATGAAAGAAAACTCAGGCAGGACTCTTCAGCCAAGGCTGAAGCTCATCTAAAGCTGCATGCTATCAAAGAGTCTTACATTCCCCACCAATTCCACATTCTGTAGAATACTAATGTGACAGAGTATCTGAGATATTTTTTTGGATAAAAGTAATAAATGTTCCTCCTTTCATACAAAAAAAAATACTCAGATAGAAATGTAATCTGGATATAAATACCTTAACAGCCTGCATGGGCATACTCACAAACTTGCATATCACATACCACACAGCAAAATGCATAAGCTGCAAAGATATATTACAAAGGCTGGGTTTCTCTTTAACATATATGAATATATATATATTAATATAAATGTAGCAATAATTAAGCAATCTGCATGCCTACCACAGAATGACTGACTAATTGCATTTATTCCAGGTGTTGCACTGAAATATTGCATAGTTCAGTTTTAATTCAGGACCCACACAAACTTCAATTCCATATTGTACTGTTACAAAATAAAGTGAACTCTGAGGATGGTGAGGTCACTGACCAGGAATTCTGACCATTTACATATCAGATATTCAAATGAAATTAGTGTAGTTCAATTTAGTAGGTGAGACACCCATCCAGCCCTAACCTTAAGCATGAGTAACCAAACAAAATATGACATTTTTTTGATTGCATTCACAGATCTTTGTAGGGACCTGAAAAATGGTCCCCACAACATCAAAACAGGGACATTTGGTCCCCACAATGTAATATAAACCTAATCCACCACACACACATACACACCCACATTGGTCCCCACAATGTAATATAAACCTAATCCACCACACATACACACCCACACAAAATAGAAAAATACATAAACATCTTTATGAACAAATGTGTTTCATTAAATACGGTAAGGTGAGGAAAGGTTAAACCTGTGCTTAGTCTAGTTTAATGCATAAACCAACTTGCACAAATAACTACATCTCTTCCTGCTACTAATTTACCCGTATGTACTATGATTTAAACTTAAACTGCTGCGTTTAATGGCAAAAATATTGCATCACACAGGAAAAGTAAATGTGTAATGAAAACAGCCAAGTAAGAACGGTTTTGTTTGGGGGTGGGGGGGGGGGGGGCAGGGAGTAGTCAGAATAGAAGCAACAGTCAGGTGACTGCAAGGAAAAATTAAATAGTATCAAAAAGCAGGTTAATGATTAGTGAACAGGGCATCAGTCAGTAAACAAGCTACGCAACTTGAACAAAGCCAGCCACACTGCCCAAAACCTGCAGAAGGGCTTCACACATTTTCCTGTCATACTAGCTGTCCTGAGTATTCAGTTTGCCTTCCGGTTAAAAGTCTGATTATTTCTAAACCAAATTCATGGATATTGGTTTTTAAACGACGTTTGCATATATATTCACACAAACACGTCTCTATTCAACGCAAATTTGGAGTATATTTGGAAAGGGTATTTTAATCACAGCTGGAGATTGAGCCCGCCTAATGAATTAATAGAAATCACAGCAGGAGTTAGGTCAAAATAAATTCAGCATGTTTCACAGAAATGCAATAAACCTACCAACACTCACTCATTGCAATTCCAATACAGATGTTACCAATAAAGCTGAGAGCGTGTCAGTAAACAGCATTTTAAAGGGGCTCAAAGAAAGCCAGTTGTTTTACACCCAATCACACAAACCACACAGCAGTGGTCTTTAGCGCATGGTCACCAATGGTAGGAGCACTGATGGCATGTAAACACATGAGTAACTACTATGTTTATATTATTATGAACAAAGCGAGGCCTTGGCCAGGTAACCTTGATCAAACGAGTCCTCAGAGGATTCGCTGAAGGACTGCAGCAGAGGACGAAAGCGCCTGTGTTTCGTCTGGCTGACTTGCGCAGATTTCAGGGATCCGGAAACCAGGTTCCTCTTTAACAGCGACTCGCCCCTCCTGGACCCGGAGCTTGGTGGGCTGGAACACTGGCTGCGTAGTTCTGGTCGGCCCAGTATTGAATGTGGCGGCCAGCCATCTTTTACAGAATCGCCATCGTCTTCAGAATCGGTGTCTGCGGCAAATCAGGAGGCAAGGGTCTTTTAAAGCCTAATAACTGGGCTCCCACATTGCTGTTCGACTTACAGTGATGTATTACAAATAAATACCAAAATTCAAATTACCCAGCGTACAGAGTAATGAGCAAAAACCCCAAGCTATGTACAGAGTGGCTTAACATTAAAAACAAAAGTTGGAATATTTAATATATCACAGATCTTGCCACTAGCCTCTCTTTCAAATTAAGTGCAACCTATAACTTTATATTAATTTACTATTTAAATTAATATTAAAAAGCTCATGTTAAATGTGCTGCATATGACAAGCAAGTATGGAAAATGAATGGATGGTTAAAATCCCCTGTGATCATCTGTTAACACAAAAAACATTTGATATTTAACTGTTATTTATTGAAAGTACTGTAAGTGAAATCCCATAAAAGTCTGGCAATCCTCCACAGCTCCTGTATTATGAGTGGCCGCTCATTTTGTAGTGCACAGCTGACCTTTCATTTTCAACTTCTCCTTGTCTTGTGGGGGAGGGCAATAAGGGTCTCTTATTTCATTACTCACCTTTCATCTCAAAACCCGGGAGCATAAACAGTGCGCCGCAACTTCCAGACTTTGTTTTGTAACGATCCAGTGAGGCTTCTGCGTGCTTGTTCAGTTCGGTCAGGGAGAGGGCCTTGTCAAGCTTTGTGGCCAACTGTTCATGCGTGGCTGCCTTCTGCCACTTCCTCTTCGATGGTATCTATAACGTGGGTACATTTCAACAGTCTGACAATCTTACAGGCAGTAACCCAGGTCACGAAGGAGATCCATTCCCTGTCTAAGTCGAATTTGTAGTTAAGTCAGAAAAATAATGAGTACATCTTGATTAATGTACAATAATAATGACGACATATAGTACTGTACTGTACTTCAAGCAGATGAACCACTGAAATCGCACTTTCTTCATGAGTTAAAAGTAGTGAGTGAGTTCCTTATTATGAACCACTGTAGTTAACCCGAATTTTGAATGTAACAGACTTTATGGCACCCGTTCATACGCACGAGTTGTCTAAGTCAGACGTTCTTAACATGGGGACTGCCTGTGTAATGCCTGAAAAATTTAGCTAATGTTATTCAGGTTTGATTGATGACTGTACCTGAAGGCAAATATAGCAAGTGAAGATCTCACCTGCTGAAAATATCTTTCTGTAGTTTCCTTGCTGTTCCAGTCCCGATTTCTTCTATTGAGGCAGACGACCCCACTATCTTCGTCTTCGTCGTCAAGGCTGGGGCCCCGTAATCGCTTCCTATCTGCTTCTCCAGCTTCAGAGTCTTCAGACAGGAGCGAGCTCTGGCTGAAGCTGAGGGAAGGCCATGCACCAGTCTGAGTGTACCGGCAGCTTCAGCTTTATGCTTCAGGGTGAGGGTCTTCACTGGCACTTACCGTCCACACTTGGTCTCTGTTCTGTCTGCTGGTGATGAGAGTGCAGAAGTGATGCCGTGTTTCCTCTTCCTGGGTCGCCCTGGACCTCTTTTTACTGAGATGCTGTCTGTGTCCTCCTGATGCTTTTCTCTGTCAAATAAAACATAGTAAGATCATAAATACCTATAGCTACTACTAATAATAATGAAAACAATACAAATTCTAAATTACACGAGTAAATGTACAGTACTGTGCAAAAGTCTTAAGCAGGAACTGATGTTTAAATGATCTTCATGTTGCTGTAAAGCTATGATACTATGCCTGTAAAAGTGTGTTAGCTTAGCCGTTCCAAAACTCCTGCTAAAAATACCCCAATATATGCAGCAACACACTCATGCATTTTTAACTGAACCACTACACCACTTTGCGTGGCTAATCAATGGCGTTTTAAAATTATTCAGTTAATTAATTGATTAAGTGAGCTGGTTGTGAAATGTAACAAGTACATGGAAGAGCTGGTGGTGCCCCTGAGGAGATGTTTGGAAAGCGAAGCAGTGTTCTTCTAGCCATCAAGATATTAGTAGCTTCTAGTATAACAGAAGAAATTCTTACTAGTCTTATTGTATCTCTTAATTTGCATGTTCTATAGGCTAAATTGTATTTTTTTTTGTACTGAGCAAATATACACACAACTTTTGCCCAGTGCTGTATATACAGAAATATGTAACTGACGTAAATTCATGTCGTCTGTGTAACTTGAGCAGCTCCCTCTGCTTGGCCTTGTAGCGCCTCTGCAGCTCAACTAGCTTCGTGCGGTAATCCACCTCCAGGACACCCATACCCTCTACGCCTGACTTCATGGAGAGCAGCTGTAGGGCAAAGTATAAAAGCAATATTTTAGGAAGGACATCCAATGAGTTTTCCAGAAGGGAAAAATAGGTTGGAGGTAGAGGATGGCTTGACCTTCAAATCTAAAGAAAAACTATAGAGAGTTTTTTAAACTTTTCCCAAACTCTACATTTCAACATGGAAAAACTTTACTTCACTGACTTTGGAATTCAGATAAGTGCAGGAAGTCAGTTCCTACAAACAGACATGTATATTCAACTTTTATGGTCTACAGCCTGGACAGCATTATAATGAAGTATCAAGATTTTTTCCAGATGTTGACAGTTTTTCAGAAAAATGAAAGACATGATTTTAAAATACATAAAAGTATAAAAACTGTTTAGCTGGGGTTGTAAGTGTAGTCAGAAGGTCAAAATATCAGTGGAAAACCAGCCGCTGTGCCAAAAGTATAAAGTCCAGTTACTCAACAGCTGAGAGTGTGAACTCGTTATTGCAAAATGAACAATGACCAAGCCGGTTTGAAGAACTTCATTCAGAACATCCTCAATCCACTTACAGAGTCCTCCTTCTTCTGCATCCAGCTATACTTTCTGTTTGGGTTGAGCTCTCTGGGAAGTCGAATGTTGATGACTGGATCAAACTCCAAACCTTCAAGCAGCACTTGCCTACCAGCCAGTAGGAGACTTTCCAAACTGTACTGTATCATACCTGCATGCAAAAGTACAATGTATTATCCACCACGACAAGGAACCAACGAAAATAAAGGATCTTGCTCTTACTTCCTTACCAAATATGGTAGATTTATCAGTCATAAAACTGGTAAATCAATAGGTAAAGATACCACTGATCATTTCCATAAGTGGGTCCAGGGCTTATTTTGTGCTGGAGTTTGCTAGAACCTCTGGCTCAGAGCACCCTGCGCTCCACCACCTCAATATAATTAAACTTAGAATTAATTCGAAATAAACCTTAAAGAAAAATTTTTATTTATAAAATTAGATAAAAATTTTGAAGTAGCTAGCAGGTGGCGGTAGAAAATACTGCATCGTTACCTGTAAGTAATTATTGTAGTTAAAGACCGATTTGTGTGTATGACATCATCGTGGTCTTTATGAGCTCCAGCACCTCAGAGTTTACAAATGAAGACCTGGGAGGTCCATAATAAGAATAATTTCCCATTTGCTACATGGGAAGAATCAGCTGATACAAAGTAGCAGAAATGGATTCTCAAATTAATGAAAGTGCATCTTACAACGGCGCTTCTCCAGTTCCATCTCAGCAATTTCACTCAGGAGAGCAATTCCCTCGAAGGCTGATGATTCCAGGGGCACCACGTTTGAGACGTTTGGCAGCTCCGCATGAAGGGTGTCAGTTACCGATGGTGAGGAACAAGCCTGAGGCGCCGCACTGGCAGCTGCCAGTGCGATCATGCCTGTCTCGGGGCCCTGAGGCGGAACAGGGGGCGGGCATCTTGGAAGGGGATCCTCACCCGAAAACCGGTTCTCACACTGAGAGAGCTGGAGGACAGAGTCTTTCTTAGCAGTCCTTAAATCTGCTTTCACAGGCAGCAAAAATGCATTGTCTGGTCCCTGGCTCTGACAGATGGGCACTGTGCTGCTCTGCGGGGAGTGGTCAGACTCTGTGGCCTCTCCTGGACCCAGAGCTTGGTGGGCTGCTGGACAGATTGACCCATCCTGGACTCCCTTCAATACCAGCTTGGAGCTGGCGTCAGTAACTTGGGATAAAATCTGACAGCTTTGGACTAAGGACTCCTCAGGTTTCACTGCTTCAAAATCCTCCACTTCCTTCTCCACCTTATCCATGGTGACCATGAATGATGAACGGTGCTTTTGCTCAGGGTTCAGTTGAAGGTCTTGGCTGCTCATTTCTGACTTACTTAATTGATGTTGCCCTTGACTCCCCTGGTTCTCATCCTCCTCTCCTCTCCTCAGCAGGCTTTCCTCCTTGAGCTTATTGTGGTATGCTGTGAGTGAATGCAGAGGTTGCACGACACCAGGGGAATCGACGGGCTTTTCCTCAACCGAAGAATCCTCACGTTCCAAACTTTTAGCTGTCAACATCACATCCGGTGTCTGTCGGTCCGTGTCAGTGGCCGGCTGCTGGAGGTAGGGATATGGGCTGTTGAACGGAGCATTCATCGATCGGTATGGATAACCAGGAGAAACATCTGCCAAAAGAGAGGAGAGAGATGTCTGGGAAGCTCACAAAATGTATCCATTAAGCAAAGGTTTTTAGTGAGCTATAGCTCCCCGTGACAAGAGTGACAAAACGATTAATCACAGCCTTACACTCGAGAACCTGGGCTTCATGAAACTTTCATGAACCAGATCTCTTCAGAGCAAGGCTGCACTACACACACGCACATACAAGCGCACGAAACCAAAAAGAAAATCGATAATTTCTTAGAAACAAAGTGTCTAACCAAAGTCTTTCTCCTCTGACGGCTGAATGGCCTCTTTTTTGGGGAATCCAGTTGGAAGCAGAATAGGTGGGTCAGAAGCAGGACTCGGTGAAGGACGAGCTCTAGCGGACAGGTGGATATAGGAGGACTGCCGATGTTTGCTCTCCTCTGCCTCCTGTCCAGTTTCAGACTTAAGGCTAACAGTGGGGGAATGTACCATCACAACGGGCATAGTGGCCAGAGTTTTATTGTGGCTAGATGTGGGGGTTGTGGAGCGTTCACGGGGTCTCTGAGAGGCCGTGTTGATGCCTGGGACACCCTGCTTTACATTATCACTCGTTCTTTTGGTGGCGTTGTCGTCTAGCTCAGCTCTCTGATCATTTTCTTTTAGCCTATCCTGTGGGGAGAAAAAACACCTTTGGTAAAACCACTAAGCAATAAACACCAAACATATCACATAGAGATGCACTGGCCACCTATCGGTATTGGCCGACGGTTAAAAATGAGCCAATATTTACTGGCAATAATGCCCTTTAAAATGGTGACCCATAATGCACTGCACACCCGCATATTACACAATTAGAAAAATGTCTGCTGTGTAACATTATTTTAACATTAGCAGAAACAACGTCAGAAATACATTTTGCGAACATCGCTATCTAAAAATTTCATGAGGAGGAAACATTTCATCACAACATATATGATTACTCGCGTTAAGCTGAGACAGGGAGGAGTATGCAGAGTTTCTGAAAAACTAATTCTTTCCAACAAAAAAAGTGGCTCTGCTAAGTAACATTAGTCTCTCAATAACACCAGCATTTGATAGCAAAGAAAAATCAGTGCAATCAAGATATTACTAAGAAAATTATGGACTTTAAACTACTTTAGCAATGTTACAGCCAGTGTTGGGGAGTGACTAGTTACATGTAGCTGCATTACATGATGACAAAATAAATATAATTGTTTTGTAATGTAATTGTTATAGTTTCTAAGGGCAAAATATAGAATTAAATTACAGTTACTAATCAAAATGTTGGTAATTACAAAGGGGTTACATCTGAATATATCCTTTTTGGTAATAAGCTTATACGTAGAATGTAATACTTAGTAGTCCTGCATCTTTATGCTGTTCAGAAATGCCTTCTTTTGGCATATTTCCTGACCCTGTAGGTCAGCAAAAACACTGGGACTTTTCAGCTTTATTGCCCGTTTTTAAGCACTTGTTAGAAAAATTATCAAAAAGTAAAGTTACATTACACGGATGACGTAATCAAAATAGTTATACTTATTACATATTTAATAGTGTAACTACTGCCTAGCCAAAAAAAAGTTGCACACTTAAAATTTTGTTAGGCTGCCTTTAGATCGATTATGGTGCATTGTTTCCACGTACTTATGCAACATCTTAACATTTTTTTCATCCAGATTTGCATTCACTTCTTGTTGAGATCATGTATTGATGACAGGTGAGTTGCTATTGGTCAGAGCAATAAATCATCTTCAGCACATCTCAAAGACTTTCAATGGGGTTAAGGTCAAGACTCTCTAGTGGCCAATTCATGTGTGAAAATGATTCCTTATGTTCCCTGAACCACTCTTTCACAATTGAAGCCCGATGAATCTTGGCAATATCATCCTGGAATACGCCCATGCCATTCAGAAAGAAAAAAATTCATTGATGGGATAACCTGGCCATTCAGTAGATTCAGGTACTCAGCTGATTTCACTTTATTGCTACGTAACGTTGTTGAGCTGTAATAATGATCCATTCGTTGGTTCTTCAGTATTTGCTAATTTAAAACCAAATGGTGATTTTTTTTTTGGCCAGGCAGTGTAGTAATCTGAACTCTGTTATATTTTAAAAGTAACCTTTCCAACAATGGTTACAGCAATATTAAATAATTTATGGATATAATAACCATGGATGGATGGATGGTATCACACGTCAATAGCTATTCCATGTTACAACAGATTTCTTTTTTTTTTTATTAACTTCTTGACTTTACATGACCATTGTTCATACACATAAATGTTTATACTCATGCATGAAAATGTACATCTAGCTTAAAGGCCAGGAACAATATGGCCAGCATTGGTGGATCGATCAAGTGTAGTTCGACAATATACTGTTTATTGCTAAGTCTTTTAAACCTTCTATAATGAAAGGGCGAGAAAAGTTCACCATCAGCTGGGAGCTCCTCTGAAGCTCCATGGCCTGCGAGGCTTGCTGCATCATGGAGAACTCATGCTGCTGTATCAGCTGCTGGTGGGAGAGGAGCTGCAGCTGGTGGGCATGCTGGAGAGAGCTGTCTGTCAGGGGGTACATGTATGGCCACACAGGGGGACCTCGCTCCATCAGATTGGCTGCTGCTGCTGGGGGCGGAGGTGAGCTTGATTAAAAACGCGAATGAGGTTTGGCATCAACTGATCTGCAAGGGATGGGAGATGGTACACGTACCAAAGTGAGCAAGGTGCTCTGTAGGAACTACCAACAGTTGTCCTGACTGGGGATCTCGTGCAATGTGGTATGCGGAACTGATGGACCCAGGAAGAGTGGTGGAATACCCTGAAGGTAAGCCTTGATGGAGAGAGTGATCCAAGCCTGTCCAGATGGAAAGGTCAGGAAATAATGTTCATAAAGCCATCAGGAAATCTCGATTTCCAACATCATGATTTGTTGTTCATCTTCAGGTTGTACTGTCTGCTACTAAAGGACCAAGCTTGAGAAGGTTCAGATCAATCTGTCAGTATGGCAGGTTTCAAAACACTGCAGTGAATTGTTTTTTGTTTAACTTTCTGTCTAGACTGAAGTTTGTACATGAAGGAATTCTTATGCGATTGTTTTGTTTGCAGTTATTTCTGGTTGAGGAGGTATGTCAGCACCGAGTTAGATAGAGTTCAAATCCCAGCTATTTCCTTATAAGTCTCTGCAACATGGTCACACAAACAACTAACAGATTGGCAGGTCCTGAAAACCTTTACTGACGTAGCCTAATAAGACTTAATAAGACTTAAGACCTAATAATACAGCCGTGTACCTAATAATTCACATTCCAAAATACGTCACGCACAGTACTTAAATGTTATAAATGTTATGTACATAATGTACTTTCCTTTAGCTGGCCTAATTATCTTAATGAAATAAGTACCATTATCCCTGTGACACAATTCCAGTCACTTGTGAGTCATGTTTACTTCACACAGACATTATGCTTTTTGACAGAACATATAACTACCGTCTCTTAGAAGCAACTGTTCCCCTTCGTAAATAGCCATAAAAATGCTGGGGGAAAAAAAGTGGGAAACCAGTATGGAAGCACTGTTTATTACACTTGGGCGTTGTCCAGCATGAGAATGAGAGCAGTGAGGCAGGATTTCAGCAGCCTACCGTAGGGGGATCTGGGAAGCCACATTGCAGGGGTGTTGGCGCGGGGCATCCAGGAATAAGTGGCAAGTTGGACACCAGCCTCAACAGGCCATCGCCCAGATCCCGCCACGACTGGGCCCCCGGTCAGCATCAAATTGGCATATAAGCCAGCAGAAGCCCCCGGGGGTGGGTGAATATGCGTGTACTCTGCCAGTTCCTTATTCTCTCTGTGAGCAAAAACAAAAAATCCAGAGGGGGGGGGGGGGGTATCAGGAAACGTAAACAAAGAAAAGCTGAATTATAGCTAGCACATTTTAGGAAGAGAGAGAACTACAAGGACAAAAAAATTGGCTAAACCTTATTTCAAATGTACAACTCACTTTAAATGTATAATTAACCAGAAGAACACACTTAACAGCTTGAGACAGACAGGAAGCTAATGTTCTAGTAAACATCAGCTTCATAAATTACACATTAGTAATAATGATGTTAAAAATGATTCTGTAGAACAACAAACTTACACTCAACATTTTAATGGAAATTGATTTAAAGTAGAAAATAACTGTAACTCATTAGTAAAAGTAACTGAGGTGAAACATCTAGTTATAAATTTAAAGACAAACTTAACTACAAAATACAATGTAATTTCGGGACCACATTTGAGAGACAGCCAGCTTTATATACTGTATGTATACCATTACCTTTAGGTTTCGGAGCAGTCGTGACATGAAGACTGACTAGTACACAAAATAATCTTGCTATTAGTAGTTTATTCAACACAGTAGTCACACAGCATGTTTATCCATTTGCACAAAAAGCTCATTAAACGCGATACACAGTAAACACCAGCCTGCCTCACTTTGAATCTCTCTACTTCAGTGTGCTGCATGTTAAAAGCAGACATGCTGAGAAGGATCCAGACTTTTATTATTCCCAATTTCCACAAGGCTTCTAGTACGTCTTCAACACTTTGAAAAGTTTATACGAGCTGAGAAAGTACTTAAAAAATCCATCTTCCCTTTAGATAAATATGTGCTATGAGAGCTGAAAAGGCTCCTGCCTGAACTTGAGAAATGTAGCTCATTTTAGAATAAAAAAAAAGTATTTGAGACAATTTACTTTTTCATAAAGCAATACAATTCATTACCACATCTTTCTTTTTAATGATCAGTTTTTTTAATCATCTTGTTCTTCTTGCTTGAGATAAGCCAGTTCAGTTTTTCACCAGCCTTGACGTTCCTTTTTGACTTCACAGAATAGTCAGTCATTATTGAGCCTCACCACAAAAATCCAAGCATTTGTTTGTGCTGCCAAGACCTGCCTACGCTGATCTAAGCCTGTGTTACTCATAGGAAACGCTCTTCTAACAAATAACCTTCCAAGGACAAACATCCTCGCCCTTTTACCCGCCCTTATCTCCACAAGACAAGAAGGGGAAAGAAATCCCAGACCTGATCCCACACCTTTTAGGGAAAACTGGGAAAATCGGACCTTTATATTCAGTTCATCGTTCTTCCATATACAGGTACAAAGATAGACATCAGGGACACGATTACAGCATATGAAGGTAATTCTGAGAACGTTTTAAATGCCGTCCTTCTGTTTCCATAATTTGAAAACATCAGAAGCACGAGAGCAACAAATCTTATAAAATGAAGCCACTCGAGATTTAAAGAGGAGAAAACAAAGCAAGAATAATTCAATGGGATTTTTATACCAAGTTTTTGATCTTTTCATTTCTTCTTGGGTTATATTTTATATAAAGTTTTTCATTCTCAGTAACAATATCATGGGACTGCACCCCGATGTCAGGTTACTGAATAAATAAAAAAAAGTATATTTTGAAAAAAATATTAAATTTACCCCAAATACTGTACAGCACAAGCTTTCATGTTGCTTTCTGGTGCACAAACAAGTGAAACTGTTTTCATATTAAAGCAGAATAATGTTTGGTACAAGTGCAGTACTGTAAGTACGGAATAGTGTTTTGCTCCATCATTAACGAAGTGATATAAATCAATGGCATAGAGAGGACTTCCAGCCTCTTCTTACCTCAGTAGCTTCTCCTGGTCGTGTCCCCGATGACGTGCTTGGACACACTCCTCACGACGGTGGACTCGCTCATTCCTGTGATCGTCCTCTGCATGGTCTGCTGCTGCACACAATATGATGGCATTACTCATTTGTGACACTAATGTTTTCTTTCACCTAACAGAGCAGGGTTAACCAGTCCCAGAAGCAATCAGGGTTAAGCGTATTGCTCAGGGGGCCAATGGGGAAATCGTTCTGCCTTACCTGGGATTTGAACTGCCGACCTTCTGATCACATATAGTCCTAACCCACTGAGCCACACACTGGCCCAATATACCAAAATACCACCCACTATTGGTATAGCAGTCACTTGGATTCTGTACAGGTTTGAATATTCAAAATTTCAAGTTAGATTCATATTATCTTGGATCTGAAGTAACAAGTAATTCTTCATATCGCTCCTATTCATAATTTATATAAAACCCATTGTTTAATAATTGATTGAACTCATCATTCATTTGCATGTTCATGAATGTCTAAAAGCCATAAAGTGTGCAGGTCTGTGTGCAGGTCAGTGATGCAGCTATTGTGGGTATAAATCTAGGTCCTCATCCAATGACCACACTCTGCTGCAACTGCACTCAGTGACAAGCAAAGACCACGAATGAGAACATATCTCTACACTGAACTGTTGTATGTGACTCACAAGCAAACCTGTGTTATCAGAATACAATGGCAACCCTAACCCAACAGACTCAAGAAAACAGAAGGTATATTCTTCGAAAAATTGACGCGTATGGCTATCTGAAAATAAACCAAAGAGAAAGGAAATAAATGTTAGACCTATTATATGATTTCTTAGAAAGATGAAAAGAATATAATATAAATCCTAAGAAAACATTGCTATTTATTAAAAGAATAACCAGTTGAAGAGAAAGACATTTTTCTCATCTAAGAGAAGAGAAAACCAGGGGCTTCCAACTAGAGAAAACCATACAGATCTCACTCACAACACCCCTGAAGGACGTCTCCCCTGCTACAAAAATTGAGCTCTAAATACAAACATTCCTTCATAAACGCCGACGTCATGGGTCATGGAAAGCTGTGCCATCAGTACAGGCCTCCTGGCACTGACATACTGCTCTGTGGTTCTGTGTTGGCTAGGAACAAAAATCAGTCTACTGTACCTTAGATGCTATTTGCAGCTTTTAGCTTAGCTCAATAAATTATGTCAAAAGCAATATGGCTGAGCTGTATACAAATGAAGGCAAACCATTTCCCTAGACTTAGAATCAGCACTATGAATGAGGGGTACCATTGCTGAAACTGGCGTCACAGACAAAGGTTTCAAGCAGTGCATCCCAAATGAGCTCTGCCCTGATGGATGGCTACACAGCTGCTCGGACTAAAGAAAAAACTGTGTTAGCCTTTATCCACTCCCATGGTGTTGCCAATCAAGCTTTTTACTGCAAACAGTGAAGGCATGTTTAATGGAAAAAAGAGCAGTCCCATGACTCAAGCAACATGATCCAAGAGTGGAACAGCAGATTTATAGAAGAGGACCTAGCTAAACCAGCATGCTGAACAGAAACCAATTTAGAAAATTATAAAAGGAGAGAAACAACAATGTATCAATTAAAACAGTATCTAGCTGCAACTGAGAAAACTTTGCTGATAGGCTGGCATGAAGGCTATAGTCCCTTACCTTTGCTACACAGAGACAGGGGCCTGTCCTGATCAGACCCATCGGAGGTCAGCTTTCTGCTGCATTGCCTTTGTCGAGCCACAGCCACCGCAATCCCCACTGGTGGATGTCTGATCTCTACGTCCCCCTGGGAGGTGACACCCTCGCGGGTGAAAGACTTGGCAATTTCATTTTGCTCTGGCTCCCTCCTCCACTGCCTCAAAGGTTGCTGAATTTCGGGCTCTTCAAAACGGCTCGTTTCCAGCTTCAAGTTCCCCAAACCTCCAAAGGGAATCCTGCTGTCCGAATCATGTCCGGAATTGTACTCCTTAGTGAAGTCGCCACTGTATTTTATTAGGCTTTGCATAGCAGACAGTTCTCTCCGAGTGCCCAAGGGTCGAGCCTCAGAGCTAAAACTGGTGTCCTTGCTCACTTGAGGCCTTTGGAAGCAAAAGGGATCCGAGTACATTTTCTTACCCTCCTCTTCCACTCCATTTCCATGTTGAGTAACAAGTGCTGCTATGTGGCTTGTGGCATAATTTCCCATTTCAAAAGGTTTCCATTTGGGCTCAGGGCAGACTGAGCTTTTAGCTGACTCCTGTTCCTGGTGGATCCTGGCAGAGTCAGTTCCATTGTTAATTTTGCCAGGATCTTTAACACATTCCCTTTGGATAATTCTACACTCATTACTGCAGGATTCAGCATCCAACCTCATGTTGATCATTTCTTTGGATGAGGTACTGCTTAGGACTGATTTTAGTGAGTCTGGGCTGTGTCCTGATTTGCTCCGGTATGTTTCTGCAGTTTGCGGCCTTTTTAGACTTAAACAGTTTGGCCTGATAACAGAACCTTCTTCCCTTAACATTCTGGTTCTTTTACAATCCCCATGGAACCGAGACTCTCCCTCAAGAGTATTCATCTCACTGATGAACTGCAAACCGCCAAACTGATTTCCCTTTTTATCATCTTTATTGATCTCCATATTTTTGTCATTCTTATTGTCCTGAGTCTTTGAAGCCATTTGGGTTGGTCCATTTCGCTCATTGTACACCTCAACAGAAGGCACAAACGTGGGCGCAGATACTCTGTGTTCTCTTGCAGGTTCCATTACTGTGGAATACATGCCGGAATAAAGGCTGGATGGGATATGGTGAGGAGGAGCGTACATCCCAAAAGGGACCGGTCGTGGAGGCAGTTGAGAAGAGCTATCATGAAGGGAGGGACCGCTATGAGGTACCTGTAAAGTGCCAACAGACGCAACAACCGAGTCACATTTTTTCGGCTGATCTAGGAAGATATGTGCCCCTGGCCGCATGTTTTCATCATGAGGAGCCAAGTCCTTGGGGCCCCTGTCCTGTTCCGCTTCCTTGTATCTCAGGGAGGTTTTATCATAGCCGCTAATACAATTGCTGAGCGAGGAAGTTTTCAAGGGGTTCTTTGATTTTGTCTGTAGGGTCTTATGCCCAGATAATTGCTCATGAAAGACAGACAAGGTTTGCTCTCCACTCCTAAATGGATGGTCAACGGCAGTCAGTTTCCTCTCCCTCTCCCCTTCCACCTTCACATGTTGGGTTAGGTCCATGACCTTATGTGATCGGGACACTTCCTTGGCCCTATCCCTCTCCTTGCGAGAATGAGATTGGCTCAGGTCACTTTTTAAATGTTTGTCCTTCCCCTCTTCCCTGCCTGAATCTTTTTCTCCCTTGAGATGTGCTGGGGTCTCCTTCTCCTTAGAGAACAAGCTGGACGTCGGGGTAGTTGGTGTCCTGGAGATGACAGACTGGGAGTGCAGAGCTGGCTGTCTGGTATGGCTTGGCAGGTAAAAACTATCTACAAGGCAAATGATAGTAATAAGCACAGTGACCATAAACCCTATAGCAATGCATTCCTTCATACATTTTACACATTTTAAACCAGTTTGTTACATGAGAGCTGCTATTCAGGAGTAGTTTTATCTTGCTATTCTGTAGGGTATTACTATTCATGAACTATTGCAGTTTTGCAGAGAACAACAGCTTTCGTTTGGGTCATAAATATGATGTCATTGGGGGAAAATTCCCTACAAGCTAAAACTTGCATGACATAGACTCCAAATACAAATAGGAATAACCACAACATCAGCAAAACCTAATGTGTAAACACTGCAGGTTATCAGTGCTCAGCTGGTTTTAGGCCCAGGGAGATATTAAACAACATGTCAAGAGGCCAAGAATGATAATGGGTACATAATTATTATACAAGACAGTGGTACAATGTCGCTTTACAATGAACAACAAGCATGTTTGAGCTACATCATATGCCCCAGTTGTTTTCAATGACAGTGTACATTTCCTTTGCTCTTGCCTGGCTAATAGAGGCACAGTAGGAATTACAGTGAACCACACTGCACAGGCATCAGCATAGTATTTGTTCTGAAGGAGGGAAGATCAATTACTCTTCTTCTTAAATGACTACCATCTGCCTTCAGTTTCACCTCAGTTGTAATTAAAGGCTAGTAGCTAATTTTGGGGGGGGTGGAAACCAAGACAGCCGGGGAACTTAATGTTGCGTAACTTCTTGGATGTATGACAATCGCTCCCTGCTGAACCTACTGAAAAAGATCTTGGTTGTGATTCTGCAATTTATCCTACACACTGGCTCCGTCGTAAACCAGCATCTGATTTCCCGGTGACTACGGCAGGAATGGTATACGTCAGAAATACGAGAAGACGAGGGACACTTACCTTTCTGGGAGTCAAATGGGGTGTTCTGGCTCAAATGGGTAAGAAGGGAGCTGCTGCCAGCAGTATGATTGATATGTCTCAGTGGAATGTAGGTGCTGGGGTACAAACTGTTCGGCAAATGTGCAAACCCTGGAAATGCAAAACACTCATTAGGTCGACAGTATAGACGAATAAACCGTCCACCTGCACAATCAACCACATGACACAGACGTGGATTATGCGTACACCTGTATGACAAGGAAAGAATGTAAAAGGCTTTGATAAATAGCTAATAAAAATATATTAGCATAAGGGATTGACTTTAATATGCCCTCACTGACCCATCCACAGTCCCGGTCTTAGGGTCAGCAGATGGACATCAAGTCCTTATTTCCCTGTAGTGATCTGAGACCTGATGTCATACGTACTTAAGCTTAACCCAGAAAATTCCACAATCCACTGAAAATGGAAAATACTTCATAACGGCTAGGTATAGTAGTATGAATAGTATAGCTATAAGACTGTTATGTTATGCAAGAGAACGATTAGGAGAAATTGTTACTCAAAAACCTTCTGTTTTCAGCAAACAGTGGTATTTTCTTATAATTGTCTTTATGCGGAACTTTGACCTGCAAGTTTGTAGTTATTTTTCTATGGCTGATTATAATAACCACCAAATGCAAATAAAATCTAATAGGTCTTATAATCGGTTCTGTACTGCAAAAAAAACTGCAAGTACTTAGTAATCTCACTCAAATTTAAATGATTTGTTTGTTGTGGTATTACAGGAAACCAGAAAACTTGCTGAAAAGAGCTACAAAATTAATAGTGCATGCACACACACACACACACACACACACACAAACACACACACACACACACACACACACTTTCTGAACATCATTTAAAATACTAATACAATCTGAATACAATAAGAACGACTGACAAAACCTCCTCTGTTATATTGCCGCCCATTATAAATCATATCACCTACCCAAATTTTTTAAATGCTGATATAGTGAATAGTGGCAAGGTCCTGGGAGGGCAGCAGGTCAAGCAATTTAAATTAATGCCACTAAAATTTAGTATCAGTACTTCCCTCCAAGAGCAAAAGAAAAAAAAAAGCATAAAAAACAAATATATATATTTATATATATTTATATATATAGAGAGAGATAAATAAACCAGGGAAAGGGATGAGCTTCCTAAGATTTATAGATGTTTTATTTTGCTGATAGCCTGACACTTTAGCTCAGACTTTTTAGTAGCTACAGTATCTTCAAGGGCAAAACATAAATCTTCTGCTCCAAACACACAATAACATTCGCAGCCCAAAGATAGCCCTGATAGAGATGCTTGGATACAATAAACATTCAGTGAAACACAGCCAAAATATTACATTACTACCACGCTACTATCCCTACCCCAGCTATTACACAAATGAAAGCTCTATTTGCTGGTATCACAGTCAGTTGCACATTTAGAGAGTCTACCACATTCACTGAAGCCTGTAAGGCTGTAAAAATAATCAAAAAATTAAAGGCAGGGGTTGGTTTGCCTTGGTACTATAACTAGTTATACAATTTCCATTTACACCAGCTACACTTGTGAAAACATAACAAGCACAACCATAAACTGCAGTCGTCTTTGTTGTCAGTGCGCATTTCTGTACGGTTGCCATTTATCCTCAACTACAAAATGTCTGGAGTGATGCGGAGCCAAAACAGGATTAGGAATACAGCATGAGAACATTCTGTGGCCAGTTAATGAGCTCTTTGTCCAGGAAATGCTGCCATGAGGTCACCTGATACATGTGACCTTTCCACACTTTGTACTTTTTAAAAGAGCCGAACATAGTTGAATCGTAAACAAATTCCAAAGGGGGAAAGACAGACCCATTTCACTGTGACATTACAAAAGGTTGGCCACTTTAAATGAGGAATGGATTCTTTTCGCTGGTCTACTTCACATTTTGTGGGAATCTTTTGGCACTCATTGGTGTTTTTAAAAAGACTGGAACATGTGGAAAATAAAATTTTATAAAGAATTAATTACACCTCAATATTCACAGCAAAATGTGTAATCTGACAACACAATCACATACTGAAAGTCCCTGGTTTAAGAATGAATGCCAAATGCCATCTGTAGCCAGGGCACAATACCCTGAATGACATTTCTGGGAATAGGACTTGGAGTAACACCCAAGAATGAAACCCAGTGATCACAGGGGAACTAAACCTGACCTCTTTGGAATAGCCAGTCCATATCAGCCTACCATCAACTTTCAGGTGAATCAAAGGCCTTACTGTAGTCTTCCGTGGTTAAGAGAACATTGGGAAAAGAGGACTTTTAACTGTTTCCAAGTCGCTGCTGTAACAAGACTTCCTGAAGAAGGAGAATTCTGTTCGGGGTCTGTGTACGTTCCCGTTTGACTGCACATAGTAGTAGGTGGCCATGAATCGACTTGAAGTTCCTCTCTATACATAGACTTTTGGGGGCAGCTTTGTAATTTTTGGTGTCACTTGCAACAGACCTTTCACATCACACCTGACATATGTGATACTCATTCCCTGAATCCTCCCCTGGAAGGTATCTTTTCAGTGAAATTTACCTTGAAAAAATACTTATGCATCCACAGTCAAACTGACACTTAGATAAGAATGAACCAAGACGTCAGAAATGGTGACATATGGCGTCTAGAGAAAGCAATGTGTAAGAGATTTGTACAGTATTTCTCTGCATTAACAAAAGCTTCCTTCACTGTTAAAATCTCTCAAATTATACCGTATAAGTAAAATCCCAGCTTGCTATTTAGACCGGCTGTATACTTGAATTAAAAACCAAACCTTCGCTATCTGGACATATATTTACAGAAATCTAATGTTGTATATATAAAAAAGTACTGGTCACCTCAGCAAACAGACACTGGAAGTAAGAACTACCACTTGTCCACTGCTTATGTAAACACACACTTACACACAGACACAGACTGCAGCATTCTCCTTAGACTGTTTGCTGAACTAACGACAAAAAACAAGACAAATTATTATAAACAAACATCTGGAACAAAGAATAGGTCAAAGTTCCTTTGTGTCAGGATGTATACACCATGTTCTTCAATTAAATGTTAATTGCTGAAGTAGGCCTTCATTATTGTTGCTTTAAAGTATAATCAGCCAGAATGGTTTCATGCAGAATTAGATAGGACACCAGTCTAAACCCTGAAACATAGTAATCTGTCTGTCACAAGAAAAGAAACCATCTCACGTTCAGCTACAGTTACTTACTTGTTCACTAACACACTACAAGCAGTTGACTAAAAGTAAGAATAAGTTAATTATGCTAACAACATGGGAATTCAAACACTGGCATATACTGTAGCATACTCTTGGCTTCCCTGCACTTGTCTTTAATAAGCTTCACTTGCATTTTCCATGATGTGCAAGGAAAATATCTAGCATAAAATCAGTAGGTCAGCCAAACAAAAAACTGTGGCCTGAGTCCATTGTAATACTGGCACAAGTCAGGTGCTAATTATTTCACAAGTTGGGAAATGCTTTTCTATTCTTCTTCATTGTACTCTGACATGGATAACTCATTCCAACCCCCAAGCACTTGATCTAGCTTCTCCACCCTCCTTGTCCTCTGGTTCCTTGCCCATTGCATTAAAAAACACGTGTCACACCTTTCCTCAATAGCTACCTCTGAATCCTAAGGTTGGTCAGAATCTCCTCCCATCGCTTTGGTTCCTTCTCCAATACATTCAAATGTGCCATTTCACAATACACCTCCACTGGATCATACAATTGGCCACGATCTCCTCCTGTTCCTCGCAGAAACATCACAACATGCTCTTGCAAATACTGCTTCGTGCTTCTCTCTTGTCGAATGACCACCCAGATTGCCACCACTCAATCAACGAGTCCTTCTTGCTATTTCAGGCACTTTCCAGTCGGTAGAGCAGCCTCCCTCTCCACCATCTTTACAGTCCTTGATCTGTCAGCAGCATTGGGCAACGGCGCAATCAGATGTCACCCACCTTACTCCATTAACCGTTCGCCAGGCTCAGTGTCTCAGACACAACTCAGCTGCATTGTGTCCTTTGGCTAGGACGTGCCAGCGATTAGTTATGCCTGCTTTTTCGCCCAGGTTTTTTTTCTGAGCGTGATCCATGACAACATGAGGCTCTCTCTGTCCTTCAAGCCTACACGTCTAGGCCCTGCCAAATCCCCTGATCCTCTGGCCCAGTCAAGGGCCTATGTGGTTAGTACAGATGAAGCAGGGGGTTATTTTGAAATAGAGAACACATACAGAGTCTAGAGAGTCTAGTGAAGCCAAACATTCAAGATACTGTTTTTTAAAAGCCTTAAAAAGAAGAGGGTTTCAAAGAAATCCTAACATACATCGTCCAAAAAAGCGAATACAATTTTTTTTCCGCTGATTTGAATGGATGAACAGAATGGCTCGGCAGTGGACCAACCGAAGGCACCTACCACTAAACACAACACAGCCATCGCGCTACAAAAACGCAGGCATTTTGCGACTTATGAGCACCAGTGTAGTGTAGCTAACTGGCCGGTGTGTTTGAGATGGCTCTGCCTGCAGCAGTTGAGACTTTACCAAACTCATCCCAAGCTACTGAGTAGGAAACCCACGCATGCATATGGTGAAACAAAATTTTTGGCCAGTTGGAAGCATGGTGTGTTCAACCACGAATAAAAGAATAAATTGACAAGCACAGGCAGAGTCGATAAGTTCTCAGCATCTTTTGGCAAGACATCTGATAAAGTGTTCTGTGATTAACTGTATCACAGTTTTATAACCAAGCAGTTAAAACACATTTTCTAATGCAGTTTAGATTTTCTTCGATAATGAGAGAACAGCATTCTTAAAAACATCAAAATCATAATGATAGGCCGATTATATCCTGATTTTTTCTTGCGAGTGTTTCTGTATTGCAAGGGTCTTAACATTTTTTAGTTGCAGCACTCAATGGTCAAAGGTGTCAGACACTCAGTCAGTGAGGCATAGGAGAACATCTGATGTCTTGGAAAAGCCCTTCTCTGTACCATATATGTATGCATCCGTTTTCAGGGAAAGGGTGACAGTGAGCCAGACCAAAGTAGGAAAGTGGACATTAAAATTAGGTGGAAGTCTGAATGGTTTCCAAGCCTATTTTGTCTTGAATAACCTCTTGTACAGAGGATCTTCATTTTGGGCGGTCGCTTTTTTCAGGAAATACATCATTTGTGACTGTGACCAGAATATGCAGTTAAAAGACAGACGAATGGATATGCACAGATCATTGGACTGGATTTATCTTTGTTCTGTGTAATCTTTTGAATTCTGATTGTTTTTAAATATAAAATTCCATTAACGTATTTAATATATGCACTTTAGAAAACTTTGGATGCAAGTCAAAACCTGCATAATCTTCTTTTCTCTCCATAGTATGGACTGTGATCAATGTGAATGGTGCATATATAACTTTAAGTATGCAGATATAGAAATAGAATTGTAGATTAGAAGCTCATTTATCTATACCCGATCTTTGTTTCTCATATGCAAGAAAGTGCAAGATAATTAGTTTTCCCTACCCCAAGCGCTCTTTGGCACTTGATCCCACTGAACCAAAATGCATTAGATAACCTGGCATGTGAAGTTCAATGAAGGCCATTCTTCACATTAGATAAAAACCAAGTAACGACCAAAACGGATTAGAGATGGATAATAAGGAGTACTATTCATCCCATGTATTAAGTGTTTAAGATGGGATGACTATAAAATTGCAAAAACAAACTTCTCAGTGAAAACTAGAATTGTTCAGCAATTCCTCTTGGTAGCTACTTCTGTAGATAGGATTGGGTTACAGTACAATGCAATAAAATGCAGTAGGAAAATATGCATTTGGAAACGGGTAATGTTCCAGCTAACTTCCCCTAGTGGAACTGATTTGGACAATTAACCTTCAAAATGCCTAACTCTACCCTGCCCTGAATACGGTGGCAATTTCAGCTAGCATTCGAATCCCAGTCTGAATTCACCCTCGCTAATATTGGGAAAATTTTAATTTTATTATTATCAGCAAAACAAAGAGCTGTCTCCGGTGAAAGAGACTCCTGCTTGATATTAGTCACTCATCTTTTCCTTCGCAAGCATATTCTTATACGTTTATACAACTAGGTGGGTCTCCTATTTCCTAAACCTTCCCCTAAATACAATAGAATACAAAGAAAAGTCAACAGCTAGAAGCCCAAAGGAAACACCTATCATTACAAGGGACTGCACACTGCAATAATGACAAACAGGTAGGGGTGGAGGTTTACATTTTGTTTTTCATCCAATAATGTCACAAAGTATGCACATTTGTACCTTATACACTTACAGTTTTAATGCCTTCTAATAGCTATCTAGTAAATGTGCCGTTTGAGACAACCATACAGTGGCAGCACCAATACAGGTGACCAGTTGTGAGTTATTGCAGTTAAGTTTCAGTGAGTTATTCACATGTGTGTCTTCAAGGAAAAAGCACAAACGTACGTCCACTGCAAGCAGATAAAAAAAGAAATATGTAAGCATGCATAACATCTACAAGGAGGAATTCATATACAATCAGGGACATATGAAATAAACTTCTGAAATGTATCTGGAGAACTTGCTGTACCCCTTGCTGTAGCATTTACAGCGACCTTCTCTAGTATAACAATAAAATACAGTGTTGCTATTCATTTTAAGATGACAATACACAAGTAAAGCCAAGATTCAGTACATTTACTCTTTCATCTTGAAAATGTGGAATGACACCAGGGTTTCACTCAC
>JAODJX010000097.1:22497071-22509425 GCA_026776945.1 Isichthys henryi | reverse complement strand
GGATCTTATCCTAGGAGATTGCAGGGCCTGCAGTCCATGCCATAATGACACAAGGGAGTTGGCCAGCAAAGCTGTGCTCCGATGAACACGGATCAGTAAGTCCTTTCAAAGTGAAAAGGCTGCCTTTTCAGCCTTCATGTGTGCTTGATCATCTCCAACCTCACCCTGCGCTGTTCCCACCAACCCCCTGCCAAGACTTCCCCGGCAACACATCTGCATGCTGTTCCTGCTGACAGACAGGGCAGGGCGAAGACACAAAAACAGTTAACATCATCAATAATAATGCATGGAGAAAATGTTGAAAATAGCTTTTTCACAAATTAGCACACTGCTGAAACCAAGAGATCCTTCTTAGTTGGTACCGCTAGGTAATGAACTTCATCCTCAACCAAGACCGGGTTAAATTTTTAACCAGAGCCATTTTGTAAGATTTGCTTTCTTTGACAGCAATTTAATAAACTACCACTCCCCCAAGGAGGACTCATCTTGCCATATCTTAGACAGGAAAAAAAAAAACAATCTAGAAAATGGACCTACCCTGGCATAGAACACACGCACAAACTAGCATATCTATCATTTCTATTTGCAGTTACTGTCACTGAAGGGACATGTTCTTTAAAGATAGCAAATCCATGCACACAAACAAACAACTATTTCAGTAATCTGTAAACATGACGGCTGAATCTAAAATAAGAGAGGGGAAAAAATTCAACAAACGAGAACAAAAACCTATTTTTCCACATCAGCAGCAGGCAACACAAACTGCACGGACCTGCCACAGTTAAAACCTACTGCTGATTTTACTGAACAAGGGAAATCATTTCATCTTCCAGGAATTAATGAAGTTCCTCAGAAGTGAGATGAGATCTAGTCTTTTTTTCTGCACAACAATATAAGTTTGGCTGTGGAGATTTGATAAAAAAAAAGCAATTGAAAGGAAGGAGAGATTAGCTGCTAAACTGTATACTTTATTTACTTTTAGCCTTAATGGTCATATGCATCCATCCATCCATCCATTATCCATAGATTCCATAGACGTATTTATTAAAAATTAATGGGGGGAAAAAAGTCAACAACAACTAATGTTCAAATCAAAAAGGCAAACATTACTTGGTACAGCACTATTCTGGCGTGTAACTGCTAGAAATACCATACTACTGTTATTGTTATTAATATTTTTTTCCATGGGGATATACGTGTCATACAGTCTCCGAAAAGAATACTTTACACACACTCCTGTTGTCCATTTCATGGAAATAATCAGCAGACAGAATGGAGACTAACAATACATAGACAAAATACACACATGGACATACATACATGTACAATAAATACCCCTTATCATCACTTGCCCTATTTATCCTGTCAACTTTATATATAGGAGGTAGCATTTAATCGGTGTTTAGTTGGTGTTTAAAGTACAGTCCAAACGACTCTCAGGAATGCAGTTCACTACAGGTGACTCAGTTCAATTCTGGACAAAAAAAACAATTGTGTAAGCACTTGATTTAACACAATAAAAATCCCTAACATCTCTAAATTCGGGGCATCTTTTTAGAATTGTCTCCTTGTATGGAATGATACCGTGCAGAAAAATACGGAGTCGAAGCCTAAGGCCATCTCTGATACTTACTGAAGGAGCTTAAAATCTGAGCACAATCCAGAGAGCTAACGTCAAGACGTGATAAACCACTCGCATGTTGAACTCTGAAGCACATTTACATTGGCAAACAGAAGAGGAAAATGCGATTCCTCACTCCCCAAATCTGATACCGACATCTTGCACAATTGTTTGTTTTTGATTAGTCATTCAAAAGATAATGCGAGTAAAGATAAGAGAGCACTACGTACACGACCGCTCCGTTCCAAGTATTCCCTTGAAGCTCCACATGAAAGTTCAGTGTGCTGCTTGAGAAATTACGGTCTTGAATCCAAATAAAACAAATTCACAGAACATGGTGGTTCGTCTCAAAGGGTCAGCATTTCAAATAACTTTGCTGTTGTAACTGCAGTGGGCCGTGTAAAGTTCTTTGTTCGTTTATCCCCTCTGTCAGACCTGAGCTACACCCACTCAGTCACCAACTAGGCCACTACCGCGACCCTTTGCACAACCTCGAGTCCCTGACCCACATAGCCCAACCAATAAAACCACATTCATTTGTCACTTAAGGAAGGTGCTCGTCTCATAACCATACCTCTGCTTCCCTTCAGGGCACTAAATATTTCCAACATGGAGAATGGATTTCCCAATCTTTGCTTGATAAAATAACTTTAACAGTCTTTTTTTTACATACTACAATTATTTACCCAAGCCTATTTTTTTCAGAAGTGATTATGACTGAAATGACAGAAACAGCAAGTGTATGAAGTGCCACGCTGCTGGTGATGTTCTAATTATAAAAATCATTCTGATTGGATAAAATTTAGCATGTGCCATGTTTTCTTACTGCATACTTAAACAGGCCTCAAACATTTTCCAGTAACCCAAGCAGAACTAAATAAATCCAAATGCCTAAAAACAGGAGGTAAAACAAATATCACAGACAAGACGCATGCTGAAAAAACTATTTACCAAACAATTTCGACCAAAGTGACGTACAAGTGAAAGAAATAGTACATTTACCAGTAGAACACTTTGAATTTATAATGGTTAATTATTGTATTCTTTCACAAAACCATGTAGCAATATCTCCCAGTGGAATTTAAATGGCAAATGTTAATTTAAGTGGTAAAACAGAGGCACATCTCATCAACATACTTACAGTACAACAGCACTGTTTGTTTTTATATAAACTGACATGGAATTGTATTGTGCACACATATACATATTTATGATGTTTGCCACTTTTTAAATTATTATTATACAGTGTTACTGTGCGTGTTTAAATTCCGAGCAGGTCATTAGATTTGCCATTAAGTATCACTATAAATGTTTCTTCATTAAAATTTAATTTAATGGATTGACAGTTCAACAGAAGATAAAGAAAAAGCTTTTTCCAAATCATTTGTTTTGTAGGTGAATCATGATGTGAAAATGAAGACATTAATGAGCTCTTGCTTAACAGTTTTCAAGGGCAAAAGGGAAACTTTGTACATAATCCTTGGGTGTGTAATTCCCTTAACAGAAAATACAGAAAGATTAAAGGCTTATAAAAAGACAACAGCTATACCCACTACTTTAAAAAGACATCTTTCTAAATTCAGTGCATGGCCTTTACATCTATATTCGTGAAAGCAGTGTATTTATTTGCTTTTTATAGTCTGACTTAAAAATCGCAACATCTGACTAGGAACCAGCAGGAGAGAAGCTGAAAACAAGTCTGCTGTATGCCAACAACAACACCTGTAAATCAGGAACCATTAATAGTATTTTATTAATGTGTTTTTAATTAGTTACACCACTTTCCCCACCCACACACAAAACTATACTTTATATACATTATACTTAGTGCATTGCTACTAATACAATTACAGACTATGGGTGTAACAGGAGAACCTCACTAGGAAAATCACTGTCAGCAGACAAGCCTACAAAAGTCAGATTCACTGGCTTGGGACGTTTTAATATGGCAAAATAAACAATGTGCAGCTGTTGTCGTATAATATCAGGATTTAGCACCGTGCATGAAAGCTCGTTTCATTTACGTAACTTTCATATCTGACAACATATGCCATGATTCTAATCCAGGCTGTATTGCTTATAAATGCTGGTGCCACAAAGCCAGATCCAAAACAATCACAGAAACATATTTCCAGAGTGTTGCCAAGACTAAACACATACACATACATGCATACATATACACACCATTCATACACAATCAGTACATGACTGTGCAACTAGCTTTAGAACATCACGTGATTTAAGGGATTTTGGGGATCTAAACATTGTGTGATTGTTGATTGCAGAAATGGGGGTTTTTGTATCTCAGAAACAGTCACCCTGCTGAGATATTCAGGTCCCACAGTGTCTAGAGTTTACAGAAAACAGTGTGATAAACAAAACAAAACAACAACAACAACAACAAAAAACATATGTCAAGGGCAGATGTGTAGCTAAGAAAAGACCTTACTAATGGTCATAGGAGAATGGCTAGACAAAATTAACAAGAAGGCCACAAGAGAATAAGGGCTCAGTTCAGGGGTTTGCAGAAAAGATTCTCTGAATGTAGAACTCATCAGCTCTGGAAGTGTTTCTGTAGACAAAATGGCATAGGTGTATCTAATGAAATGGCAGCTGAGTGTATAGTTTAAAGGAATTCCATAACCAAATGATACTATTGGCAATTCACTTAAATTACGGTAGTTTAAAGACAAGTTTGAATGAGGAATTCAACACTTGATAGTTTACTCATTCCTACCACATTTCAAAGATCTTTTTTTCACAATTCAGCTTTAATAAATAAATGCACTAAATAATTCAGGCCCATTAAACTGTCAAGGGCTTTATAGTTGGAAGGAGGTCTGAGACAGCGTTTTTGTACGCGTAAATAGCTGTTCTTTAATTAGGTTTTTCTCCGCTGGGCACCGAGCGGAACAGACACGCAACACTCCAGAATGCAGAAACTGTCAGAAACGTCGTTCTACAGCTCGTGTCAGCCGTCCTCAACCAGTACTGCCGCTAATCATCCACTGTGACCTCTGATTTGTTTGTATCACACCGGAGTTTTTATCAAAAGCGGCTGAAAAGGAAAGGAATGAGGTGGGATAAAAGACAGAAAAATGCATATGATGAGAAAGGAAACCACGTATCAGCGCTTGGGCTGTTAAATCCCATCTCTTGCTATACTAATACTGTATGTAAGAGAGTGAGTGAGCAAGCCCGATGTTTCAAAATGAATATGACACCCTGGCAAGCAGGGTTTTTGGTGGAGAGTAGTAGTTTTGCATAAATAGGGAAATCAGATGCAGGTCTGCTAGTTAACATGTATATGTAATGTTTTTCATAAGGGAGCTTAAATTTCTCACAGAGACACTTTCACCTACAGACCCATGCAAGCAGCTCACTTTCTTAAAACTGCGAAACAGAATCTTGACCAATACAGCTTTCGGATAATGTTACACACATTTTATCCCCTTCGAAGGGCAAACATAATCAGTATGCATACAGCACGCCAAAGGAAATGTAATTAAGGTTGCAGATTCAAATCTGAAGTAAGAAACACAACAAACCAGTAGCTGCTAACACTTGAATAACCACAAGCAGCCTAAATTGCTTCCGATAATATCACGTCAAGAAAATAACGTAATGATGAAATGCGACATATTTGTGGCTTTGCCTTAACTGGTATTACTCTTGTTTCCGAAGGGATTTTAGACTGTCAGGGAAGCTTTCTGAGAATGTCTCGGGAAATAGCATAGAAGCATAACCCCTCAAGTTGTTTCGGTTCCGAGATGAGGAAAAGAGCTTAAGAGGTCAAAGAACTGCGGTCCAGCATACGGATTAGTAACCTCACCTGAAATACCTGATTACCGCAACCAGTCGCTTAAAACTAACAAAACTGCTGAAACAGAAAAAAACAGGCAGGACCAGCAAGTATTTTTACTTTAAAATGCATATACTGTCGTGAAGGTTAATTTGTTATTCCAGCTAGCTGTCCTAAAATAAAATAAGGTTTGCTAGCAGTTTTGTTTTATTATCCATCTTTTCTGACCTTGTAGGTCACACCTAGCCGCCAAAGTACCCAGCACCTGGTGATTCTTGAGACAAGGGAAGCAAAATGCAAAATATCGTTAACGATTGCGTCTTGTTATTGCTTATAATTATTTTTTGAACAACGAGTGCGATAATTTTTTTTTCCTGGATGGATATTCAGTCTGTCAGTCTCCAGACTGGTGCACCAACAGTTGTATATCTATAAGACACACATCGAAATCAATTTATTGCTTAATTTCAGGGTGCCCCAGCCCAAAGCAAACGGTCAAGAAAAATTCATCAAAGCATACGATTGTTTGATCTGTTTTCCCCTGCTCTTCATTTGGGGCCTCTCCTGGAACTATGCTAGCTGTCAGTCAGTAGGCATGCCATTTCTAAACAGAAAACCTCTTCAGCCGGTAAGGATATCTCTTATCCCCATCCTCTACCTCTTTATTACGCTCTGTTGATGGGACCAGAACAGAGGCTGCCAAAAAAAAAAACACTTTTCTTGGTTTCTCCCCCACTTCCCCTCACCACCCTGAAGAGGGCATCTGGAGTGATTTCACCTCTCGCACACTGTGACATTCTTCACAAGCAGGTGGCTTTCAAAAGAGGTTCCCTGAAAGGTAAACAATCAGCTTTTTTTTCCCTTTTGCCAATCAGAAAACTGGCAAAGATTCTCGATAAAGAGTTCCAAGGAGTTCAACAGGCTAGATTGTGAATGTACAGCACTGCTTCTCCTGCCTCCCACGTGTGACAGCGCCCATTTTAAAAAACTGAAATGTCATTAGACTTTTCACAATCTGTTTCTGACAATCTTCCTATTCACCATTCTCCCCTACGAAATGGTAAGAAAAGAAAGTTAACCATCGTTTTACCACACATATTACATATTACATCATTTTTTTCCCCAAAGTTAACTTACTGAAAAAGAAAAACGTTGTGCACGCCATAGATCTTCAGAACATTCGCATGTCGCTTACATCATACAATAAGTCCGACACAGAGAGAATCAAACCGTTAAACGATTTCCTGGTTATTTTTAAAATTCACAGCTTGGTTTGCATTTACATACTAGAAATGTAGAATTTAGGGATATATCATTAAATTCTGGAAAAGTCGTGTGCAGGGCCACATAAATATGTCGTTTCAACTAGGACAAAACATTTTCTGCACTTAAGCTTGGGCATTGGAAGAATGAAAAACCCATTAGGTTAGAAACATACACTGGCATACATATTCCTTACTGGCTGACAACCTCCAATTCTTCCAAAAACTTTCCACTGCGTAAAAACAGAATTCAACTCGCATGGATCACTCCTGTGATACTGGTGAATTTATGACATTATGGTGCTCATGAACTATAATTGGGTATCTCTAGAGCTGCACACTTCTGCAGAGGAACCCAAAGATTTGCAAGCCAGTGATATCGGCCTGGACAAAGGTCTAATAAAAATAGAAAATCACCATCAAGCTTCTTTCGGCGGGCAACAAGGCGTGTATATAAAATTAAACCAGCTTGGTAAATTAATTTCTGGTAAATTAATTTACTCAGCAGTTCACTTATAGAATTCATTTTGAAAACTTCATCATTTAGGCATGACTCAAGCTCAGCTAAAACAAACAACAAAAATGACTGAGTTTGTAAGGTGATCATCATTTATAGAAATGTACATAGAAATCTACAAATATACAGTTTCAAACATGAAATCTGAGGTCTATATAAGGGCAGACAGCTGTTTACTTTTCCCACCAACCTGTCTGCCAATGAGGACGATACCCTCCAAAGTTCAAAATTTGCAAGAGTGTTTAATGATTGATTTTCAGCGCAAATTTTCCCACAGTGTAAGAAGTGATTTTTTTTTTTTACACCAGATACAGTTAAATATATTCTTCAAGGATTTTAAATCACAACCGCTTTCTCTGGG
Source organism: Isichthys henryi (assembly GCA_026776945.1). Lineage (NCBI taxonomy): Eukaryota > Metazoa > Chordata > Actinopteri > Osteoglossiformes > Mormyridae > Isichthys > Isichthys henryi. Next base: position 22,501,862 of record JAODJX010000097.1, on the reverse strand, counting down.
TGTCCATTTCCACATTGTGTAATGATCCACATGCAGTATTTTTTATGATATTAATCATAATGAATTGATATCCCTAAATAGTGACATATGATGCCTACACAGCATTGCTCGTATTGTCAGTGGATAGAATTGAAATTTAAAATATAAACCACCAGCATTACAAAACTTTTCAAGATCACTTTGCAGTGATAACACTGCCAGTCAGACGAGAGCTTTCTAATGGGACAGGGAAAACAACATTTATTTGATACTAAGAAACTGAAACTTGTAATTACTGTACATTCCTGTCAATGGAATACATGCAGCTAATATCAGGGTCTGTATTATAAACATCCATTTTCTCTCATTTCACATGCCAGACAAATTCTGCTTGAAGGCTTCCGACATGCAAAACATACCCATTTTTCACCACACCTATTACTTTTTATGATGATTCTCAAAGCATTACTTATGAACAGATATAGGCCTATGGATATTTACACTGTCGGTAAGAATGCGCCTGATATCTATCTCTAAACGGTAAGAAGAGGACTTTACTGTAATAAATGCCTAAACATTCAGGTGAAAAAGAATAATACGTGAAACTGCGAACAAATCAGGGAATGTGGCAGCACCAACCCCATTCTCTCATTCATTGTCAGCTGCCCTCCTAATTAGACGGCAATGCTTTGTAGACACGTTTAACATTGTGTTCAGTTTTTAAAACAAATTATTTAATCATTTACTCGTCCATCTTCTATGCACCAAAATGTATTAAAAGTTTTGGTTTGTATAAAATAGGCATACATACAGATTTTGTCATCGTTTGAGTGGTATATACTCCAGAGTCCCACATTTAATCTATTACAAGACGGCTAACATAAATATGTAAGTCACGTTCTCCTTCGCTAAGATGAATTACTTCGTACTAAAAAGACCCGCAAACTACCCAAACTGTCGGCGAAGGACATCACAACAGATTACAAGTCATTAATTGATATTTCTGAATGGTCTCGGCATGCGCTCGCGTATTCTTTACGTTTATGACAAAAAGCAAACACTTACTGTGATGAGAATGGAGATTAATAGCCGATGGAAGATATTTGCCTGTGTGAAGAAGTACCGGGTGGCTCGTTCCCAACTGCCCCGGGGACTGGGGTATTCCTTCGGGAATGGTGGTTGCTCCGAGTCGGTGCGACTCCATACCCACCCCAGAAAGCAATGGTGGGGGTACATGTACAGATCGAGAGGGTCCGAAATCTCGGCCATCCATCATCCAAAACAGATCAAGACCAACGGTCAAAAAGGCAATTCCAGGCAATACTACTGTGTTAGACAATCCTTTCTTCCGTGAAAAGTAGTCTCCGCGTCAGGCATTCCTGCTTATCTAAAAACTACAAAAAATAAAAATATTCAGAATATAATTATCAATCAAATATCTTAATGAAACCAGTAATACCAGTAAAAGATCCACAAAATCTAACCACGCGTATCCTAGCTCAGTATCGTTGCATTCACCAAAATGACCATCTTGTCAAACGAGAATACGCAGTTTATATATAAGATATTACAGCTAAACTGCTACTGTATGCAAGAAGGGTATCGATAACGCTGGCGTAAACTTTACGCGTCTTACCGACTAAACGTTGGCACTAAGTTGCATAATGTTATGTCACTGCTGAATTGTTTGCTTTACAAATAACGTAAAAAAGCTTAAAGAGCCTTACAAAGCTGCATGTCCCTTTACTCTGAAACACATTTTTAACTTCTTTCTCTTTAGATAGGGACTTCAGCTAATTATAAGAACATTCGTCAGTTACCGTTTCTGAATATATATTAACGCGCGGTCGCATGTAAAAAATACATTGAAATTACAGATTGTTACGAAACGCTCGTATCAAATACCAAGACGCGTGAATGAATCGCTTCTCGTAAAGGCAAAGCAAAAAGCCGTTTCAATCTGAATCGAAACTTAGTAACAGCAACGTTAGGTAATAACTGCTTGCTGTAATAGTGAACACAGAATATGCCCCTTCGTCCTTTCACATCTAAAACATACGTACGCTATTCTAGGCTGTGTGTTCTCATTTGTTATGCTTACACTATTCATTTTACATGCATCAGTTAATCATGAAACTGGAAGACAACCACGTTCCAGCAGCCAAGATAAATTCGGTACTGCTAATTAACTTGGATTACATTCTTAAATGTAAAAATATGTGCAGATTGTTACATTAAGAAAACTCAGTTATTGCAATTGTGTATATAATTTACTTTTCAGTCTCATGAAATAGCTAGACTTGTATTGGTGGGATAAAGGTCTGCCTTACGCCCGTAAGTCAAGTTCGTCTCATGCGCAGCTATAACCCAAAGGTACATGCAAAAATAGCGCAGATCACATCGGGGACTTTTTTTTATTGACAATCTCTATTTATTGTTTTTAAAACACTATGTCACGCAATCACTCCAATCACCAGATGTCATACAATAAAACGGAAAACAGATGAAATTTTAACAACCTATTTATGTCGATTCACTGAAGCTCCTATTGCGACAACCTAAACAGCCTTAAATTTCATTATAATCTTGCCATATTTTATAATATTCTACATTACTTAATCGGACGCCTGAATTTCAATGTCTGGCAATACGCTTTGAAACGTTTATTAACTTTCACACACTAAACGTAGAATACACTTGCAACTCTGTAATGAATTTGGTTTCTTTGCACAAGTACGCTACATCTAAATACCAAGTCCTTACTCAAATTGAAGTCCCATAAAATCCGACAAATCCTAAAGTTTGCAAACAGATTTAGGATATTCCATGAGCACACCATCCGTGGACATGCTGCAAGCTGACATCGACGCAAAAAGCCCGTTTACACTCCAGCACAGTATTTCGCGAAGAAGTCCACAGCAATGAAACAAGCATTGTTTTTTTCCAACTCCGCCCACATTAAATCTAGGGGGGGGGGGGAAACATAAAAAAAAACTCTGCAATTGGGTAATATATGTGTCAGTCAATTTAATGAAAACATGCTGGCTCTTTGCCAGTCCTACAAAACCAATTACGAACCAAGGAAATTGGTGGGTATTCTGGACTCTTCTCTTCAAGACTGAGTGATCAAAACGGGCTGCGGAGATATTTGGGTACCATCTCTATAAGGAGCTACTTAATCCATTCTTTGACTGGTAATCAGCACGGCAGAAGAAATCTGAAGTGGGAGAGAATCAAGGAGCTGTTCAGAATATTTTAAAATCAGGTTTAGTGAAACATGTTGATATGTTCTCGAACATGTATAACAACGCATCCTTATATTTAACATCTACAATTAATAATATACTCATTTGTATTTTGTGAGTTTTTATTTTTTTATATGAGCGTGTCCTCAAATGCATATTACGCAGAAACACCTTTAGTACGATGACAGCAAATCACAAAAGGAGAAACGTGATCAAGAATGCGTAGATGTGGGTAGTGTATCAATGGGGCGGTAATTAGAGCTACTATGTAGGTGACATGGGAAATGTTCTCGAGCTTCAAAATGGGGATTCTACTGCCACACAGCGGGCGATCTGCAGCCAGTTCGGTCTGGTTAAACGAAATACATGCTAAAGTATATGTGACTTGGGAGTTTAAATAATAGCAACTACATCTTAAAGGCCAGGTACAATTAGTGTTTTTCATGCTATAATCAGCTAGTTAACTTCATAGTAGTAAATCAACGGATTAATAATAGCAAATTATTAAGTTTAGCAATGTCATTTATACTGGTCAGCTGTCGTTTCAGTTTGTCCCATTACTTAAATGTCCTAAAATATGTCATAGGGTGTATCATGGTATAAACAGTGGTAATTATTGTAAAAGTGATATGAGAAGTTTCACTTTAATAAACTGATATAATATCATATATTAACTTATGGTTTAAAGATTTATAATGAGAATTGTCAATCTATTCGTCTTCAACCACTCACCCTGGACTGGAAACTGTGTCGTCTGGTGCCTGTGTGAAGGCAGCATCGGGACAGGATGCCAGCCAATGGCAAGGCACCAACACACTAACTAAAGACCAACTGAAATAAGGCCAACTGAAAGATGCCAGCTAGTCTTACAACTGTGGAAGGAAACTGTAGAATTCAACAGAAACCTGAGAATTTGTAACATGGGAATGCACAAGCTGCACGGACACAGAGACCATGAAGGTATCCGGTTCAAACATTTTAGGAAAAAAAACCAACTACAATAAAAATCCATACATCTTCAATCTTAAGACCAGAAGTGTGAGGTAAAGTTCAGTTCATGAACAATAACTATTTCTGAACTATTTTCAGTATGTAGCCTTGCAGCCCTATTTTATAGCACAATTGATTACAACGGATAAAATATGAATGCACAGTTTTTTTTTTAGTTAAAAATGTAGCCTTATATCATGTGAATGGTTAATAGTACCAAAACACCATATCACAAAGAATAATTGAACTTGTGTAGCCTCAGTCTTGTAACATCCATCTCAAACTGTGGTGGTTTCAGTGGATGCTGGTTTAAACACATTTACAAAGATCAAGGCTTGTCGTAAAAGGAGATTGTTGAAATCCTGTTAGCAATTTTTATACAGAAGCATTTTTCCTTAAAGATGCAACTTGGTCAAGTTGTTCAAACTGCATCCATCCATCCATTTTCCAAACCGCTGTTCCTACTGGGTCGCGGTGGGTCCGGAGCCTATCCCGGAGGCAACAACCCAGGATGGGGGGCCAGCCCATCGCAGGGCACAGTCACACCCCATTCACTCACGCATGCACACCTACGGGC
>JAODJX010000097.1:22486862-22496971 GCA_026776945.1 Isichthys henryi | reverse complement strand
CCGGAGGAAACCCCACGACGACATGGGGAGAACATGCAAACTCTGCACACATGTGACCCAGGCGGGGATTCGAACCCCCGAGGTGTGAGGCAACAGTGCTAACCACTGCACCACCATGCCGCCCCTGTTCAAACTGCAATTTTGTCTTATTTGCGTTAGTGTCAGGGAATATGGCAGAACGCTCTGACAATGTAATTCACTCATGTAAATTGTCCTACTAGAGTTTGTTGTGACATACTTACTTGTCTGAAATTGCATCACATGGAACTGATACATAACTGAAATTCTCGAGATAGTTAATTTGAACTTATTTGAACTTTTTTTTTTTAACAGCACATTGCCAAAAGTGATCTCTGCTTGGCAGATTTATGCCAGATTCTGTCAATAGGAAGGCAAGTAAGCTTACATCTAGCTTTAAAGAGAATACTTTCTAAAGCTGAGTAGGTCTTAGTTACAGAAGTGCACGAAAAACACTCAAACGGATGAGATAAAATGTTTTGTGTGGAGGTGGTGGTGTTGGGGGGGAAGAGAGCGACATTTATTGATTTTAACTCCTACAAGCAGAAGGGACCAGTACATGCTTTAGTGCTTGGTGTCAAAGGCTGTGTATGCAATACATTTTTTGATTCAGTGTATGAAAGTTTAAATATACATACTCAGAACACAAGAGGGGTTAGCAATCTGTAAAATATATGCCACTTCTTTTTTATAATTATATGACCCCACAAGTCAGGCAAGAGAAACTGAGATTTATTTAAAAGGGTAAGTTGAAATTAATCTAATATTGTCAACATAATCTACCCAAATGTGCAGATGCATGAAGTTATTACATTTATCCATCCATCCTTTCATCCATTCTTTCATCCATCCTTTCATCCATCAATCCATCTTCTCTACCTGCTTGTCCTATGCAGGGTTGAAAGGGGTTCAGAAGCTATTCCAAAAAACATTTGTGTGGAATCATAATGTCTATACATAATGCTGGTTTTCCATTGCGTTCATTGCTGAATTTGAGTGGATTTCTATATATCGAACATTCCAATCTTTTTTCTATTGGCATTGCGCAGGGATTCTGTCTTTATTCTTTGTTGGTCTAAAATCGTAACTCTTAATCAACAATGCATATAGTGATTAAACGATTTGTACCAGGATGGATAAACTTCTTGTCATTACTGATTTTTATACATAAAACACAATCCATCCATTGACACCCTCTATGGCCTATGAACTGTAGTCAGAAGTCCCAGATTCCATGTACCGGTTTAGATAAAACCATTAATGTAGAAATGAGCACTGCTTACATCACCTGAACCATGAACCCAAACATGAATCTACATTTTTTTAAATATTCATCACTCATAATCCCAAACACTGTAAAATGATAATTTCTCAATCTTGGCACCAACATCTACTAATGTTGTACTTTCAACTTCCAGTGAAACAAGGCAGGCCTGTCTGTATTTCGCCCTTAAACGTTGTGTGTTCTTCTTGAAATTCTCTCAAAGAAATGTACAGATTGTACACTTATTCTTATTTTATGTAGTCAGAAAGTTTATTTGATAGCTGAATTAGATAACGAGAGGTAGACATTTGCACACCTTTATAGTCAAGTAGGATTTTGAAATTTTATGAGAGTTTAATTGACAATTCACTGTTTACTTGAATTTTAAGTCAATTCTTGATTGAAAAGCGCTGCTAAAGATATTTTATTATACTAGGCCTGCATATTACATGCAGCTCACTTTTTGCAAAAGTAATGTTTACTAAACTAAATCTTTATTTCAAGTCGTTTAGTGCTGATTTTACAGCAATTAACTTACTAATTTCAGGCTTAATTTTATAAGCTTTTCATATTTTTGATACAAATATGTAACAATTTACAACAAGGAAATAGAAATAATAAATATATTACACATATCTCAAAACATTTTTAGAATAGTACGTTATACATGCAAGGCTATTGGCAACATTGAGTAATACACCTTACAACCGTTAATAAAACAGGAGTTAATGCGCGGTTTCAAACTACCCCTTTGTCAAGGCCCACGTTGCGGTTTCAAGTCACCCACCTCCATTTTGGAGGCAGCTGAAAGAATACTAAAATAGTAATGAGTCAAGGGAAAAGGCAATGCCTGAATGTTACAGCCAAAGGATTTCTAATTTAAATATCAGCCGGGCACCATTTCAGCTCCAATGAAAGGAGAACAACTTTTGAAAGACCTAGCATTGGATAGCTCCCAATTTAGCCAAAGGATAACCAAGAAAGAATGCGGATTTTTATATATATAAATATATATATTATGGGGGAGGGTTTGTGGCGAGGGAAAGGACTCTAATGCCAAAGCTTATGACCGTCTACAAAACGCGAACATATGTACAGTATATTGCATAACTAATGGGGTAGCACTGAACGACAATCTTCACTTTAATCATTATGCTATCAATATGAAGCTGAATTTATAATTCACAGCCTGACTCTACCGTTCCGGTCATGTAAAACAATTTTTTATGACTTTCGTAAGTCAAAATCGCCAGCTACTTCCAACATTGTTCCCAGATGATCCACGAACGGTTAACTTAATGGTATGTATAACGATTTCGCGGATAATAAGATAGTAACGGTTCTGTGCGTCGTTTTCTGACGGTTCTGCGATCGCCACACATACCCAAGTATGCACATACCCGATTAACGTATTCGAATAAATAGTAATTTGTCTTTAGTAGGCGTATATAATTTAAAATGTACAAAACTGATTACAAGACGGTATTACAACGGTGTTAGTGTTCAGAGAAGTACAATGAAGACGCGTAATTATATATAACCTTTGAGATGGAGTGAAATCAAAAACGAAATTAATGCGGGTAGATTAGTATAATTCATTTGAATTCTCTGAACTATGTCGTAAAATGTTATCCAGCGATATAGGAGACTATACATGAAACTTTCATTAAAATTACGAAACACGCAGTTAATAATGTTCTATTTTATTTTATTTTTTTAAATAAATACCCTCCCCTCCTTGTCAGCATTGAGAATGTAGTGTCAAAATGTAAGGTAGAAAATTTAATATACCTGGACCATATGCGTAAATTTTTTGCCTGTTCCATGAAACACATGCATTTGTTAAGCGTTTAAATAAACTACTTTAAACGTAAACTCAATGGTTATGCTCGGTTTATAAATTCACATGTAGCTAATTTTTTAACTATAACTAAAACTGGTAAACTTAATACCTTTATTTCGTCGAGCACAGTTTCACCGACAAGTGTTGCCCTATTTATACGGTCTATAACCGCAAGAGGCTGTGTAAACCTAGATATTTAGTATGATGTAGTATTACTATATAATTGTATTAGATCATTTCTGTTCATTCATGTTTTTTCTTTAATTCTTTGTACTTGAATACTTAGACCCCGCACCAAGTTGAAAGGTCGGCTATAGGCCCACATCTTAAGCCTGACAGTTTTACAATGAAGTCAACGTTATCTCAATGGTAGGCATAATCAATTTCAGTTCATTCAATGCACTTTATATCAAAAATTAAATTCCATTTGTACCGTTAACGTTTTAATATGTCTAGTAATTATTGTAACATACAACATAATTTTCTCTACCTGCCATATTTAGGTGTCTGAATAGGCCTACTTAATAAACATGACGGGAACTCATTTAATATATGACAAGTATTTAGTAACCAACACATTTTTTGGCAGTTCCTCAGTAAGGAATTGGTATTTTACAATGTGATTACAGTTGCGGTTTAACATATTTTAATTAAGTATATGCCGAAGTATTTATAGGAATTATAGAATGTGCAAATATGCTTGGGTTGTACTCAGTTTGTTATATTTATTATCTGTGCAATTTGTTTAGATTGATTAGTTCAAATGAGTTTCGGCACTAATAAACACTTAAAAATGCATGGTGTTTGGTGAGAGGTGTTTTTCTGCATCGTTGGGTTTTTTGATGTACATTCCAATGACATATTTTGTTTAATCATAAAATAAACATGATTATGTGCCTGTATGGAGTGCACAACGGCATATGCTACACATTCATGAACTAGTTCACTTAAGTTAATTGTAAATGCAATAACAGTTTTTGGCATTACTAAAAAAGAAATAATTCATTATAATTCCGAAAACACAACCGGGATGTGAATAATGGAAAACAATAAACAGACATGAAAATACTTTAAAAATAAAAGTAAAAAATCTCTACATTTGTACTGTTAGACAGTTATACATACTGATATGAAAAATATAAAATGTAGTCCTTTAAAATATTTTATGTACAATTTGGAAATATAATACTAAAAGTACAAAAGTAAAAAAAACAATGCTTAAAAACTGCACGGCTATTGTATTGTCACATGGGAATTACAAATCCATCATCTAAAATGATAAAGAATTCTAAGAATTAACATGCAAGCAGAGTACACTGATCTATTCTCATCACCAGTTCTCTCTGACATGTGTCAATTAAACTTAAATTTTCCAGGCAATGATATAAAATTGCGGAAAACAAAAAAGTTTACCTTACATTTAGTGTTTTATTACAAAAAGTACTAATTTTCATTATATAAGTTCTTTACATAAAGTAACAATATTTCAGTATTTGAATATTAAATGTGAAAGAATTTATTTAACAAAAACACAATTTAAACAATTTCTTTTAATATGCAGAACTAGATGTCTGGTAGTATTAATCGACTCTCCTCTCCCTAACTTGTTGACTAAACCATCACCTGTAACATTGGTGACCCGGCTACAAAGCATCATTCCTGGGAATTAAAAATGCCCCCAAGAATAAGCCAGGAATCCAGCTCATTGAACCTAAAAAGTAGCTTAAAGGAGCCAGTAATACCAAAACTACTGATCTTCCAAACCACTTAGGCAAGCCTGGCATCACATTTGGGGTGAATTTTCAGGGGTTACTTGTAGTTGAGGTGAAGCATGTAAATCGAAAGCTGAATAACAGGTAAATACCTTGAGGGTTTGAGCTCTTGTCACCCATATTCTGTGAATTCACTGCTTTGCTTAGCAAGGATGGGATGCATTGAAAAAAGACCTAGGACTTTCGTGACATTTAAACTGCTGCACCAGTGAATAGCTAGTGAATTCTGCCACCACCTAAATGTACAAAATATGCAGGTGAACAGCCAATTCGGTTTTAATATCATATGACATGATCACCCTTCACTGTACTGTATATGGTGAACCATAATAGCAATTTCTACACCAAATTTGTGAACTGGCCATTGAATTCACAACAAATACAGCATTATGATAACACTGCTTGAGCGTACTATTAGTCAAATACAACTTAGTCCGGATAATGTCCAATTAGTGGTTTTATTGAAATTCTCAGTAAATTCAGCTGTGTGTAGAAATGTGTGTTTTCAATTCACAGTGGATTCACCTCAGAGGGCCAATACCCAAGCTCTGCAATATTACATGCTTTCTCAACAACAATCTTGATTACAATGAACTTGTTAAATGTACTTTGAGTGCATCAAAGAATTTTGATATGCATGCAGTTTCAGTGATGCCATGCCAAAGTGTAATCTGTGTTGCTTAATCCATTAGTTTAGAAATTATCAATGGTCAAGGCTGGTTCCATGAAAAATGCTGAAGGCTGTATGGTTTCCAATTGCCATTAAAATATCATTTACATACAGTAACAGCATGAAGGTAAAATATACACGGAACAATAAGGCATTGTAAATTTCCCAAAAATAACTCACCTCTGAGACAGTAAATATATCACTTAGAGATTTTATTCTTTGCATTTCACCCACCAGCAAACACTCTTTTATACATGCAGGTATATTTTTTATTTAATTTCACTTCTTACAAAGTGACAAAATTCGCCACAATTGCCCAAACATAAAAATGGTTTTACATTGAAATGTTTACCATGGACTTTCTTTGCATGTGCTGTGTTAATGTTTGCAAAACATTTACCATTTACACATCAAATAAAACAAAAAACTACTCATTTTCACATGTGCCTTAGGTAAATTTCAACCGCAGCTCCACAACCATGTATTAGCCAGCCTGGAAGATTAACCACAGTGATATATAAAACATTTGCACCACAAACTGGAATCAGGCCCTGAGGTAAAACTTAAGTTTAGTGGTGGAGATAACAGCATATGTTTAGCCAGATAGTTATGAATTTATGAGATTAGACTGCAGAAGCTATAAAAAGGAGTCAGTCTGAGGCAGAGGCTGTTGATTATCTATCCACCTAAAACCACACAGCAGATGCTTTTTCTTTATCCAGTAGGAAAAATATGCTCAAGGAGGGATTTCAGTCAGACTAGTCCCAGACATTACAGCCACCCTCAGACATACCCAGATTTTACATTACTTAGCTCGCTGCTGCACTGCTTGTTAGGTCAGCAATAGGTCATTCCACTTGTGAAATACCAGCTACTCGAGATTGTGAATCCCCAAACCAGAAACTGCCAAAACAGAAGCTCAAAGCAAAACGGCCCCCAAGCCACCCAAACCACCAAGTCAGGACCAGCAGGCAACTGACAGGCACAGAGAAAACAGACCTACTATATCCAGCAGATCCATCAATCCATCCATCCATCCATTTTCTAAACCGCTTATCCTACTGGGTCGCGGGGTCCAGCAGATCTACTCCATCCATAAAACAAACCTGATCTATGCTCCAAGAGTAATTGCAATGACCAAACAGTGTGAATTACTCGATGCTATGCTTAAGTAAGGTTAGGTTCAAAATTGCCACCAGGCCAGAGCAGGTTCATTTACCTGATAAGCAAATCAGGGGCAGGTGTCACACCAATACTTAAGAGTGTGCATAGTCATTACCAGTGTGATTGTAGAGATTTAGAAAGTAAAAGATATTCGCTAAATCAGCATATACAGATGTGGACAAATTTGTTAGTACCCATCTAGCTCACTGAAACAATGTTTAATTTCTCCTGAAAAGTTATTCAGTTAAAAGCAGTCATCTAATACATACCTGCATGCCCTTAGTATGTGATAGAATAAACCAATAAAATTGGGAAAAGAAATTATTTGTTTATTTTACAAAGATATGCTAAAATAGTATGGACAGATTTGTTGGTACCCCTAAAGAGACTATTTATCCTTGCATTATAGTCATGCTTCAAACTGTTTAACCTTAATTAGTATCACAGGTGCCTTCAAGCTTTTCATCAGCCATTCAGCCTATTTAAAGGGAAAGAACATGCTTCTGTGTTGATTGGTATCATTGTGTTACCACACTGAACATTGACCAGAGAAAGCAAAAGCGAGCAATGTCTGAGGAGCACAGAAAGAAGATTATCGATAACCATGTTAAAGGTAAAGGCTGTAAGACCACCTCCAAGCAGATTCATGTTCCTGTGACCACAGTTGCCAGTATTGTTAAAAAGTATAAGGTTCTTATTTTGGGGCTGCTTTGCTGCATCTGGCACAGGACACCTACGAGCTGTGTAGGGGACAATGAAGTCTCAAGAATACCAAGGCATTCTGGAGCGAAATATACTGCCCAGTGTCAGAAAGCTCAGTCACAGGACACAGTCCTCCAACAGGATAATGACCCAAAACATACAGCTAAAAGCACTCATGAATGTCCAGATCTTAATCCTATTGAACATCTATGGAAAGATCTGAAAATTGCAGTGTGGAGACGCCACCCTTCAAACAGGAGCCAGCTTGAGTATTTTGCTCAGGAAGAGTGGGCCAATCTACCTTTTGGCAAATGCAGACGTCTCATTGTGAAGTACAGAGACTACTTGTTGGCAGTGATTGCTGCAAAAGGTGGTGCCACAGAATATCTAATGAAGGGTACCGTCTTTTTTGTCCATACCATTTATATATATAATTTAGTTTAATTATATAAAATATTCAACTGAATCAATAACCAAAAGCAACGTCTAATTTGTGATAAATATGGAATGAACAATAAGGGATGTCATTAAACTTCTGTCAGTTTCAAGTTATTTCACAGGTAGTTGTGTTTTTTTTTTTCTGGAAGGGTACCAACAAATTTGTCCACGTCTGTATTTGTACCGCTGCTTTCATGCAAAGTGTGTGGTAAAAGGCACAACTGCCCAGATAACATTGGAACCGCCCAGTTCCTACACCGGCGAACGCCAAATTCCTTTAGCCTCCAAACAAAACGTGCTTCAGTGCATGCAGCCCTTTTATTTGCGCTGACGTGCAGTTAATGTTCATAAAAGCAGCGAATCTAACCCACGCAACCAAAAAGCCGTATTGTTCCTAACAGAGTGGCTGTTCTGTCCTTAAATCACAAAGCTGAAAAATTTTCAAACGCAGTATGCATTTCATAAAATGTCAGATAAATGGACGTAGTTAATTGGTGATTACACGTTTGTCAAAGTTTACGTTTTTATATAAATCAAGTCAGATGAAACAATAAAAAAAAAAACGTAAGCATACATATTCAAGGTTTTCCAGCTCTTACACATCTGGCGTGACACCGCCTTCAGAATCTCAAGCACACGCAGGAAATCTTACGGCAAATCTACATTATTCCATTATAAACCTAAAATTAGCTACATCAAAAGCACTGGGGTAGTTGCAAACCCTGCAGGCAATTTACAAGGCAATAAAACTGTTACATACATGTAAATGTGTGTGCTTCTGTATGCAAACTTGTTTCAAACTGAAATCTCACTCCAACTAGTTGACCAAAGTTGGCAACACTGCATTTTATTTGAAATGAACTGTAAAATCCACTGTTCTCTGCTAAAGCAGATTGTCATTCCGTTTGCGTTATTATTCCAACAATTATAAATATGAGAAAACATTACCTATTTTCTATATCCTTTCGAAATTAGACCTCCCATACCCACCTGTAATAGCAAAGTGTACTTTAATGTATTATATATTTTTTAAATTTACATGAAGGGAAAGGACATGCTACTCCTCCCAAAATTAATACCATGATATAATACTGTCACCATCAGTGAAATATACCGTAGTAATTTTGGGTCAGATAGCTTACCCCTGCCAAAACATCAGAGTAGTACTCATAGCCAAATCAGTAAAATTAATAGTGTATTATAAATTTTGTAAAATATGTTCTCACTTAGAAGTTACATTTGTTTCAAATATATAGAAATAAATAAAAAAAAACTTTATACTATGATCTAATTAGCTTGGTAAATTTGTTATCTAGAATGGGCTATTGAGTGGATGTTCCCTGCCACTCCCAAATTACTAAATAGAGGACTGATTGGCTGAAGAGTCCTCACACCTGGATATGAACAGCTGACCTACAGGTTATCCCAGAAACCTGCATACGCACCAGCCCTTTGACAATAACATTGCCTACCGTGACCATAAAGTGAAGTGTCAATCAATAGAATACTTTTTGCTTAGATGAGAGGGGCCAGATAGACCCGCTTTTGTCAAACACAAAACAGGGCTGGTATTATCTCCAGCTCTGACTATTTCACCATTTCATACCTGTTGGTTACATAAATTCAGTTTTAAAAAATTGTGTCATATGAGTTACATATTGTCAACTGTACATAAATATCAAAGTTACAAAACTTAAAATGTTTAATATGATTCAGGTTAAGTTTTCATTGGGAAGCTAGTTAGGCATACGATATATAAACTAAAGTCTCCATTTATGTGTGACATCCAGGGATAAAATAAATCTATCAGCAATTTACCTTTAGTCGCTTTCATTTGCTTCAATGTTACCCACGAAGTCTGAAATACCAGATAATTAATGATATCGTCATAATGGACAGCGGGCAACTCACAAGCATTCTGCTTTCAATGCGTTTGGGTCACATCCATTAATATACATTCTTTATATAATTTGCTATTATTTAGTTTTATTTATTTTTCTTTTATGTAGGGCTTGGGTCTATTCATGTCAGCCTGTCAAAAGAAGGGGAATCACAAAAATAATAAAAATTTAAAAGTTATCCTAGTTACTATGTAACATAGTACTTTCAGTTTATCTGGGTTTACGGTTAGATTATAGGCGATGTAAACATTCTCAGCAAACTGCACAATCAAAGCGTCATCATCAGTATTCGATACTGATGGTACCACAACTAGCTATTAATACTCCTGTTAATATA
>JAODJX010000097.1:22475792-22485971 GCA_026776945.1 Isichthys henryi | reverse complement strand
AAAAGTTTCTCGTAATAATGGGATACTAAGTCATAATAATGAGAAAGTTTCTCGTTATTATGAGATACTAAGTCGTATTAATGAGAAAGTTTCTCGTTATTATTAGATACTAAGCCGTAATAATGAAAAAGTTTCTCGTTATTATTAGATACTAAGTCGTAATAATGACAAAGTTTCTCGTTATTATGACATTTGTTTTCTTTTTGTGGCGGAAACGGGCTTCCATATTTGTGCCATCAAATCAATGTCATTTCCAGAAAAAAATTATATTCTTCCTGTTGTTTTAGGTTTACAATGAGTCAATGACCTTATAATATTATATTGGCTTGAACAATTCTATTGGCTCAACCAAAGTCCAATACATTCTCAACATTGTCAAAAACAGATTTTCTGAAATATACCTTGATATTAACAATAGTTGAAACCACTGAAGTAGGAAGAACCTATATCTGAGCATGTACTTTTATGTTGTTCCTGTCAGGGTCGGCGCCCATCCCTGCCCTTTGTGTCTCCTCCCCGTCTGGCCAGCAGGTGCTGCTGACCATCCTGTCCTCCCTGTCTCTTGCTTTCCAACCTCAGTCTATCCCTAGAGTGTTTTGTTTGTTCACTGAACCACTGCTTAGTTCAGTGGGCTGAGCATGCGTGGGATACAATGTATCCCTGCAGTTGTGAGTTTGAAGCCAGCCTCACCTGTTTTGTGTACGTGATTTTTTGTTTTTCCTAGTGTTCAGTCCTTTGCTTGCCTGTTTTGGATTATCCTTACTTTGATATTGTTTATCCCTGTTTAATTAGTCTTGTTTATGGTTCTCTGCCCCTGCTTTGGTTATCTTCTGTTTTACTGTGGTTCTTGACTTGCCCCCTAGTGTACTGTAGTATTTTTGTTATGTGAGTGTCTCTGCCTGGCTCCCTAGTTCTAGTATCTATTACCTGTTTCCCTGTGTAATTTTATTTATGGTTCATTTTGTAGCATTTTCCCCTTATTTCTGACCACTTGTGGTCTTAGTTGTTATTTATTTATTTATTTTGCTATTGGTTCCCAGTGTGTTTCAGTTGCAACCGATAAACTCCTGTTGTCTCTTAAAACTGCAAGCGCATCAGATCATTTCATGCCTGCCTATTAAACCATTGTGATCAATGATTCAAGATCAAGGTAGGATGGGTTTAAGGACATTAAGGTTCAAAAAAGAAAAAACTATTTAAAGAAAAATCCTGCAAAGTCCTGTAACCACAAGAACAGAAAAGCTCTTCCAGTCAAGTCCAACAGGCCCCATTTTCCCCAAAGATATAATTATAAGTGCCAACTGTGGTACTGGGAGTGGAAAGGCAGGGAAACTGGAGGCATCGTAGGTCTACAGCTCTATTTCATTCCATGTGGCACTGCAATTACATTTCTAGCACATTCGGTAATCAAACTTTGATATTAGCATAGCAAACCAACTGTCGTGCATTAGACAAGGGAAGTAAGAGCAGGGAGACGGAGGATCGGGAAAATATGGGGTTTAATTAACAGAATGGCAAGCGAACACAGACTGACAATACAATGACCGGACTGGGAAAACAAACTGAAACGTGGACTAAATACATTGAACTAATGACAGCAACAAGACAAAGTTGATCATACGGGGATTCCACACGAGGTTAATGAGGGGGATGTGGCACATGGAAGGAGCAGACGATCGGGGCAGGACAGGACCCCCCCCCCAAAGCGAAGCGACGAGACGAGGGACACAGCAGCACTTGGGGAAACAAAAGCAGAAACATTAAGTCACCACGGGGAAGAGAGACAGGGAGGAAATAGAGCAGGCACAAAGGACCTAGACGGGAATGGTGGAGCAGTACGGGGAGTAAACGCGGGGGGCAAGGAAGCAAGGGACAAAGAGAAACAGGGAATTGGAGGGACCCTCGGCGGGCGTGGGCTGGAAGCTGCAGGGGCAGCCAGCAACCGCCAGGCCAGAGCTGCAACTGAAGAGGGCACCGAAAGCGCTGAGGAGGAAAGCGAAGGGGCTAGTGGAGAAGGCAAAGAGGAAGCCATAGCTGTAGTAGGCAAAGGCACAGTCACTGCCGACTCAGATGCAGGCATGGGTGACCGATGAGTCACCGGCGTGTGACCCAAAGGCTGTCGAGGAGGCGCCAAAGGTCGGGTTGTAGCTGGCTGATGAGCTGCAGGCAGGGGACCCACAGGCGATTGACAAGGTACAAGAAGCTAGGCCCGCAGCTAGCCGATGAGACACCATAGGTGGTACAGTACCTGATCCCAGCGTTGGTTTCCTCTCTCTCCTCGAGAGACCCAAAGACGGGGACCAGGCTTGGATCCGCCAGGAGGAGACGGAGTTTGAAGTGACCCACCGGAGGGGCCCACTAAGGCAGTCAGGGCAATCCCCGAGATGTCCCACTCTAGCTCCTCCACCACCTCCATCAAGGAGGGAATAGCAGTGGTCAGGCCCTCAGGGACCTCCTCGGGGACAGGGACTGGGGCCATGGAAGCCGGGAACATGGTCAGGAACCAGGGAGACTGGAACCGGAGGGTCGGGAACCTGGGGGACTGAAACCAGTGGTTCAGGGACCTGGGGGACTGAGTACGAGGGGTCAGGGACCAGGGAAGGCAGTGCAAGAGCCACCAGGACTGGAACCGCTGGGGCCAGAGCATCTCTCGTAAGCGAGGGATTCGCTGGGGGCCTAGCATCAGCTGCCAGCATGGGATCTGCTGAGGGCAGAGCGTTAGCTGCCGGGACAGGGTCCTCACAGGGCAACGCTTTAGCTGCCAGAATGCGGGCTTCACAGGGCAGCGAGTCAGCTGCTGGAACAGGGGCCTCGCAGGGCACCACGGGGACGAGGCCACTAGGACGGGGATCTCGGGAGGCCACCGGCGGGTTGGGACACTCGGAGAGCTGCGCGTCAGTCACTGGGACTGGAATCTCGGGCGCGGGGACCTCAGGTTCCAGAACAGGAACCTCAGGGGCGACAGCAGGAGCCTCAGGAACCAGAACCTCAGGAGGTGGTGCAGGAGGCGCCAGGCCAGGAACCACGGAGGCACAGCCAAAGCCGCTGGGTCAGGAATATCAGGAGGCTGTGCATCCACCGCCAGCACAGGAACCATGGGGCCCCGAGCAGGAACTGGAACCATGGGGGACAAAGCAGGAACTAGAACCATCAGGGGTGAAGCAGAAACTGCCGGGACTTGCGCAGCAACCTCGAGGACAGGAACCACAGGGACGGGGGCAGGGATCGGAACCTCAGGGAGCAGAGCATGACCCTCTGGAAGCAGAGCAGGAACCTCCAGTGGCGCAGCAGGAACGTGCGGTGCAGGAACCTCAAGGGGCACAGCAGGACCCACGGACACAGGAACCACAGCCGGGGGTTGTGCCTCGGGGGAGGAGGATGTGCCTGCCGAGGAAGCCGACTCGGTCCTCAACTGGAGCAGCTCCCTCAGGCTCTCCGCCATTCACTCCATTTCACAAGGCGGAGAAGTTGGAGTGAAGGTGGCAAACTTCCTTTGCAGGTGTCTACAGAGTGGGACAGCTTCTAGGGAGTTTTGCACTGCTAGATCCCCCATCACCTACCAGTATAGCCCCGAAGGGTGAAAAATTGTCGAGCTAGAGTTTTGGGCATAGGTGAAGCAACAGGTAGGCGGGCGTCATACGCAGGCGGTGAAGCAGGCAGACAGGCGTCATGCGCAGGCGAAGAAGCAGGCAGACGGGCGTTGCATCCGCAGAGTCGTCGGGCATCCGCGGCAAAGAGCAAGAGCAATGAGATGGAAGATCTGTAAAATAAGGGGTTTAATTAACAGAATGGCAAGTGAACGCAGATTGACAATACAATGACTGGACTAGGGAAACAAACTCAAACGTGGACTAAATGCATTGAACTAATGATAGCAACAAGAAACAGCTGATCACACAGGGATTCCACACGAGGTTAACGGGGGGGCATGGCACACAGAAGGAGTGGACGATCGGGCAGGACACCAACTAGTCTTTGAATGACAACTCATTGGTGGACAGCTACCAACTGAAGCTCCCATCCCAACCAAATGGACAGTCTCTGTCTTTAAAATAAAGGCACTTATTCGGAACATTAGATAAACGCACAGGCGAGACTCCAGGCGGAACAGTCAGCAGATCAGTCTCAGTCCCTAATTGTGTCTGAATGTGACTCTGAAATGCAAAAACAGTGCAAATTATCAGTTGATTATGATAAGTACAAGAAAAAAAACATATAAAATACATATTTTTCACTCTTAATTTGTTTTCAAAGGTAAAGTGAAATTAAAAGCTAGCTGGCAATCGACATCTTTTATCTTCTGAAACTGGTTTACAATTTGTACCCTGGTTCCAACCAGTGATTTCTCTCAGTTCACAACCTTTGTCCTTCTATAGAAAAGACATGCTGACTGTAGCAATGATAATTTTCCATATAATATATATTTACTTATAACAATATACATTTATTTATATAAAAGAATCCCCAGCGAATGTTTACCCTTCTACAGGGTGTGCTGCACCAATCTGTCCACTTACAGTATGTTGGTCAGACTTGCAGCGGAGTCTGGATGAATGAAGTGACAGTGCTTAGCACTGAACCATCCCCCCCCCCCCCCAGCAGAACTAACAGGAACAATAATAACACTTTTAAAACCGGCTTCTGAAACTCAAAAATCTTAACAGCTGTGAGGCAAAGGAAAATTCTGGTTCCTGAATACAAAGTCATGGGGGGTATATGACAGTGTACCTGGCAGGTCTTGACAATTCCAAACACACTAAGACAGCTCATCACCACATAGAATATGTTAGTAGTCCTGGTTACACCTCATTAAGGTGGTTAAATTACTCTAGCACACAAAATGACATGGTAAACAATTCATTAATAAACTCAGAGGAATTGGCAATTTCACTGTGATTTTCTCTGTAGTTACATTTTGACAAAGGAAAACAAGACAAAACAAAACAAATTATTGCATTTTTAAAGAAACAAATATTGTTACAGCCCATCAAAGTTAACAAATCGTATTTAAGCCATTGGACGAAATGTAAAATAATGAATGTACAGTACTGTGCAAAAGTATTAGGCAGCCAAAAAAAATTATGTTTAAATAACTGTCATGTTGGTGTAAAACTGTGCTGTTACGCCTAGCAGAGTGTGTCAGCTAAAATAACCCTATTATTTCCAGCAACCATACAACACTCCCGTGTATTTTTTGACCTGACCACTAGCTCACCTCATATATCTATTCAATGTCTCATTCACTTTTGTAACTAATTAAGTTAATTAATTAAGCGAGCTGGTGGTGAAATTTAACAAAATCATGGAACGAAGTTTGGGGACTGAAGTGGTGTTCATCTAGCTATCCAAGTAGATATCAGTAACTTTTTGGAGAACAGAAGAGATTTTTACTAGTTTTTATTGTGTTACTTGTAATTTCCATATGTTCTTATGTTAAATTATATTTTTTGTTCTAAGAATATGTGCACTTACTACCCAGATAAATAGTGTTAAACATTTCTTTCGAGTGCCTAAGACTTTGGCACAGTACTGAATGTATATATATATATATATACACACATATACACACACACACACACATATACACACACAGTCATACCCGAAATTATCAGCACCCCTGGAATTTTTGCAGATAATGCACCATTTCTCCCAGATAATTGTTACAATTACAAATGTTGTGGTATACACATGTTTATTTCCTTTATGTGCATTGGAACAACACAGAAAACAGAGAAAAAAAAGCCAAATTTGACATCATTTCAGACAAAACTGAGCCGGACAAAATTATTGGCACCTTCAACTTAATATTTGGTTGCACGCCCTTTGGAAAAAACAACTGAAATCAATCGCTTCCTGTTATCATCAACAAGCTTGTTACACCTCTTAACTGGAATTTTTGACCACTCTTCTTTTGCAAACTGCTCCAGGTCTCTCAGATTTGAAGGGTACCTTCTCTCAACAGCAATTCTGAGATCTCTCCATAAGTGTTCAGTCGGATTTAGATCCAGACTCATTACTGGCCACTTCAGAACTCTTCAGCGCTTTGTCTTCAACCATTTCTGGGTGCTTTTAGAGGTATGTTTGGGGTCATTGTCCTGCTGGAACACCTATGACCTCATGTCATGGATTTCAGCTTTCTGACATTGCGGCTCAAAATCTTTTGGTAGTCTTCAGAATTCATAATGCCTTGCACACAGTCAAGGCATTCAGTGCTAGAGGCAGCAAAACATCCCCAAATCATCTTAGAACCTCCACCATGTTTGACTGTCGGTACCGTGTTCTTTTCTTTGTAGGTCTCAATCTGTTTTCAGTAAATAGTAGAATGATGAGCTTTAACCAAAAAGGTAAAGAGGCTTTACCTTGGTCTCATCTGTCCATAAGATGTTCTCCCAGAAGGATTTTGGTTTTCTGAAATACATTTTGCAAACTCCAGTCTGGCTTTTTTATGATTCTGTATCAGCAGTGGGGTCCTCCTGGGTCTCCTGCCATAGCGTTTCATTTCGCTCAGATGTCGATGGATAGTTGGAGCTGACACTGTTGCACCCTGAGTCTGCAGAACAGCTTGAATTTGTTTAGAAGTTGATTGTGGCTGTTTATCCACCATTTGGACTATCCTTCATTGCAGTCTTTTACCAATTTTTCTCTTCCGTCCACGTCCAGGGTGATTAGCCACAGTGTCATGTGTTGTGAACTTCTTGATTATGTTGCGCACATTGGACAAAGGAACATGAAGATCTCTGGAGATGGACTTATAGCCTTGAGATTGTTGATATTTTTTCCCTATTTTTTGTTTTCAAATCCCCAGTTTAGTGTGGCACACACAGACACACAACAGAAAGGTTGAGTCAACTTTTATCCATTTTTACTGGCTTCAGGTATGATTGCTATATTGCCAGCACCTGTTTCTTACCACAGGTGAGTTCAAACGAGCATCATAATGTATGCTTGAAATAAAACGTTTCTAATTACAACAATGTGCTGTGAGAAATGGAATTTTCTGCAAAAATTCCAGGGGTGCCGATAATTTCGTGCAAGACACCTGTGTGTGTCTGTGTGTGTATGTATAGATGCACACATGTACATACATATACTGCATACAAATCATCCATCCATCCACCTATCCATCCATTTCCAACCTTATCAAGGACAGGGTTGCAACAAGCATTGAGCCTATCCTAGGATACTCAGGGCACAAGGCAGGGGAACATCCAGATGGGATACCAATCCATCAATGGGCACACACTGGATGGTTTAGAGGTGAAGACGTGTTTGTGGTAGTTTGATGGCTTGATGTTGCTTTGATAGGTCAGGATCTCGGATCACTTGCCATCATGAAGGAATCGTGAATTCTGCTTTCTGTCAGAATGCTCGAGAAGAATGCTGGATCATCCTTCCATAAGTATGAACTGAAGCTGAGTTATGCTGTGAAACAATGATTCGAAATACACCAACAAATCAGAACGGCTGAGAAAAAACTAATTTAATGTTTTTGAATGGCCCAGTCTAGATGTAAAACTAGGATTCCCAAGATGCTGTGGCACGATATGAAATAAGCAGTTATGGGCTAAAATTCCTCTACAGTAATGCAAGAGATTGGTAATAAATTACAGGAAGTTCCTGGGTGCAAACATTGCAGATAAATGTGGTACAAATGATTATTGAGTTTAAGAGGGCAATTACTTTTCAATCAGGGGCAATGGGGCTTTGGATAACTTTCTCCATTGAATAAACACGACAAGCAAAAATAGGTTGTTCACTCAATTTTGCCAAGCATTTAATTTAATCTTTAAATCTGAAAGCATTTGCTACATAAATACCCAATAATGAGGGAATTTTCATGGCACTGTGTATACCTGTTACTGTGGGCATTGACAGGATTTCTTAAGCATGTGAGTGGCTAAATAAAGCACAAAGGAGAGATTCCAGAACAGTATTTTAACAGTTTTAATGGGAAAAATGTTTTAAAGGTACTATATTCCCCGCTATTTCAGTTACATAATCTTCTTAAATCGAGTCCTGCAACAAAATGTTTAAAGCTCCCAAAATGTTTAAAGCTCCCACAATTTACAGTTAGACATTTTTTTTTGAAAAACTAAAATCATTGTACGCATATAAACCTGAACTCAATAGCTTTTTATGCAAGGGCAATCTTCCCCTCCTTTGTAAATATTGGCAATTTAACGCAGTACACTTTTTTTTGTAAAACACAGGGGAAGGGATGTACATTTTATTGAATTTTTGGCTCTCGGTGAAGAAAAAGCTGAAATCCAAGCAGACTATGATACAGTGCCCCTCTGGCTTCAGTGTGATTTGCATGACAGCTTTTCACTTGACAGGACGCCCAATGAGCCACCATGCAACTGAGCAGCTGTCCCAGGAGAACACAAAGCAAAGGCAGTTTAATTTCAGCATGGGTGCCCATTGCCATGCCAGACTAATTCTCTTTGAATTCAATTCATTTCTCTCAAGACTCATAATCAAATGGACTAATGGGTATTATCATTTGTTCTCATTATTTGGACGCTGTTTTCACTGTCAAATCTGCCCACTTACCACTACCTTTCTACGTTTTCTTTGTTGCAGTGTTATTCTGCTTAGTTTCCCAGTGCTTATAATACACAATGAAGTGCACCTTCTATGAGGTAGACTGGAGACAGTAGGACAGTAATGATCATAAACATCAGCATTTACTATCAGCAGTACAAGGCAATATTTATAAAGACCACCCAAATAAAGACCACCCAAATAAAGACCAGCCTTCGCCCCAGATTGGAACTGAACTGAGTAGATTTCCACATTGATTAGAGGCGGCGGGGTAGAACTAAAGAATATTTTTCTTTGTAGGTAACACTTACAGTTTATTTAGACATCACTGGAAGATGCCTAAAAGGCACATTAGTTCCTTCAAGGAGAAAGAGACCTTAATTTTATGTCAATAGTTGAAATTTTGTTGTTCAGGTTTTGCCCATCAGATTTAATGTCAAATTTCATTTTTAAGATGTCTTCAGGTTTTCAAACCAACAGAATCAATAAAACACACCATTTAGCTGATCTTTGCAATTTAATTATTACTGTAAGTAAAGTACAACTTCCTATGACAGTGTTGTTGTAAAGGAAGATATTGCACACATTTGTTAGATAGACTTGTTAGTGTTTTTCTGTTTACGCACTGAGCTACTGCCATCCGCCCTTTGGTTTCACTTTTGTCCCACAACAGGAAACTGTACAGCTGAATAGAACCGAAGAAGAAACTTTTTCAAAAACTATCTGGATGATCGCCCTTCAAGTACCAATAACAAATGTTTCATGATGAAACTTCTTGCGCCTGTTTATTCTTGCATGAGACCTATTGCACCTGTAAATTCAAGCACATTTCACTTCTCCACCATTTTATGTTTTAAGTAATGAAATGTGATTGGTTGGGAGTGCTCAAATGATTTAACTAGATCAACTGAGCCAGTGAGGTGAAACTAGGACGCAGGGTTGACTTGATAACAAGGACAATGAAGCAGTGACTCCAGCTGTGTGTAGCCTCAAAAAGTAATGATAGTTC
This sequence comes from Isichthys henryi, assembly GCA_026776945.1. NCBI lineage: Eukaryota > Metazoa > Chordata > Actinopteri > Osteoglossiformes > Mormyridae > Isichthys > Isichthys henryi. The sequence goes on along the minus strand of JAODJX010000097.1, from coordinate 22,476,418 downwards.
TCACTGATTCAATTATAATTTTATGAATATTATAGCAAATGGAAGTGAAGCCACTTACCAAAAGGTAGTTTCAGCTAGGGCAAAGCCATCCATCCATCCATCCATTTTCCAAACCCCTTATCCTTACTGGGTCGCGAGGTATTCCTCTTCTTCTTCTTCTTCTTCTTCTTATTATTATTATTAGTAGTAGTAGTGTTCAATTTGACATTATTTAACATCATTTTACATCGCTTGTCCAGCTCCTGCCTTGTTTCTCTCAAACCTCGACCTGCACCTTCTCCACGTGCCTCTTCCAATGTCTCAGACAAATGCCAGGTGGGAGGAATCTCACAAATAGCCTATCTATAATCCACTAGCTTTATCTAAAACCCCACTCTGGATACTTGACTGCTGTTCACATTACTGCTGCTGCCTAGTGTCATACTGCCAGTGTACACTGCATAGTGACATACTGCCAGTGTACACTGCATAGTGACATACTGCCAGTGCACAATGCACATTTTCACTCTTATTTTCATTTTGGATTCACCAATCTTGTTGCACTTTGTGCTATCTATCTGTCTGTCTGTCTGTCTGTCTGTCTGTCTGTCTGTCTGTCTGTCTGTCTGTCTGTCTGTCTGTCTGTC
>JAODJX010000097.1:22437473-22457922 GCA_026776945.1 Isichthys henryi | reverse complement strand
GCACTAAGTGGTTACAACGTTCTATGCTTATAACGTACATGTTTTTGATATCCCGTCTTGTACGTAGTAACGAGGTTTGACTGTAATATATAATATAATAATAAAAAAGACGTAATATCACAAGGACAGTTAACGTTTAGATGGTTATACGTAGAACACACTGCAATTTCCTGATCTTTTGTTTGCTTTAGGGAGGAGGATTGTCTTATTGGGTGCCTACATGTTTTCAAGTGAATATATTGTTCTCATGCTTTCTTCCTATTACTTTATAGTCCATTATTGGTTTTTGAAAATAAATGACCTATTACACCATTCAGCACTGTGACCCACAGCCTTGCCTACATTTTGAACTCTTGCCTGGGAACGCCCAACACTCCCAACAAAGACACGATGAATGTCTTCATTAAGGGATGTTGTAATACAGTGATTTCTTGCAGAAGTCATGCTTCATTTTTAACAAATTTGCTTCATTTTTAACAAAGTCGCTCGCATGGATGAGTGACATGTATTCAACTGTCAAATCCTGCCATGCACCATTCCTATATTCACTGATTACTGTAATCCTGGTGCAAAGGCTATGAATCTCAGCAAGAATGTTATTCAGTATCACAGCTCCTGGAACTAACAGTAGGGATGTCAAGCTCATACCAACACACAGTTGAACTTCTTGTAACACATACAACCATAGCAACATAAAAAACATGGAACAGTCTTGAATCCTGGCTGTTATTTTTACACTAAGTTTTCAACAAAGGTTTGCATAAATGACTACATTCATGTAGTCAACCAAATCATTAATGTAAAATAAATGTAAAATTGTCACACACACACTGGCACAGAGCTGGGAAGCAGGGACAGGAGTCTAGGGAGTTGGGTGAACAAGAGGTTTATTCAGGGTAAGACACACTCGGGAGCACGGAACAGGCAGAAGCGTTAATGACGTTAATGACCGGACCCACAAAACATTCACAGAAAGGCACTTAAATACATTGGCTACTTAAATACAACTAGAAACAGCTGATAAGAAGATTCTACACAAGGTAAATGAGGGGGCATGGCACAAAGGAGGATCGGAACGAATTAATACTTAATTTAGTAGTACTTGTTTTGTGTTAATGCACATGTAACTTGACCTAATTTGTTACATAGTATTTTTTTCTTGTTTGTTTTATTGAAAATCTTCTGATTCTCAACAAATCTGATTCTGATGCTAAAATAAACCTACCATTGAAATGATAGGCTTCTCATTTCTTTATAAATGGAGGAATTTAACAGGGGGGGCAAATAATTATTTCCCTCACTGTATACTGGACTACGATTTGCACCTTGCCCTGTGTAACACCGTTGCTTGGAATCATGTGTATACATTATTGTAAATATAGACTTTTGTTTATTTATTTGTACACCACTTGTGGTTGTTTGTTAGACCCCCTTTTCCCTTCCCTCTGCGTTACGGCTTCCACCCCTAGACAGGTCATGACACTATCACTTCTTGAGAATTGAAGTGGACGTATACTTCAATAAATGTCTGCACAAAATGAAACTGAACAGGTGGTAATGCTTTACATTAAGTGCACCTTCAGAATGCATTCATTATGTATTCATAGAACATTCAGTGCACCTTCATAATGCATTCATAGAACATTCATACAAACATTTTATGAATGAAATATAAAAGCATAATGAAGCTGCAGTTAATGTAAAGCGTTACCAAACAGGTTAAAGTATGTTAGGATGTTAAGGTATGCTACTTATGAATGGTCTATGAATGCATTATACAGGCATTATGAAGGTTCATTTTTCATTATTTGTGTATGTTAATATTCCAGTATAGTATATTTCACCTTGAGGTGTACGATAATATAAAAAAAATCAACAATTACCATTATATAAAATTGTTGATTATTTTTATATAACCTTATTATGTCAAAATGGTTTATCCCTTACTTATGAAGGTATCTATAGTATATTATAGATGAGAGCTTCATTGGCGCTTATGAAGTACTATAATAAACGCTAAAATGCTTTAAGGTACTGAAATGCTTCATTAGTTCTTATATGGTCTACTATAATGCATTATAGTTGAAAGTTTCAAGTAAAGAGTTACGCACTTGAGGGGGCACAAATAGGGGTGGCATGGTGGTGCAGTGGTTAGCACTGTTGCCCCACACCTCTGGGACCCAGGTTCAAGTCTCCGCCTGGGTCACATGTGTGCGGAGTTTGCATGTTCTCCCCATGTCGTCGTGGGGTTTCCTCCGGGTACTCCGATTTCCCCCCACAGTCCAAAGACATGCTGAGGCAAATTGGACTTGCTAAATTGCCCGTAGGAGTTTATGTGTGTGTGAGTGTGCCCTGCTGATGGGCTGGCCCCCCATCCTGGGTTGTTCCCTGTCTCATGCCCATTGCTTCCAGGTTAGGCTCCGGACTCTCCGCAACCCCGGAAGATAAGCAGTTTGGAAAATGGATGGATGGGGCACAAATAATGTAATAGTACCCTTTTACTTAATAATAATAATCAATACTTTATTGATCCCCATGGGGAAATTATCATGACCTGCTCGTCCAGTCCTCTTGTGTGCCACGCCCCCTTCTTGCCTCATGTGGAATCCGTATTACCCCTGTCCGGTCATTGATGTTCGTGCTTGTGTTTTGTCCTGTGGATTTGTAATTTCTAAATAAATCCCCATTTATCCGAATTGACTATGTCTGCGCTGCTTTCCCGGACGTAATACATGACAGAATTACCGGACCAAGGAAGAAGACGCCTTCCTTCAGTGAGGCGGAATATATCGACCTCGCTGATGCGGTAACCTACTGGCTGTGTCAGGCCGAGGTTCGGAAGGACCCCGCAGCTAGAATCCTTGTTCGCCGGTCAAGGGACATTTTGGACGGGATGTCCCTATCCGAAGACTCGCACCTTGTAGAGGAGGTGCGCGGAAACTTACAGTGGCTGAGAAGCGGAGTCGATAATGAGGCAGGTGCTCATGCTCGCCCAAGCTGTTCTCTGCCCCCGCAACTTCTGCCCGTAAGAAGTGGAGAGACCGTAGGCGGAAGGACACACTGGGTGTCTGGGTGGGGTCCGTCTCTCTTTCGGCTGTTCCCTCTGCCGTGTGTTTGGAGGAACCCCTCCCGATCCTAAAACCAGTGGTGTTTACGCCGGAAGCCACTTCCGGTGCCCCGGAGGGCTTCCCTGCAGTTTTGCTGCCGGCACCAACAACGCACCCCTTTTCGAAGATGCGCTTGGCTCCTTAAGGGACCTGGGCAGTTTTGGATGCCATCCTGTGGTTCCCAGGTTTCCTTAAAGGGGCAATGCCTGCTGCAGAGACACAAATTCCAGCTCCAGTCCCCGTGGTTTCTGTGCCGGCGGTCGATGCACCGGCTCCACCCACGTCTGAAGTGCCAGCTCCGCCCACCAGCTGTTCCTGTGCCTGTTGCTGCCTCGCCTGTGCCCGACACCCGTCTGCCTGTTGCTGCATCGCCTGCGCCCATTGCCCGTCTACCTGCTGCTGCATCGCCTACACCCATTTGCCTGGCATTCCCCAGCATAGCATGCATGGCGTATGCCCACCCCGAGATCCTACATGTATGTGTGGCATGTTGTTGAATGAGGCGGGACAGGTGTAGGGATTCATAAGCCCAGGGGGCAGATTACGCAACCCCTGGCAAGAGGCACCTCAGCCCCCCACCGCCGTGCGGGAAGGAGTGGAGCCGGGGCCCCTGGCGACAACACCCACTCCGAAGGGCAGCCCGCATTTGAACAGCCACTCACTATACAACAAAAATGTGGCAGATTAGCCCAGGCCCGAGACACGCCACCCCCAACGCTGCGCAGGCCGGGTGCTCAGACAGGGACCAACCCTCCCCAGCGGCACCCCAGGGGGAGTACAGGCCACCCCAGCGCAGGGAGGCACCCACCAAGAAAATGGCCAGGCCTCTGGGCACCAGAGCCCCGGACCCCGTACCCAAGCCAACCACCGGACCCCACACCGAAGAGGCCAACCAACCATCCTAGGGCCAGCCCCTGCCACCACCAGCACTCCAGACCACATGCCCCATGACCACCAGGCAGCACCTGCCCAAGCTCCCCCCCACCACCACCAGCCAGGACAGACACCCAGACATCACAAGACGGCAGCCACAGCCCCCCAGCCCCAAAAAGCCACTAGATTCCCATAGCTCGAGGGTCCAACCCCGCCACCCGCCCGGATCCCGAGGAGATGAGGCCACAGCCGACCACCCCCCCATATAATGGAATTGATCAGTGTGGACCAGAGAGAATACAATTCATCTAATTGTTTTTTTCGGAAGGGAGCAGACATTCTCTCCAGACTTATGCGATCTAAAAGTAAATTTCTATACTGAGTAATACATAAATTATTTTTTATTATTTTTACGATTCAGCTCTTCTGCCAGCTGATCCCTCCCTGCCCGAACTGCTGCCGGCATTTACTCCTTTGTTGGCATCGACACAGTCCTCTAATGTGTCCTCATTTAGATCCAACAGACATCCATCGCACGTGACAATGTTACGCAGCATACAACATGCCACAGAGAATGCCGTGACCTTCTGAGGGTTGCATTGTGATGTTCCCCCCGACTTATCTAAATATCTGAAATGCAGTTTCAGCATCCAAATCTCCTTTCAGTTACAGTATGTGCTTAATTCTGATAATGAACTCGAAAGGTTTTTAATATAGTTTGTACTTTACTTACTATATTTTATTTTTCTTTTAGTGTTTTATTGAACAGTGTGATTATGTGAAAGGACCAGTTGAACTATAATAAAATGTATATAAATGAAAGATAAAATAAAATACCATCAGTGCACTTTGAGCACGTATCTGTGTCATTCACGAGCGTCGTGCATCTGCATGTTTCTAAATACCATGTTTCACTTAAATACCATTTAATAACGTGCAATTTGTGCTAAAAATATGTCAATAGCGCATTGTCCATGTTCACTGACCATGTAACAAAATATATGTCTGTCTGTTTAACTTTGAACTGTATTTCAGCTGTGACAAAACTTTTTTGACACTGAGGTTGTCTATTAATTGTTCACCTGTCTTTCAATTCAACTTTAAACTGTACCTCTGTCATCTTAGCACATGATGCGTCATCCTCCTTGCCATTTGAGAGCGTCGGTATGTATGTTTTCCGGATGTGTCATCTGACTGTGTTTTTATTAATGTCGTCTTGATGTGTCGTTTGTCTGTCGTGTTTGGTCTTGTAGTCCTGCTGTATTATTTGTGTTGTTTGTGTTGTTCCGCATTTTGTCTTGTTGTAACATTTATAGATATTCAACAATCCCCAAAGGTTACTTTTGTCAAAATCAAGTTAGGATTTCTTTACCTTTTCTAGTCCTAGATAGTCACGTAGGTTACCTGCATTACCTGCATATCTTGTGTATGAAAACATGCTAAACAAATAAACTTTAACTTGAATTAGTCTACTTGAGATATAAGGGACAGGGAGAATAATAAAGCAGGATGAGATGCAAAATGCAGACAAACCACATCAAGACAACATTCATAACAACACAGTCGAATGACCCATCAGGATGATATGCAGAACGACATAGTCAAACGACAAGGAGAATGACACATGAAAACGATATGTTGGCATATTTGATCGACATGCAATATAACAATCAAACAACACGGAGTAATGTCAGATGAGAGGAGTACAGTGTAAAGTTTAATTGACAGGCAAATGTTTTATCATTTAAGCAATCGACATAATCTCGATTGTTAAAATATATTTATCACAGAGTCAAATAGACATAGACAAATATTTTGTTTCATATTCAGTTGACATAGTGAGCTATTGACATATTTTTGGCATATATGGGAATCCCATATGCATACCGAGATCATACATAGGAACGGATAATGATCTCATGACTTAGAAAGTCATATAGTGTGAATATAGCGTTACAGACATGAAAGCTAGCTAGCATTTCTTCTCTTCCAAACGAGGTTAAGGTAATGGAGCGCAGATCAGCAAAATCCTCATGGTCAATAGTACTTTAGAAAAAGGGTTAGGGCTACCAACTTCATTTACATTCAGATGAATAAAACAAATCTTTGACATTAAAAAACAATTAAAAAATAAATCTTTGAAAATAAAAAATACTGTTGAAAATAAATCTTTGAAATACATTTTTTCTATAAATCTTTGGAATAAAAAATTTAATCAATTTATTTTTTTATAAATTTATTTGCCAACACTTACGGCCACGATTTTAGTAATTAATAAATACATTCATGATGTATTATAAAACTTTCATAAAGCATTATAAACATGCCTATAGATATTTATAAAAAGGGATATCACATTATTGTCACGCCCATGCAGGCAGAGCCCGCCGGGTGCTCCTCATCACACTTAATGAACGAGCAGTCTTAAGCACAGAGCACCGGCAGAATGGTGCGAAGTATTGAGCCATGTTTATGAGCCTTACCAAGCATTCTTTGTCCTGCGTCAACCCTTTCCTTCCTACCATTTCCATCCACCTTGTGTGCTTACCTTACCTGCTCCTTTTCGTCTCCCCAGACCCGCTCCCGAACCTGACCTACCTCACCCGCTGAGACCGGCAACTCCTGTTCCCTTTCCCCTGTGTGTTCGTGTCCCGTGTCCTTTCGTCGGATGGACCTTCTGGCTTTGGACCCCTGCTCTCGGACCTCCACTACCCTTCTGGATTAATCCCATCTGTACCTTTGCTATAGTGCTACCATTAAAAGCTTCGGTTGCACGCATTCCTGGATCACTGCTCCTGTTATTCGGCCAGTACCACAGAATACTTTGCCGGAACATTATTGATCCAGCGCACAACACGGCTTTGGAGAATTGGTTGGCGGCCATAGAACAACTCCTGGCCACCCAAGCGGCCCAGATTCCTTTGCCCGCATCTCCACCTCGACCTGCCGCTTCCGCTCCCATCGCCCTACCGGAGCGATATGACGGCAATCCCGATACCTGCTGGGGCTTTCTAATGCAGTGCAGGATATACGTAGAAGAACATCTGGAGATGTTCCGCACCCAGGCGGCCGAGGTGCGTTTCGTAATCTCTCTCCTGCCTGGCCGAGCCAGAGAGTGGGCGACGGCGCTATGGGCAAACCAGAGCCCGCTCACCGATTCCACCCGGGAGTTCCACCAGGCGCTGCTAGAGGTCTTTGACCACCCCGCTGTTGGGCGTAGACCTGGAGACCACCTCCTGGACTGTAGACAGGGGGGTCGCTCGGCAGCTGATTACTCCCTGGAGTTTCGTACTATCGCCGCTGGACTCTAGTGGCCTGATGATGCCCTGATGACAATCTTCCGCCGGGGTTTAAATCAGGAGCTGCAGGACGAGCTCGCCTCCCGAGGAGAGACGCTCTCTTTCGAGGAGTTTGTCCGATTGGCAGTACGATTGGACAACACGGTCCGGGACCGGAGATGAAGGCGGCTCCAGACAGAAGCACGCAGAACCCCTCCGGGGCCACCTCTGGACTCCCCAGAGCCCATGCAGTTAGGGAGGTCTCCCCTCTCCGCCGCCGAACGCCGGAGGAGAACCCAGGGGGGCCTATGCCTTTATTGTGGAGAAGCAGGGCACGTCCTACTTGCCTGTCCCATAAGACCATGCCGAGAGGAGGACACGCCTCCGGTAGGTTCTCCGCCGCTAGTAACACCAAGTATGAACCAAGTAACTGTTCCAGTTGTCATAGGTTCACTCAGGAGAGAGGAGAGGACTCTTGCCCTCGTTGACAGTGGAGCTGCCGGTAACTTTATCGACCAGACTCTAGCGCAGTGTTTGGGCATACCTTGCCAAAAGCTGGCTCGACCCATCTCGGTACTGGGAGTCACCGGAGAAAGAATAAGAGAGGGAACAATCCTGTACCGCACGCATCCTTTAAACCTACAGGTGGGGGTACTCCATGCGGAAAAGATAGAGGTGCACGTTCTGCCTCACGCCAAGGATCCCCTGATCTTAGGCTTCCCCTGGCTACAGCGGCACAACCCGCAGTTGAACTGGAGAACCGGTGAGCTAACCTCATGGTCCCCTGAATGCCTCTCCTGCCGTATGTCTCTACCCTGTCGCGCTTCCAGAGTAGAGAGCCCAGAATCTGATGACTTGCACCTGATTCCCGGGGAGTACCAGGACTTCGACGCCGTGTTCAGCAAATCGCGAGCTTTTGCTCTTCCCCCACACCGAGACTATGACTGCGCGATCGACCTTCTGGACGGAGCAACTCTGCCGAAGGGGACCCCGTTTCAGTCCAGGAGGAGGAGTCACTAAAGGACTACATTCGCAAAGGTCTGCTACAGGGGATAATACATCCCTCCACTTCTCCCGTAACTGCGGGGTTCTTCTTCGTTAAGAAGAAGGACGGAGGACTCCGACCTTGTATCGACTACTGGGCCCTCAATGCAATATCAGTTAAAAGAAGGGAGCCCCTGCCTCTGATTCCCTCTGCTCTAGAACAACTTAGAGAGGCTAGGATTTTTACTAAGTTGGACTTGAGAAGCACATATAATCTAATCAGAATTAGAGAGGGGGATGAATGGAAGACCTTGTTTATCACCAGTAGGGGGCAGTATGAATATCTTGTGATGCCCTATGGTTTGGCAAATAGCCCCTCGATATTCCAATCTTTCGTGAACCATATTTTTCAGGATCTCCTTCACAAGTTTGTGATCGTCTACACTGACGATATTCTCATCTACTCTCCCGACAAGCGAACTCACATCCAGCACGTGTGACAAGTGCTACAACGGCTACGATAACATTGCCTCGTCGCTAAAAAGACAAAGTGTGAGTTTCACCAAACCCAAGTCCAGTTCCTCGGCTACGTGCTTCGACATGGGACGGTAGCCATGGAGGAGGGTAAGGTGAGAGCCATCCAGGACTGGCCAAGACCCTGCACGCTGAAAGAGCTACAAAGGTTTCTGGGGTTTGCCAACTTTTACCGTCGGTTCATCCGTAATTTCAGTCAGGTGGCGGCTCCCCTCACTTCTTTAACCCGGGGTGCGCCGCTCCGTCTGCCCTGTTCAGCGGAGGCTACCCGGGCGTTTGATCGACTTAAAAGGGCCTTTTGTACTGCTCCCGTATTATCTCAACCCCGTCCTGATCTTCCCTTTGAGGTAGAGGTCGACGCATCAGACGCCGGAGTCGGAGCCGTCCTCATTCAGCGCGACCCCCAGACCGGTCGTAGACATCCCTGCGCCTATTTCTCCCGCAAGCTCTCGCCCGCCGAGCATAACTACCTGGTGGGAGATCGTGAGCTGCTGGCCATATGTCTGGCTCTGGAGGAGTGGCGACACTGGCTGGAGGGAGCCCAACATCCGTTCCTGGTTTTGACCGACCACTGGAACCTGGAGTACCTCCAATCAGCTAAGCGGTTTTCTGCTCGTCAGGTCCGCTGGGCACAATGGTTCTCCCGATTCGAGTTTAAGGTGCAATATCTACTCGGGAGCAAGAACGTTAAAGCTGATGCCCTCTCCCGACAATATGACCCACCAACGAATTCGGACGAAGTAACCCCGATACTCGACCCCAAGTGTTTCGCTTCCACCATCACCTGGACCCTGGAGGAAACCATCCGGCAAGAGAACGAGGGGAGACGTCCACCCCCGGGGTGTCCACCCGGGTCACATTATGTGCTCAGACGACATCGAGAGGCTTTACTAAGGTGGGTTCATGCTCACCACAGCAGCGAACACCCAGGGGTAAGTACGACCCAACGCTTGGTCTCTCGTCGGTACTGGTGGCCGGGCTGGAAGAGGGACACACAAGACTACGTGGATTCCTGCCCAGAGTGTGCCCAAATCAAGGCTTCCCACCAAGCTCCCGCCGGTCTTTTCCAGCCTCTCCCAGTCCCGTCTCGACCCTGGTCCCACATTGCGATGGATTTCATCATGGATCTGCCCCGGTCTAAAGGTAAAACCATTGTTTTAACCGTCGTGGATAGGTTCTCCAAGATGTGTCGTCTGGTAGCACTCCCCAAACTTCCCTCAGTGAGCAACCTAGCAGTAATACTCATTTCAACCCTTTTCCGCTATTACGGAATTCCAGAAAACATCGTTTTCCCCCAGTTCAGCTCTCGGGTTTTTAAAGAGATTTGCCAAAAACTACACATCAACCTCAACTTGTCTTCTGCTTATCACCCCCAATCCAATGGGCTAGCCGAACGAACCAACCAGGAGGTGGCCAAGGCTCTCTGGACACTGTGTCGAGCCAGCTGGGCTACTCATCTGGTTTGGGCAGAATATGCCATCAACGCCCGGGTGAGTTCCACGTCTAACATGTCTCCCTTCCAGTGCGTCCTCGGATACCAACCACCCCTCTTCCCGTGGGATTCCCCGGAGGGACCCGTGCCCCAAGTCGAGGAGTGGTATCAGAGAAGCCGGGGAGCTTGGCAACGGGTGCAACAGTCCCTCCGAAGTCATGCAGAAAGACTGAAAACCCACGCAGATTGCCGACGACGTGCAGGACCAACTTACCGGGCAGGACAACTGGTCTGGCTGCCTACAAGGAATTTACGCATTCCGGGGTGCCGTAAGCTTACCGCCAGGTACATCGGTTTATTCCGCATTCTGCACCAGGTGGGGCCAGTGGCCGTTCGACTCCAGTTGCCCAGTGTGTATCGTATCTGTCCCACCTTTCATGTGTTTCTGATCAAGCCCGCTAAACGTAGCCCCTTACGGTCGGATTCGATCCCAAGCATGGAACCCCCGGTGGCTGTACCAGAAAAGACGTCCTCCAACCAGATCTGAGCCATCCTGGATTCCCGTCGTCGCCGGGGACAATTGCAGTACCTGGTGGATTGGGCAGGTTGTCCTCCTTCGAAGGAGCGCAGCTGGGTCCCGGCCAGCTCACAGTTGGATCCGGCTCTCCGAACCACCTTTCATGCGATGTACCCTGCGAAACTGCCCCCCCGGCCGCGGGGCAGACCCCGTAAGCGGCATCGGCCTCCAGGAGGCGGCAGTCAAGGGGGGGGGGGTTCTGTCACGCCCATGCAGGCGTGCAATTGATGAACGAGCAGTCTTAAGCACAGAGCACCGGCAGAACGGTGCGAAGTATTGAGCCATGTTTATGAGCCTTACCAAGCATTCTTTTGTCCTGCATCAACCCGTTCCTTCCTACCATTTCCGTCCACCTTGTGTGCTTACCTTACCTGCTCCTTTTCCTCTCCCCAGACCCGCTCCCGAACCTGACCTACCTCACTCGCTGAGACCGGCAACTCCTGTTCCCTTTCCCCTGTGTGTTCGTATCCCATGTCCTTTCGTCGGACGGACCTTCTGGCTTTGGACCCCTGCTCTCGGACCTCCACTACCCTTCTTGATTAATCCCATCTGTACCTTTGCTATAGTGCTGCCATTAAAAGCTTCGGTTGCATGCATTCCTGGATCTCTGCTCCTGAAATATTGCTAGTACCACAATTATAGCCATGTTTATGTCATGCCCTGGATAGCTGCCACCTTGCTCGCTCCCTAATGTGGCTCTAATGTGCCACACCTGTTGATCAGTTGTCTTGCCTCTCATTTCAGCCCTCATGTGGATCACTCCAGCTGCCCCTCATCAGAGAGTTTCTCTCAGTCCTATGCTCCCCAGTACGGTCACTGATGTCATTCATTGTTGGAACATGACAATTTATGCATTATGGCTGCCTTATGTAGCTCTCGTTTACAGTGCACTACAGATACCTTTATAATGTAGTACAAAGCACTCTTAATGCTTATACTGACCATTATAATGATTATAAAAGTGCATTATAGATGAGAGCTTCATAAAGGATTAATAATGCATGATACAAATGGTTATAATGTGTTATGCTTTTTGATAAATATTTATAATGTTTGATAAACGTTTATAATGCTTTATAAATGCATTGTTTGTTATAAATGTTTATAAATTACGTATTACCATTTATTTATCTATTGATTTATTTGATTATGTCATGTTTCTTCCTCCATAGTCCTACTTTATAATGGAGTTTGTTGTCATGAGACATTAATGCAAGCACTCAAACAGGGCAATTTAGTAAAATTTCTTGATCAGATACTGTTTCACAACGCTTCAGAGAAAGTACTACCAAAGTATATAGTGACACTAGAAATAAGCAAGATAACGATGCATAGGACCCATTAATACAAAGCAAACTGATAAACAAATGCAGCATGTGTGATCACAATATCTAAATCTCATAATGGCAATATTGTATTTTCACAATGGACAGTGAAAAGTTGAAAAAAAAATGTAACATTTGTCCATTTCATAATATTTTTATTTGATGTACAAGTTATTACTTAGTTGATCAAGATATAATTTTCCATTAAATAACCACTCCTTTATATGTTTTCAATATATATTACATTTTTAATGTATATAAAAATCATTTTTGAAATCATTTACAACTTTTTCACTATGATTTCACTGAGTATACATGATATAATTATCTTCTAATCAGTATTTCATCTGATTGTTGGAAAGGTTGCTGTCCAATGTCAGATGAAAGCACCTGTTATACACTGGCACATTTCTGGCATTTATTCAGTTTTAAACAGCCAGATAATCTACATTTTCCAGAGCATTTCAAGTCATCATTACAATTTTTTAGCTCTCATATCTTTCCAAAAAAAACAACAAATTGGTTTAAATTTACAAAATGTCCCCTGAGTGACAATTTAAATTTGAAAAACTATGCAATAATATAACTACATCTGCTGTAGCCCATAGTAAACATATAGTCATTATTATATTCCCCAAATTGTTTAATTCTCTAGATCTCAGGATCATCTTTCCCCATTACATGTTGCAGATATTTTTTCCTGTTTCAGTAATGCCAGTAAAGCTCAAAGCATGGGTCCAATTATTTGAAAAGTCAGTCACGTGTTTTTCCACAATCATTGAAATGACAATTACATTACGATTAGTGTGTTTACCACTGTATGAATTATATTATAGTAACAGTGAAGAGAAGAAACCATATATTACATTTTATTAGCTATTATGTCATCTCCTTGCATACTCATTGTAGAAGGACAGTCATTCCCAAGACAAATAATATAGAAAGAATCTGAACTGATTTTGTTTGCACTCCACCTAGAAAGAAAGTAAGATGAAGATGAACTATTCACTTCAGAACAACAATCAACAGGAAGAGAATAACATCTATGGTCTAATATTCCCTAACATAAAAAAATATAGAACTACTTGCAAAACCGTGAAAACCATACTAATAATATTAAACAGATTTCAATGACCTGTATTGTCTGGGTGGCAAAAATCTAATGTAATTTCACTGGCAATGTTTTTTAGTTAGAAAAATAATATAACATGTTACATAACTCTTTTATCTGGAACCGTCTTACAAACCAAACTGTGTACTGTGAATGCTTTTGTAATCAATAAAATTATGTCACAAGTGAACAAGACAACTACAAAGGTAGGATAGTCACACAAGCATACAGGACACACACACTCACACATACATACACACACACATATATATATATATATATGTCCTGTACTCCTGCAATAACACAATACCAATTAGTAATAAATAGGTCCTTACCAGGTAATGTATTTATGACTGCTCCTGATACGGTTGACTTTGTGGTTGTTTGTGGTCCAGTTGTAGAAGCAACCATTCCCCCAGTTAGTCCCAGGCCCAGAGTATTGAGATCTGACTGATATTGCTGTTTGATCCAATCTTGTATGACATTCACATTGTCATATGTTTTCAACTGAGGCAAATTTAAACCCAGTAGGCTTTTCACCTCGTTCACAGTAAGAGCCTGGAAAGTTATAAATCAGATTTAGCAAACTTCAAGTAGTCTTACATTAAATACAATTGGTAAATACATAGCTTCGGACCGTTTATGGCCCTATTTTAACAATCAAAAGTGTACAGTCTGAAGCACATGGTACAGCTTTTTTAAGGTGTGGCCAATCCGCTTTTGCTAGTTTCATGGTGGCAAAATAGCTGCAGCACCAGGCACATGGTCCAGAAGGACTGTACTTAGTCTCGTAATTAGTCATGGGCGTGTTTGCGCAATAACATATTGCATGTTTGTGTGCTGCTGCATGTCCCTATGTGTTTAACAAGGAGTGTTTTGTTATGTTAATAATGTGCCCTTTAAACAACATTGCGACAGATTCTGCGCCCTTTAAATAACTGTGACAAATATTGCACCACAAACTTCAATCGCTTTCCACTGCCTCAAGATTGCAATGCAGCAACAAAGCACCTGACTCTGCCTCATTTTAAGACTGACACACCCATGGCTGTGCAGATGGGTGCAAGTATATTTGTGATTTAAATGACATGAGCACTGGACGGGAAAATGACAGCTGCATTGGGTTCACGCTAGAAAACACACTTGGGTCATGCCTGGCACCACTTTGCACTGAGTGTAAAATAGCCCTTAATGTTTGTACGTACCAAGATAACTGATTTATCCAAACTTATAAAAGTTGGCAAATCCATGTTAACCAATGAGTTAGATAAACTCTTTACAAAAGCTTTCGATGAACCACCTAAAATCAGAAAGAAAAGAAAATTCTTTACAAATGGTCAAATAGTATTTATCTATAAGCTGTCTCATAATATAGAATTTTCATATCAAGTTACTTCATGAATATATATTTTTGAGTAAGCTATTTAATTTCATGCAATAAAATAACCACATATTATTCAAGCCTAACAGACATCCACACTCACCTAAATATGGTTGTATTTGTTGGTAGGTAGTCAACGATGTGGTATTGTCTCTTGGATAGGCACCCACAGCTATTGCGAAAATTTCATTCTTCTGTTGAAGTGAACAATTCGATATATCTAAAGGATTGGCATTTCTGTAAGTGTAAAGGGTGAATTATGAGGAGAACACATTCATGGGGAAATTTCAGTATAAAGTAATGTTTCTGTCATCACAAATGGGACTGAATAATACAAGTTCATAGTAATTCCTACCGCAGGCTTATTATGGTGATAGAACTGAGTACATCAACATCAAGAGAGCACAAGACTGTTCCTCCCATTGAATTCAGTTCAGGAGTCCCCAAGGTGTTACTTTTAGTACTTAAGTATTTTGCAATAATGGCGTTACTCTGAAAAGATTAATGGAGAGTGTTAAATGGCATTAAAGAACACAAGTAATAAGAAACTGTCATAAGAAAACAGTAAAGATCTTAAAGGAGAATTTTTACCTGAAGAGGTTCCCATGGTCCATCAGACGAATTCATCAAAGCATACAGAGTGTCAATCTTTGTGATGTTCCACTTACTGATGTCATCTAATGAGGCCACACGGGAAATTGATCCAAGCAACTGAACCTGTTCTTCTGGAATGCTTGAAGGATATGCCTGTAAAAGAACCTAACATTATGTTAATGCTGCAAATTAAAGGTATTTTAAGTTAAATTTATTTAATCATCATCTTTTTAAAAATGAAAATCTTTTGATAATAGGGTCAATGATAGAAACAGTTGGTCATTAGCAAAAATAAAGCTTACACTACAAATTCCAAAAGACACATTTATGCAGTGTCATAATAAATGAAAACCAGCTTATAAATTAATGACTAAACTAAAGTTTGCAATGGCTACATAATATTTGATTCACTAACTTAAGGTTGATTTAGCTACCAAAATGATTTTGATGTAGTTTTTGACTTCTTTATACAGGTAATTTTTATAGGTCTTAAATCACTGTTTAAATTCATTGAGCCGTCTGTTTACAATTCCAAGAATAATAAACAATTAAAGACACTTCTATTGTATGCTAGGAGTGATAAATTCTAGGTATGTTCCCAAGTAATAAAGTTATAATCAATCCACCCATTAAGAACACTGGATCATTTAATCAATTAAATTGCCTGTTTAAACTGTGATACATCCACACACATTTTGTAGGACTTCACCTGATTTAACTTGTCCAAAACTACCATCTGAAAATTGTCACTGTAAACTTTTTCTGAAAGAGCTGCCAGATTATCCACTGCAGTTTGAGGACTCAAACAGGAAGTGAACTGTGTGATGCTATATGCAAAGGGGAACGTTACATCACTTATAGTGACAGCGTTGATGGGCGCTGTGCAGCCTGAAAAAAATAAAGAGGTTATTGTATTGCTGAAATGGATCTATAGATATAATATTTCCTGAAATCATTACTCCTGATTAGAGATGCAGCAGGTTACTCCATACTGGAAACATGCGGTTTTTTAAAAGAATAATATACAGTGCACCAAACAAAACTGCCTGCCAGATGGTTTTTTAAAATCAATTGTTACTAGTGCTGAAATTACAAAATGTATTTTGTTGAATGTGAATGGAAATTAGTATTGTCCAAATTTTAATACAATTATGCTGAACAAGAAATCCCTCCTGTGTTTTGTTCTCCCCTCAATACAGACAGTTCTCGACTCATAGAATAATCAGTTCCACAAACCCTTACTTATGTCAAATTTCATGTGAGATGGATTTAGCCCCCCCACACAAAAACAAATAAACCAGAAATATACTAGCAACATGTACAAAAGAACATCAATTAAATAAATGAAAAGATAAGGTTCAGATATATTTTCAGTTTATGATACCTTTTTGCGTTTAGTAAATAATGGTAAGATTTCACTTGAGGGGGCAAAAATTATTTAAGTCGTTTACTACTCAAGAAATTATTTAAGTCGTTTACTATTCATAAAATACATGAACTGTCATGATTGATTAGATTAATGAACATGGAATCATTAAATGCTTAGTTATTGGTTGTAGTATGCGTGCACTACTACATTATTCATGTCCTCTGAAGTGTTACCCTATTTCCAACCATTTATCTAGCAGAGGGGGATCTGAGGCCTATCCCAGGTAGCACAGGGCAAATGGTAAGAAAGCACAATTGCTGGAATGCCTGTTTATGACAGAGCACGCAAACACATACAATATTCAATTTAAATAACCCTTTCACCAGACTGTATATCTGTGGACTGTGGAGTACGCAGAAAAAAAAACTTGAAGAAGTACATAAACCAGTACATGCTTGAAACCAATGAAAAAATGTAAACAAACTTAGCTTTTCATAAGCAAAATTTTCAGTATACACTTTGATCCATTGAAAAATGCAATAACTTCTGCATGACATATCAAGGTTTAGACATCTTAATCAAAATATATCTAAACTATGTACATAAAGTAATTATGTATTCTGGAAATGATTACTTGTAGGGTATGGTAAATTACACTTGGTAAATTACATCTGCTGGCACTTTGTTCAAGGACAAATGAGCTCTCTCAAACACAAACCTGCATCACGTTTTAATCGGGAGGATTTTTGTATTTCTTCAAACAGGTTTTTCATTTTATGCCTCTCTGTTCCAATGCTTCGCAGATATACCAGGAATGTTTTCAGGAAAACATTTACGTCAGACTGGAAAAACACAAAAAGATAAAAATTGTTGGTTATCTGAAAATGTAACAGAATAGAATACATTTTACATAAAATGAATATTAATAGGCATGTACAGGTGTGAACTGGTTCCAGAAGTTGCTTGTGAAATACAGGGGGAGAATGCCAAGGTTCGTCAGTGTCTGTATACTCCATGATGAAACATTTCTAGGAAAAAAATAACAAAAAAGCCTTTAATCAACAACAACAACAGACCAACTGAATTCTGTCTATGAGCCAGCAGGTAGTTCTTTACACAAGTACTTTTTTATACAAAGTAATAGCTGACTTCTCTTAATCTGTATTTGAAAGCAAAGAGGTTTACATACCTGTATTTGGTTGCACCAGTAAACAGTAGATTCTGCATAGCTGTGACTTGATCCATTGAGAAGTTATTACAGTTCTTTAGTTTCTCCAGGATCAGAGAATCAGAGTTCTGAATATAGGACCCATTAAGTGTACAGACCATGTTCCCAAGCACCTCCACATTGTCTGCACTGAGGCTTGTGCCTGAAATGCCCTGTAATTTCATAGGATAGAATAATGGTATAGGATATCTTTATTGTCATTATACATGTACAGTGAAACTGTGTGCTTTCCCACTAATGCTACATATTATATATATATTTTTAATTATACATGCAATATATAGTATAAAGCTGAATAGTGAACTTGTGGATAAAACTTAACAGCATTGTAAACAGTAGATAGTTTGGGGAGCATTTATATCGTCACTCTTCCAGACCTAAGTTCCCAAGGCATTTTTACTGTTTCTTGTTAAAGATCTACCCAATACTGATAAAAATATATGTAATAAATAAAATGGAATTTGTATGGTAGTATGTACATGTATAAAAAATGTTGTTGCAAATAGCTCGGTACTACTTACAAGGCAGTGTTTGGCATTCTGCAGCAAATTGGTTTTTATGAATGACAACATATCTGATAGGACGTCAAAGTTTGCTGCTCCGATATTCGTAAAATATGAGGTACAGTTTGATGTCACATCTGTTTCATAACTGGTAACATATTTCAATGATCAGTATTAACACTTTTAAAATGATTTAAACAGTGTAGCATGATACAAAATGTTCTACTCATTTTATTGTCAATATCAAAGCTCATATAAATTTGTTTTCACTATTAAAGAGTATTTCTTCATGTCACTTACTTGTAATACAACAGCATTTCGGGTGGGTATTCTGAAAAGGCATTTAGCTGACTCGCTGTGATGTAATTATACATGCAGGTTAACTGCAAAAGTCGAACAATCACTTTAAGATCTCTGTTTACAACATAAAATTCTATTTCACTACTGTGCAACAAAGTTTGCATGTGCATTATTATATTTCTATAGCTACGCAAACGGCAGAAAAAATCATTCTTTTTCCCCTGTATTTTGGTTTTGCAAATACTAACTTTGCATGTATATGACGAATAGTCTAGTAATGTGTACTTACATAAATGGACGGTATACGTATGAGGAAGTTGACAGAAACTAGGATGATGAATGTGTGCATGTGAGGATATGTGTTGAACTGTTTGCATGGGTACACACAAACGTACTGACTCCCAGACTTACTTGGGTTTCCTGTAGGACTACATTTTTTCTGTTTTTCTGACAAGCTTTGATGATTGTTACAACATTCTTGTTTGGTATTAGCTGTGCTCGTGTGCATGTAAATCCTTGTAGAACGTCTGGGGAAATGCTAGAACAGAACCGTTTGATGAATCACATGTTGCACACCAAACTCAAGCATGTGGTTATAATAACTGGCATAATTTCACACAAAAGACAGTTAAAACATACTTATCAAGGGTGCTTATCCCATTTGCTACTACGTCAAAGAAGAAAATTGCCTGTAGGAGACCAACAAGAAATACAAAACATTATCTCACAAGGTGATCAAAATCTTTCCTCCCAAAACTGCTTAAATGCTTCACTTTCTTACGACTATTTCCATGTATAGTTTACATTCAGCATTTAAAAATTGTTCTTACATTGCAATAGATACACATATGAGTAATAAAATCAGGAATTAAATGTCATAATGTTAATATAGTTCATTTACTGATTTAAGTACCTGGTCAGGTTTCCATGTTTTATTGTTAATTAGTTCTATCATATTTGTTTGTGTTGAAACTGAAGAAAAATCTAGGAGAGATCTTGGGATTTGGGTCGCCATAATATCAGGGACATTCATTAACAGTGACTGAGTGTTCGTATTTATACTAATTATCTGTAAAAGAAAGAAAGATGCTGTTGTTTATGATTGGCAATAACCATACCCACTTCTCTAAAATCAAATAAGAACAATAATATTCATCTTTTAACTAATCATCCTGGTCAGAATACAATGGAATTTCTGATTTCTCTAATAAAGTTCTTTGATGTTATATACGTTGAAAGATACAGTACATACATACCTGACTAACAAAGGTATACTGTATGATTTCTGGAGCATTCATGATATTGGTGAGGAAAGTTGCATATTGTGATATTTGTAAAAGTTGGGAAGATTGTATATTTGTGAAAATCACAGAAGGAACTCCTTTTATAAGAGTTCCGAGTTGTAGCAGTTTCTGACCACTGTCTATCTGTTAATGGAGAGGGGGAAAAAAAATCATTTTCAACCAGAGAATGCAAAAAGAGATTAGCTGCTGTTATTATTTAACATTCTGTTCTGGATTTTCAAATTACTTTAATGCACAGAGTAAACAATTACATTGTAAAAATTTGTTTGTAAGCGTTTTGAAATGTACCGTATGTAAGTCCAAATTTAATAATACATAATAAATTCAGAAAAATTAAGGATGTAATGGTACATGTATTTGTCACTGTTGTACTATTTGGTACATAATGTTTGGTATGATATGCACAATGAAATGAATAAATAGATTTGTTGACACGGGCAGAACCTAAATTCACAAGTAGATGTTCAACACAGCTAACTGGACTTGCTAAATTGCCCGTAGGTGTGCATGTGTGAGTGAATGGTGTGTGAGTGTGCCCTGCGATGGGCT
>JAODJX010000097.1:22421547-22437373 GCA_026776945.1 Isichthys henryi | reverse complement strand
TTGCTTCCGGGATAGGCTCCGGACCCCCCGCGACCCAGTAGGATAAGCGGTTTGGAAAATGGATGGATGGATGTTCAACACAGAAAGTTGGGCTAATTGTAGCTCT
Source organism: Isichthys henryi (assembly GCA_026776945.1). Lineage (NCBI taxonomy): Eukaryota > Metazoa > Chordata > Actinopteri > Osteoglossiformes > Mormyridae > Isichthys > Isichthys henryi. The sequence goes on along the minus strand of JAODJX010000097.1, from coordinate 22,437,267 downwards.
GAGTTGGTTATAGTAAATATTAGTTACAGTCAGCATTATCAGCAGTCTGGGAACAATTTGGTTTCGCAATAAATTACCAGCACTGGATAGGGAGTAGCTGATAAAATTAAGACTGTCCCTTGGCTCTTGCTGGAAATGTTGCTGGAAACATAGGAGATGATACCATCTGAGTATGTGTACTACTGGAGCAAGACAGAAAGTTTCTTAGTTGCATTTTAAGTGCTTTTGCCAGGAAATTCAGACTGGACAACCAACCAACCAACCAACCAACCAAGGGGTGTCTATTGCTACAGATATAAGACCATACGTCGTATAGAACATAGGATTTAGTCAATAATGATTATGATTTTATGTTTTTGATTTTTTTTTTTATCATACATATTTAACAGTGTGCAAATAAGCAGTTTTGTTTTTCAGACTAGGGCTGGGACAATTATTCGACGTAATCGATGATGTCGATTATAAAAATTGTGTTGACGTGGAATTTCAGTGTTGACATGTTGCGTAAAACTACGTAAATGTTTTGTGACTGCAATGCACTAAGTGATAAAGCTAAATGTATTGTATGGGAAAGTATTTTATCCCCTCAGGAGTACGTTAACGCTGTCCCTTTAAGAATCGTGCAATAAAACAGTCTGTTAATAACTGAACTTTACTGTCCACCTGATGATCCATTCGAGAGCTACAATATTTTATTCATTGGACCTGCGGCATGGTTTTCATTTTCAATACAAAGTTATTCCGCTAATAAGCTGGCTAGTTGTTTCACAGCTGACACCCTTAAAACTATATCAATTATATACTGTATTCCGATACAGTTTTGTCTAATATCGCCGGTGCCAGCAATGCCGCACTATTTTGTAAGGCATGTACTGGCTAATCATGCAGCACTTCTCTCATATTAATGAGGCATTTCCTACCACCCTGCAAAAAGGAAATTGAGTGTGGGAGAGGGTGAATTGTTGTATTAAATGACTAACTTGAAAATAATTGCTTATCAATAAATGTATCATCAGATCAAGCAAAAAATTAGTTGTTAGATTAGTCAAATAATCAAATAAAATAATCGCTAGATCAGACGTTTAAAGAATAATCGTTTGGGACAGCACTAATTCAGGCACATCAAAAGGCATTTTGCCTTTGGTTTGCAACTGTTTCTAATGGTGTTTGTATTTGTAGCTCTAATAACAAATGTTTTCCTGCTTTACTGAAATTGCCAAAATTGAAGTGTGTACCAAACCGCTAATTTTTTGTGCTTTTACGCCCCTTTTTATTTTAGCAGTTCCAGCTACAGTTGAATTTTCTTTAAGTCCAATTATTTCTTTGCATTTCAGTTTTAAGGACTAACATGAGATGTATCATAACGAAATAAAAATAAATAAATAAGAAATAATACCTGAAATTGTTCGAGAAGAACTTGTACAATGCTTGTTGCCTGGCCTTGGTCCCAGCCATTCACAGTACTTAGCGTGCCCAAGGATGACATAAGGACATTTGGTGGAGCTCCCAAAATTTGTGTAGTGCTAAATCCTGCACATTCCTGGCCCAGAGCTTTAATCATATTGTCACTGACTGGCAGATTTCTGGCCAGGGCTGTGGTAATCTGTGGGGGAAAGGGTGGGGATTTACTTCAGAATGCTCTTACATTCATTAAGAGAAGTTTGATACTATTGATTTTATTCACTCTTTAAGACAAGTAACAAATGCATTAAGAAAACAGAAGACAGTTAACTGGGATTCCCACCTCAGGGTCAATCTCACCACAGGCCTGATTTATGGTCTGGAGAATGACCAAAGTGTTTTCTATGCTCAGTTGTGAGTATGATGTTCCAGGGGCAGTACAGCGGAACTGCAGTGGAAGTCTAATGAAGAAAATCAACATATACTCATTCGGTAAAACAGGATGCATTTCAGAATAGGACACTGAAGATAAATTTCTCCCATAGTTGTCACATGCATTCTGTACTTAAATACAGTATCAAACCATCCATGTTACCTATCGAATATGTAACTATTAAACTTTCATTTTTAGGAAAATAGGAGCCTTGATAAGATTCATGGTTTCTACAAAGTGTTCCTCTATCAATGCCAATTCAGCCCCAGTATACATGTCAGCATACACTCCTCTAAAGGCATACAGGGTAGGTGCTTGCTGTCTGTAAATTGCTCGTGGTGTGTGATTGTGTGTATTCCTGCTTCATCTTGCTGAAAAAGGCTCCAGACTTGTTACATTTTGTATTATTTGTGTCGTTATGGTAGATGAATGGATGCACTACATAAGACCCCCTGTATCCTTGGGTGATACGTTCCACGATCTACTGCGGATAGCCAAAACTGCGGACAATAGCAAACCATCTGCGGACCCCATACAGTATATAACGGGATTGTGTACATATATGGTCAAATTTATTTGATAAATTATGCATAGTAAGATATTACCAGCATTAAAAACAGTAATAATAAAGTTTATTGTACATTCTTATACAGTACTGTACTCTCTCTTTCTCTCGAATGAAAGGGATTCTAATGTTTTAGCCTAATTCTCAGGAGACAATAGAGCAATGAAGGAATATCATGTTTCAAAGGATGACAGATCAATGAAAATCATGCTTTTTATACCCCTCTGTTACACATTTTACTATTTTTTTTTCTGACTGTAGTTAACTGACACCACAGTTTCTGAAACTGCGGATACCGCGGAACTACTATAATTCCTCACAGTGAATCGTCTAAATGTGGTTTCTATTTAGGCTGCATTTAGTATTTAAATACATTTTGTTTATGCCAGATGGTAATCCTGATGTCTTTGCAGTGTCCTAATTCAGGCCATTAATTAGGTGTTTGATTATGAATCAGTTAGTAATATAAGTAGTTTAATTTTGGGATTAAGCTGTATGTGCCTGTGGTTTTGGTGGGTTGGAAATAGATTAGAAAAGAGAAAATAATGTACACTTTAAAGAGTATAAATGCAAACTGAACAAATACAAGGCACAGTAATATTTTGGAACACTTACAGCAAAGGGCTGAAATTGGGATCCTGTTGGTAAATGAGTTCTGTGAAAAATGATGAAACATTCTGAGGGAAGCTATTTACACTGAAAAGCTGGAGGTTTGCAGGGTTCAGCATAAAGACCTGGAGCTGTAGAAAAAAACAGAATATTGGTTTTTACAAAGCAATTAGCTGTTAGCTTTGTAATCCAAATAATAAAAAAGGGTCTAGCTGATCTTCAGCATATTTCATTATATTAAGTTCAAAGTCTGAGTTGCAAAGCAAATCTCATTCTAAAGTGTCATGCAGCTATGTTTATTCGACCCAAATAAGAAAAATAAAACTATAGAGGTGGTTTCCATGTTTGGGGCACTTGTTCATAGCAAGGACTGCAACAATTATACTACTGTATATTTGCAGTAGGCAGGTAATTCATACCTTTGTAGAACCAAAGTTGTTAAGGTCATCCAAAGTCATGAATTTGATAAATGGCCCAATGTAATTGACAAACCAGGCAGTGGAATTCAGCTTTGGGTCATTAGCCTTGTAACATTTGGGCGTCTCTCCTACAAAATCAAATTATGAATAAATTAATGTGCATGAAAAGCATATGGACATTTTATTAGGAGACAGCAAATAAAAAAAATAAAAGATTTTTTTTAGATAATTTATCTTATGGATAATATAATTTATCTTATTTTTCTTCTTTTACAAATCTTCTCCAACATGATTGCAACCAAACCTGGACTTAACTAACTTAGCTATAAGCTCCATGCCCACCTGGTCTGACACACAACAAACTAATTAAGCAAATTCTTTTATAATAAGCATAAGCAGCAAAATATACATGGCTATCATGTGCTATCCCTTTTGTTAAATAATTATAGCCATGTTTATAATGCTTTTTGAATGCATTATTATTTGTTATAAATGCGTTTAGAAATTAATAATAATAATAATTATTATTATTAATGATAATAATTATAACAACAACAACAACAATAATAATCATCATCATAATTCAGGGGCAGCATGTGGCTCAGTGGGCTAAACCTGTGTGCCTTGAGCAAGGCCCTTAACCCCCAGCTCGTTGGGAGCCCCAACAGAAGGCTACCCTTCATGGAAAGCTTACTCTACAAAGAGCAAGTTGAGGGAGGCATAAAGACAATTTCCCTATGGGGATCAATAATTTTTAATATTACTATAAATGCATTTATAAATTACTAAAAACATGGCCTTAAGTAAAGTGTTACCACATTTTTTTTTATTCGTAATAAGCGTAAGCAGTTAAATGTTTAACAAGTTTGCTTCAAACTTCCCATGACAAAACATTAAAAATATGAATGAATAAATGTATTTCTACTCAACATGAATGTATTAAATATTGTAAACAAATATGCATTTTCTAAATATACTTATATAAACTTTACCGGAAAACTTTGTCAGTTAACAGGAGGCTTTGACATTCAATTATAATGCAAGAAGTTTTCTCCTTATAAACACTTATAAATGTTTAACCCTGAGCTTTGTTTGGATTTCATTCAGGGTCTTTCTTTTCACTACAAAGCATCAAGAATTATCCCCATGGCAAGAAATCATTTATACAATAAATGAACACATTGTAAGCATATATAAATGATACATAAACTTTGTGTAATGGTACGAAAAACATCACTTTCTAGAATATTTTTATTTTAAGCAAGAAAATGTGATTTTAAAATAACATTAGATGTACTGCAAACATGATTTAAAATAAATCTAAGGTACCAAAATCAGGACAAATACGGATGACTCACCTATGCTGAGATAGCTCATAATGGTGTTAAATACATCTGCCTGGTTGAAGTCTGTGCTGCTATAATTGAAACTGTTTCCAAGAACTGAAACACTGAAAGAGCACATACATTATATGCTTAGAAATCAGACATCACATTTTCTGAAAGCTGCAGAAATGACTGATGTCACAATGTTTCTCAATCTGGTCCTCTGGGCCCTGCAGAAAGTCCACGTTTTTGCTTGAACAAAAATATCGACTGCCTGGCAGGGAGCAAAAACATGGACAGTCTGTGGGTCCCCCAGGACTGGATTGGGAAACACTGGCTGAGGAGAAAAAACTCAGTGCTTACAAGTTCTGAAATGCAAGACAGCTGGCATTGAGCATTACGGTGGAGCTGATGAGATCCTTGCTGAGATACTCCAAGTACTCATTCAGGGTTAAAGCATTAAAGCAAGTGTTATTTGGGCTGCTTATGGCTAAAGGCCAAACACATGGTAAAATATTTTGTCTCACATTATCAGGCATCTTTTCCTGTTAAAAAAAAAAAGTTATATTACACATGGATCGATATTTGAATTTCATAAGCTTCCCATAATTAATAACAGCCCTATTTCAAATATATAAATATAGATATATTTATGTATATGTATATATATGTGCGCATATACACACACAGTGGAAACCTCTTATGGTGATCACATCTGTCTGGGTGAAATTGATCACTCTAAGTGGATGATCATTATAACCGATTTTCTTCCTCTTTATGTCTCAGATAGATTACCATCCAATTGACATTTGTATATTTATTGCATGAATACACAGTAATAAAACGGACAGCGTCACTATTTACTTACGATTTCAAAATACAGTTCAGCTGTTTCAAACACTTTTCAAATTACGGTACTGTACAAATTAAATTTCTGAACAACGTAGAATTCAAATACGCTATAATACAGTACAGTACTGTACAGAAATATTCAGTTCAACTCAATTTTATTTACACAGCGAATTTTCACAATGTGCTTATTGTAGTTTCAGTGCTGCATCTTGGTGGCTTGTTTTTGGCAGTTTATCATAAGCTTTCATGAGTCTATATTTGTCACTGAGAAGAAATTACTTTCTTCTTTCTGTCATGTTTTTTTTGCATGCCAATTTAGCTTTGGGTAGCTAGCAGGAAGCAGATGGGTTACCGCAAGTCAAAGTAGGACTATCAAAGCAAAGTAAAAAAAAAAAAAAAAGAATTAATGTGGTTTTTTTTCCATATGTTGTCATGTTTAAAAAGACCCCAAATGAACATTGCAAGTGGACTACTTGATTACTATAAGTGAATAATTTAAACAGTATTTGTACAGGAATGATTCTGTTCCAAGATTTTTGATCCATATAAGCAGTTGATCGCCATAACTGTGAACACTGTGAACTGTGAAGAAGATATTCCACTGTGTGTGTGTGTATATGTATGCATATTTGGTTAAATTTCAAGTAATGTGCTCATTGTAAAGAAAGAAAAGTAAGCTGTAAGTGATTACCCAGCCTGCACTTCCCCTTAACCCAATTGAGGGGTTAAAATGGATAGTAAGGTCAAGGCTACAGAACCAGATAGTGAAACTAGTGTGTGTCCTTCACTAACTGTGTTAAGATGAACTTTCAGAGATACAGCTTTAATAGAATGTCCAGGGTTTGATCAGCTGTAATCACTAGCTATTTTGATGAGATTTACCCTGTTTCATGTTACATAGGTTGTGTTCATCATTTGTTTAATATTATCCATAATTGCCATCCTGTATGAATTTCTTTTGTGTAGCACTGTAAGTGCTTAAATTGTAATAAACTACAAGAAACTCCACAAGTTTGACTGGCTGCATGTACGTAACAAAACACCTACGGTTTCCAGGAAATCACATGTCCTGTTGTAGCAATTAAGAAAAGCACATAGCGCAGCATTACTGTCAATAATGTTTGGTTGCCTGAGAAGGCTGCCAAGGTCAGAAGGAGGCATGGAGTTAATTAGCTGTAAAATAGAGAAGACATAAACATGATCAGAACAGAGGAACATTCATTTCCCATAATCCCTGATAGTACAAATATAAACGCTAGTACAAAACATCTGTTTTTATCTATCTTCATTTACCTGTGATTTCTCAGACCCTGGCATAAATGAAAGTATCGTACTTAAAGATGGGAATGGAAATCCAAGGAATAAGCCATCCAGGAATGAGTAGAAGCTGTTGTCTGAATAGCAACGCAGTGGAATTGGTCCTGGGAGGGCAATGAAAATTAATTTTGCTGTTTGCAGTAGATGCATTTTTATTTAAACAATGGCAAATAATGTGGTTGTTAGTGTTATTGGCAGTGCCATACTGGGTTTGACAACCAATACACAAAGATAAACATCCAGTGGAATGTAATATCTAACTTCCTACAATCCAGTCTGACGAAGGTGCATTATACAAACACAGAAACATTTATAGTGTTTTAACTGGAGAAAAAGAATGGCCTTTAAGTCATAAGTTATAAGTATACCATAAGTTACTAAATCAGTCATTAAATACAAAACAAACAGGGCGTTTCATTTACATGGAACCCCTTCATAGATGAAGGGTGTCTGTACTCAGTACCGTAATACCTTTTTGTAAACTCAGTATCTGACTGTAGATTTCATTTTGTGTCCCATCTTGCAGGGTAGAGCGTACAGAGTTAAGCTGCTGAATTCTGAAAATTACAATTCAAAAAAATACAATGAACGTGACATTAAGGCAGTGAGAGAAAAAATGTCAATCCTAATTTAATATATATTTTACACAAAATAACCATAATTTTTTTTAGCTGGATATCAATTTACAGATTACTTTGTTGTTGTTATTCATCACTACATGTACAGTATAACCTACTGCACCACATGCTGTCCCCAATCAAACTAAATTAATGACATTTGCAGAACTGATAATTGGTAAAATTGCTAACATGCTGGTGATGTACTAGCATGAAAATCAAAAAACATGAACTTACAGTGCTTGTATAGTTGTGCAGCTCCTGTTTTGAAAAACATTAAATAACGGTGCCACTAAATCCTCTGTCATGTTTGTTAGCAGGGGACCAATTCTGAACTGCAGCCAGTACAAAACCTCAGTGTCACTAATGGACTGCCCTGAAAGGATGCCTCTGTCTAAGACTTGCTGGAGCATCGCAGAGAGCACAGAGGATGGGAATGTACTTTCATTACCCTGAAAGTGAGAGATGTATAACATCTGTATCAAGCATGGAGACTTTTCCTTTTTGCAGCTCAAGATCGTTCATGATGAATAAATCAAAAATATAGACAGGAATACATGATGGTATACAGTAAGACTACATATATATTATGTCAGGATTGGTCCCTGTTTTGCACTGTTCTGCATAGCCATAAATTAATGTGCATGAAAAGAGTATTGACATTTTATTAGGAGACATCAAAACTAAAACATAAAACAATTTATTTTTTTTTGTTTATTTGTTCACTTATCTCTTAGTTTATCCTCTTCTCACACACCTTCATCTCTAAAATGGATTCAACCAAGCCTGGATCAACATAACTTGGCTGTAAACCCAATGCTAGTCTGGTCTAACACAATAAAAAACTAATTACACAAAATACACATGGCTACAATGTGCTATGGCTTTTGTTAAATAATTAAAGCCATGTTTATAATGCTTTTTGAATGCAGTTAAATGTTGTTTAACAATTTCCCTTCAAACCTTCCATGATAAAACATTAAAAATAAGAATGAATGTTTATAAATCTACTCAACGTGAATGTATTAAATACATCACTACACTAATAAATATGTATTTTCTAAATATTTTAATTTAAATTTTATAAATTACCAGACACCTTTGTCAGTTAATAGGAAGTTTTGACATTCAATTATAATGCAAGAAAGCTCATTCTAGAAGTTTTCCCCTTATAAACATTTATAAATGATTAACCCTGAGCTTCTCAGCTCTACCTTGTTTGAATTTTGTGCAGAATCTTTCTTTTCTCTAGAGCAGCAAAAATTATAATCATGCCAAGTAATCATTTGTACTAAAACATTTGTAATAAATGTTTACACTGTAAGGACATACAAATGATATTCTTAAATTTCATAAAAACATTTTATGAGCTGTTTAATTTTTGTATAAGTGTACAAAAAAAACATAAAATCACTTTCTAAAACATTTTTATTTTAAACAAGAAAATATGTATTTTTGTGTGTAACAGTAGATATAGTGCAAAGACTGCAAACATAATTTATATTGAAGGAACCAATGTGCAAATAAAGATGATTCATCTATCATAAATCATTTCAATGATTGACCAACAGGTGTCACTGGCCATCCCATTTTTCAAACAGTTCCCAGCTTTGGCATTGTTTTATTGCTAGTGTGTTCCTTTACTCTGGGGGCTACTGTGTGGCTGAATTGGCTAAGCGGGTGGCTGCAAACTGAGTATTTCCTGTGTTGTGGATTCAAGGCTGGCCAGAGGCCAGAGCCCTTGATTCTGTTCCGTATGCTTGTTAATTATGTTTCCTTGTGCTTTTGTATGGCTCCTTGTTTTGTAACTTGATCAGTTGTCTCTTTTTGTATCTAGTTTTGTAATTATGTCCTGTTTCACCTGTGTTCACTCTGTCACCATTACAGCCATAGCCTCAAGTGTTTCATTGATTGTGATTACCCTCACTTGTTCCTCATTGTCCGTAGTCTTTTGTTTTGTTGTTGATTAGTTACAGCCTGCACCTGCCCCTTGTTGAAGCCCTTGTTATCACGTGGATTTAACTGCCTGCCCTTACTCTATTCTATACACCTGTAATCCAGTAACCTATTATCCCCAACTGGGGAAAAACCCACATTTGTATTACCCTAGTTACAATGTCAGTATAGTGAGTATTAAGAGATTTATTTGTCCAATATGACATCACTTTGTCTTTGGTATGACTGTTAAACAGCCATATAAAAATATCATTTGTGGCCTTGAGAGGTAAAGTGGGCTGTCCCACAAAAACAAATTTTTGAGAAAATGAGCTCCAAAGTTGAAATTTTTTCAAAAAATCAGTGTGTCTATACCCTACAATTGATATATATCATAGGTAGCACAGATCTTGGTATATTTAAAAGATAGATAGACCCTCAACAATTAATTTTGGACACTCATTTTTGACTGACATGTGGGATAGCCCACTTTACCTCTCAAGGGCACATATTTTATCAGGAATTGATCTACGTCATAAGTACTTGAAATACATTAACTTGCGTGTGATCAGCAGTTATAAATCTTTTCAGTATCTGTCCAATATGAATAAATAATAAGTGATCCAAAGTGGATAATGACTCAGTGTGGTGAGCTCACAATTACATCTTAACAGTTCAGATTTGGATTAAGTAATTATGTGCCCCATTTGAATATATTCTCTGTATTTACATAAGAATCTGCTGGTTTCCTACTCCTTTCATGGTTGATAAAATTCCCCTGGCTGAATGTCTGGATTTCCTGCAAATGATTGACATGCCATCTAAAGTTCCTTCCAGAAGTCCCTGTATGTTTTGTGAACTGCTACACCATCATAGAAAGTAGCATCCTGCCCCAGTTAAAAGATATGTATTTTTTAAATGGACAAAAAAATCCATTGTCTTGAACAAAACCATTGTCCAGTTTTTGTCATTTGGTGTTTGAAAGACATTGAGGTGCAGCTGTAATCTGAGGGACTCACTACAGAGTAGAGCAGGCATATCAGCTGTTCAGCATATATAAATTGTTGAGTAGTATTGTTTGAACTATAAATATAATCCAGAAAAGTGCAATTGCACATATATATTAGACTATTGAAACAGGACTCACTCTTGGAGAAGTTCCTTTCCTTAGTATAACAATGCAATTATGCAAGCATTTTTGTATCTGTATTTGCTTACCTGTATGACTCCGCTGAAAACAGAGAAGAAAGTTGCTAACTGGAAACTATTCATATGACTCATTAGAAGATCGACATCTTTAGGGGTCTTCAACAGCCCGGGAGTACAAGCAACCTCTGTTAACTGTTCCAAAGTCAAACCACCCAGGGCATCCAACTGAGGAGCATAAAATATATATCAGTGTTAAATATGAAGCTAAACACTGAACTATCTAACCAATTACTGGCAAATAGTCTGTATAATAGAAGAACAGTTAATGTTTAGATATTTTTTTCTATTCTAATAATCTGCATTTTATTATGTTTTAAAACTGATTCATTTACAAGTTATGGCTTCAGTAAAGCATACCGGGGAGAAGCTACTCCGCAACTTCTGCAAAACTGACACAGATGCAAACACTGAAAAACTGCCAAAATTGCTTCCAAGCCATTCTGCATTGCTAAGTGTTGTAGATACGCAGGCAGCATCTGAAACGAACGACACAATATTTTTGTGGACACATAGAATGGTTAAGCAAAAATATGCTAATGAAATGATAACAAATGAAATGTAAAAAGTTGTGTAATATGTTTTGCACTATCATCTAGAGAAATATAAATTCTAGAATGCTGAGTATATATTTTTCTTATAACTCATATTATGTTAAAATTAATCCAATAGTTGGGAATCTTATTACTCTTTAATGATAAAATATATTAAAAAGTTCAATAATACATACCTGAGCTATTAGACTGGGACAGGAATTCCATTATAAAATCCTGGAAAACTAAAAGCTGCTGTTTTTCGCTCATTTCTGAATATGTATTATTGAGGCTCTTCACACTTAAGGGGAAAAAAGGCTTTTGATTACTTGTCTTTGAAAATTACATATATTTATATATATCAAAAGTACATTTGCTAGACATATATAAATGTGCTGGTCTTAAAAGGCTGCTGCATGTGACATTACAAAATGCCTTTGTAACAGTGAAAAATGCTTTATTGTGCTGTACACAATAATGGCTATACATACACAGCCTGGTAGGTCTCACAGCTGAAGTTCTTTGTGCTGAGACAGGATAGAAACTCTTCAGACACTGATGGCAAGAATGGGTGAAGTCTCCTCTGGAACCACTGGTTGATAAAGCTGATGTTTTGAAGTTGTGTATTGCTGAAGTTATTAATTCTAACTTCTTCGATTGCATCCAGAACTGATGTTGCTATGGAATTATTGATATGAGTCTGCTGTAAAAAGGAAAGATGTTATCAGTGGGAGACCTTAAGGCCACCAAAACCAGCCTTTAAAACCATGGACTGCAGTATAATGCAAATAATTTTTTAAGTGAAGCATAAGAATGCAATTTACCTCAACTGAATATGAATCCAGGGCTTCATCCAAGACAGAGGAAAATTTGGTAAAGAGAAGTTTCCAAGTGGCTACTGAGTAATTCACGCTACTAGCTAGTTCACATGTCAAGAGATTGACCAGATTTTCCTTGGTGAATTCTGCTTCCTTCAAGAAGATAAAATAAATTGACACTAAGTAATTAATAATGCTCTTGAAAAATTAAAATTAACAATAAATATATTCAGGGAGTGTTGGAGCTTGGTCCAATAAAATCTATGCAAAAATTTAAATAAAACCTACTGAAGAACAGACGAAGTCTGCAATGCTCATATTACACAGCGTTCCAGAAGCAGTCCCTGATGTCACAGTTTGTGTAAATGCACTCCTATGAAAAAAAACATGACATGAAAATATATACAATTGAAACAGATGTCAAGATGCTTATATCATATATTCCAAAAATACAAAAAATGGTTAACAAAACCCACCAGTCAAGTTCAGCACAAACACTTGATTCTGAAAATCAATTACATTAGAATTTAGATCATAATTAAACTCAAGAAACTCAAGTGAATGATCATTTTGTATAAAACACGAATGTAAAGATAGCTAAAATAGACCTACCAATTACTGGTGTGTCTTCACACTAAAGAAGTAAAACGGAGAAAAAGATTTTTCATTTAAAAAATCTTTCAGTAAAAACAAACAATAATTCTCCATAATCCATAATGATTTTTACAGATAAAGTACAGTTATTGACAAAGATATCTGAGCGCTAAAGTGCTATGGGGAAAACTGAAAAACGTACCTTGATAATATGGGACGGCACACACACTAGGTGGATAAGACATGGAACAAGTCAGAAAGTTTAATACGAAACAGAACTGACAACATGCAAAATTCAAATATAATAGATGTATGTCACCTACTTGCAGCTCTATCTATTAGCAGGACCTTGGTCAATTTAATGTTATAGGTAAGTGCTTCAGGAAGGGAGTTTATGCTTTTGTCGAGCCCCAACCATCTAAGAAAATATGAAATGAAATGACTTTTTTTGCCAGCATGTTAGTATTTGGTGAAACTCCAAAAAAGATGCAATTTACTTACATTGCATCATATGAGTCACAGCTGATGTTACTGGGGATGACATCCAAACTGCTAGGTTGAAGGCTAGGCATCAGCACCACCAAATAGCATTGGAACCAAATTGCAAAGTCGTTTGGCACAAAGATATCAAATTCGGGTGCCAGTGCTGTCAAGGTCAGGTTTAGCATGATATTCCTTACAGCAGAGTTTTCGATGATGGTTAAGTTTCTCTGAAAAGAAGAGAAAAATTTGATTTTGAACATTGTCCGCCTAATTCCATAAAGCCACGAATGTCATGAAAAAAAAAAGACATATCAGAGCCGAAGTCTGAGAAAAGAAATCTGCTACAAACTAAGTTACCTTCTCTGCGGCCTGAGCAAAATCTTGAAAGAAGTTTTTGAGTTTATCTGGAGAAGTCAAGGTTTTGAAAACATCAATCACGATGGTTTCATTCTCTAGAGCGTTATTAAGGGGATCAAATAATAGTTCCACTTTTTGTTCTGGAGACAGGAAGTTCAAAATTCCCAGCTATATGAAGAAGGAAGGAAGATAGAGAAAAACTCAAAATGTCACAGCAGTTGCAATCCACATTGGAAATTCTTCTAAAACTGGGAAAAAATGCTCTTACTATACCATTGTAATATTAAAGTTCTTCAGGTCTGAGTAGCTGACGTATTTGGAGAAGTTTCCTAAATTGACGGACAGCCACACAGCATCATTCATCTTTTTGCAGTCTAAAGTGCAGAGGAACAAAACTGGCAGATCAGCACATTTCTTTATACACCATGAACATATCATCACTCAGAATGATCAAATGCAATTGATGTTGAGACGATAAAAAAGTATATATAAAAAATAAACGTGAATCCAAAACCTGTGCATATTGATTACCCTGATTATTCTTTTGGCTAATAGAATGTTTGAGGTATTCCACCAAAACTCCAATAATTTCCTTGATATTTTCATTTAGCATTTCGTCGATGACTTTGTTCAATCCAAAAATACTGTAAAAAAAACAGTGCTTTATGTTCAGTGCTCTATCTACTAGACTCATTTGTTTAGCTACACATTGTCCAAATGAGAATCAATCATAATTCTACATTTTTTTTTTTTTTTGAATGAAGTCGACAGTCTACTCACATGACTTGGTAATCAGCGCAATTGACGTAAGAGAGTGTAATGGAAAGCATCTCTGCATTGAAACTGGGAAGGAGGACTATCAGCTTGACAGTGAACCAATCGATCCAGTCCAGCGTATCGAACTCAGAGAAATTACTGCTGATGATTGAGAAAGTCCGATTCATCATGACATCCCGTACTGCAGGTGTGATATCTGGAGGCTGGAGATGCACAAAAGAGGAAATTACAACTTCCCCTCCAGAAGCATCAAGCTATTGCATTTTATCACATTTCAAACGCTTCAGTGGATATTGGATTTGCAGCTGAAGGTGCTCACCACTGGACTTTGGGCCAGTTTTGTCAGAAAAGCATCAACATTCTGGAAAGAGTTGTCTTCCTCCAGTCTGTTAAATACAGCTTCAGTCTGATTTATATTCATTTGTCTAGCCCTCAATACCACTTCTGCTATTTGGGTGGGTGATAGTAGAGACAGTGAATCAAACTGTAGATAGAAAAATAAAAGGAATAGTTATTGTTTAAACAGTAGGAAATGTAATTCAAAACGAAAATTCTCAATCAAGTATTAGATGGAATCTTAGTTTCACTTACACCAGAGAAACTGGGGTTTAGGCTGACAAGATCTTCTAGAGGTGCAAAGACAGAAAAGGCCCCAAAGTTTTTCCGAAGCCAATCTAAGCTGCTGTTGGTGTCGGAGATACAGGAACCATCTGAGGCGAAAAAGATATGATGAATCCATAAGTTTTATGGCATCTACAACTTGAAAAGTACATTTTTGTGAAACACATGTAGTATGACATATTAAGAACTAGGACGTAACATAAATATACCTAAAGTGTCATTTCTTGATAGGAAGGGATGGATGAAAAGGGCATACACAGACTGTCGTTGCAATGTGTTCATAGATGAAACTTGGTCACTCAGAGCCTTCACACTTAAATGCAATAAAAATTACAGTAAGCAATACCATAATATTTACATTTTCAAGCATTAATGCTGCACTGAAAGTATTCATGAAAAAGACTGTACATACACAGCCTGGAATGTTTCACAGCTGAAGTTCTTTGTGCTTAGACAAGAGAGAAACTCTTTAGACACAGATGGCAAGAACGAGTGGAGTCTTCTTTGGAACCACTGATTTATGACATCAACATTTCTTAGGGATGTGGAGTTAAATTCGTCAATAGTAATTTCACTGATCACATCCAGCACATTGGAGATGGACAGACTGCTGAAGCTGATATTCTGTCAACAAAAAATTTATATATTATTTATTCCTATTTTCATTAAACTAAATATATCTTTTCATCCATCCATTTTTCTATCCAGTCATACATACAACATCTTTTCATAATTTCTTATCCCATATAGGGTTATCGTGGCTTTGAAGACTATCACAGAAGTCCATCCATCCATTTTCCAAACTGCTTATCCTTACTGGGTTGCGGGGGGTCCGGAGCCTATCCCGGAAGCAATGGG
>JAODJX010000097.1:22331572-22341691 GCA_026776945.1 Isichthys henryi | reverse complement strand
CCCAGGCGGGGATTCGAACCCGGGTCCCAGAGGTGTGAGGCGACAGTGCTAACCACCGCACCACCATGCCGCCCCTACTACATATCATAAATTTGTGAATTTTTACTAATATAACAATATTGTTCCTAGCTTGAGATACTGACTCTTCTTTAACAACTCTCATTAATTATTGGAGGTAAATAAATTCCATCTATATAAATCAAAGGTTGTTCCGCATTGATTTGCAATTTGTATATGACTCATTATTAAGACTTACCTTATTATTAAGACTGAAATGCAATAATAATGCTGTAAAGACATCTTTTCTTTTGAGTAAGATTATGAAGTATCTGGATTTAGCATGAGTATGAATATTTTACCAAATACCATGAATATGACTCTTGAATATTTATTTTCTTCCCTTTTTCTGGTGATGCAAAGCACTAGTGCGTATTGTTATTTTGTTATCGGTATTTTTTTCTTCTATATGGTAATAATGGATTTATGCCTGTACAACTGTATAATTTACTTAAAAAACGATGCAACATTGATATTTTGAGTGGGACAAGAACGACATTCAAGGATTTTTACCGTCCTCCTTACGTTCTTCAGTAATAGAAGATGGACTTTAAAACGTGTATGCGAAAACACAAGTATAAAAGCTTGGTCAAGTACGCCTTAAGCTACTAGCGATAGGCTGAAGGTGATTGTGCGACGCGGACTTTTATTTTGAAAACTAAAAAACGGAAGTTCCTTGCCGCAAGCCATCCAATAGAAAACGTTTATTTTGAACCTCATGGGTGGTTTTGGTGGTGGCTGGGTGGTTGCGAATCAGTAGGGTAGCGGAGGCACGAATGCACATGCGTAAATCTTTCAGGTATTTCCGGGTGTCTCACAGTATTGACTGTCTCCGGTATGACTTTTATTACACATAGCGCAGTATAAATACAACGAATTTGAACATATATAACAACATGCCAAAGTAATAATACATTTGCATTATATCTAACTGCTTGCCCGCGATATTTATGTGTTTTTCGATGTCCAGTATGCGATGCCATAACAGCTTAGGCAATCGGCAGCTGCAGTTGTTACGTATATTATGGCGAACCGTTGACCATAGAGCGGCCCATGCAGTTACATTTCCCAGCCAAAAACTTCAGTGCAAACAAATGTGGTTATGTATGGTGCATAGAAGGTTTCTGTCATCACAGAGCAATGGGGTAAGGGTGAGATTTGCTCCAAGTCCAACAGGTAAGGCCGCTACTGTGTAAAAACTTTAAACTATTCTTTCGATTTCGTTCAGTATTTTTTTGTTTATGTATGTTTAGTAATATTTGGTGGGAATATAAGGAACACTCTTTAAATTAACATTAAGAAATCAGCTGTAGTTTTCATTGTGCTTGGTAGCCAATCCACGTCCTGTGTGGAGTCGAAATTGACCTGGAGCGAGTTTACTAAATGCACTGTCGCGACCATGGGTGTGACCATGATATTGTTCATAGGAACCATTTGCTCTTTAGTAACCTCATTTATTTATTTGTTTGTTTGTTTTTGTTGCTTAGTCAAATTATTCAAGGTTGAATATGGAAAAATGCATAGTAATGTCTGTAATCATTATTGTAATATTGTAAATGTAACATGTTGGTCAACGGACTGATGCAACTAGGAAAATTAATGCCTGTGATGTTTTAGGATTTTTGCACTTAGGAGGACTGCGAACGGCGCTCTACAACTTCCTTTTTGCCCAAAAACATGGCGGTAGCTTCATTGTGAGGATGGAGGACACAGATCAGAGCCGATTTCTATCAGGGGCAGCAGACAGAATTGAAGATATGCTTGAGTGGGCTGGTGAGCTTCACAGGTTAAGAAAACTACAATTTAAGCTAGAATGATACTAGAAAAATTCCATATATTAACCTTGTGTTGCTTACCTTTCTAAATAGGATGTGAGATTTATATATTTAGAAGTAAGGGTGATGATACACAGGGCAGTTTTTTGAGCAATGTTGTTTGGGCACTTTCCCATTGATGCTGGGCCACAAATTTCCGTCTTCCTTCATCTGCAGTGGGGAACGTTTTGTGATCATCCACATCCAGATGAGTTGCCCTTTGCCTCACTTGGCTGGCAATTGCCTGGCAAGATTGCTCAAAAAGTTGCCCTGTGTATTGTCACCTTAAAGGTATAGTTCTTATTTCAGTCTTTCTAATGTTGTAGGTTAATGGCTGCATGTATTAATGACCTCAAGGGGCTGGTATCCCATCCTCGGTGTCTTCTGCCATGTTTCTAGGATAAGATCCAGGTTATGTCCTGCTAAGTGGTTATGAAAAATGTATGTTTAATTAAAGAGTAATTCTTCCTATGGCAGGAATTGCCCCAGATGAAAGCCCAAGGAAAGGTGGTGATTTTGGTCCTTATCAACAGTCGCAAAGACTGGATATGTACCGCCAGGCTGCTGACACCTTGGTGCAGAGTGGTGCTGCGTACTATTGCTTCTGTAGCCCTCAGAGACTGGATTTACTGAAAAAAGAGGCACTTCGGAATCGACAGAACCCTCGGTGTGTGGCAGGATTATTGAGGGGAGGGTTGCGGTCACATCTCTGCTTATTCCTCAGTACACACAAGAATTTCTATGGTAATAATATTGCCCTTGAATTGTATATTTGTTCTGTTCAGGTATGATAATAGATGCAGGTCCCTCCATCT
The DNA here is from genome assembly GCA_026776945.1 of Isichthys henryi. Lineage (NCBI taxonomy): Eukaryota > Metazoa > Chordata > Actinopteri > Osteoglossiformes > Mormyridae > Isichthys > Isichthys henryi. Next base: position 22,339,005 of record JAODJX010000097.1, on the reverse strand, counting down.
TGACCAGGTGGCTGAAAAATTGGGCCAAAGACAACCCCATGTGATTCGATTCCGTCTAGAAGAGGGTGTGGAGCCTTTTGAAGACATGGTTTTTGGCTGGAACAGGCATGAAGTAGCTGCTCTTGAGGGGGACCCTGTTATCATCAAAGGGGACGGCTTTCCCACGTATCACCTGGCTAATGTTGTTGATGACCATTTCATGCAAATCAGTCATGTGTTGAGGGGTTCGGAGTGGCTCATCTCCACCTCTAAACACTTACTTATGTACAGAGCTTTTGGGTGGAAGCCACCCACCTTTGCACATCTGCCCCTCCTCCTGAACAAAGATGGCAGTAAATTGTCCAAACGACAGGGTGACATTTTTATTGAACACTTTGCAAAAAAAGGGTGTCTTCCTGAAGCTCTGCTTGATCTTATTACAAATTGTGGGTCAGGATTCACAAGTAAGTCTATTTCTGTTTAGTTTGTCCTTGGCATTGCATCACACTATAGTAGTAGTAGAAGTACTAGTGTAGTTTGTCAGTGGTTCAACTTTACTGGTGTTCACACTGGTGCCAGTTTTACAGTTTGCAGTGGTAATTCTTTGGTGGTCAGCCGTCTGATTATTGGTCTGTTAAAAGAGATGAAGTTACCAAAATGCTTTTTACCATTTATATAATCCTTATAGATTTCCACGTTTTTAGCCATTCTGCAATGGCATTCTGTGGTTTTGTAGTACATTTGATTAATGGTACAATTAGATCTGTAGTTAAAATTGTATAAACTTAGAAAACAAGGAAAGATAATACAGTGCCAGTAATTTCTCATTAATATGCAGGTATGAGTTTAATGTACTGTGTCGTCTATCGTTACATCATTTGTTTAATAAAAAAATGTAATAATTAAGGAAATTTTAAAAATCACTAACAAATTGTGTATTTTGTTTCCTTAAACACCACAGAAAACCGCCCCGGTCGAGAAATCGTTGATCTTGTCAGTGATTTTGATGCCTCAAGACTAATGACTCACTCTGCTACACTGGATTTGGAGAAACTTCCTGATTTTAACAAGTAAACTGATTTTCACTTACTCATTACATAGTTATTGTGTATTCATTTAAAGGCGCAGCTATGTTAAATTATTTATTGGTAATAATTACACTAAATTAATTTGTTTAGGAAATGTTGGTTTGACCTTGAATTTTACTTGGAACAAATAAACTTATTCTGAAGTGGCGAGGATGTAGTATTTTTAGAAAAAGGGTAATGCTTCAATTCCTCTAATATCTATATTTGATTACTCGATTATGAATTTAGCTTTATACATTTATGGAACTAAAACAAAATATTGCAAGTATTCCTATAATAAATTTATCTGCATTCATACATTTTATGCCTGACAATTTTATTATACTGGTAGTGCACTTGAATGCTTTTTGGTATGTTTTTCCATACAGAATGCATCTGGTGCGCAGAATAAATAATGCAGCAAAATGTGATTCACTTGTGAAGGACCTCCAGGGCCACATCAGGCAAGCATATGGAACACAAATCCAGGAAGAGGACGTCCTTCAAAATGACTACATCAAGCGTGTCCTTCATCTTCGCAAGGTTGTTCCTCATCTTCAAGAATAAGTGTTTTTATCTCGTTCAGTCTGCTGTTGGTCTGCTTTTTCGGGCAATAGCACTGAATCCACAAGATGGCGATGGAGTCCACATTGTTAACCGTGGTGTGATTTTTAAATTTTACCATAATGCTAGTGTGAGCGTTTGAAACCCAAAAAGCAGCAAAGCTGAACCAAAACATTACAAATATTAGTTCTTCCGGTTATGACTCAATAACGCAGATTAAGTTGAATAAATTATTGCGGTTAATCCACCTGTCACATTCTTACTGCCTAAAGTATCAACAGAATGTGGTCAGTCTGGTTGTTTAACTTAATTTCATTATTGAAGACAATATAAAGGGAGCAAACAGTAGCAACTACCTTAATCATAGTATCTGACTGTTTTGCAAAGTAATGATGTGCTAAATGTCAAACTTTTGAAAACATATACAAAATCTCCAAAATTTACCCATGGGGATCAATAAAGTATCTGATCTATCTACACACACACACACAAATATATATATCTGAGTTTATTATATACCCTCAATATTAAACACTCTTGCAAACAACTTGCTCTTCCAAATGGTGAATCATTTGCCTGTAATTGAATAGCTAACGCAATATTTGGCTAATCATTAGAATGACTGAGATGTGTGATCTACGCAATTGTAAATGTTGCATGGTTGTTATGTGTTAAAAAACTTACAGCCAGTAGTAGTTTTGTGGACAAAAATACTATGTCACTAAGTGTCCCAGTGTAACGTCTATAAATGTGTTTTCCTTAAGGGCCACATAACTTGTCTGCACGATCTGTTGGCACCTGATTACGCATACCTGTGGATAAGACCTTCTGTCCAGCTGGAGCACCTGGAGAATGTTTCTTCAGAAGCACAAAACATTCTGGCACTGGCTATGGAGTATGTTTCTTCAGTGTACAATACACAAAAAATGTTTGTGCATACCTGTTGTTGATAATAATTATTATTATTAATAATAATAATAATAAGGGGCAGCACAGTGGTTAGCACTGTGGCCTCACACCTCTGGGACCTGGGTTTGAGTCTCCACCATGGTTCTCTCTGTGTGTGGAGTTTGCTTGTTCTGCTGGTGTAGTCTTGGGTTTTCCTCCAGGCACTCTGGTTTCCCCCCACAGTAAAGAACATGTTGAAGTTAGTCTCAAATTGCCCGTAGGTGTGCATGTGTGAGTGAATGGTGTGTTGTGCCCTGCAATTGCTTGACGGCCCATCCTGGGTTGTTCCCTGCTTTGTGCCTGTATAGTCTCCAGGATAGTCTCCAGATCCCCCACAATCCTGAAAGGGACAAACAGTTTAAGAAAATGGATGGAGGGATAATAAAATCATGTTTAAATATTTTTGGTTAGAGTCTGCATCTTGAATAAATTTTAGATTTAACGATTTTATGGGACCATGAATACATGTTACTGCATCAGTTTGTTTTCTAAATTTCATAGAAATTTCATAAAAAATTTCATAAAAATAGCATGGGCTGGGGGGGTATTGGCAATAAATATTCTTTGCTCTGGACACAGTGTAGATCTGCAGTTCAGTAGCTTACCAAAACTAAAATACAGTCTCACCAAACATGTATATCAAGATATATAAAATGCAACATGCCAAGAAATTAGTTATGCTACTGCATCACTGTCATACGAAGAATGATACTCATTTTACACGCAAGCGTTTCTGTTTATTTCTGTATTTATATAATAATTCCTTTTTTTCTTTTTAGGATGATTCTAAGACATGCCAGCGAACAAACAACAGAATATCTCAACCTGGAGTTGAAAGGACTAGCAGAAAAAATAGAGAAGTGCCAGTATAGGACAGTGATGAAGGTGTTGCGTCTGGCACTAAGTGGATTACAGGTAGTTCACCTTTGCTTTTTCCAATACTCTGTTAGGTTAGTTAAGGAAACATAAAATCATTAAGCACATCAACCTTTTTTTAATAACTTGTGATAATATGCCATAATATAGTGCGCTGCGTGTCTTAAAGTTTTTTGAATCAGGTATAAACCTGGCTTACCGTTTTTTGGGATTAATTGGAACTGTCTTCCCATTGCAGCAAGGGCCAAGTGTTGCTGAGATGATGGTATCTTTGGGACCTACTGAAATACAGTATCGCTTACAGAGAGCAATGGAACGCTGATTAACAACTGATTACTACAGTTTTACACTTCTGTATTAAATGTTTTGCACATTGTTACCTGAAAGTATCTGTTACTATTTATCTGCTTTTCTAAATCCATTCAAGGAAAGGAGTATACTACTACTGAACTGTAGGATGAGGTAATGTTAGACCAAAACCTTAAGGCAGACATACCATAAAACCGCATGGTTCATGTAAGGCTATGAAGCATTTTTCTTTTTTCAGTTATATATGACAGTGTACTGTGTTTTTTATATGTTCACTAGGCTGTTTCATTCATACCAAAAACATGTAAAGCACTCAGGGGAAAAGCCTCTAGGGAAAATGTAAAACTTTTACCTGAACTTCACACTTTACCATACGTGATAACATATGGCTCTAATCGGAAGTACATGTTCATTGTTTGTTGTTTCTTAATTAAAAATTTTATATGATTCTAATGAAAGACATGATTGATGATGCCACAATTTGGTTTAATTAGACATGAGAAAATTCATGTCATGTTCTTAGAAAGAATTCTTTGAATTATTCATATATACTTGTACAAGACATTCATTTAATATGCATTGTACAAAATTATGTATTTTCCAGGAATGGAGGACATATATGACTAATGGCACATTACTTTTGTATGTATTTTGCATGAATAATGGACATATATGTCTACATACTTGCCAATAGAATTAGGCATCATTTTGGCTCCATGTCAGTTGATCAACAGTGTTATGTGATGTCCTTAAATCAAAAGCAGTAATGCACTGTATTTGACACATTTTTATTCTTATGGTTAAAAGGTTATGAATGAACCAGCTGTCAAAGCAGATCATAAAGAGTCATTAAACCCAGATTGTTCATTGCACATCCAGTCCTACAAGAAATCTTAAAGAACAAGTTACAACACTTATTTGCTCATTCCTTTCTGAAGACCAGCCTTCTTTATATTTGTACTGTTGTGAAATAATGCCAGTAAGTTTCAGCATGAGATCAATGCATTATATGTGTAAAGTATGATTCATATAGTAAAAGGATGTGCTATGAAGTGTATCATAGCATTGACATAGTCAAATACACATTTTGTTTCTTTAGCTACCAATAAAATACCTTTCATGTTATGGCATTAACGGCATCGATATATTTTGCACCAATGAATTCTTTATATTATAAAATGAAATTCTAATTGGTTTAGTAATTGGAAATTTCACCAGTTCAGGATTTTAATAATTTTTTTACACCATATTTGCACAGGTATAATGCAGTTTTTATGATGGATGTTTTTCAATAAGATTTTATTTTTAATGTTTATTGCAAAAGGCTTATTTTCTGTGCTTCTGTTAATTTTCAGTATTTTATTTCACATCTGCTTCATTACAAGAAGACGCCAATATTTAGACCTTCTGCTCATTGACAATTTTAGACTTCTCTGGGTGCAAATTCATTCAATTCTGTTAAATATGCTGTGATGAAGCAGTGGAGATGTCATATTTGTGTTGACAAATGTAATTTGCCAGAAAATTCGGATTGTTGGATAAAGAGAAGAAGGGCTGTGAAGTTGTCAGAAACCTATTCTGTCCTCATATGAGCACCACCATGAATTTTATTTTATTAGTGTGGGGAAAAAAAATCCCGAGTAATTCTATGTATATGCATACCATAAAGGCTTTAAAATCTGGGTATTTCATAGAGAACCTACAGGTTAAAGTGGGAACGTTATAAAGATATTACAGAACATCAGATCATTTTCTTGTTTTTGTTGTACTGACAAGTTTTGAGGCTGCTCAAAGAATCAGCTGTATTTCTTGAAGATATATTCGTTCAACATCTGTAAAATAATATTACAACCAATTAAAATTATCTCTTGTTAAAAAAAAATTTGCAAAGGAAAAAAATAAAAGTCTGAATAATTTTATGCACCTCTGCAGCAAATGAGGCCAAAATTTAACAATCTGTAGTAGCCATAGTCAATACTGAAACCATCGCAGTTATTTGTAGCTTAAAAGGGCTCTTAATTGACTTGAAATTTGTAGAGCATTGTTGTACACAGTATCACACCATTCGATTTTTTAGTTTTATTTTTCCCTAAAAGTTCCATTACCCAAATTACAGATAAAAAATCTGACTGCTATTTGTCAAAACTAATGAAACCTGAGAAGAACAAAGTCTGATGAGAGAAAACACTTGCTGGTATAAAACAAATACATGCACCGAACCCCGTTGACATGCAATAAGAAACGCTCACATGTTTTGGTGAATGAGATAATTACATGAATTAAGTAAGCATTCTGTGTTTTGGAAAACCAGAGGTCAATGTGTATAAGTTTTGCAAGCTTGGAGTAACAAGTATGGATTTTATTTGGACATCTTAAATGAGATGTGTGTAATGTTCCAGAGAAACCAAAGATATAAAGTGAATTTCTGTTGTCAGAGTAATGCAGAAACAGGAAAACAAATCTGGCATCAGACTTTGGAAATGACTACAATGGGGTACTGTCACGCCTCCCATGTGAGAATATGGATAACACGGCTGACAGCACTGGATTTAAGTCCTACCTGATCCTGCGATCAGCGCAAGGTATTGCCAAGTGATTTCATGCTGAGTGTTCTTACCTGTTTCCCCTATCTAGCTTCGATCCGCCCTGCTCACCCTGCCTGATCAGCCCGTCAGTCCTGCCCCGCCTCCAGCCAACCCATCCCCTCCTCGATCCTCCTCCTCCTGTACCTCCCCAGCTTCTGACCTTCTGGACTATCATGGGCTATCAGCTGTTCCTTTACTGGTTGTGTTCAGAGGGTGTTCAATAAAACACCCGAGACCTCAGTCCATTTGCAAGTGTTCTGTCTGTTACAGGTACAGCTTTGCAAGGCAGAGTGAATGAATGAGGCTTGAAGAACCTTTTTGCAACTGATTATGGCAATTGGTATGATGTACAGTCAATTGGGTTATTATCTTTAAGGGAAGCGAAATTGACAAAGTCAGATTCAGAGTTTTTAAGAGAGTGCAAGTCCTAACTACTATTACTTAGGACTCTAATAATGCTTTTTTATGGTCTACGAGAGGAATTCAAAATTGTCAAACAACAGAATAATACTGCAGACAGCTGAGTTACTAAATAAATATATCTATTAAGGTAAAGAGAATTGTATCTTAAATAATTTTGTACTGAATGTGAATAAAGTGAACCAGTAAGTCAAAGTTGAGGTTCAGCCATTTTGTATGCTGACTCAGAAAAGTGAACCCAGGAATCTGCCATGTGTGGTTCACATGGTCAAGTATGGTGGAGACGATGTCATCATCTGCAGTTGTCGTTTTTTATTAAATGCATACTGATATCATGCCAATATGGCTATTACAGGCATTTCATTTGATAAAGATTATGGCCAATTAATCTTTTTCACATTTTCAGGTTTTATACTTCCTTCCTGGGTAAAGTTACTTCCTGTGACAGCATTTGATGTATACAAACAATGACACAGTCTAAGAAACAATTACTGTATAAAAAAGAATCTTGCAAGTTTACTAAAAGTTTTGACTCCTACTCTTAAACAGTAATTTTGTTATAGTGATGTGTAATTGAAAAGGAGTTGGTAAACTTAAATCTGAAATAGTTAAGAACATAAGAACTATACAAACGAGAGGAGGCCATTCGGCCCATCAAGCTCGCTTGGGGAGAACTAAACTAATA
>JAODJX010000097.1:22246669-22259465 GCA_026776945.1 Isichthys henryi | reverse complement strand
ATTTGCGTCAACGAGCAGTTGGACAGGTGTGCCTAATAAAGTGGCCGGTGAGTGTATATGTGTGTGTGTGTGTGTGTGTATGTGCGTGCGTGCGTGCGTGCGTGCGTGCGTGCGTGCGTGCATTCAAGCAAGCACAAATCTTAAGGGAACAGTTATACTGCAGTGCTAAACTTTCACTGCTGGTATGAACAGTTTGAAATGCTGATGTGCATAATTCTTGTTTGCTATACTTTATTAATTTTGACAGTGATGACACAGCAATTTTAACTGACTTCAGTCTAATTTTTCATCTTTCTGATTTATTTATGTGAACAACCTAATTGTACAATTGATTCATGTAGTGTAGGTCATATCTATAAATTTCTTCTTTTTTTCCAGGTTTATTTTTGCACATCATTTAACATCATAGTAAACACAGAAATTTGTAAGTTATACCTTAAATACATTCATTTGTACACATGGTACGGACCATAAATTATTAATTAAAAGGCTACAAAACCCCGTAATATACACAAAGCAGTTCACGGCAAATGGTATTCACTGAAACAAAGGGTTGTGTTCCTTGTATTAGTCAGTCCTAATTGAAGCTGGGTATTTAGGTCCTTGCAGTTTATCACCAGAATAACCCTTTATCACAGCAAAACTGCAGATCGATTGCTAATGAATTCACAGCACTGGGTAAGGCTTTGTTTATTAATTAAATAGGAAGACTTGATCAGTTGCTATATACCAATCCATGCTGACCTCCCCGTCTGAATTCATAAACCATTGTTATACCCTCATGCTTTTTGCATGTACAGCCGTGACCAAAAGTTTTGAGAATGACACAAATATTAATCTTCACAAAGTTTATTGCCTCAGTTTGCATATACTCCGGAATGTTATTAAGAATGATTAGATGAATTGCAATTAATTGTAAAGCTCCTCTTTGCCATGAAAATGAACTTAATCCCAAAAAACTAATTTCCATTGCATTTCAGGCCTGCCACAAAAGGATCTTCTGACATAATTTCAGTGATTCTCTCATTTGTACAGGTGAGAATGCTGATTGAATTGGAATAGCAGACTGGATACTTGAAATCAATGTTTTTCCTCCGTTAACCATGGATGCCTGCAAGAAAACATTTCAGCAATATCCTGCAAAGATTGCACCTAAATCATTTATCAGATCATCAAGAACTTCAAGGAGAGAGGTACAATTGTTGTGAAGAAGGCTTCAGGTTGCCCAAGAAAGTCCAGCAAGCGCCAGGACCGGCTCCTAAAGTTGATTCAGCTACAGGATCGGAGCACCACCACTGCAGAGCTTTCCCAGGAATGGTAGCAGGCAGGAGTAAGTGAGTCTGCATGCACAGTGAAGCGAAGACTTTTGGAAGATGGCCTGGTGTCAAGAAGGATAGCAAAGAAACCACTTCTTTCCATGAAAATCATCAAGGACAGACTGATGTTCTGCAAAAGCTACAGGGATTAGACTGCTGAGGACTGGGGTAAAGTCATTTTCTCTGATGAATCCCCTTTCCAATTGTTTCGGGCATCCGGAGAAAAGATTGTCCGGAGAAGAAAAGGTGAACGCTACTGTCAGTCCTGTGTCAGTCCAACAGTAAAGCATCCTGAGACCATTCATGTGTCAGGTTGCTTCTCAGTCAAGGCAGTGGGCTCACTCACAAATTTGCCTAAGAACACAGCCATGAATAAAGAATGGTACCAAAACATCCTCCGAGAGCAACTTCTCCCAACCATCCAAGAACAGTTTGGTGACGAACAAGGCCTTTTCCAGCATGATAGAGCAATGTACCAAAAGATAAAAATGATAACTAACCTCGACGTCTTGGGTCTTTGGCCAGGAAACTACCCAGACCTTAATCCCATTGAAAACTTGTGGTCAATCCTCAAAAGGCGGGTAGACAAACAAAAACCCCACAAATTCTGACAAACTCCAAGCATTGATTATTCAAGAATAGGCTGCCATCAGTCAGGATTTGGCTCAGAGGTTGATTGACAGCATGCCAGGGTGAATTGTAGAGGTCTTGTAAAAGAAGGGCCAACACTGCAAATACTGATTCTTTGCATAAACTAAATGTAATTGTCAAAAGCATGTGACACTTATGAAATGCTTATAATTATACTTCAGTATACCATAGAAACATCTGACGAAAAGATATACAAACACTGATGTGGCAAACTTTGTGCGAACCAATATTTGTGTCATTCTCAAAACTTTTGACCACAGCTGTAGCTGTTTAACACCTTGCATCAGATATCACATTACTTCTTTATAGAAGCATTGAGGGATTTTTACCTGTTTTGTCTATAGAAGTACAATGTGAGATACAACATGCATAATAAGTATTTCCTTCATGATGGGCCGATTAAGGGAACAGTTATAGTTAAAAATTTTCATTGTTGATATGAAAAAATTCATGGTTATCTTGATTGGCCTGCACAGAGCCCCGAATTCAACCCTATGAAACACCTGTGAGATTAACTAGAACAGAGAAAGCGAGCCAGGCCTTCATGTCCAACATCAGTGCCTGACCTCACAGACACTCTTCTGGAAGAATGGGCAGAAATTCCCACAGACACACTCCAAAGCCTTTTGGCAAGTCTTCCCGGATGAGTGGCAGCTGTTATAGCTGCATAGGGGGGAATCAACTCCATATTGATGCCTATGGATTTCAAATGGGGTGTCATAAAGGTTTCGGTAGGTGTAATGGCCAGGTGTGCCAATACTTTTATCCATATAGTGTAATACTCAGTTTGGCATTTACATAAGTAATGGTGTGTCTTGTGCCCCTCCCCATTTGCAATTTTATTGGATAGGATAATAAGGAATAGCTGTGACTACACAGGCATTTGGTATAGGGGGCTAGGTATAGTACCGGTCAAAGCCCATGTGGTGCCCTAGACATGCTTCAGTGCCTACCTTATCCAAGACACAGTAAAGTTAGTACCTGCTTGAAAGATTTCACCCCAGGAGGGCACCTATTTTGCCCAATGGGTATACCAGTACTGGGCAAATCTGACATGCCTGCCATCTGCATATGATCTTCTGCTTTTCGCCACATCCAACCAAGACCTCCAGCAGCCACTTCAGCATTTCAGTGCAGAGTGTACAGTGAGAAGAGAGGAGAGGAGAACTAGTACCTTTAAATCAGAGGTTACAGGGGATGTGAGAATGGCAGGCAATTTTCATCAGTTTGCTGCACTTCTGAGGGCACTGAACACTGCTTGTGGTGGTGATGTGGGAGATTAGCTGATTGACAAAGTTTGCAGTTTACTTATTGATCTATGTATCTATCCTTATCTATGGTTATGAGCTAATGATACTGACTGAAAGAAAAAGACTGAAAGTACAAATGGCTGAATTGAAGTTGATGGGTTCACTATGCATGACAGGGTGATGAGCTTGGAGTTCCAGAGGCAACTTTAAATAGAACCACTGCTCATTCTGATTGAGAGGAGATAGTTGAGGCATATTAGGCATATTATAAAAATGCTGGCAGGCCAGCTCCCAGTGGAGCAGATCTGGGTATGTCACATTGGGTAGAACATGCTAGAGAGTCTTTAGCTATTTTTCAGTACCAAGAACACAAAGATCTCATAAAGATGTGTTCCTTGCAAGAGTGGTCTTTCAAACTTGTCTCCCAAGAACTTGGGATGCAATGAATCATGGGATTGATCTCGTTGGAGAAGATGCAACCGATGCATTCATAATATTTGGGGCAGGGGAAGAACAACATTTGGAGATTTTTTACCAACCTCTTTACTTCTGTTTTTAATACTGGAACTGTACTTCGACAATGGAAGTTGACGTAAAACGGGTTTGCAAGAACACTAATACAGTGAAATATACATACAGTACTGTGCAAAAGTCTTAGGCAGTCCAAAGAAATGTTTAAAGCTGTTTATCTGGGTAGCAAGTGTACTTTGGACACTTTTGGAACAAAAAACGCAATTTAACATTAGAACATGTGCAAATTAAGAGTAACACAATAAAGACTAGTAATAATGTATTCTGTTTTCTAAAAAGTTACTGATATCTAGTTGAATGGCTAGATGAACATCGCTTCAGTTCCTAAACTTCTCCTCAGGGGCACCTCAGCCGTTCCATGATTTTGTTAAATTTCACCACCAGCTCAATTAAATAATTAAATATATTGGATTAAAAAGTCAGTGACAGATTGACTAGCTGTATGAGGTGTGCTAGTGCCCAAACCAAAAAATACATGGCTGCACTGGACGGTCGCTGCAAAAACTAGAATGATTTTAGCTGAGGTTCTGGAATGGCGAAGCTGACACACTTTGACAGGCGTAATATCATAGTTTTACAGCAACACGAGGATAATCTAAACATCATTTTCTTTCTAAGACTTTTGCACAGAACTGTATTTATGAATTCGCTTTATCTGTTATCTATTAGGGAACATGTGGCGATCCCATAGAACCAGCTAAGACCTGGGGCCCCTGTAAAGGAGGTCTGACCTCTTTGGTATACTGCCCTCATCAGAAAAAGTGGTGTGAGGAAGATGACCTAATCCCATACAGACATAGCCATTGAATATGTATATTCATGGAAGAGAGATTTGGTACCCAGCAGCACTAGCAAGGAAAGAGAGTTATAATGGAAACCATGGAAACTATTGTATTTGCTACTTGATTTCATCATCACAGCTGGATGTGGGACACATACCTGCAGAAGCTTAATCCCATTCAAGGCCTGCATATACAAAAGGCCCATTTGTTGCAGTGTGATACTGAAACACATTTTTATGGACATTAAATTCTCCACACGCATGCTGCAAAACACTTCTGGTAAAAAAATAATCATCAGTTGTTTTTTTTTTATTCAAGGCATTAAAGACTATTTTAATAAATTAATTATTAAATTACTAAGTTATTCATTTGAATAACTTTTCCATCATGTTTACATTTTTCAGGTGGTGTTCTAATTTCCTTTAATAGTACATAAAATATTTTTATTCTGATCATACAGTATTAAGGCTTCATTTTTGTAACTGGAACATAACTTATATTAAAACACATACCCTACGTTATGCATTAAAACATATAAAGGGTGTTTTTTTAGTAGCATCACTAAGATGTAGTTTAATGTATTTGATACAGATAAAATGTTCATTCAAATAGTGCAGGAAACAGTGTAAGACCTGACTGGCATTATGTCATTTATTTTATTTTTTTTGTGATTGGCGCAGGAAAAAAGCTATTTGAATGCAAAAGGGAAATGACATTCGAAAGCTGACATGATTTATGAGGCTTTTGTGGTATTTTCAAAATATACAGTATGGGTGAGTCTATGGAAACAAGCCAGTCAACTGTTTCATTATGAGCCGCTAACATTTTAAAGATGAAACTCAGAACAGGAATGCTGTTGACTTTGCTGAAGGACAGTGATTGATGTTATACCCCCCCACCGCTGTGCACTCTATAAACTTTATTTATTCAGTTTAGTTTATTTTATTTATTTTTATTAAGCACAGCATCGGCTCTGACAGCAACAAAGAAAAGCTGCACAAAAAATAATGACTGTGTTCAATAAATGTAGTTCAGATTCATTTTAGCTGGTACTGTTATTTATATTCAATATCTACACAATGGGTATTATCCACTTTTGTAAAACGCAAGTTTTTTTTTTCCAAGATGTAGGAAAGACAAACAATGTAACATTCCTGATCCCAGCATGGTCCAATTTTAGGGTGAAAGAGTGTTGTTGCTGTATCGATTTTTTTCTGCTTCCCTGCAATCTTAAATCCTGTTGAATTAATCAAGCCTGTTTGGGTGCTGAACGCATTTCTTTTTTTCAATAATGTTTGGCATTCATTTACTATTAGACTGGAAATTTGTGAAAATGCCCCTGGTATAGCTCAAAATCAGGCTCCACCTTAAAAAAGCAAAATAAATGTACCCGTATTTTCCATCCTCTCATCTTCCGATCTTGGTCAGGGTCATGGAGATGTACCACATACCTGAAGCATGTGACTTACATATCAGATGCTTTTATCAAAAGTGATATGCAGCTGAGAAAGCAGAGTTAGCCTGTACCTGGAGAAACTGGAGGTCAAGGGCCTTGTCAACCGATCAAGGGCCCAACGGTTTGTTGACCATTGGATTTCAACTTCTGACCTTCTCATCATAGCTCCACACTAGTATGCACGTATACAGACATGTTTAAGGTATGTATAAAGTTTTTTTTTTCACCTTTTTAAATAGAAAATTAAGTTTTATTCATTATTGAAAACAGTATTTATTAACAACAGTTCTATCACATGTTACAATTCAAGTATTGTTCCACAGATCCATATATGGCACAGTATAGTAGTGCTGTGGTTATCACCATTGCATTACACCTCCGGGAATGGGGTTCAAGTCTCTGCTGTAGCTCCACATGTGTAGAGTTTGCCCAATATCATCATGGGGTTTCTTCTGGGTTCTCCAATTTCCCTTACAGTCCATAAACATGCTAAAGTTGATTGTAGTTTCCAAGTTGCCCATAGATGTTAATGGTGTATATGCCTTGCCATAGGTGAGCACCCTGTCCTGGGTTATTATATGCCTTGTGACTGTAGCTTCTAAGATAGATTTCAATCCACCATAACCCTGCATTGGACACACTGGTATAAAAGATGGATGGATATTCATTTGCTGCTATATATTGTGAGAATAAACTTAATTTTGAAAGAAATAATGCAGATCTTAGAGAGGCAGAAATGGTATTTTTCGGCATAGTTTGAAAGTCGGATATCTCAGTTCTAACGTTTGAAAGTAGAGACCACATTCTCTGTCACTTATAGCCTTAGAGATAGATTGTGTTGTCCCTGTTCAGGTTAGATATTATTTTATGTTTGTCACACAACAGAATTTAATAAATTGGTTTCATAAACAGTATACCTATTTGTGTGGGAGGTAGAAAGAGTATACCAAAAAATGTTACTTACCAAGTTGGTAGACCATCTTGTGAAACCAGCATTGTAATAATCAAGCACAGCTCTGTGGCTATTAATGAGTAACATTCCCCCAGTTCTCACTAAAGAAATGGGACTGGAAAGCCCTGCCTTCTGCAACAGCCCACGCAGACATTTCCTAATGTTCAGCACGACCATGAGCAGGTCATTCTTAAAAGTCCCACTGGTGTGTCCTCCAATAGATGGCAGTGTTACTTTACTGTGATGTAAAGATGTGACCTCATGTAATACAGAAATAAATATGTATAGAAAGTGATGTTGTATAGAATATATTATATAAATTTAAAAAAAAAAAAATCAAAGAATAACTGCTTTGAACTGTTGCATATAAGGATTCTATGCAAGGTCGGTAACTCAGCTTTGCAATCCAGCTCTTTGTTGTGTTTCTGCATTTATTTTGTGTTTGCTGTTGTGTACTATTAACCTTTTCATAGACTGCATTTACTGATTAACATTTCATTTGGTTTACATTTCATTTACTATGAATTTATTATAGTGAAACCATAGTTTAGCAGCAAGTAATGTGGAAAGAAGTCAATTGTAAAAAAGACCCAGTACCAAGCAAAGAGGGAACGTTCACAGAACTTTGACCAATGTTATGCAAAGGTCTTGTCAAAGGTGGCAGAGATCGCTCTTACAGTAACGTTAATGGAACGTTATCTGCACGTTTTAAATTTTAACAAGGTTCTGTCAATGTTAGCACGATAACAGTAATACCGTTACATCCTTATAACGTAGTTAATGTTGAAAATTTCCCTTTAAATAATAAAAACATTATTTTTTAAAGTAGATGTACATACTGTAGAAGCAATGCTTCTATGACCTTAACAACACAAAGCCAAACTTCTACCCACTGCACTATAAGCCCTTCATTTACTTCTGCAATATTATTCTTAGTTGTAGTAGTAATTGTAGCAGTCGGATAACATTCTGACACTTTGAAGGTTTCCATACCTTAATTGTAGCATTCAGAAAATGGCCCTAGATCAAAAAATTGCTAGCTGGGTGGCTACAGGGGTACTGGTGAATAATTCAATTAATGTGCACACCTATCGACTCTCATACTGTACCTCTCACATATAAAATGCTTTATGAACTTCAGTTTTATAGTGTTTTTAGTGTTTGCACTGCACATTTCACCCGCTTTGGCTTTTTTAAATGAAGCAGTGAACCAGTAAAGTGGGGAAAAAAAAAAAAAAAGATTTATAAAAGGTGGGGTCTTTGAAGCAGCTCATTGACCCTCATCTATAAAGGTGCAGTGGAAAGCCTGTATGGTAGCAAAATATATATTACTGTACAGAAAACAGACTTAGTTAACTGGAGATTTACATAATGTTAAGTAAATTACAGCAGTTATTCAAAATTTTCCAGAATGTTTATATAATGATTATAGCTATCTAACTACTTTTCCAATACAGGCTCATGTGAGGTTGTCTGTATTTAATGTCGGTGCTGTTTTGGTCCTGATGAATATTTCTTGGTTTCAAATTCCTGGCTTCTAAACCCTCCTTTAATTCACACTGGTTCCTCTCTCCCAGTTCATCCCTTTCTCGGCCGACCATGACACTCTACTGGATAAGTGCTATGGCAATGGTTGTAAGGATAACAATCATTTATTATTTCCATGAATTATAATTTAATTTAAAAACGCTTCTATCCACAGTGATTTCCAACGTTTCTGACCAAAATTACAATATTACTGTGTTGCCTTGCCTGCTAACTTCCATTAATGTTTGAGTTGTTGCCTCAGCTTATTATTGCCTCGGCATCCAGGGATCTCAGTATTTATGTGTGGCTCTGCTTCCCCTGTAAGTTGATGAAGCCGTCTCTCATGCAACCAGAAACAAGGGAAGGGAGTCATTTTTCCTGCTACTTGGCAGTTCCCATTTTCCTCTACCGTAAGGTATATGTCAAGCATTTCCCACACCTATCTAGGCGAGCTTCAGTGTAAGGACATTAATCCGAGTGAAATGTTCTTCATGCTGCAATGGGGCATCATTGGCTCCTGTTTAGCTGGTAACAGGCAGTGTGACTGAAGGGAGTTTGCTTGATTGGAATGCTTGGTTCTGGCCTCCTGCCTACAAGCTGACCATGCAATTCAATAACGATTTTGAAATTCTAGGAAACTACAGGCAGCGCAAAAACAGACCACATGAAGTTATGTAAATTAATAAATCCAATCAAGGCAAAATTCTGCTGTGCCGCAGAGGTTTTCTAAAGGTTGACATTTTTTTTGCTGAGTAATTTTGCTAACCTTCTAATCAAAAGTCTATCTGAAAATTGTTTTCTAGCCAGAAAAAAATATTTTTGCCATAATATAGTCTTATTCAAAACTACATGAATAGTCAAAATGATTTATAATATTTAAAACAAATTGTAAAACGTGCATCTGTTGTTTACAAGCATATTACTTGTTTTTTGTTGTCCCTTCTTATGATTTTGGGTAAGCAATTGTGAAAATTAAGTGTGACAATGGGAATAGACTATGGGATTGTGTAAGCTTATTTCTCATTACAGCATTAACATATGCCATTTTTGTAGCTATATCCATGGAGACAGAAAACAGCCATGCAAATAAAGTTAAATCTTTGAAGCAATTACTGAAATGCTTATGGGCGACGTTTGCATATTCATTACATTTCCCAGTAGTGGTGCTTTGTGTACAACATTCATTCAGGCTTGTGCAAAGTTACTCAATGGAAAGAGTAAATCACTGATTCGTATGTCATACATTGCTGGAAGTAACTACAGCAGGGGTGGACAATCTTACCCAGAAAGGGCTGCTGTGTGTGCTGGTTTTTGCTGCAGCTCCGTAATTAGATTACTAATTAGAGGACTGATTGGCTGAAGAGTCCTCACACTTGGGTTTGAGCAACTGACCTACAGGTTATCCCAAAAACCTGCATATACACCGGCCCTTTGCAGATACGATTGGCCACCCGTGATCTACAATATAGGCATATTTATAAAAATCCATACGTTCATAATGTATATTTAAATTCAAATGCACAGCACTGTAATTTCCCAATAGATATTTAGTCTCTGTGTTACCACAGACCAGAAAATAAAATGTTTAAGCTGCCTGGAATTATTTAATATTATTTAAACAATATTAGTCCTAGGATTTAGCTACAATGTGTTTTCTAAATTTTGGATTTTGCATAATTACTTTGATTATATTGTAATATATTTAGTTTTGCAGTTCTTTGAAATATTATTCTCTTGCATGCCAGATATCAGCAGCTATACTATCTTTAGCTACTGCATTTATATGTATTACATATAAACTGAATACGACACACAGAGATACCCATTTTGAACCAGGCGTCATAACTATGATGCTTCTGTATAAGGAAATTGCATAGTCTTGCAGAATGTTGACCTCAGCCATGACTACAGATCTCTAACTAGACATGTAATATGTAGGGGGTTTGGGGCAGGAAACGTTTATGTGAGGTCATAATGTTTGCAGTGAGTGATGGACTGTGACATACAATGTGCTTGTTCTGGGGGATTCCTTTCAAAGCCAGCTGGGATATATATATTCCCTCCAGGATATCCTGTATCTTCTGTGGGACTTCTGCCCAGTGGGACGTGTCTGGGACAGCTCTCATGGGTGTCGTCCAGGTGGCATCCTCGTAAGGTTTGCAGAACACCTCAGCTATATCCCCTTGACCCAAAGGACCAGGGACTCTATTTATAGAAGGTTCTGAATTTGAGCCTGTCATGGAGAGCATGCCTGGCAACCCTGCGGAGAAACCCTGTTTCAGCTACTTGTGACCTTGATTTATTTATTTTTTTATTATTTTTTACTAGAAGCTCATGAACAGATTTGAAGACAGGGACATATTGACAGTAAACCCTAAGTCTTACCTTACTAGTCTTTCCCAGCACAGACCTCCTCAGTACCCACATGTCACCAAACTGATCTGCTGTTCCTTCTAAACCAACAATTGTGAACAAGATGCCAATACAACAGAGCAACCAACTCTTTTCTAAAAAAGTATCGTGGCCTCAGATTTGGGAGTACAGTGGTTCCCCTGTATTTGCAGTTTTAGTTATTGATGGTTTGCTGTCATCCAGAAAAAAATGGAAAATTCTAGAAATAAACAGTTCGTAAGTATCAAAGCGAAAACAAGCTGTTACATGGAGAAATCCACCAGTCTACCAAGTTATGTACAGGTACAATGTACAATATTTTTCACTGTAAAATGTGTAACATTACCCTGTTTTTTCATTGTTCTTTCATCCTTTGAGGGGTATTAAAAGCATGATTTTCATTGCTCTGTCATCCATTGAGACATATTTTTTTCATTGCAATACTGTCTATTGAGAATTAGGCTAAAACGTCAGAATCCCTTTCATTTGTGAGAGTGCAGTACTGTACAATACCGTATAATAACGTACTGTGACTTTATTATTACTGATTTAATGTCGGCAATGTCTTACTGTGCAAAATCTATAAATTAAACTTTACAATAGGTATGTACACAAAAGACACGTTACGGTTCGCTGTTATCAATGGCTTCGGCCATCCACAATAGGTCTTGGAACTCATTGCCCGCGGATACAGGGGGAATACTGTAACAACTGCATCGATTGTCATTCCTGTCGTTTCACATTTGGCATTGAAATGCTTAAGTGTTGTAGTCTGCCTACCCTTCCCCCAACAAGGGAGACCCTAGCTCAAGCACCAGACAATGTATCTTTGTGGATCATTAAGATATGCAAAGCTCTCCACCATGCTAAGGTCACGATCCTAAAGGATCCTCAACAGGATAATTTATAGTTACAGCAGCATGTGTGCCTTATTAATCAAATTCAGACCAGTAACAATATCTTGTTATTCTCTATAACTAATTTTTAGGTATTTTATCGGTTGATTGCACTCCTGTCATTAGACCTGATTTCATTAAGTATAGCAGAGAATTTAATGAGAATTCAATACAAAACTTAACAAAAACGGTACAGTCGACCTTTCCACATCACTGGGGTTAGGAAACAGGCCCCCTGTGATCTGGAAAAACCACATAAAATGTTTTTGTCCCCTTGGTATCCTTAGCAAGCTAAGTGAGATATCAGGTGAGAGGCTGCAGTGAACATGCTTGATATCTTCCAAACCAGTACTGTAATTATTTATTTTGCATTAATGAGTTACAAAACTTCTGTGTGTCATCTATTGGCCTTTGCGTGCTGTCTGTGGCTTTCGCAAAACTCCCAAAAAATAACCATTAAATTTCTTATGCTGACCTTGCAATATATCAAAAGCGAGATGGAGAGTAGTTACAACGCAGAAATGTCTACTGTTCATCAATGAGTATCTACACCAGATACAACTGATAAATCACCCCAAAATTAAAAACTGAAATAAATTTATATATTACCTGCTGGTTCTGAGATTTATTTTAGCAGACCAGTAGCTAATTCATGAAATGGATCGTGGGGGTATGGTTTAGATGGGGGGAAGGGGTGACCGGGTAGTGCAGGAAATACACTGATGAGAGCATCTAGTTAATAATATAAATATGAGCTTAAAAAAGAGATAAAAGACATGGAAAAATAAATCAATAAAAAGTACACACCAAAAAACTGTAACAGCCCATCAAACTGATAACACATAATTTAGAAATTTTGAAACAGCTAATTCATCTTTACAGTAAGCTAATTTAATGTCAGAAATGGAACTGATTTCTGTGACTATAATTAAAAAAGTATAAATTTTATGTTAATCAGGAATGGAATATCCATCCATCCATCCATTTTCCAAACCGCTTATCTTACTGGGTCGCGGGGGGTCCGGAGCCTATCCCGGAAGCAAT
>JAODJX010000097.1:22221241-22246569 GCA_026776945.1 Isichthys henryi | reverse complement strand
GCAATGGGCACGAGGCAGGGAACAACCCAGGATGGGGGGCCAGCCCATCGCAGAGCACACTCACACACCATACACTCTCACATGCACACCTATGGGCAATTTCAAGTCCAATTAGCCTCAGCATGTTTTTGGACTATGGGGGGAAACCGGAGTACCCGGAGGAAACCCCACGATGACATGGGAAGAACATGCAAACTCCGCACACATGTGACCCAGGCGGGGACTCGAACCTGGGTCCCAGAGGTGTGTGAGGCAACAGTGCTAACCACTGCACCACTATGCCGCCCCCAGTATGGAATATGATTACTGAAATTATGATAAAGTTTTAAAACTTACAGTAGAAAAGAGGTTCCAGTTGTCCAAGACAGACCAGACCAACAGAGGATCGTCGTATTGTACGCCAAGCATTATGAAACCTCATGACATCTGCCCCTGCCATCCGGACACAGGTATTGGACTCTCTACAACACTCTGTGTCATCCTGTACCTGTCTCGGCGACTGGCATCAGCCGGACAATGGGTTTACCATCCCATGTGTAGTCTGCCATTAACACCAGTGCAGAGACGGGTGCGTTTGGAGTGGTGCCATAACCGGGAGGCAGGGACTGATGACAAGTGGCGTCATACCATGTTCAGCGATGAATCTCGGTTCTGCATTACCACAGATGACCGTCATGTTTGCATATGGCGGCACCGAGGGGAGAGGGCCAATCCTGCCAATGTTGTGGAGAGACACATTGGTGTTACTGCTGGCATCATGTGGAGCCATAGGGTATGACATCATGGTGTGGGGAGCAATAGGGTATGACATCATGGTGTGGGAGCCATAGGGTATGACATCATGGTGTGGGAGCCATAGGGTATGACATCATGATGTGGGGAGCTATAGGGTATGACATCATGGTTTGGGGAGCCATAGGGTATGACATAGTTTGGGGAGCCATAGGGTATGACATCATGGTGTGGGAGCCATAGGGTATGACATCATGGTGTGGGAGCCATAGCGTATGACATCATGGTGTGGGGAGCCATAGAGTATGACTTCAGGTCATCTCTGGTAATGATTCCTGGGACCCTGATGGCACAGCGCTACATCAGTGACATCCTGCCTTCGCATGTCTTACCCCTCCTGAGACAGCATCCTGACACAGTCGATCAACAAGACAACGCTAGTCCACACACGGCCCATGTGTCTAAGGACTGCCGGCATCATGTTGAGGTCCTCCTGTGGTCAGCCTGGTCCCCCGATCTTTCCCTAGTCGAACATGGGTGAGATCAGCTTGGATGTTAAGTCAGACCCAGTGTCAAAATGGAGGATCTCAAGGACCAATTACAACAGCTGTGGGCCAACTTGCTGCAGGAGAGGATACCATGGCTGTACGACTCCCTTCCGCACCATATTGCCGCATGTATCCAGGCCCAGGGGGGTGCCACATCCTACTCATGTGGGACCAGCAGTGCGGCCATACTGTCAACTTTGTTGTCCGGTTGATCTGATATTATAATCATTGTGATACAGTCACATGACCTTTCACTATGTGCAGATTCATCTCATTTCCGTCTGGGTGCTTAACTTTTTTCGTCACTGAGTGTGTGTATATATATATATATATATATATATATATATATATTGTGCACAACCACCACTTTTCCTTTTGCCCACTCCACAGGTACTCCTATTCCCACTTTTTCTAAAATCCCAAGTGATTGGTTGAAAAGGGTGGGAGGACTGCCCTATAAGAAGCCTGAATAGCCCTAGTCCTCCAGCCACTACAATAGGCTTCTGGTTTTTTTTGTTCTAGAAGCAGCTAGTAAATGAAGTCTTTTGAAAGAGTGACCTGTACTCAAATGCAGAGCAGATTCTGGCCATTCATGTGGATCTGCTCTTGCAACAAGAGATCAGAGAATCAGAATCTTAGTTTTAAACAGCCTGACTGCACTGCTGAAGCAAGGATAAGCCTTTCACCGAGGAAAGAAAATCCCTCAGCATCTAAATGAATTTCAATATGGGTGCAATTAAAGAAATCATGGACACTATTTGTCTGTCTTATGTATTTCTAGATTCATATTTTAAACAGTTATAAGTATTTTATGAAGTGTTATGTATGAAGTTTTGGGAGAAACCTCCCACCAACAGAGCTTGGACCTTGTTAAGGACACGAGTACAAGCTTCAGGAAACTGGTCTTCAAATTTTACATCCATATAATGACATGTGGCATGTTGGTGCAGCAATTAGCACTGGGACCAGCATTTGAGTCTCTGTCACGCCTCTGTGTGTGTGGAGTTTGCATGTTCTCTCCATGTCATTGTGCAATTTCCTCTGGGTTCTCTAGCACCCCCCCCCAATCAGTCCAAAAACACACTATGGTTAGTTAGTTGAAGTTGCCAGAAGTTGTCTGTAAGTGTGTATGGTGTGTGTTCATGCCCTGCAATGGGTTGGTTCCCCTTCCTGGATTGTTCCCTGCCTTGTCTACATCTGTCCAGCGATTGTATAACCATTGATGTACAGATATAAGGAATTTTAATGGCTGTAGCTGTACTAATAATCATTTCAAATTACAGGACAGTGACCAATACTTCTTTTGTCCTGCCATTTTCTAAAATTGTGAAATAATGAATTTATTTGCACTCACACACTTTAAAACATTGTGCAAAAATGTGATGTTTGACAGCTTCAAGAACTAACAGAAAATTATACTGGAGGTGCTGGGGAAAGTAACCTAAGGTGCAAGGCTGTCATGTGATCCAGATTATGCCATGCAGATGTCAGATATTCTGACACTAGGATAAATAGTGTACAATCTGACTGCAATTTAAATAAACTGACTCCAAAAATACAATATAATGCCGAGATCTGGAAGTAAGTAAACGGTGTATTTTTCTTTTACAGTCAGTTGGAACAAAGAAATATTAAAGTAGTGAAACTGCTACTCCAGTGTTAAAGCCAAAGGCAATGTCAGATAGTGACACTGTCAGTGAACATTATCTGTAGTTGCTTTAGACAAGAAATATAAGACTTTCTCCTGTATGTTCTGAGTAAAAAGGCAGTATATACACATAGTCACAATCACATGCCCCCTGATCGGAAGATCACCAGGAAATTGAAGCTGCTGTCACCCTTGAGTAAGTCCTCTAACCTCCAATTGCTCCAGGGGCACTGGATGCTGTCTAACCCTGTGCTCAGACCCCAAGTTTTACTCTTATCCGTATTTGTGTGTTTGTCTCAAAGGAGTACAAGGTGGTATATGTGAAAAGAAGCATTCCAATGTATCTGTATTCATACTTGCACAAATAGCAAAATAAGAACCAGAACATGCTACGGTTTTATATAAATTAGGATGTACTGACAGACATTGCCGGATTGACAACTTGTGGGGGCTAATGATTGTTATATAAATGTTAAAGAAAATGTGCAAGAATTAAACGGTGTCTCCACAACCATGTATTTAGAAACATATTGTGGCACCGTGACACTTAGAGTAATGACACATTTTTTGGTGTCATTTAATGTGTGTGATCGTGAATTAACATAAATAATAAGTGTTGTAACCATTTGATGTTGTAGTGTAGTATGCGTATTTCCATTAGTGTGAGTGTTATGTTCATTGTCCACTTTCCTGTCTGTGCCTCTGCTGGTTATCTCCGGCAGTTCGCAGTTAATAAACATGGAACTTCTGTTCCTTTTTATAAAGTGCTGCCTCCTCTTCATAATTAAAACTGTGACCCAGGCAAATCCTGTTTCACTGGTGTCAGAAGAGGGATCTCAGGTCGTCAATGAAATCGATTACCTGATTCATCAACTTCGGCATCTCAGAACACCAAGATGGCGGAGGGAGGGGGCAACGACAGTGCATGAGGATATCCCGGGAACCGACCCAATGAAGCTCGTGCACTGCACTGCAAATGCCAGGCAGCAGTGGGAACCAGGACTCCGCGCCGAGACGTGCCGACAAATTTTAAAGCAGCGTGCCGTGGGGTGAAAACAGTCATGAAACTCCCCCAATACAGAGGACATGAGTCAGAGGAGCCCTGTCTTGCCGAAGTGCATCTTGCGCTGTGTTGCAACAGCTGGTCTTCCACGGAGACAGCAGTTCACCTGCTGCTGGCACCGCAAGGTGAGGTATTGCAGGCACTCCCCAGCCTCAATTTGCATGAGCAGCGGGATTATACTGCACTGCTGATCTCTGCTGCTATGCATGGTGGAGTTACCCATGATTCTCTCATGCCATGCATGAAGAGCTAGACGTTCATGGTTTTGTCAAGGGATTAACACATCTTGTCTCTGCTGCCAGCCACGTAGACCACTTGCCATGAAGCTGCACCTGCGACTACAGGAGCCCCAACTGAAGTGAGCCACACCGTGATGGAGTCCTCAACCACCAACAAGCTCCTGTCATCAAGTGGGCTGGCTGGGTCTCAAGTGGGGTATTATGTGGACTGTGTTATGAAGGGCACCCGATGCAGAGCCCTGGTGGACACTGGGTCTATAATCACCCTCATCCGTCCTGGAGTCGTCTCAAGCACAGACCATGATGGGCGTGGAAAGAACATGCATCTCGCAGCGGCATGTGCACACCAATAAAGGGGAGGAGACAACTGAGCATCTCGCTGGTGGGGCGAACTGTGGAGCAGGAGGTGTGGCTGGCCAATATATTGAATCCCTGGCATGATTTACTGTTGCAAGATTTGCTGTGGCACCTGGGGAATCACATTGAAGCATCCAGGACACACTGGATTAGATCACTTGATTGATGGATTCAGCTCCTTAGACTTAGAGTGGCTACTGGCAGGTTAAACCGGCCCCACTTGCCTGAACAAAGAATGCTTTCACCATTAGTGGGCCTAACTACACGTCTGGAATACACGTTTGTACATATGGGCCCTTGAGAGCTAAAGTGGGCTATCCCACAAAAACAAAGTTTTGGGAAAATGAGCGCCAAAGTTGAATTTTTTTAAAAATAAATTAGTGTACCTATACCCTACAATTGATATATGTATATATCATAGGTAGCACAGAGGTATGACTTACCCAATTGAAAATATTCAATAAAAAGGGGGTAGGGGTCAAAAATGTGGGACAGCCCACTTTACCTCTCAAGGGCACATATAGACTGGCTTAGTGATGGGATATTTTGAACTAACGACTGGCTTATGGTCTTGGTAACAGACTATTTCAAATTAAAGATGGTGGCTTAGGTAGTATATGAGAAGAATGTTTAACAGTAGTCAGCTTGGGCGGTCTCATTTTTCATATCGTCCAGACACTGCCACATTTTGTGGTATTTTAAAAAAAAAAAAAAAAAAATTCATAGTATTTTGAAATCTCTCAAAATAAAGTTTCATAGAAATTCTGTGTTGCCTTTATAATATCCAAGCCTAAGTAGTAACTCTTATAACTGCATTTCCAAAACTACCATCTTCAAGTACAATTGTGTAACTGTTGTATAAGGTGTGTTAAAGCAGCCCAAGTTACACAATATACTTTTTAAAATGCACTCTGCCTCCACAGCTGTGCATTTAAAAACGTACAATGCATGGCTTGTGACGCATTAACCGTTACTTAATAGAAATTACTAGATAAATACTTCAAACGAATACCAAGTAAATTGATATAGAAAAAATATGACAAATGAGCTCCTCTTAGCAGTTCATAGGTATTTGACTTTCATATTAACTGTAGCTCAACCTCAATGACACATTTTATGGGAAAGTAATTAATCAGCACTCTTCCCAAATGACGACAAACTTTTTTTTTTTTTTTTTTTAAAGCCGTTTTATTTACATACATTGCACCACAAAAACCGCAGTACATTTTATTTTTCCCTGTTCTCTTATAAAATATTGTATTGATGTACACTGCATTTTATAGCTAAGAGCTCAAGATGTTCAGTGCTACAGAATACAAGGATTTTATACAGAAAAGTCTTAATGAATCTGTGGCGTTCTCAGGGGAGGAAGCAGCGAGGGATACGGAAGTGAACAACCCGACTACGCCACTCTGGGAATTTCACCCAGAGAATTAACACAGGAGTTGGCAACCCACTCCAATATAAAAGGACACAGATTCGTAATCACCACCGGGGACACGTGAAGACCATGAACACTCCCTTTATTAGGCTGCCGTTTGTTTCACACTCCAAAAGAAAACTAAACAGCAAACAAAATTACTTAATATCACGTCAAATCATTAAAACACTCCAATCGCAGGAAAAGAAACCCAAACCCGGCAGCTGTTCATGGGGAGGGGAATGGAAGGCGAACCGTCAGAAAATACTTCAAGGGGTCACCGCATCACCTGGCACAAGTACACCCACCCCGGGGGTGGGCTAAAAGGCAAAGCGACCACGCAATGCTGCATTACCCCGACCTGCCGCCCCAAAACAGATCCTCACCGCCCAGCACTAAACCTCCCCAACGGCGCCCCACAGTTTACATCCAACAACCTAATACAGTAATACTCTAATTAAAACACGAAACAAACATAAAAACATCCGGGCAAAACAGCAGCAACTGTAATGGCTTAATATCCCACCGGTTGTCTGGCTCACGTCGGTTCGGGAACACTCCAAGTCGCGATCCACTACAAATACAAACATTATTATTAGGCATGCCCCTACTACCCAAACATTTGTCAATAAAAGGAGACGAGACATAGCTGGCAGATGACACGGTATTAAAAGGTTAACCTTAAAAGCGGGAGCAACCGCAAGCGGCTAGATATACTGAGCCCTCGCAACTGTAAAGAAATATACCGAAAGCACATTACAACCACCCATACAGCAAGCAAACGACACCGTCCACTGGTACCCTACCTGTAGCGTTGGATATACCCACAACTTTAAAAAGAGATACTGGCGCACGGAGAGTCACATCACCAGTTACAGAACAGAGCAGTCACGCACGCAACCACAACTGGGTCCTATATACGCACGCCGGCCGCAACAATTAATCAATCAGGTTAATGAAATTACCATGCCCCAACAAGATCACACCCTCCAGCTCCACCTCATTACAATCGATTGTCCTTGTGAACCGAACGTCACCTAGGGCTGTACAAGTATGAGAAAATATATTACACAACACGCTAAACTGCTCAATCTCTTAAGATGTCGTATACCATGGGACCCATAACAAATGGGCTATGTTTGACGAGATTTGATTATGCTGTGCCATAATGCCCTTTTAACTTCAGACTAATAACTTACATCTGTATTTATGCATGTCAGCCCGCATACTGGAAGTATACCACTGACTTGCACTGCTGCATTACCTTCTACTCACTTACTCATCTTTTACACCCTTACTGTTCGTGTTCTGTTTTTTATTTTATTTTTTAAAATTTTCTCACGTTTTAAAATGATCAAATGAAATTTGAATGGTATACAGCAAGAAATCTAAATGTTTCACAATGCATTTTTAAAACACATTTTTATCATTGCCAAATACTGTAGGTGGCTGACAGAATTCTCATTGATTAAAATAAAAATATAAATACGTTGTTACCTACGTGATACCTCCAGTGCTGGGAGTTTGAATCCCCCACCATGTGTCTGGGGGGGGAATTAGCATGCTCTCCCTGTCTTGCATGGGTTTCCTCTGGGTCCCCTAGATTCCTCCTGCAATCCGAAGACATGCAGCTAGATGAACTGCCTTCTTCAAATTACCAGTAACAATTGAATGCTTGTATATGTAAATGTTGTCCTGCAATGAACTGAAATTAAGCGATGGATTATCTATCATTCGCACAGATATGTGTACAGGTACAATAGAATGCTTATTTTCTTATTTCCCATCATGCTCTCCTTTGCGACACACATATAAATTTCAGAGCAAAGTTTGTGTTCCGAGCACAGGGTCAAGCCACTTATTTAGTGTTCCAGGAGCATTCTGGGGCCAACGGAGATGTGACTCTTATACTGAAGCTCTAACCAACAACCTTCGAATTACAGGCACGCCCACTGAGCCACACATCACCTTCAGATGTATTTATAACATGTATAACACGGTACATTTTATTTACTTGGCACTTTCATCCATGGCACCTGTCCCTAGAGCATTTCGGAATTATGGGCCTTGCTCAAGGCAAGTGGTCAAACCACTCTGCCGACCCCAGGAGTAGGACCAGTGACCTTCCGATAACAGGAACAGTGTCCTAACCCACTGAGCTGCACACCACCATTCAAACCTGACTTCACATCCAAGGTGCCTCCTGCCTCATAACACTGTTCAAGCTGGGATAGGCTCGAGGTTTAAAACAGACACACAAAACTACCAACTTTGTCAAATAATCGCTTACACAAAAGTGTTCAGACATCTATAGTCCCCTGGGTGAAAAACAAATAATGAATTTGCGATGAATCTGGTGGCCATGCCATTTTGTTGCTCTCGTATCTCCGTATTATTGAGCAGAGATATTTATTTGAAAGCAGCAGAATTACTATGAGATACAATGATGTAAAGAGCTTAAATGTACCATTTCAAATTGAACATTTGTATCAAGCAGTGTGATGTCACGTTATGCAATTAAGGAATAAAAAGACCCGTAAGGAGAGCCATAAAAAAGTTGTACACATGTGCATTGAAGTAACCCTAAAACATGCACTGTTCACTGTTAAGTTATTGTTAATGAATTTAAAAATACATTTAACCAGAGAGAATAAAATTTAATTGCATTTCAGCCAGAATGGGAAATTCTAAGCTTAGGAAGTAGGGAATTTTTTCATCTTACCATTCATGGTGCAGATTTAAAAGACATTTTCCTCTAGTTTCATGTCCAATCACAATCACAGCTGTGTAAGAAGAACAGAAGGAGCACTCTGTAGAGAATTCCTAACGCCTGGCCACAAACTCAATCTACACAGAGCAGTAGAACCACCATATAACTCTGTGCACATTTGTTTAGGGGAATGCACAGGAAAGTACCAGTAATACAGCCACTGTGAAATATTGATATTATGAATATTTTCCAGCAATTAACATCAGTGTGTGGCTTGATGGCTCTCACCTCTTGGATTGGGGTTTGAATCCCACGTCTACTCTGCTTGTGCAGAATTTGCATGCTGTCCTCTATGTTCCTTCCTGCAGTCCAAAGATTTTCATTTAGGCAAACTGATTTCTCTAAATTGCCCATAGAATTTGATTGTGTATAAGTAGTATAAGTACTGCCAAACCTTTTGATTATACTGACGCAACTCCTGCAGCAGATGTTGGAGAAGCCTAGATATAAATTACGTAGCGTATTGAAATGACAAGGTTTCAAATCTGATGTTTTAATATCATTCCTGTTCCTATTATGTTTACATGCAATGGGATGTTTCCTATTTATCTTTATTTTAACCCATCTTTTGAAATTCTTTTACAGAAAGAGTTTATTTTGGCAAGTAGGATAGTTGCATCACAGCTCTAAGGTTGCAGGTTCAGATCTTACACTTGCCCAATGAGTGCACTGTTCACCTATTCCCACTTGATATTCGGTGCTTAAATGTTAGCGAATCCTCCCCCACACTCCCCCAATGTTTAATGTCCCTAAATCCCAGCCTCTAAAACCTAAGCCCCAGTAAAAAGCCAAATCTAGCCCTAAGGCTGTATTTCTTTCCTTCCCCGGTAGCCTGAATTTGGGCCCCCAGCTATCTGTGTTTGTTAGGTTACACTATACTATGTCAATCTATGGAAAGTTCGGAGGTAAGTGTAACCTGTATTGTATCGCAACCGTGAGCTAACCCAACTTAATAAAGCAGCTAATCCTGTTCTAGCTCCCTGGATATCCCAGCTAGAACACATAGACTGTGTGCAAAAGGAGTATCTGGGAGTCTTTCCCTTTGCCTCATACAAATGACCAGAAGTCATCATTAGATGATGGTATCAACGGTATCAACGGTATCAGCGGTATCAACTCCTGAAGTACAACACACAAGCAGGCCTGGGAGTAATTAACTGTAACACTTGTAATAAATGAGGCATAACTGAGATGTGCCACAATGATTAGCAGCCCCTCCTACTACACACACACACACACACAGACTGTTTGTTTCTATGCAGAGAGATATCAAAAATCAATGCAAACTTGCAATCCCAGGTCAATGAACTGTTGAATATGTTGCACACTGTTCAGTTTTATTTGGCACTAAATTTAACTGAGGGCTGCACCCCGAGGACGTACCAGGGTCAAAAATCATTAACAGTGGGGTGAAAATGGTCTGGTAGGAGAAGGGCAAAGGTTACTGTTGGATTGGTTATGGTTTGGATTTGCACTTCTAATTTGAATCTGTTATTGTTTGGTCTCCAAGTAGTAAATAAGATCTACCTTATACTGGAGGATTGCTTTTATTATAGAAAAGACTGTCAGTACCAGTAATTTAACTGGGTGATGATTAAAACAAATCAATTTAATATAGTGAAGTAGATACCCTTGATAATGAGTCGCAGACATGTGTGGGAGAGACACAAAAATGGCATTTACTGTTGCATGCCAGTCACTCTGACAACTCACACACTCTGCCTACCATACTGACCACCCTGACTACTTACCTACAGCATGGAGGGCACATGTACACACATTATTTACAACAAAGAACATTAAACACTACACATGACATTAGTGTGCAGCACAATAATAACACAATGAATGCTAAATGCACATTTACCATTTTACTGTTTCCTGATTTACAGTTCACACTTGGCATCAGCCCAACAAGGCACCACACTGTCTTATGTGTATGTCCAGCACTGCAAAATGATAACTGCAATGTTAGCTGCTACCTATAATGCAATTTCTTTTTTGTTTGGAATTATATTGTAGAAAATGTTCACATGGAATAAGAGCATTTTTTAAAGTTTAAATATATCAAGCTTTGTCAAAATACATATCCTGTGAATTGATCGTTTCAACTCACAGTTCACGATAAACATGGTGTAACTTGAGGTTAGCATGAATGTCAAATGATAATGACAAAGAGAATAATAAATGATTTTCCATTTTGTCTTGGAAAATCACGTCTTTAGTCATATACTTGGAGTAAAGCAGCGCAAACATGGGAAGAGCATGCAACTAAACTGTGACACAGAAAAATAGCTAGAGGAGGAGCCTGGGGGTCTGCGACTATCATGCTGCCTAGTGCTTTTATTTTAATCTCTGTGAATAATGTCAGTCACAGTATCTCTGTTTGACAATGATAATCATGTCATAAAATCACTTTATTTATTTGTTTGTTTGTCTGTTTGTTTATTTATTAGCTGAAACCCTTACAAATCTGATCCAATCTTTTTTTAAAGTATAATAATAATAATAATAAATTATAAAATAAAATAAAGAGCAACCAATTGTGATGCCCAGCTCGTACAATCCTAGTGTGTGCCACGCCCCCTGATTACCCACGTGTGCCTCCCTGATTGTCTCCTGCTGTGTCCAATTACTTTGATTAGTCCTGTCCTATTTAAGTCCTGGTCTTACCTGTTCCCCTTGTCGGTCATTGACGTTGCTGTGGTTGGTGTAGTGTTTGGTGTCTGTTTCTGGCTTCCCAGAGCCAAATAAACCTCAGTATTTCCCTGTATCCTTGCCTGAGTGCCTGGTTCCTGCCCGCCTACCAGCCTGCTCGCCCCGCCCGCTCGGCGAGCGTGACACCAATCAGGACAGCAAGGGGGTGCTGGAAAAATATTTGTTTTTTTTTCTATTGTTGCATTGATATTCATTGTTCATGGCGCAAAATTGTTGTTGAGCACTAACTCTCTTAATTATTCACAAAAGTGTTTCGGGCGCAACATGGAATGAACCAACTGGAATGGCACATCACCTCACCGGTAAAAGGCAGCGGCACATGATCTATGCAGATTGCTAACACAATGGCACGTTTGCCCGACGAGTCAGATCGCATTTTGGCAGAGGAAATAGATGTGCATGTGCACGAGGTGAAAAGGCATGAGGACGTGACCTACAGGAGCCAGCCAAATTGCCTTTCGAGGTGAAACAGGCATGGGAAGAGGTAGCAGCAAGTGTGTCCTTATCTTCTGGCATCATTAGGTCACCCATGCAGTGCTGAAAGCGGTATAATGATTTCAGAAGACGGGAAAAACGGAAGCTTGTTGCTGAACGAGCACAGCAGCTGGGAACGGGGACTTAATTATGTTTGTGTGTTTATTTGTTTTTATCTGCAGTTCACAAAATAATAAAAAAGTGCAATCTTTGTTCAAACAAAACACAACCTATAGTTTTAAGGTGTTTCAAAATGTTCTAATGAAAGGCAATAGGGCTTTTATTTTTTTCATCTCAATTTATATTCCAGGCTACAGACGATTCAACTCTTTTGCCAATTGATCCCTTCCTGTCCGAACTGCTGCCGGCATTTACTCCTTTGTTGGCATCGGCACATGCAGTTCAACATTTATGTCAAACAGACACCCATCACGCATACCAATATTACGCAATATACAACATGCCACTAAGAATACATGGAGCGATATGGTGTTGAAGAGAGTTGCCCAGCCATTGTATCCTCTCCTGCAGCCAACAGCTGTTGTAACTGGGCCTATTAACCTGGAATTATTGTGTAAAATACTAGGCATGTGGAACTTCATTTAGTACTGCCTCAAAGTCATCATTCATAATAAAAATTCATTTTTTACGGCTAAAACTGGCATGTATGTCACTTGCTATTGCGAACTGGTGGTATGCATTTTAGTTATTTATCATATTATTTATCTGGCAACAAATATCAAATCGTAGCAAAAGACAAAATATAAATTATAGACGTGGTTAGTTTATCAAAAATAGTTTTATTCTTGGCTTATCTTACCGTCATTCCGAGTACTGAGCAGTGTACACTTTTTCACACCAACCTGGTAAGAAATATTGATACATTACTTTAATTCACTGCAGTTCATAGTATCATTCAACGTTTTGTAGCCTAGTTAATTGCGCCTGTCAATGTGGCACATATTTAGATGGTACCGACTATGTTTAAATATTTGCATGAGTAAATATAAACTGAAACAAGAACTTCAGGTAACAGAGTTTGAATTCACCTATTACTGCTTCAAAATAATATCAGCCCTATAATATTGCAAAACTGTGTGGTTTTCATCATGCTTTTTTAATGTTTAGGTTAGACTACTGGATCATGGCACACCAAGAGATTTTCGTTTCTTTGCCCCAGGGGCATTTCATCATGCACGATAGATGAGTAAATTGCTTTATGTATTAAAGATAAATCTTTTCCAAAGTCAGCTTCGACTAACTAAAAACGAGAGTTCAGCC
Source organism: Isichthys henryi (assembly GCA_026776945.1). Taxonomy (NCBI): domain Eukaryota; kingdom Metazoa; phylum Chordata; class Actinopteri; order Osteoglossiformes; family Mormyridae; genus Isichthys; species Isichthys henryi. The sequence continues at coordinate 22,233,319 of JAODJX010000097.1, read as the reverse complement.
TGCTTGGAATTTGCCATCTTTGTTACATTGATTTGCGTCAAGGCATGGATGACTTGTTCATACTCATACGACACACCTGCAAATGACTTGAACTTCATTCAGAGCTTAAGTGCAAATAAAACTGTTTCGGATGCTGTTCATACAGCTATGCGATGCCACCTCTGGTACTTGGGTCAAGAGTTGGACCCACTTGGCTTATTCTCAAACTTGGTTCCTGCAGAAGTGAAGCAGCAAATGGCTGCATGTATCCTCAAATCAGATCCTCAGTCATTTAATGACGGACAGCATGTCAAGTATTCTGGCAACGAAGACTTCAGTGGTAAAACTCTTGACTATTTCATAGGACCAGCATCTCATTTCTTGTTCAAGGTACTTAAACTAACACTGACTTTCTCTCACATGACGTTCATAGCTGGCCAGACCAAGATTTGTTTCAAGATGCTAAAAAGATTGTGAAATCTGTAAAGGTGAACTATCCTGCCGAGCGAGCCATTGCCCTGACTAGCAATTTCAACTTGTCCTTGAGAAGGCGTGAAGATGAAAAACAGTATTTGTATCAAGTCGTAGAGGTCCATCGCAAGAGATTCCCAAACGCTAAGAAGTTGATGTTTCTTGAACAATTCCAGTGACTGATTAGTGTTTGAAGTAAAATGAGAACTGATGAACAGTACAATGAGTATATGCCGCTTTGCCCAACTTCTATTTGTTGATTTATTATTGTTTTGGCAACTAACTTTAATGCAGTTTTGGACACTTTAGATGCTTTCATTTACAGGTACGTGAGAAAGTAAAAAATGTCCACTCTGAAATTGATGAATATAGTTACAATAACTAATGGTATATTCAGCTGTTTGTATACAAATACAATTAATACATGAGACTTTATTTCAAATATTTTTGCATGTTTGCATGTTGAATTGAAAAGTTTTGACCTTAATGAGGCAGTACTAAATATTAAAATTGTAACTTCAAACTTTTTTTCACAACATATGGTGGCCAAAAGTAACAAGAAAAATGTTTCGTGCACATCAGTTATCATACTTTAATTTTTTGACCCACCCTAATATATAAATACTCTTCTATTGAGTCCTTAACAGGACTATGCAGCCACAATCCAAGCAATTGTGTTGTTCCTTCAATAATTCCTTTGTAGTCCCTTCAGTAGTTAATTAAGATTTACAGAATTCTCAGATACAGTACAGTGACAAATATAGTAACTGCTTGGTGTCAGGATCCGTGGAGGACAGGCAGGCAGGCAGTGGGGAAGGATGAGGTGGGTAGGCAGAATACGAGGTAAACGAAGTTTAACGCACATTACATCAATGATCGACATTAGACAGGGCAAGACGTGGACTGATATACAATAGACAAGCTGAAATAACAGGGAACAGCTGGGCACAATCGGGGAAGCACACGTGGATGATCAGTGGGTGTGGCACACATGAGGATCGGGCGAGCTGGGCGTGACAGAACCCCCGCCAAAGACACGCACCCTGGCCGCGCCTCAGGAAAGGCAACGGACGAGACCAGGGACCTGGAAGGCAACGGTGAACCGGGAACAGAACAGACAGATAAAACAAGCACAACGGCAGAAGCCAGGACAGGACCTGACACAGAACAGGGAACGCAGACAGGCAGATAAGGAAAGGAGACACAGAGGGAACAGAGAATGGAGCAACAAAAGGGCCAGGAGTGAAGAGAGGCACAGAGAGACAAGGAGCAGAGACAGGAGGAACAGAGGGACCAGGAGCGGGCAAGGAAGACCAGACAGGAAATCCAGGGGACAAAGGGGAGCCTGAGGGAGCAGGCGACGGGCTGCAGCCGGAGGGGCCGCAGGCGACCGGGAGGCAGGAGCAGGAGGGGACTTCGGAGGAGCCGAGGAGGCAGGCCGAGGGACAGGTGAAGGGGACGAGGAGGAAGTCGAAGGGGGCACCAGGGGAGGCGACGAGGAAGCAGGAGGGGACACCGGCGAAGGCAAGGAGGGAGGGAGAGCCGCAGCGGGCAACGGCACAGCCACGGCAGGCAATGGCGACATCCACCTACGCGCTGGAGTGGGAGGACCTGCAGGCGACAAACGAGGCATCGGAGGCGGGACCGAAGCTGGGCGGTGAGGCGTTGGAGGGGGACCCGCAGGCGACAGCCAACCTGGAGCCCCAGGACCGGCAGGCGCCCCCCGAGCCCCAGCCAAGGCGAGCGAAGGCGAGCCAGGAAGCAGGGCAGGTGGGACCCCAGCTCTGCGCCTGTGTCCTCCAGCCTTTCGGGACACTGAAAGGTGAGGTATAGATCGGGATCGTCCACGCCGGGGCGAGGGCGGAGGAGTCATGAGGGAGGTCCCCAAGGGGTCCCATTCGAGCTCCAAGGAAGAAGGAGCGGTGGTCAGACTGTCTGGGACCTCCTCAGGGACTGGGACTGGTGCTATGGGGACTGGAGTTGGGTCAGGGACTGGGACATGGTCCACAGGGATAGGAGTCTCAGGCACGGGTGGTGCAGCAGGTGGAGGCGGCGCTTTAGGCCGTGCAGCAGGCAGAGGCGGGACCTCGGGTGGTGCAGCAGGAGGAAGCGGGACCTCCAGCATGGGTGGTACAGCAGGCGGAGCGGGACCTCCACAGTGGGCGGTGCAGCAGGCGGAGCAGGCGAGGCGGCGCTGCAGGCGGAGGCGACACCTCGGGCGGTGTTGCAGCCGAAGCAGGGAGCGGAGCCCTAGGTGGAGGCAGGGCCGTGGCAGGCACCTCAGGGACGGCCGAATCAGGAGCCTGGGGCGAAGCAGGCGGAGGCGGCGCCTCCGGCGGTGCAGCAGGCAGAGGCGGTTGGTGCAGCAACTGCCAGGACAGGCAGATCAGGCACCGGCAGGACATCAGGGAGCGCCACTAGGGTTGGCACCATGAAAGCGGGCACTGCCCCTTTAAGAGTCCTGGGGAGCCGCGGAATAGCATCCCATATAGCTCCAGCCCCCCGAATCATCAGCCGCGCCACCTGATAGTGGTAAGCCGCTAGAGGCGGTGGCTGCTCTGCGGCGACGATGTCAGGGGCGAGCCCTACCGGTTCATGGATCGGGAGGGGTTCCTCCCAATACTCGGCTGGGAGCCAAGCAGCGGAGAGAGAGCAGGCGCCCAGTAAATCATCGGGGCTTCAGCTGGCCTATCCTTTGATCTCATCCTCCTCTTTCTCCGGCCTGCAGCGGTGGAGAGAGGCTGCGCCGTGTCCTCTGGGATGGGAGGCGGTACAGCAGCCTCTGTGAAACACCTAGCAACTAACTGGGCTCTCTGCTCGGTTATCCGAGGCGGCAGCCTCTTAGGGGAGTTATGCGTCTCAGGCTAGGGACATCCACGCCAGAAGGTCGCCACTCTTATTGGCCACCTCCAGCGCCACCGGGTCCTCCTGGACCTCGGGCTGTTTGAGCCAATATATTACCTCTTGCAGCAGACCGAGACACTGGCTCTCAGTTTGCTACAGCATATTGGCTTGTGGGTCAGTCATTCTGTCAGGATCCGTGGAGGACAGGCAGGCAGGCAGCAGGGAAGGCCGAGGCAGGTAGGTGGAATACGAGGTAAATGAGGTTTTAATCGGCAAGACTGGGGAACAGTGACGCACATTACATCAATGACCGACATCAGACAGGGCAAGACGTGGACTGATATACAAGAGAGAAGTCGAATTAACAGGGAACAGCTGGGCAATCGGGGAAGCACACGTGGATGATCAAGGGGCGTGGCACACACGAGGAGGGAGCGAACGGGGCGTGACAATTGGGACAAATGATGCATCAGAATTCAATAATGATGAAGAATCCTGAGATCAGTATTTTTTCATGTGTTATTCATTATTTGTCCCTACAGTACTTCCTTCAGTGGTTCCTTCAATAGTTTAGAAAGGTTTACAAAATTAACAGACGTAGTAAATATTGTAACCGGTTGAGATAAAAGATGCGTAACTATTCATTAATGATGAACAAATATTAGATCAGTTTATAAGTAACACTTAATTTCTGGTTAATTAATATGTAATACTACATAATTTGTGTCCATAAGTGTGGTATTTGTGTTACCATAATCGCATTACCTTCTTAAGCAGGCTGACAAAAGTCAATGATTTCAGATTTCATGCTGCAAACTGAATGCATTACTGAATAACTAACTATAACAGACCCTTTCCTGAAGTTCAGCTGAGAAAAATAAACTGTATATTTCCTTGACAGTTTATCTTCCATGACTAATGTGTGACATGTTGTCTGGTTATTTAGAGATAAGTCTAAATGGTTTTTAAATGTCCAGAATTATAAATGAATAATTTTTGACATATTTAGGTATATTTATCAATGACAATATATCCACTTCCAAGTATAATATTTATTCCAAAACAACCTGTTGCAACTCAGCACCCAAATCAAGCTGTCAGAATGGAATGAGCTTCCTTGTCAATAGTAAGCACAGTTGTTTACTATTGTGGTGAAAGTAATTTGAAAATACAAAAGATTAGATAAAGTTTAGAATAGCTTAAAGAAAAATATATGCCACAGTACATATTCCATTACTTTCCCTATAGTTATGAAATTCTTAAATGCATAATAACAGGAATATAAATGTATAGAATGGAAGTTCACCTAAGATTAAAAAAAAAACCATTGAGAAAACATGGCAAACGCGAAGCCAAATAGCTGTGCTCAGGCTTGTTTCTGGGCCATGAATTGTGTATCAACATATACAAATCTCTACTTCACTGAGGCATATTAATATAAAATATGAGATTTTACCAGAAATTAGGTCTTTTGGAATTAATTCTGGGTCAAGAGCAACTGGGTCAAAAGTGTATAATTTTCAAATTTGGGTTTGCAAATATTATTAAAACTTTCACAATTTATTTTAAGTGAGCAGTTCTTTGTGGTTTGTACAGTTTCATGAACACATGTTGCAGTACAGGGAGCAAAGGTCTTTTCAATCAGAAAAATTATTCAGGACAAATAAAACTGAAGAATATCATACAGTATGACTTACAATAGTATATAAAGAGTAGTCAGAATAACATTTAGTTTAATCAATATTATATTCTGTTTGAAGTCTAATAAACCATTTTGTCTTTAGAAAGTGAGACATTTACTGCCTGTGCAACCAGAACTGAAGCAGACCACTTAAAAAATAACATTCTTAAACATACATGGAGTGATATGCCTGCGTAAATCAGTTGAGTCGTACGGTAGGTAATCTGCTCAAAGCGATGCAGAGGGTGACCTTTGCCAAAAACAGTAAGAGTGTTGGTAGGAATTGGAACAAAAAGCTACAAGCCATTAGTTCTGGACCTTATCAAAGTGAGACACCACTGGGGCATTATATGAATATGCTTTCCTTATTATTGGATTAGGCATTGATTTGAATGACATTTGTGCAAGATAGAACAACAAAGAATGATTTCCTGGGGGAACTTTTACTGAAGCGACATAATCTTACTACAGGGACCACATGTTGCCATTTTAATTATGACTATTTATGACACTCCCTAACTAGCAAATATATTGCTATCACACATTAAATATGAATCTTCTTTCTGTATAGTGCGGATGTGAGTACATAAAAAACCAATGGCTGTTTAGAGCATTACAGCCTCGTACCTTTCATGTGGCCTTTCCTTCGTATGACTGACCTCTAACCTTCAAAGCGAGACAAGTGTGACCTGTGTCATATTTGTGGCTAGATAATAATAAGAAAAAGCAGACAAAAACAAGAACTTCTAATGCCGTAGGCAGACAATATGCCTGACCTAACCTGTGCCCTGCCAGAACGTGTGTAAGATAAGACTGTTTTTGGTCACGAAAAACATATTTGGAAAATGTATTTTGAAAAGCAAGGCAGGGGTGGGAAAAAAATACAATACACAACCCACTGCTGTGGTAATTCACAAACAAGAATTATGGATATTTGTTATACAGCTTGTTCACTTTCAGCATACATTCAATGTCACAAACAGTCTGCTTCTTACCACATTAACTGTATATGGGCAATTTTGCATACCAGTAGAGATATTTATTTTTTTGTGTTTGCAGCTTAATTTACTATAAATGATTTTACTAAAAAATCCAGCTGCATTAATAAGCATGCTAAACAACTTTATTTAAATTTTCTATATGCATTCAGAATAGTAGCATATGCAACATCAGTACTAAATATAAATCTTAATATAAAGAAGGAGCCTCACTTGTGTTGGGTTAACAACACTACATCCTGCACTACATCTTCCATATACATCTTCCTACTGTTTTGACAATGCAGGGTCATGCGAAGCCTGGACTTTATCCAAGACAATGGAATCCACCCTGGATGTGATGCCAAGCCTTTGCAAGGTACATACAGCCACACACTTTGGAAAACCTAGAGACAGTAATTAGCCTAACCGTATGTTTCTGTAATATGGGAATTAAGCAGAGTACTTAGAGGAAACACAGGGAGATGCTAACTCTTGCGATTTCAGGGCTAACAGTAGAGATGTAAGGCAACAGTGCTACCCACTCATCCACCCTGCTGCTGTATCACTCCTCACCAAATGTGCAGAGACAAAAGCATGTTTCTATTGCTGCTTAACTGATCAATGTAAAGTCAAGATATTGATTTGACCCACTAAAAATTCACACGGTTCCCACAACATCTGAAAATATGCATCATCTTTTTCATCAGCACATTCATTACTTACCACTTTGTCCAGTTCAGAGTTCAGATTGGTAGAGAGTAGAGAGAGAACTAGTCAGGCATCAAGGGGAAAAAATGAATGAATATGTAAAGAATATGTAAAAAAATTTAATGTAATCAGTATTCTGATTTTAATGCTTGGATGAGCAATAATGTTTTGATGGAAATTATATATACGCCTAGATATATTCAGAACTCATATCCATAGAGCCATCATTTACAAATCCTCTACATTATCTAATGTTACCCCTGCCTTGCACTGTTCTTCCTGCCATATGGTTCACCCCAATGACCCTCTCCAGGGTAAACGGTTGGAGGGAGGGATGGACGGATGGACGGACTGATTACTTAATGCATTTACTAAAAGCTGACATTTTATTTTTTGAGATTTTTTTTTTAAGAATAAGACATTGAACCCTTAGATAAATCTATAGAAATCCAACAATAAACAGTGTATTTTCTAATGGTGCTTAGACAAAGTAATCCTTCTTAACATGGGTGACTCCTGAGGGATGTAATAAATATGCTAATTAAGTTTTATGTCTTCTCTGTAATTTATCATATCAAATAATAGATCACTGGTTGAAGGTACATGAGTAAATATTTAATGACCCCTTATGTCATTCCCTTTCATGCAGATGTAGACTTCAAACACAGGTTGTAACACATATCTAAGTGCTATTGTAACTACACTGCCTTACGTTAGTCTCTCGCTGAAGCCGTCATTCCCCAAAGACATTAATATTGTATAACATTGCTCTGCTAGTACTAAAATGATACAAGAGGTAGAGAATGAGTTAAACTAAATGAGGGACTGGAAGGGGATGGCAGCAACATGATGCAAAAAGTTAACATTGAAAAAAACTTTACTGATACGGTTTTACTGGTGTGTGACTTTGCCCTACGATGGGTTGGGTCGGTGCCCCATCTTAGGTTGTTCCCTGCCTTGCTTCCACAGCCTCCGGGATAACACCCCGCCACCTCGACCCTGAACAGGATACATGGTTTCAGAAAATGGATATGTGGGTGGATACGGTCCTCATGACTGGCAGGATTTTGGGCAGGTGGAGAACCAAAGGTGGGCACCAGCGGGGTATATACCAGCAATCAGCTGAGTGACTGTTTTGTTCTTACCTAATCTACATTGTGACAAAACCAATGAAAAGACTTCAGTTTAAAAGTATGGAGGGAGTAAATTTGTCACTTTGCCAAACGACAGCAGATGATCTAATGAAAAAAAAAACACTTTGATGTATTGCAAGCCACTGCATCACTGGCACACATGTGGCATTAAAAGAAAGAATGAAAGAATTTCTAGTGGGACAAACATCCATAAATGAACCTTTTTTTCACCATAGAAACTGTTGCTATATCTAGCCTGTACTAACTAGCCAGCTCCTCCCATTAAATTGCTTGTTCGTATGGCCTCGTTAAAATATTTTATTTGAATTAGAAACTCTGTGAATAGCAGAGTATCTGCTTTGAGGTGCTGTACATAAATAAACTGAATATTAAAAAGTAGTGCAACCAGCCTGTATTCAGATTTTACCATTTGTTTTCCTTTCTACATAAAAAGAATTAACAGTGTATGTCAGATTTTATGAGGTTCAGTTTAGTTACACTACAAGCAATTTAGAGATAGCAACTCACATGTGAGTACCAGGAGGACACTGGTGCAAGCAGAGAAATAGGAATCGAATCTACACTACAGTGTGAATCACTGAGCCACCATGCTGCCCCATCATGCACTGTTGCAAAATGAATGTTTTCGTATTTATAAAACAAAATGTGTTCAGTGATTCTTGTCATTTGTTCATTTTCAACTACAGTGCTAAGTGACTGCAAACTGCACTTATGTGTATAAATAAGTGGAAATAAATACAAATTACAACGAAATGTTTATCATCTTTCTATCTTGGCGACACCAGCAGGAAGCCTGAATTTAAGGCAGAACAAACAGGTACATACTAGTCTGGAAAAAGGTCAACGGGACATTCAGGGGACATAAATATGTCAATCATGAGACAGTGTGCAGCTCTTTGGGTTAGGATGCTGTGCCTGTGATTGCAAGGTTGCTAGTTCTAATCCCATGCTCAGTAAGGAGATTTCACTTTTGGGCCCCTGAGCAAGGCCCTAAACCCCCAGTTGCACTAGGAATTGTCTAACCCTGCATTCTCAATTGCATGTTGTTTTGGATAAAAGCATCTTAGTTAAACTTTCGTTGTTTTTGTTTTCTTTTATAATTTTTTCATGGAAGAATTGAGATACCTCATCAATTCACGCGTTGTACACGTATATAAAATCCATATACACATACCATTATATTACATTTATTTTTACAAAGCGATGTACAAGTGAAGCAAAAGGCACGTTACAAACACAGCTGTCGAGGAGCTGACTAAGCATAATAAATGTGCTTCCAATAAATGTCCAGTTACAAGTGAAAGTGGCCTAGAAGCAAGAGCTACACATGTTAAAAAAAAAAACATAATAAGACAATTGAACAACATGCTGGATTATATCATATACTATAATAACACAATATCCCATGATCGAATTAGCAGAGATGCTGTGATCTTTGTCCTGACCCTGTAATCCTGCAGCCTGGGACTGTCTAATAAGGGGAATGAGCGTTTCTTGCAGCATGTAATCTTGTTCAAGGTCTCCCAGAAATGATGGCATTAGCTACCAATGACCTCTTTTTTGCCTGTTGATTGGTTGACCAGTTCTTTTCAAAAACCTTTCACATTGGAATCCTCTACATTGTGCATTACTTTCCAGACAAGCTCTGGCGGCTTGTCTGACGCAGCACCAAGCTGAGTTTGTAGTAGATGCAATCAGTTCTGATCAAAATACAGGGTGTTAGTGAGTCTGAAGGGTATCCCCATGAAAGGCCACCGGAAAGGGTGTGGAACACATGCCTGTACATCACAAAACACACTCACAATCAGTCACATTCAGTAGGCAGTGTGATTTTTGGACTGTGAGAGGAACTTAAGTACCTGGAGGAAACCCATACAGTCAAAGGAGGGATTTGAAAACAACAACAAATATTGCATTGACAAGCAGTTTGATGTTGGCCAAATTAACATACATTGTCCTCACGTTGTCCTCATTGTCACCAAAAAATAAAAGTCAACTGTCAGATGGGGTAGAGGTTCATTGCAGTTTCATTCTTCTACTGTGCTAAATTAGACCTCAGGATTAAAGAATGTTAGGGTGTGTGTGGGGGGGAGCAGATATATATTTCATTGTGGAAACCAAATATCACCACAATGTGACAAAAACCTGTTATTTTGACATCGTGGGTACCCTGTATTTTTTCTGTCCCCACAAGGGGAAACTAAATTTTATAAAAATCTGTGACTGCAATCAAAAAACAAAAAATGGCAAAAGACTTGCAGGGCTCTCAAGTCTCATGTATTTCAACCAGTTCACTCACACGCCACACCTTGTGTTTCTCACGCTGGGAAATTAGGGATAATGCCCACCAAGGTGTCATGTTAAATAGATGATACACAGACATATGGAGTGGAGTTTTCCACCAAGTTCATAGCGGTCCTGATTGAGTTAGACAGAGTTAATATCCACCTACGAACCTATAAGAAAATATCATTTGTTGCATGTGATCAATGAGATATACATTGTAGCCCATAACAGATATAATCTCACTTGAAACTTTTGATTAAATATGCAAGCTCTTGATTTTTGATTGGTTACTTGTTAAGGTTAGGACTGGGTAGGGTTAAGGTTGTCATTGTTGGGATTAGGGTTTTTCACCATAGAAATCAAAGGACAGTCTCCACAAAGATATGAGTATGGGTCTGTGTGTGTGTGTGTGTGTGTGTAGGATAAACATTACAAATAATAGTACAACATACAATAATAAATTTAAATTAAAAGTAGTCTCGTTTAGGAACAACATCCATTTTTTTTCTTAATAATGTGCTAACATTAAGAAATTCATTGGTTTGAGGGGCATGGTACAGTAGGAATCTTGAAATTTGTGCTTTTGAATTATTAGTACTAGTATGAAGTATTATTAAATGGATTTAAAACACATGCACACAAGTTAAGTAACTAATGACTACCTACTTCATCAGGGTGATAGACTGACCTTAGAATTTAGAGATCGGATTTTCAAGCAAATTTACACTGCACAAAACAGATGAATGAAGCAATTTTATTTAGCATATATCAGTCACATGTTATTCAATAACAAGGCAGAAAACCTATTTCTCAGCATGGCTTGGATATATGACCCTGCGAAATTGACAAGGTCCCAGTACTTCATTTCCCTTGACAGAAATAGCAATGGCCCATTTTACATTTTGCAGTGCATAGCCAGGGAGAAAAAAAAAAGCTTTTGTCATGAACTCAGGGTTGTGCATCTGCTCCCTTGAGAAACAGCAGGAAGCAGTGATTTATCTGAATGGCAATAATTGTGCAGCTCATTTTATTCCAGTAAGGATCTTTCAACCACAATCAATTTGGCTTGACATCATAAATAATGGCGGCCCGGTGAGTAATATAAAGACTGTAGCAAACAGTATTTGGAGTGCTGGAATGGAGTAATTGCAGATGGGTGAGTGGTGGTGTAAGAGTGAACTCGTAAAAAGTCTCCCATATTGACAACATTACTTACAGTAACCCCCTTTTTGGAATTGTTACCTGCACTAACTGAGCTACAGAACATTGATCTAGAGACTCTGTACTGGCATATAAATATCTTATGACTGTAGTGTTTATGTTATACATGCCATTTTAATATAATTTTGTTTTATTTTGGCCAGTAATATCTTAAAAAAAAAATCATCGGTACAGGTATACCAAAAAAGACAGTCACAGCACCTGCAGATAGTTATAGCTCACAGTGAATCATTAGGAGTACAGATTACTTTGATTATATATGCTTAAAAGGAAACGTATGTGCTTTTCAACCAATTAAAAATCAGTGTAGAAAATCAAACGCTATGTATTATTTTGCATGAATAGGCACCTGGGAAAGGCATCATGCACCGCTGACTGGGATAAGAGGTTAAAAAGACGGATAAACCCCATGATCAACTAAAGAATGAATATAATTAAAGCTTCCCGCCATTTGAATAAAAGTTCCATGGTCTGGGTTGAATTATAGAGAATAAGTGGTAGGTGGACAAAAATCCATTAGTCATGGTCACCTGAGTAAGACTCTTAATTATTGCAATCAGTTAATAATAATAGCATTAAAGTCGGAAAAGGCTCCTGATTCAAAATACATGAAATCTTTAGGAATATATATATATATATATATAAATCAGGATTTATAGGATTTATATACACTCACTGGCCACTTTATTAGGCACACCTGTCCAACTGCTTGTTGACGCAAATTACTGATCAGCCAATCACATGGTGGCAACTC
>JAODJX010000097.1:22207475-22219130 GCA_026776945.1 Isichthys henryi | reverse complement strand
GAGTGTGCTTCCGGGATAGGCTCCAGACTCCCCGCGACTCAGTAGGATAAGCGGTTTGGAAAATGAATGAATGAATGAATGAATGGATGGATGGATGGATGGATGGATGGATGGATCAGTGAGAGCCATTAACAAAGTTAAATAAAAGTCCAGCTTTTATCAGGATGTTTTGTTTACTGTTCTCTGAGTTTAAGTTTTATTTTTTTATTTCTCTATACTTAAAATTTTTATTCAAAATAAATTTTGTGTTGTGCTGTGAGAAAATTTAGGTCACAGTATAAATGTTTTACATACAATTTAGGTCGTACTACAAATGCATGAATAGTGGTAGTAGTTGTAATATAATGTCCAGTATGTTTAATTACAGTACCCAGACATACCAGGCTAACATCACATATACTGTATGCCAGGTGTTCTGGTTGTTAACTGGTCTGAATAGAATCTATTTACGACTGAGGCTCCCCACCAGCTTTGAATTGTATTCTACATTCTACATTGGTTCTGGGCCAACCTTAGGCTCTTGGCTAAACTGGTGGTTGATATGTGGCCATGTTGTGGCCTAAATATGGCCCAGGTGTGACAACAGCATCTGGGCCAACCACAGGTCCTCGTTTCAAGCAAGTATTATGAATGTGTACAATTTGTGGCAGAACTGGGTCAGATGAGGCCTGCCTGGACCACAGATGCACAAGGAATAATTCTTTCCTTTCAGGTCCAATTAAAGGCAGCAACCAAAACATAATTACTTGATTAATTGACCAAGAAGTAGTAGGGACAAGTCTGATTTTACTTTTGAATATTTCATATATGGAAATTACTGCTATTACAAAGAGACATTTATTCAGTTCAGGATTCTTACTGGGTAACTTTTGGCAAATTTCTGGAAATGCAGTAATATACTGTAGGTTTGAAACAGCATCAGATTGTCAGACTGTATATTAAAATTAATTGTTACTTCACTGCAAGTTTACAGCAAAATTAATGGGAAGATTTTGCAGCAAGTATATGAATAATATTGCTTTGTCAATCTCAAAAGCAAGGAAATCACCATGGTACACTACTGCCGTGTCTTATGATGAACTGGCTCACAGAAAGCCTGATTATGTGTTAGAGGCAAGGGTCAATTATACAGCTGTCTGTTGTTAACCAGAAGCAAATGTACTCGGTTAGAGATCATGATCCCTGACCTCAACAACATTGACTGAAATGTGAATTCTGCTCAATTCCAGACAATTCTAGAGTTGAATCCTGGGCAATGCACACATAATTGGATCATGCAGGACGACAAGGATATGAAACGTACAAGAAGTTAATACTCATAAACCTAAAAAATGAACGGAGGATTACAATTTGGCTACAATTGTTATTGTTAAAATTAGTGTTATTGGTTACTACACTACACTACACTCATGGGCAAAAGAATGGGCCAAATCCAAATTGCACAACATTACGTTTGGCCCCATTTATTTGGCCCAGCAGTGTATATGACAGTTTGTCATATTGCATTGTTTGTCTTGTCTTTTATTGCACTGTTGTTTGTCCAACATCCCAATGGGATCTTGCAACTATAGCATAAGAATTGTGTTCCATATCGGTTAATCATAAAGGTATATTATTCTACTTATTGAACAATGTTTGCAAGACATCTGGTTTAAAATATTCACTAATTTTTGTAAGTTTACTTTCCTCTCCTTATCTGATACAATTTTGTACATGCTTCCGCACTTAGGGTGAGTAAATACAAAGCTTCCTGTTTGTATGTAATGTAACGTAAATTTTATTTCTAAAGCACATTTAAACAACTGAAATATCCCAAAGTGCTGTACAAAGTTAGCACAAACATGAATAAGACAACCCCATAAATAATCACAAAACAATATATCCAACAAGGACTAAAATAGTAAAATAATTACTGTCAACAGTCAGAACTAAAAGGCAATCTATGTCATGCGACAAAAATGACCGAGGCAAGAGCAGGCATAAGGATAGACAACAAGGGATCTATTAAAGAAATTGAATAGGGTTAACAACATGGAAAGCACAGGGGGACACACATTAATGATCGGAATGGGGAGCACAGGACTGGGAGGCACTGTTTTACATGACTAACGAGGGAGCAGATGAGAGGCAGCTGGAGTGAGTCACAGGAGGGCTGAAACGAGAGGTAAGACAAATTAGTAACAGGTGTGGCTTGTTAGAGCCACACTATGGAGAGAACGAGACGGGTAGGGAGGCATGGCGTGACAGTCTATAAAAAATAGGTTTGTAATCGCAATTTAAAAAGAGGGGTGGAAGGAGGGGACCTAGTCTCTGGTGAAAGAGTATTCCAGAGATTAGGTGCATAAACCAAAAAGCATGGTCACCTTTGGCTTATACCAGGCTTATAGTACAGAAAGTAAAAGTGTTTTTGGATGATCTCAGCTGTCTGGGCCAACAATCAGTAATATAAGAGGAACATAACCTGTTAAAGCCTTAAAGACATTTAGCAACACTTTTAATTGAATCTTATACCAGACTGGGAACTAGTGCAACATTGGCAAAATAGGTGTTATGTGATACCACTTTTGTTGTCTTAGTCAATAGTCTAGCTGTGGTGTTCTGAGCTAGTTGTAGACGAGAAAGTGATGATTACTGTGCCTTTTTTTCTCGAACTTGATTATTTCTCCAACAGCTGATTATCTTCCACATAAGCTTGTTTTCTAACTTATATAAAATGAATAGCTAACCATGTGACATTTTACCCATTTCCTATACAGGATTTCATCAACAGAAGAGCCGCACTCTCTGAGTTTTTCATGAGCAGGCCAAGTGTCATCTTTACCCAAGCAGAGCACTTTGACTCAACATCTGCAGGCAGCTAAAGCTTGATTCTAAAATCATCTGGCTCATGTTCCATGCACTGTGTGCCCCAGTTGAAAACAGCTGCTCAACTGTAATAATGTTTTGTCCAAGCTTGGAACACGCAATGCATTTTTTTAATGTGTTCTTGGTCTCAGTTACTAATGCAAATCTATTAGAGCACGGAGATGTATGCCTGTCACTGTTTACTGCCAAACTTCATTATATCGATGCATCTGTCTGTTTGTTTCAGGAAAAAAAGAAGCCTCACTGTCAGGACCACAGGCCTCCTGCATCAAGTACATTTGGTCCCATTTCCCCATGAAAAAACAATAGTGCAATAAAAGCATCCAACTTATCATGTACTGTAGCATTATACATGCATTGCTTTTTTGGAGGTGAATTTCTGCTTTGTTGTTGCTATAAATATAGTAAAGCATCAGACCATCATCCCAAAAATGCATTGATTGCCCTTTATCAAAATATAAATAATAAGATGCATATTTCGTGTGCAGTTGGTCTATACAGTAAGTAAGCACAAAAATGTTATGGCTATCTCTCAACAATTTGCACATCAGGATGCACAATATCCCTGTGTCATCATGTACCAACAGCAAATAAGGGGATTCTGCAGTTACAGTATTTACTGAATGATTTTGGATTAATGGTACACTACAGATAAATTAAAATAATATTAAAGCATACAAATGGTAAATAAGATTCCATTACCATAATCAGTCCAGTAGTTTATGTAACCAAAAAAAAACAGAAAGAGCTCAAATGCAAATAAAACTCAGTTTTATGAAATACAACGAATGATTTACAGTATTTAGCTTAGTAGTTTGGTTTATTTCTGTGGGTTAAAAGCCAAACTTATCCAAACAGTAGTGTCATGGATGGCTGAAAGGCAAAATCAAAACAGACACACCGATGGTTCTGGTGATGCCATAATGGAGATTTCCCAAAAATTCCAGTGCCAGGCATAAAAGAAGCAAGATAAAAATGGAATTTACTACATTGGAAACAAACAAACAAATAAAAACAAATGTATAAACATATACTTATCCAACAAAATGAAGTTTTAGTAAATCTGAGCACTTTCCATAGTTGCACAGGGGCAGGATCGACACTGCTGTCACTGCCAGCCCCATCTCAAGTGACTGCTGGCTGCCCAGCCTCAAGGAAGTCAGCGTCTCAGACTGAACCACGAGCAGTTTTAAAACAACTAATCCAGGCAATAAGTCTTTCTGTTACCTTACAGCATACAAAAATGTCATTCTTACCCTCTTAAAAACCCTAGAATTAACAAGTACATATTGGTACATATTAACAAACATTGCCATTTTGACCAGCCCCAGCAAACTACAAGTCCCATCTGCTCCCCTTGCTTGGGACAACTGATGGAAGTTGGCCATCTTGGCCAGCTGGAACACCAGGTAATTTAGCTACCACTCCACCATGAACTTTCACATTTAATTATTAGCCTACAGTACATTATATTTGTAATATATCAACTTCACATCGATTTGTGACTGTGTGTGGCACTTACAGAGTTTGTGATGTAAATACCTTTTTGTCATATTGGGGTAATGAAGAGCCTGTGAAAGACAATAAAAATGGGAAACAACAGAAGATGTGTGTTTGCATTTGACCGGGATGTTTTTAATCCTCTGTAAATGGTCGAGTGAGCAAACATACCTCTATTACAAATAGTATTATGAGTAATAGATTTAAACAGAATATTACGTACAGCAATCAGCCATAACATTAAAACCACTGAGTGGTAAAGTGAATAACATTGATTATCTCATTACAATGGTATCTGTCAAGAGTGCCACTACATATTAGGCAAGAAAACAGTCAGGTCTTGAAG
This sequence comes from Isichthys henryi, assembly GCA_026776945.1. Taxonomy (NCBI): domain Eukaryota; kingdom Metazoa; phylum Chordata; class Actinopteri; order Osteoglossiformes; family Mormyridae; genus Isichthys; species Isichthys henryi. The sequence goes on along the minus strand of JAODJX010000097.1, from coordinate 22,214,419 downwards.
TTAATGTGCTGGAAACAGGGAAAATGGGCAAGATGGGTAGATGACTGGCTGTATCAGACCACTTCCAAAACAGCAGATCTTGTGGGGTGTTCCTGATATGCAGTGGTCAGTGCCTACCAAAAATGATCCAAGCCAAGCCAACCGGTGAACCGGCAATGGGGTCATGGACACCAAAGGCTCACTGAAGTTCATGGGGAGCAAAGACTAGCCTACCTGGTCCAATCCCGCAGGTTTGTAGTACAAATTGCTGAAAAAGTTAATGGTGGCTATGATAGAAAGGTGGCAAAACACACAGTGCATCACAGCTTGCTATATATAGGGCAGATCCATGCCATCCTGACCCCTGCCCACTGCCAAAAGAATCTACAGTGTGGGGTAAGATTAATGAACAAGCTTGCATAGGCAACAGTCTTGGGGTCCCAAAGTGATTGAGGGGGGGGGGGGGGCGTCATTGGCTGTATGTAATGAGTGTAATGTTTTAAGGTTACTGCAATTGAGATGCGTTTATTCAATGCGGTCTCTGTTGTGCTCTTTCTGGTTGCTACAGTACATATGATTAATGTGAAAGTGTAAGCTTACTGGTTTGTCGTTCGTCTGTCTGTCGTCTCTTGTTTGATATAGTGTCACATTCTCTTTGACGCTGTAGAAATTATTTTATAGTTACTATGGCTGCATGATATCACATCGCAATATAAGCAAAATTATATGGCACATGCGCAATAATCACCAGGGCTTTAGATGACAGGCATAAACATTTGCCCAGACATTGGCTTTTCAGTACCATACAGACCATACAGATCTGTATAAAATCAGTGTATCCTTATGTTTATTAAATTGGGTTATTGGCACACGCCACATACAGCTCTTTTGACATGGAAGCAATAAGCGCTGAAGTGGCAGTGAAGATAGGGACAGATCAGCAGCCACAACATCTTTTGAAAGAGGAGATGCTGTGGATAAACAAGGTAAAAAAGACTGGTGGTGTGGCGGTACGTTTTACAGTTTGAAATCTGAAACATTTATTAAATATAAGGATACGCCAGATTTATACAGATTTCTAATTTTTGGGCATCACAATATGACTCATTAATATTTTAGGTGTGCTACTAATCTGTTTACCAAATTGTGGGCATAAGTAAATGTCTGTATAGTACCGAAAAGCCAACACCCTGATTATTATTGCACACGAGCCATATAATGTCAATGTGATATAGTGCAGCCCTGATAGTTACTAATATTTAGTAGTTTAATAGTTAATTATTGTATCGTTTTGGGGAGTGGGTACAGAAGAGGGGCCTATGGAAAGTGTAGTCTTGGGGTCCCTGAAATCATTATCTGCCACTGCCTACAATGGGCATGTGAGCATCAGAAATGGACCATGGAGCAAGAAGGTGGCCTGCTTTGATGCGTTACCTTTTCTGTCGCGTCATGTTTTTAGCTAGGTGTGTGGCTGTCGTTTTCCTGGGGACAAAATGGCACCAGGATGCACGATGGGAAGAAGGCAAGCAAGTGGAGGCACTGTGATCCTCTGGGCAATGTTCTACTGGGAAAACTTGGGTCCTGGCATTCATGGGATATTATTTTGATATGTATTATATACCTAAACATTGCTGCAGACCAAGTACATCCCTTCATGGTAACATATTCCTCAATGGCAGTGGCCTCTTTCAGCAGGATAATACATCCTGCCACACTGCAAAAATTGTTCAGGAATGGTTTGAGGAACATGAAAAAGGGTTTAAGGTGTTGAATTGGCCTCCAATCTATGGCATGTGGTGGACAAACAAGTCTGATCCATGGAGGCCCCACCTTGCAACTTTTAGGACATGAAGGATCTTTTGCTGCTATCTATTTCTGCTGCACTGTCCACTTTGCTGCTGTGTAACGCAAATTTCCCACCCGTGGGACTAATAAAGACTATCTTATCTTATCTTATCTTATCTTATCTTATAATTGACACAATATTAGACAGGTGGTTTTAATGTTATGACTGATCGATATATAATTTGAGTACTTTCAGGAAACAAGCAAGGAAACAGTGGTATCCACTGAGACACCATAGAAAACAATAATATATTTTTGTTTATTGCAATATTCTCTGTAAACTCTGGACACTGTACTATGTAAAAATCCCAGGAAGGTGGCTGTTTATGAGATTCTGGAAAAAACAAGTTTGGCAAAACAACAACACTTCTTTCAAAACTGCTTAGATCAATCATCTTAGCCATTTTAAAGCTTATAGGAAATGAATCTCTTGACCCTGTCTGTGTGCTGTATACATTGAATCGTAGCCTTATGATGCAGGAACAGGATTAACAAGCAGGTGTACCTAAGAAACTGGCTTCAGACTATATATGGCATACAATAAAATGTGCACAGTGAAAATAAGCACTGATCTGGCCATAGACATTGCTCTTCGTGGCAGCTTGACACTGACCAGTGCTGATAATTTGACAGACCTTCCCAGAATTGATTTCGTTATTTGTGCCAAACTGATTCAGTGTTCAGATCAATCAGGCTCGCCTCCCCTGATGGTATTGGATGTCCTACAATGCAGGTTCTTATAAATATAGCTGGGCTAGACACAGGATACAGTCCATCTGCATCTCTCAGAGAATTAAATACTTTGGACTAGTTAAAAACAAAATGAACCCGTAAAAACTGATGTAGCGAAACCCAGACAAACATATTTTTGTCAAACTAAATCCCAAGGCACAGGGAATAATATCCATTTTTTTTCTAGTAGATTATTATGCTTTTGCAGAGATATGGGAGGTTGGAAATATGTAGCACAGTGGCTCTTTGAACAGAATTAGAACAACAATACTCATTGTGGAAGAGTGAGGAAATTACATTCAATGAATGGGAGCTATATATATATGTAGAATAAAATAATTCTAGTATTTTCAATGATGAGGGCAAAAAATACTTTATCTTGTGCAGCGGAGGAAACATCATATATACTGTAATTTCTCACATTAAATAATACCTAGTCCTGTCCGCCTATCTTAAAATAATGAACTCCTACACTAGGCTTGTTTCTTTGAGAAGCATACATTTGAAAGGACCCCCAAAATAAATATGTAGACATTCATAGAATTTCATATATAGAATGGTAAAAAAAAATATATACATCCTCAGAGACTGTAACGATATACATGAGTGGGAGACCATGTAGCAGCTGGCAGAAAAATCAAAAAGCAAGTAGACATGCGAATGCCTCACAAAAGCGATGCTATAGAGAGTGTTTTTATCGTCAGTGTTATTTTATTGGCCATTACAATTTGTTACATATTATAATATTACTCCCAGGATCAGCTGGGGTTGATGACTTTAGTTTTTTGTTGTCAGATGCTAAAGATAATGAAGGTGCACCAAGCTCCCTCAGTGCAGTGTAATAGAAGAATGAGCTATAATATGGATTCAGTGGAAGCCAACTAAATTCCCTTTGCACTGGACACATGTGGTACATGAAGTACCACACTGAGAAATCAAAAGAACTACTGTAGTTCCCCCATATGCGCAGGTGACACGTACCAAGATCTACTGCAGATGACTGAAAATGTGGATAATACCGAACCATCCACAGACCCCATATATAACATGATTTTCATATATATGTACATTTTTACAAGTCTGACTCATAGATTATGTGCAGTGATACATTATCAACATTAAATACAGACTGAAATGGACTTTGATAGCTTCTAGGCTAATTCGATAGAACAATGAAAAAATATGTATCAAAGTATCATGCATTTTTATGCATTTTTATAAAACATACACTGTGATAACATGATAACAAATGTGATCTGTGAGAACACTAGAGGCAGATTGGGTGGGAGTTCTGTGGGGAAGCGTGAGTAGGGGAGACAAAGGCAGAAGAGTCATGTATTGGGCGTAACTGGGATGGTGGATTTCACACTCTTGGAGTGTGGTTTGAAACTTACGAACCATTTATTTCTGCAATTTTCAAATTGTAATTACTGAGCCCGTGGATACAGTGGTTCCACTATAAGACGAAAGCTGTTATGGATCTACAATGGGTGGATAAATTCCACTCTCTTCCCATTTCTGGGTTTATTACTGGCTACCCTCCTACCCCATGGCTAATATTAACTCGGCTCCAACCAAACCAGATTCCCAGAGATCTACAGTGCAAAAACAAATCACCTCTTGAAACATCCTTGTCATCAGAGAAATGTTTTTAAAGTCTAATTACACAGTCCCATTGAAAAAAAGGCGGGGGGGTCCATTCAATTTTACATTGAGAAACTGTACTTAACATTTACTTTTATTACTTTACATTTTCTCCCCCATTTTCTTTAAATACATGCCTCAATATACATCTATAAAATATGAACCTATACCAAAAGTTCAGTATTGTATGACAACATACAATATCACTCATATATGGAGTTACACAATTCTGATATTTGCCTGAGAAAGGATCTTCTTCCTTTTTTTATCTTATTGCAAAGGTTTGAAAAAAAACTTTGAGCGCACGTCAGATGTATCAAAACTTAGACAAGGAAAAGACAGATCAATGTAATTGTAAAGTTTTGAGCTGAGACTGATAGGTTCTCTTATTCCAAGAACTGGCCAGTCACTGCTTGGCTGTGTATTTCTGACATATAAGTTCACTGTTTCATTATGAACCCTGTCTCTCCACATACATTAGGGGAATCAATCTCTATAACGGTAACTAGCTGACAGTGCTGTCATCACAGGGATGCTCACATGAATACAGAAAGCACTGTCTCCTCAAATCATATTGTACATCAGGGAAATTACAGCGTGTTCAATCCATCAAAATACAGAACTCTTTCTGCTATATTCCATTCATGAATTGCATCCAGACGCCCAAAACACATTAAGATTAACGTTTCGATTCAGATTAAAAGTTTCATGAAGTTCATTCAGCAAAAAACGACTTCCCACAAATCTACTCGATTTTTACTGATGCTAAAACACGATATATGTTTTTTAAGGATAGAGCTGTCCGTTTACATCTAGGGTGCTAATCTACAGCCAGCGCAAAGTGGCACAAGGTGCAGCATGAGTGTCTTTTCCAGCATGAGCCCGACGCAGCTGTCATTTTCTCATCCAGCACCCACGTCATTTAAATAGCAAAGGAACTTGCGCCCATCTGAGCTCCTATGGGCGTATCTGTCTTAAGATGAAGTGGAATCAGGTGCATTGTTAACACATTGCTATCTTGAGGCAGTGGATTTTGATTGCACTTTTGACCAAAAAAAGCTGGTCTGATGTCAATGGGGCAGTACTTCACTGTTATTTAATGGGCAAGCTATCATGATAGTAACCTGCACCTACATAGGTGCATGCACAACGGTTGTACACTGCTTGTTATACACAAAGGGCCCACCTGCAAAGGAATTTATTTTGTTTGGCGATGCTTATTTTCAGGTAAAAGAATAAACACAAAAGCAGCCTCAACAAATGTTTTCCATTCAACATTTAACAATATTTTTCGTGTAATTGTAGGCTAGTCATACACATAGGCATATTTCACCTGCAACAACATTTGCAATAACAGGTCATAGTTCTCCACAAACAAAACTCAGTAATCAACTTACTACCAACTTAGAGTGTTAGGAAGGAGTAATTATCTTTTTTGAAAGTGGTTTGCAATACAGCCCTCCTTGATCATCTCTTGCTAGTAATTCCTGTTTGAATACAAACAAACAGCTGATATGTACACTATCAAGCTCAAGTAAGAAATTCTCTACTCACAAATGCAAAGTAGGTGGCTCTCACAAGAAATCATTGTGCAAAATATTATTTTTAGGGTCCTTCCCCTTTTTAGAGACATTTTCTATGCTATTTTTGTCAAGCTACAACTAAATTTTTAGTTCAGCATTATTATTTCCCTATTTTAAGGTATGAAATTCCCAGTTCAGATGCTCAGAACATAAAATTCATGCATCCATCATGGAGTACAGGGAGCCTGGGTAACGGGATAAAACTCACACAACAGAGGAGAATTTGAAACCTACACAGACACTAGACTTGGGATATACAGAATACTGCGAATTAGTCAATATTATTTTTATTCATCGAAATATCTCATTATTACGGCAAGGTCAACTTATCTAACTAACTTTTAATAGTAGCCAAAATTACAGGGCATTAAGACTAATAAATAGAATCTATCAATCAAACGATGAATAATGGTAGGGCATGTGAATTACCCACAGTCCTGAATAACCATTAAATATTTAAAGCTTTGTCTTCAAGAGGCTACAGCTATTATGTGGTTTGGACTGCCAAGGTCTTCAATGCTTCAGGCGTCGACAGCACCACTGTCCTTGTTTTGATTTATTATTAAGTCAACGGCATTATTTGCTTATTATTTTTTTTATTTCCCTTTTTCACACATTCTTCTTGAACCATTAGAGAACAATACACTAGATCTAAAGAGGGGTTCATTAACTCTCAATATGTTCAAAGGCTACTCAATTACTCTGAATTACTCCAAACACCACAAAAGGGTAATAGCTGGATCAAGAATCCTGGGGCTGTGACTTAGTAAGCTTTGCCTCTTTGAATTAAAAAATAAAATACATATTTCCAATGAGGTGTTTAGTGCTCTCTGTGTAGAAAGTTTGCCGTTATTGTATACTAAATTGTACAGAAATATACTGCTTTATTATATGTAGTGAATGATCTTGACATAAATACATATTTAATTTTAAAGCTTCCTATGTTTTTATTGCTATCAGCAGTGCTAATTAGGTGGTGTAATTAATTCAACTACTAATTCTGCACGCATGATTTGCAGTACTACTACCAAACTGAGACAAGTTTAAACTGCATTCTGATATTTTGCATGACAGGCCTTATTTCATCCATTAACTTATATAATAAATCAACTATGGTAGCAAAACATCTGGTTGCATAATCAGTCCCGGGGGAGGGGGGGG